>JAHTLZ010000016.1:27283425-27308162 GCA_023846285.1 Phrynocephalus versicolor | reverse complement strand
AAAGAAAGAAAGAAAGAAAGAAAGAAAGAAAGAAAGAAAGAAAGAAAGCTTCAACAAAAAAGTAATATGCCTTTCTGAATCAAAATGAAGCTGGTGGATTCTTGGAGTGGCAATCCAAATGTAACTTTTTAGAGCTCTGGTTGTAGGTATGTGTTTCCCTGAAACCTTCTAATAACACACTCAGCGTGACCTCAGCGCTGAATACTGCACGAGAAGTAAAAAGCCAAATGCATCATACCTCTGAATGGGGATCCTTTCCTCTTTTGGCAGTTGTCGCTCTAGTTTTGGCTGGAAATGGAGACTTTGTCCTTGAACGCTATCGGGCTTTGCGTGCTTGGGGCAAAGCCACTGACGACATCAGTAAAAGAGCCCAGGAGGGCTTTACTCCTCCATGCCAAGCTCCCTGCCTGTGAGGCCAGCATGGAGCCTCTGCCCTGATCCCTGCAAATGAAATTAGGAAAACGGGCTCTCTCAGTTGCATCTGCCTTGGCACTGAACAAAATGGCATTATGAGGAGAGTTTGTTGACTGGGGCAGATCATAAATGCAATTTCCGACTCAAATTAGCTGTGCCAATCTGGCATACGTTCATTGCTATTAAAAGAGCCTAAAACCACAACACGTTTTTAAAAATAGAACCCAAAAGCAACAACTGAACTTCAGCAACAGGATCAAAGAGGACTAACAGTCTCTGGTCCCTGAAGCAAAGAAAACCAATGGATTATTTATTTATTTAAATAGTTTTTCTACTTTTTCAAAGAAAGTGTCAGGCTGTTTGTGGCCTGAGAAGAAAAATACATCTTCTGATTACAGTGAAAGGCTAGCGATATGTCAGTCTCTATCCAAAGCATTGTTTGAGAGAACCTTTGTTTGGCAAATAGTTGATGGGGTTTGCACTGGTTTAAATAAATTTAGAGACATGGTGATCCATCGGTGAGTAAACTTGGCAAATCTGGACATGGGTGGTTTTCATCTTTAATATTTGTGGGTGTTTTTTGTGTTTGGTGTTTTTTAAAAGCAAAATACATACTCTTAAAACCATGTACATTCAGTCAGAGTTGCCCATTCATTCCCCTTCCCCACACACACATTCTCGCTGTCTTTCTGCCTGCATAGCCCAACCAATTCTCACTGACCACCTGTATAGCCCATTGTGTCAATAATTCTCGGGTCCCAAGGACCCTTTGGGCCAAAGTATCAGTTCACCTAGTCAGTGGAGGAGCAGCCACACTATGAAAGCAGGCAGTCACAAGGAGACAAAAAGTGCTGCCACCTCCTCCTTCCTTCTTCCTCTAAAGCCACTTGCAAGGCTGCTATCCCATGGCTGGAAAATCCAGATCAAAGTAAAATGCGGATTCAGAATGGTCACATGCTTGAAAACGCAGTTCTTGTGTTCCCACGAGTACAGTTTAAAGAACCGCATATTTTGTGTCCCCACAAGTGGGAACCACAATACAGCAGATCGAAAAGGTTTTAGTGTGAATTTTCTGAGTCCCTACAGACTCAATTACCAGATAAAATCCGCATCAGAACTGAGACAAGCTTTGTACCACCTCGAGACCAGGTAATTGTAAAACTTGCTGGGTCATACTTAAGTGGGCGTTATCGCATTTTTCCCCTTTAAAGTCCATTGGTTGTGGGGATACAATTTTATTAACCACATCTTCAAGCAGTTTGAAGTGGTTTTTAATGGCCGTGGGATAGCAGCCTGGTAAGGACCAAAGGGGCCACTGTGTGGCGCATGGCAGCAGTGAGGAGAAACAGCTTGTAGTGGTGCTGCCTGCCAAGGACTGTGACTGAAGAGCAGTGGCGAATATCATGCCTCAGATTGTTTGTTAAAACTGCCATTAAGCAACAAGCAAACTTCAGCTCCCCTCCTTGCCTTCCTGGTCACATTATAATCTCTTGTTCATATAATCCTATTGGGAAAATTCGGTTACTCCTTCTTGTTAGCAGTGTATGAGGTTGGAAAAGCACAACCCTACAGAAAAACATGGTGAGATCAGCTCAGTCTAATCAGCCTCCCCTTTTTTGTTTTTGGCACAGAAACAAGACTTTGTATGATAAAATCGGTTTATTGATTGATTGATTTGATTTTACCAGCCACCTAGCCTACAATTCACAACATGATCAAACAGTAAAACAATACTTCAAATATAAAATGAAATCAACATACAATCATCATAAAATAAAATAAAAATAAATAATTACAAATTAAGTATTAAATATTTAAAAGACAGGAGAACATTAGCAACATTTAAAGTAGAAAAAAGCATTTTTTACTTACAGTTACTATCTGTAGTTACAGTCAGAAGGAAAAAGGGGGGAAAGAAGTCTGCAACATGCAAAAGATTCTTTGCAAGCAAGCAAACACGAAGGTGGGGGAGGGGGCTTGCTTCAAATGCTAGAGGTGGGCAAGGAACTTTATCAATCAAGTTAGTATCCAAGGACAATCACAAATCACCCTCCCACTGATATCCAATGCAGAGAAATTGCAGAAAAATTAAATGACTTCTTTGCATCTGTCTTCATGACAGAAGACCTTAGGTAGATTCTGCTGCCCAAACAGGCCCTCTTGACTAAATAATTAAATCGAATACAAGTTAAAAGAGAGGATGTTTCAGGTTTAATTGATAAATTGAATATCAACAAGTCACCAGGCCCAGATGGCATCCACCCAAGGGTTATTAAGGAACTGAGAAATGAAATTGTGAATCTCTTAATGGTAATATGCAACTTGTCTCTTAAAACGGCCACAGTGCCGGAGGACTGGAGGATTTTTCTTTTTAAAAGTGGTGGTGGGGGGGTCCCAGGTAACTATAGGCTGGTTAGCCTTATGTCTGTCCTAGGGAAGATGATGGAAAGCCTCATCCAAGAGAAAATCTTAAAACACATAGAAGAACAAGCCTTTCTGCGGGAAAATCAGCATGGCTTCTGTAATGATACGTCTTGTCTGACAAACATTTTAGAATTCTTTGAAAAGGTCAGCAGGCATGTGTATTTGGGTGAACTGGTGGATATAGTCTATCTGGATTTTTAGAAGGTTTTTGACACAGTCCCTCACCAAAGGCTGCTGAGAAAATTGCACAGTCAGGGGATAAGAGGGCAGGTCCTCTTATGGACTGAGAACTGGTTGAGATCCAGGAAACAAAGAGTAGGTGTCAGTGGGCACTTTTCACGTTGGAAAGAGGTAAAAAGCGGTGTGCCCCAGGGATATACTCTGAACTATCCATGATGGATCAGGAAAGAGATCTTGGTGTGTTGGTGGACAGCTCAATGAAGGTGTTTACCCAGTGTGTGGCAGCGGTGAAGAAGGCCAATTCCATGCTAGGGATTATCAAAAAGGGGATTGAAAATAAAACAGCCAACATTATAATGCCATTATACAAAATGATAGTAAGGCTGCACCTGGAGTATTGCACACAGTTCTGGTCACCACATCTCAAAAAAGACATAATGGAACTGGAAAAGGTGCAGAAGACAATGACTAAAATTATTCTGGGCTGGGGGATCTCCCTTGTGAGGAAAGGCTAAAGCATTTGGGGCAATTTAGTCTGGAAAAAAGGAGCCTGATGGGGAATATGATTGAGAATATATAATAAAAGTCATGAGTAACGTGGATAGAGGGACATGCTTCTCCCTCTCACAATATACCAGAACTAGGGGACAGCCAAACAAATTGTGGATTGTGAGAGTGAGAACAGACAAAATATTTTTTTTTATCCAGTGTATTGTTAGTCTATGGAACTCCCTGACACAGGATGTGGTGATGGCATCTGCCTTCAAAAGGGGATTGGACAGATTCCTGGAGGAAAAGTCCATCACAGGTTACAAACCATGATGGAGATGTGTAATCTCCAGGTTTAAAACCGGGGTACTTCAAGGGCCAGATGCAGGGGAGTGGTATCAGGAGACAGATATCCAGTCTCGTGCGTTCCCAGACACATTTGGCGGGCCACTATGGGCCTTTTCACACAACCCCTAAGATCCGCTGGCCACTTAAACTCGGACCAGAGATCTTGGGGGTTCGTTGCTCTTCCTGCGTCCCCATCCCTCCGCACTTCCTTGCTCCTGTCTGCGTGATGGGAGGGAGGAAAAAAGAGAGGGAAAAATGCAGGCTCACCTCCGAAGCCGCCCGGAGCCCCTTCGTCGTCGTCCTGATTCCTTCTCTTCTGTTTGTTTGTTTTTTGCCTCCCGCCCCTTCTTTTAAAGGGGCGGGAGGCAAAAAAAAAAAAAAACAGAAGCGAGGAGAGCCCTGCACTCACCAGATTAAATCCGGACCTGGGGATTTTCACCCTCCTAGAGCAGGTACAAGAAAAGTGTGCTGGGACGCGCTTAGGTGGGCGTGGTCGCACTTAATTTCCTGCAAACTCCGGAGCTGGTGGGGAAACAATTGTAAGCTCCGGAGCTGGCAGCAATTTGCTGCGGAGTTTAGGGGCCATGTACAAATACCCTATGAGATACAAGAAGTTGGACTAGTTGGGCCTTTGGCCTGATCCAGCATAGATCTTATGTTCTTATGTTATGTGCATATAGGATTGCTACTGTCCAAACCAATCTTTCCCCACATTTTATTCATTCAACAATGTTTTTATTTAAAGTAGTTCCAGATAGTGAGAGTTTAATTATAGTTTATTGCATTTAAAAATTATTTTAAATGTAGAAATAAAAATATATAAATAAAGCAATATCTAGCAGCCCAGTGAGTGGGTTTTAATGTTTAAAACACCTTCAAACACAGATCCAAAGGCAATATTGCCACCCAGGAAGGGCACACATTTTGTACCATCCACAGCTGGTACAAAATGTGTGACCACAAATTGAACATGAGCCAGCAGTGTGATGCGGCGGCCAAGAAAGCCAATGCGATTCTTGGTTGCATCAACAGAACCATAGTGTCTAGATCAAGGGAGGTGATAGTGCCACTCTACTCTGCTCTGGTCAGACCCCACCTGGAGTACTGTGTCCAGTTCTGTGCGCCTCAGTTTGGGAAGGATGTTGACAACCTCGAGCGGGTGCAGAGGAGGGCGACTAGGATGGTTGAAGGCCTGGAAGAGATGTCTTATGAAGAAAGGCTTAGGGAACTGGGAATGTTTAGCCTATCAAAAAGAAGACTGAGAGGGGATATGATAGCTATGGTTAAATATTTGAAAGGATGTCATATTGAAGAGGGAAAAGGTTTGTTCTCCATGGCTTCAGAGACTAGGACTCGGGGCAATGGTTTCAAACTACAGGAAAAGAGATTCCATTTGAACATTTGGAAGAACTTCATGACAGTTAGAGCTGTTCGGCAGTGGAATATGCTGCCACGGAGGGTGGTAGAGTCTCCTTCTTTGACAGTATTTAAGCAGAGGCTGGATGGCCATCTGTCGGAAATATTGTGAAGGGGTTCCTGCTTGGCAGGGGGTTGGACTCGATGGCCCATGAGGTCTCTTCCAACTCTATAATTCTATGATTCTATGATTCTATGATTCTAAGACAATGAGCTCCTTAAACACGGCCACCTGAGCACCCAGTGCAAAGGTTGCAAATGTTACCTTGGAATATTACAATGCAGAAGTAAGTTTCATAAACACTAGGCCAATGGGAATGTTCCACTGATCAGTCCCTTTAAACTACTAATCAGATTATTTTTGCAGAGTGTATAACCCCATCCAGAACATGCACTGGACCACGTCCCCCATCACAAGCCTCCTCTTCCTTGGGATAAAATTTCAATTTATAATCACAAAAATAGAAGCTCAAGTTCTTTTGACATGCTATACAGATTAGACATAGCTTCTGCTCAGCATCTCAGCATCATTAAGTATTTCTAGTAGGACTTAAAATATACTGGGCTGAGTAAAACTTTTTAAAAAAGATGTTATTGTACAATCACATTTTTTTAAAAAAAAAACAACAACCATGGCTTGCTCTGCCTAAAGGCAGAGAAAGCATTTAAAACAGCTGGTTGGCAAACAAACAAGAATTATTTGGTATAATGTGCAAGGGTCAGGAGATTCCCAACTTCAGTTTTACCCTCTATTGCGAATTGACTTGGCTGTTCATTGCCTCTTGGACTCAACAACCTCTCTGTGCAATGAAACTAATGTTCTTTATTTGTGCCAGAGTGTTGCAAATCTAAAATTATGGACATATGTAGAACACAAATAACGATCAAATAAATTAAAATCTTAAAACTATTACACTATTTTGAGCAGAAGCGAGCTACTTCAATAATGTATTGACTGGTTGCTAGATTGCCTTTTGTACCTGTGGTGGGGCATAAACAGCATGCACATAAACACTGCATTGACAGAAATTCTCCACATGCACAAACAGTTTGTCCTGTAGCTAAGTTGCTCCATTGCACTTGATTAGTCTTTCATCTTTCTACTTCTCTTTGACGATTATTAAATGGTCCAAACAGAATTTTGTCCTAATTATTTATCCATTCAGCAAGGTATGCTGTTCCCCCCGCCTCCAGAAGTTTAGCCAGGCCTCTTTGGGTTTAATATGTGGAGCTTGAGAAGTGTGCAGAAAACATTTCCTTAATTGGTGCCATTGTCTAAGGGATCAGTGTCCATGATGTGGGTGAGTTGGGTGTTCAATTCATTATTTATGCTATGCCCCCACCCCCACAATGTACTTCTGGAGGTGCAGTGCCAACCAAATCATAGATTCTTTCAGCAGAAACATACTTCAGTCCCTATTTTTAGGGAGAGGATTTTTATGGAATGTCATTTTTTAAATTTAACCTATGTTTGAAGTTATAAATGGGCTTGAATCTGTTTATGAGTAATCTGGTGAGAAAGGTTTCATTTCTTCTGTCTAGATGGCGCTACCTAAGGATCCATACTCAAATAATAAGTTCAGCTGTGTTAGTCATATATAGTCTGACCCGTCCCATGACCACCATTCCTGCATGCACAGGACATGGCCATGGAAGTTGCAATCCAATATATCCGGAGATCACTGAGATTGTTGGATAAGGCTGATCTACCTGTCTATATGAACTGATTCATAGAAATGCGTATGCCTGTGTGGGCATAATAAAATAACCCACAGACTTCACAAACTTACTCCAGGATAAGGAAATTTGTGTGTACAGGATACCAGTCACAAAGCAGTCATTCAGGTGAGTTTATCTGGAAGTTGAGTCGTGGCAACTGGACTTCTTCTCTTGAGAGACTGAAATGTTTCGCTGCTCATCCAAACCGCTTCGTCAGTCTGAGGAAAGCTAGTTGCGAGTCCTCCATTTCATAGTTCACTTTGACCTCATGTTACCCTGATCTGAAAGAGGTTCATAACAGGAACAATGGCCTGAATAGCCTATCTTATCAGCCTATTTCAGACCAGGGTGACATGAGGTCAAAGTGAACTATAAAATGGAGGACTCACAACAACTAGCTTTCCTCAGGCTGACAAAGCTGTTTGGATCAGCAGCGGAACATTTCAATCTCTCAACAGAAGAAGTCCAGTTGCCATGACTCAACTTCCAGATAAGCTCACCTGGATGACTGAGAATTTTCACAGATTCAGGTAATATTTTTTATGTCCCCCTCCTATTAAGACCAATGTGAAGGAAAAGGCAAAAATGGGAGGAGTAAAAATCTATCACTCCATCTCTATTCCTTCTGCTGGATTGAACCCAACAGGGCTTAGACAGAAGCCGTAACATGGTGTCACCTCCACCTCAATGCCAAGACTGGTTTGCCTGGAATGTAACTGTGCAATTCCATGTTTGAAAGTACACTTAGGTTAAACACTCCCATTTTCAGAAGGGAGCTGTATGAAAGAGGAGTCCAAAGCAGAATTTTCTTTGAAATGCTAGCTTGTTCCATTTATGGAATGCTTTGTTGCATTGCATGAAGTTAAAAAGCATTTAGAAATGGGATACTTCCATTGGCATTTGGAAAAGGTACGATCTCGGAACATTATGTGTGGAAATGTTAATATTACAAGTTATAGTACAGTGGTATCTTGTATAAAGGAATTAATTCATTCCAAATGAAATTATGTTAAGCAAATTTTCCTTAATACAAATCTCCCTTAGGAATGCATTGAAAACAGAGTAATCCCTATTTGTGACCATTTTTATGTTGTATGGATTCACCCCATAGGCGATTCTTTTAAGCAAATTTCCCCTACCTCCGGAATTTTTTATGTTGTACAGATTTTGTTATACAAACTGTTTGTTATACGAGGGTCCACTGTATTAAGAAAAATACATTAGAGTAATTTAGAAAAAAAAATTAAATCCCATTGGTTGGGCCCAGGATTCCAGCCACTATCTCTTCTTCTGTACAAGGATTTAAAACAGCATCAGAAAGACATTTGTATTTACATTATCTCTTGCGTCCTTTACAAATTCCTGTAAGACATAAGAGCGCAGACTGTTGTCGAGTCAAAGGAGGGCACACAATGCAGTGCCCACTGGTGGTGGCCATCATATCCGTTTCTTTACTCAGTTGACAGTCTGGTTGCTCTTTGAACACCAAGCCAGTATCAACTTTCAGCTGGATAAGAGTCAATCGATAGAAGCTGAGTCCAGAGAAAACACAGCCACTGAATCGGTAGCTATGGCATGGTTTTTTATCCTGGACAGGGTTAATCTTTCTTTGAAAGATCAGTCTTGGCCTTGGGAAAGGGACAATCTACTGGACTCTGCTCCAGTAACACTTGAAGCCGTAGCTTTCTCTTTGACTGGTACACTTGCTGTGAGCACTTAGAAACTGTAATATCTTACCTTGTCAACAACTGCAGTGGTTGGGAAGTTCCAAGTCTGAATAATCTTGGGACAATGAATTTGGCGTAGAGTATGATTGCCTTTGCAATCAAGAATTGCCTTTCTAATTTCTCATGTTTTCAGCTTCCTGTATGGTCGCACATCACAATGCATAAGATCTACGCACTCTGTCCACATTCGCAACATGCTTCTTAAACTTTCTTGTGTTCCTCTTTGCATATGTAACACTAACCTTGATGTGTCAACGAAATATCGTTGATGCCAGTACATTGATCTGAAGGGGGGAAATCATGAGCTCAATGGGATTCTGGATATAATTCTTCCCTAATGTTAAATATGGACCTGTCGATGAAAACCAGTAAGGGTCAGTAAATAGATTGTTGGCCTGGGACTTAGGCAACTGGAGTTCAGTCTCCGCTAGAGCAAATGCAAAGTTTGGCAAAAACTAAGAAGCACCTACTTTTTCCTATAACCAACATTTCTGTCCCTTCTCAGCACATATTTGAGGGGGGAAAAGTGAACTTCACATGATGTTGATGAGCATACAAGATAGGGGAGGATGAACACCCCCGTTAGGGACTGTAAGCCAGAATGAAACAATAGGAACGTTATCTCCCGTCCTCAGAATTCTCTGACCCAGTAACTGATTTCAAATGGATCCTAGACAGCATGCAAGCCAGCAACCTGTAAGAAAAAGGCACTCCGATGAGAAGCTAGGTTATCTGGGAGCAAACCTGGGAGGGGATTGAACAGCCTTCCTGCTCAGCATAAATTTCCCCCAGAATCAATGAAGGGCACCTGCAGGCTGGGGCACAGGCTTCTCATTACGTCAGCGCATAAAGCCCTCGATTCACCTCTGTTTTAAGGAAGAACAATGCAGCCACAAGGAAGCCAGCAGCAGGCATCCCCCAATCAGTCACACCCCATTCAGAATTATTTCCTTCTTTTCTTCTCGGCTTCCCAAGTTCAGTTTCAGCAAATTTCACTTTCTTCCCCCACCTGCTCTTCCCATATGAAACATTGATGCTGGAGAGGAACCTGATAGCGGTGGCAGCATTTCTTTATCAAAGCGGCAAGCAGCGGAAAAGGAGGGGTGAAGGACTGGTGCTGGGGGTTTGGACTTTGGGGGGGGGAGAGAATGGTTGGCTGGTTAGCCTGCTTCTGACAGAGGAACAGAGAGGAAGCGAGGGAGACCATCTGGCAGGCAGAAGCATGGCTGTGAGTCAGGTCAGGAGCAGGCCTTGAGCTGCAGCAGGTTATTCTATCTGCACTTTGAGCCTGAACAACAGTGGAAGGGTGAGGGTGTAATGTTACACACTTTTCTCTTTTAAACATGCCAAGGTAGAAAACTCAAGCCAGTGAACTGCAGCATCTTAAGCAGCAGGCATGTTTTTGAGGTGGCCTGAACCTCTTAAGAGGGTGGAATATTTAAAGTCATCACTCAGCACAGTTTACCAGAGCTGTTCTGCTGGACTAATTCTCTCCAAATCTACCCCTCTGCCATGGAGAGTCGACTTAGACTCGGGCTTAAGAGACCTGGATTAAATCCTCACAGAATTCACCGAGTGACCTTGGACCGCTCATAGCGCCACATCCTGACCTACCTTACTGTGTTGTTGAGATGGTAACAACTACTGTAATTTGAACCTTTTAGAGGAAATGGATATCAATGTAACAAAGAGAACCCTCCCAAACATGGTTATCAGGCTTGCAAAGTTGTGGCCTTTTCTGGACAGGAACTCCTTAATGACACTGTTTCGTGTGTTGGCAATCTCTAGGATTAACTGCCATGATGTTCTCATAGAATCATAGAGTTAGAAGAGATCTCAAGGGCCTTCCAGTCCAACTCCCTGCCATGTAGGAACACCCATCAAAGTACTCCCAACAGATGGCCATCTAGCCTCTGCTGAAAAACCTCCAAAGAAGGAGACCCATCCACTGCTTGGGGCTTCCTTTGAAGGCAACATGGAATTTGCAGCAAGTACAAAATGCAGCAGCTAGGTTAATATCAAGAACACATGATGATGATATGATCACATCTCCCTGGTCCTGGCACGCCTGCATTGGCTACCTCTCTGCTTCTACACCAAACTCAAAGTGGTAGCGCTAATGTATGAAAACTTTAATAGTCTGGTTCCTCGTTATCTGCCAGAGGTTCTCGTTCATCTACCCGGGCTTCACCAATGTAAGTGGCCACCCTTCAAGAGGCCGGGCTTTCTTGGATGTGGCCACAACATGTTGCCTGGGAATATACATAAGGCTTCTTCCCTTCTGACCTTCAGGAACTATAATGTCAAATCTGAGCTTTTCAAAGAGGCCTTTTAGGAATATCCTTCCCTACCCTTTGATATTCTTTCAGAGCCCAGTGTTTTCATTTGAGTTTGTCTGTCTTTGCCTCTGGGAGTCTTTTGTTGGTTTTGATTATTGGTGGCTTTGTCTTTGGTTCTAGTGGTGGTTTATTGTTTTTTCATGGTCAGTTGCCCAGAGTAGTGCTCTGTCACAAGATGGGCAGGGTAAAAATGTGACAAGCAAACAAACAAAAGCTCAGAGATCCAGAATGCTTGCCTTAGTGCCCTGGTTTTGTAGTAGGCAACTGAAGATGGCAAAGGACAGTACTGTAAAACTATGCCAGCCCCTGTATCCAGTGATGATCTGAAGGAACGCCAAAGAAGCAATGGCCTAAAGCAAGAAAGTGCCCTATAATGTGTTAACAGCAGTTAATGTTATGATAATATTCAGAAGGCATAAGCAAGTCATCGCTTTCCATCTGCATTGATAGGTAACTTCCACCCATTATCATTTCACAGCAACAATCAGGCGGCCACTCAAGCAGACAGGTATTCATCCCGTGACTTGTGGTCTTATTCCAACGTATTAGATCCAAGTCTAAATCAATAATGTCACTTTTCAATATTAGAAGTAGGGTGAGGGTGGCTGACTAGGCAGTAAAATTACTTAGCCAAAGCTAAGTACCCATTCGGGGCTAAAAGACCATGATATCCACTGCTACTAGACTAGAAAAATCCTTGACCCATGAGTCTATGGGATTTCAGACACTAATGCCACTTGTGACATGAATTATCTGTGTACAATTGGAGCTTCTAAAAACAGCCTGGTTTATATGCTACCTGCCCAAGTCCTAGGGAAACAGTGACATCCAGTGTCTTGTCCCAGTATTTTTACTCCCACAATAGTTCAGCACTTCCTGAATAACAGCATTCTATTCGATTCTGCCTCTGGTTCTGACCTTTCGTCTATTGTTTTTTAATTTCTATTTGAATTTATTTTTAAGTTAATGATTATCTTTTTGGTTTTGTTATTTAATGCTATAATATTGTATCATTATTTTTATCTGATTTATAATTTATCTATTTTGTAGTTGTTAACCATCCAGAGTGGCTCCTGGGCTAGATGGCCGGCATAGAAAGTTAATAAATAAATAAAAGACAGCCAGACAGACCACCAGACAGGTTCTTCATGCCAGTACTTAGGTAAGTGTTCTTGGGAACACGTAAACTTTTATTGTTCTTGTTGGATGCCATCAAGTCACCTCTGACTTACGGCGACAGTATGCATTAGAAATCTCAATATGTCCTGTCCTCAGTTGCACCACTCTGCTCTTGTAAACTCAAGCCTGTAGCTTTTTAATTGAGACACGTTTAGCATTCCAAATATTTTTGGGCTGCACTTTTGAGCAGCCTGGCCAATTGGTGAACTGTGATAGGAGTGCTGTATTTAACAATATCAGGAGAGGTAGAGGTTTCCCATCATTTCTAGTTAAACACTATTTCTTCTGTTTCAGATAGGTACTATTCGTCATTAAGTAAAGTCTTCTGTCTTGGCATTGAGTTTAAAGTACTGTAGAAAACTAGAACAAAAATTCTGTTTTCCATTAGAGGTAACTATTGTAAAGCTTAATGTAGCTAACAGTTTTAGTCGTATTTTAAGATTCTTTAAGTAACATTTTGCCATGTTATACCAACAGGCAATGAAAACAAAAAGTATCCACCTTGTTTCTTACTTGTCATCTGTGTGGTTTGTTTTTAATGGCAGCTGCTGCAAGCAAAGTGAACTATCACTAGGTACCTGAGTACTATTTGGATTTTGAGTATTGAGAGGCAGCATTTAGAATCTTATTTGTTATTTGCACACGTGTTAAGTAGCACAGCTATGGGTTTCTCCCCACATCAGGAGAGAGGCAGTCAACAAATGATAACAAGTAATTAAATATATAAATGCAGGAACAAATTGCTCTAGTCAACAAGTTACTGCTTGCACACTTTGTTGGGCACCAAGGAATAGAAGGGGGAGGGAGAGAAAAACAGCCTGTTGAATGCATGAAGGAGGAGGTGCCAAGGGGTTTGGGGCACCAGAAATGGAGTTTGTGGAGAAAAGGACTCTGCAGAGTAGGAGGGTTGCTGATCCATGCAATATCCTTGAGATCCTGAATATGTTGTGGACATCTTCTGGACCACCTTTTCTAGTTGGTTCCAAGGTCCTGCAGGTTGTCCTTCTGGCTTTCCATCTTCTGAACCACCTCCTTCTGCAGAAGTTTTTGAAACAAGATGGCCTTGAGCTCTCTCTTGAGTTGAATTGGAAGGATAACCCATTGTAAGGATATCCATCGACCCTGTACAAATAGAACATGTCATGGAAGGTGGCCAATGTTACTGTGTGTGAGAGGGGGGCTCTTTATGAGATTTTCCAAGAAACAAGATCTGAGAAGGCAGGCATAGACATGAATCTATGCCTCACTGATTGCAACCCCTTTGCCTTTTCTTCTTTATACATAAGAACAAGTAATGCCCTGCCTTTGACTCTTACATGGGATGTTTGTTTCTTTGTCAGCGGTTGGAGGTACTGTTCCTGGAAATGTTTGCTGGTTCCTGTAAGCAGAGGCTTAACTTTAAGACATGAGCCATGTAGGTTGTAAAGCAACTGTTGATATATTGTACTCCAGGGGCTGGTGGAATATGGAATGAGATTTCATAATATTTCAGAGGTCCATTTGGCAGAGACATAGGAGAGGGCTTTCTCCATCACTGTTCCCAACCTCTGGAACTCCCTCTCATTCAAGAACAGATTGCCCCATATTGCTATTTTTTCACAAGCACATAAAAGACATCCAGAAGATGAGTCAAGGGAACTGGACTTCTTTACTTGTGAGATTGAAACGTTACACTATTCATCCAAGTAGCTTTGTCAGTCTGAAGTAAGTTGGTGTGAGGCCTCCAATTTATAGCTCACCTTAGTTTCCTGTCACCCTAGTCTGAATAGGCTTGTTAGGTGGACAATGGCCTGAATAGGCTCATTAGTTGTGCAATGGCCTGGGGTGTGTTAAAGTCCCACCTATTCAACCCATCCCAACACCCATTAAGTATGGGTCATTAGCCATGGTCTTCCCGGTGGGGAAAAAAAGGTGAGCTATAAATTGGAGGCCTCACAACAACTTTTCTCAGACTGACGAAGCTGCTTGGATGAGTAGTGAAACATTTCAATCTCAGAAGAAAAGAGTTCCAGTTGCCATGACTCAACTTCCAGATAACCTCACCTGGATGACTGAGAATCTTCACAGACACAAGCGCATAAAGACCTTTCTCTTCGGGCAGCCTTTCCTTTAGTGACTGGCTACCTGAAAGGGTTTTTTCCCAAATGGATTGTTGTGCCTTGTTGCTTTAAATGTGATTTTAGTGTTAACTTTATTAATTGTTTTAGTGTGGCATTTGTTTGATTATTTTAAAATATTTGTATACTTACTGGTTTTAGCTTTCAAATGTTGTCTTTTAATGATGTAAGCCACCTTGGGTCCTTTTTAAGAAAGGTAAGAAAAATAGAATAAATAAACTGTCCCCCACCTCTGATCCATTGTACCTGGAATCTGTTCTCCTAAATCACAGGGGAAATTTTTTTTAAAAAAAAACCCTCAGATACTTTCCATTGTGATCTTAAATAGGGCATTCCTATTTGCCTGACAAGGAATTCCCCAGTTTGTGTGTGTGTGTGTGTGTATCTCCTGTAAACCAGAGGAAGGAGACAAAATAAAAATAAACAATAACTTATCAGAAATAAAGTACCATATGATTTTAGCACAGCTGTGTATTCAGTGTCATCCCCCCCCCCCCATGCTCAGTAAACTGGTGAATTTCTCCTATCAAGACCTGGTTGAGAGAGGAGATAGAACAGCCAAGCAGGATAGTCCAATGTCATCAACCAATCTTGGTATTCCAAATGCTTAAGAAAATGTAGCTCATGGTCAGTCGAGTTGAAAGCAGGAAACTTAATAGGCTCCAACCCCTTTTCTTCTGAGGTGAGTTTCCTCTCAGCCTCCCAACCCCTTGTTTTCCCCAACCATTGAGGGGTAGGGGGAAGCAAGATGCTTCACTATTAGAAATACCCAGGGGGAAACAGATTTAGCCTCACAGCTGTGCAATTCACCTGTGTTTAGTAAAAAACAAAGAAAAAAAGAAAAAAAAGAAAAAACCCTTACCTTTCCCTTCTGCTTGCAAGACTCTTCCAGCATTAAAACAACCGCAAAAATAAACCAAAAGATAAACAAATAATGCAAATAAGAGTTCTATAGAGATGACTTGGTGGGGGAAGTGGCAGTAAGGGGAACTCTGGGTGAGAGTGACCATGTTCTACTTTCAGTTCTTGATTTCAAAGGAAAACAAAGCAGAGCTGGATTAAAAGTCAGTTTTAATAACCTCAGAACAAAGATGTGTAAAGTCCATGGCAGCAGATCCTAACAAGAAAAGGAGTCCAAGAAGGGTGGGAGCATCTAAAAAAGAAAGAAAGAAAGGCTGATATTTCACACCCATCTCAATGTTGTTTGCGGTCCCGCTGGGGACCGGTATGAAAAAATCTAACCGCACGTCCATTGCAGGACGAGGGGAGTTTGTCCCGACCACGCCCCCCGAACTGCGATCTAAGCAGGATGAGAGATTCCCCTCCCTGGCCTCGTGAATCTCCTTGTCTCGCTTCTCCTTCCGATACGAGTGCCTGAGGTAAGGCTCATCACGCAACGTGTCATTCTCCATCTAGTGGCAGGAGTGCGAAGTGCCATTCGTCAGTACATTCCCTATGGAGTCAGCAACGCAGGGCAGAGAGATTAAAAGACAAATGCCTCAAACTTAGCTCTGTAGCGCATTGAAGGCAGGGCTTTGGAGAATCGAAACATCGAAAAACAGAAGATTGGGTCGAAGAAAAAAACAGAGAACAACGGCATGGAATTTCACATCTCATCACAGAACGAGGACGTGCGGAAACAGTCATCATCAATTACACCTGTGCGTACACGGGAACAGGGACAGAACCGCAAGAAGACCATGTGACCGCGAGCGACATCAATACGCAATGAACTTCCTCCTGAGATGAAAATGGACGTGAAGTAACCGTCAAAGAAAGAAAGAAAGAAAGAAAGAAAGAAAGAAAGAAAGAAAGAAATTCTAAAAGCACAACTACAATCTATTCCAAAAGAAAAAAGATGGGAAGCAGAAAAAAAGACCAAAGTGGCTTCACAAAAAGCTCAGGGAGCACCTAAAAACAAAAAAAGCATGTATAGGAAGTGGAAAGGCCAGGCCACCAAGGAAGAACAAAATCAGAGAATGAGCTGAGACAAGATTAGCTCGAGACACTAAAAGCAACACAAAAGCATTTTTCAGATATATGGGAAATAAAAGACAAAGAAAAGAAATGAAATACAGTAGTGGCCCAGCTCCTCAACAAATGACAAAGAAAAGGCAGAGGTGCTAAATTCCTACTTTAGTTCAGTCCTTTTCCCATAAGACAGACTTTGAACCTCCAGGCATAAGTAAAGTGCAAGTGGAGGGGGGAGGATTGCAGGTCAAGGTTAATAAACAAATAGTCAAGGAATACCTTTCCACTTTGAACACGTTCAAATCTCCAGGGCCAGATTAACTTCATCTGAGAGTACTAAAGGAATTGTCTGAAGAACTCTCAGTGCCCATTTTCTTGAAAATGCCATTATTTTCTTGAAATCATAGGAAATAGGTGAGGTGCCAGATTATAGGAGGACTAATGCTGTCCCTAGCTTTAACAAGGGTGAAAAAGAGGAACCTGGGAACTATAGACCCGCCAACCTGGGGGCGCCCCCCCCGATCCTGGAAGAGGTGATTAAGCACTCACTATGCAAGCACCTAGAAAACAATGAAACAATAACTATAACCCAAGATGGATTTTCCAAGAACAAATCCTGCCAGATTAACTTAATTTCAACCTCCCTGGTAGACAGAGGGAATGCTGTAGATGTAATATATTTGGACTTTTGAATTTGTTTTTATGTTAAATTTTTGGAATGAGATTTTGCAGAATCTTCACAGAGTAAGCCAAGTTCTACAAAATGAGGATGTTTATGCAAAAATAAACATTATTTTCCACCTTATTGTAAATTTTCTTTAATCTGATAAATAAAATTTTATTTTATGGTTTATTATTGTTTATATTTTGAATGACATATATGGGGGGGGGCACCAAAATCTTTTAAGTGCTTAGCGCCTCTAAGGGCTCTAGCTCATGACAGGAATATGCAGTTAATGAGAAACTCTGGCTTTTATCCTTAATTGGTCACGTGACTAAAGATGCGGGTTCAGAGTCCCCACATACTTTGGATTATTCTCTGCTTCTGGAATGTCTCCACTGCCCTAACCTGCTTCACACATGGGAAACAGCATTATTTCAACAATGTTAATTTTGGGGGGGGGGAAATCTCTCTTGAATTTCGGCATATTGCCTTCCTTGTGTCATTCATTATTAAACCAGCCAGTGTTCCATTGTAATTTCCAACTGTTGGAAATTACAAAGTATCTAACACCAAAGTATCTAACTTTGCAAATGATAACCTTTACCTGCCAGGGCTGGACATTCTACAGATACCTGATGAGAGTGTCCTTTGTCCACCTCCCTTATTCAATCAAAGCTAATTCTTAGCTTCCATTTTGTTTGATTAGGGGAAAACCTAGATCATATGTGCCCCCATGGACTTCTGCCCCTGGAAAAAAAATTATAAGCAGAGTAAAAATATACCCAACATCACCTAGGTCTTGGAAAACTCACTAGAACCTGGTTAAAGGGGTGTTACCAGGTTTTTGTTTCTAAATAAACCTTGATGGTCGTGGGGGTATGTCTTTTGGAGACAGATTTTATGTAAGTTAAGAACCAGATCAAACTGGTGGTGAGATAGAGCCCTAAGAGTCGTAATCCGGCCCTGTAGGCAGGGGTCCCCTCCTCTCCCAGTACTGTCCTGCCTAGCCCTCAGAGCTCAGCTGGAGCTGGACTCTCATCAGCTGCCTTCTTCTCAGGCAGTTCCAGCCAGTATATCTTAACAGTTATTGATATACAGTACATAAAACACAGCCCTTGACCTGGAGGGAAAAGCCTGCCGTGGGAAGAAAGTAAAGAGCAGATCTTGGAAATCAACAGCGAAACCTCCTGATTTCATGAGTTTTGCATGGGATCCTTCCCAAATCACCTTCAAATCATAATCTCATTACCTGCAATGTCCAAATACTATACAATAATAGCCATGGGTCTGTGAGCACATGACTCCACAGTGGTGCAAAAACATGGATCTGTCACACGGATCCACACAGATCTACCTGATTTTTATCCAGGAACACCTTCAATCCACAATCCCTTCATAGGCCCAATCTCCACACACAGACTGCACACAAAAAAAAAAATCAGGGGTCCACCAGCACAAGGCCCCACAGTGGCACAGAAACATGGATCTAATGCATGGATCCACTTGATTTCATATGATTTTTACCTTGGATCATACTAAAACTGCTGTCACATGATTGCCCTCATCTCTACTCACAGAATGCACATCAAAAATTAGGGGTCCATCAGTGCATGGTGTCGCAGTGGTGCAAAAACATGGATCTACAGTAGTACCTTGTATAAAGGAATTAATTATGTTAGGCAAATTTTCCTTTCTACAAATTTCCCAGAGGAATGCATTGAAAACAGAGTGATCCCATTTTTATGTTGTACAGATTCGCCCCATAGGCGATTATGTTAAGCAAATTTCCCCTATCTCCAGAATTTTTTATGTTGTACACATTTTATGTTATTCAAGCTGTTTGTTATACAAGGGTCCACTGTACTTGATTTTATCAAGGATTACCTCCAAATCACTCTCCTATCATAGATTCTATCTCTGCACACAGATTGCACATGGTCTCACATTGATTCTGGATAAAA
Organism: Phrynocephalus versicolor; assembly: GCA_023846285.1. NCBI lineage: Eukaryota > Metazoa > Chordata > Lepidosauria > Squamata > Agamidae > Phrynocephalus > Phrynocephalus versicolor. The sequence goes on along the minus strand of JAHTLZ010000016.1, from coordinate 27,289,214 downwards.
GTTAGTTAGATCCACGAGGTTCCATGGATCAATCACCTCCTCCTTTATCTCCCCCAACTGTTTTTTCTATCTGTCTCCTTTGGTCTACTCAAATCTGCTTCTTTCACCCTGTCCCTTTCCATCTCTTGGTCTTCCCAAATGTCACTTGGTGGGTGTCCAGGACCCTCCGGTGCTTCTGGTAAGGGGACAGATGGTGCTCCTGCAGAGAAGCCCTTGCCACACCATTATCTTACTTGAAGCTATAGTGATACCTCATAAGACAAATGCCCCTTAAGATGAAAAACTCCTAAGATGTCTGTGGCTTCAAGGAGGAGGGCAAGGTGACGAAGGCAGAGATCAGTGCAATCTCTGACTCAGTCACCTCGCCCTCCCTCCTCCTCCTCCTTCTGGCTGCTTGGATCTCTTCCTAGGAGGGGATTGTGGGTGCGTGAAATTCAAAAACCTAGTCTTCGGTCATGGCTTTCCCAACGGTGTAGCACCTGGGATCTGCTGCTCTGCAAAGAGGCACCACCTTTTGTAGCTGGGCAGAGCAGCAGATCCCGGGTGCTACAATGTTGGGAAAGCCAGAGGGAGTGGTAGAGGTTTGTGAGCTCATTCATAGCCCATTTGCTCTGCACCCATGCCGCTGTTGTGATGCCCAGAGCGCCATGGCTGCAGAGTAAACTGGGGCTACAATCGAACCCACAAACCACCACCACTGACCTTCACCGGAGTTTCTGCACCGAGCCGTAAATCAAAGGTAATTTCCCCATAATACTGTAATGTAATGGAAATGTACATGATTCATCCTGGGGCAAAGGACCTCAGAGTCTGAATCATCTTAACTTTCCATTATTTCCTATGGGGAAATTTGCTTTGATTTACAAGTATTTTGATGCATGAGCATGTTTCCAGAACAGGTTATGCTCGTAAACCAAGGTACTACTGTAATCACATCTGTTCCACCCAACAAAATACACTCCAAACTCCAAGATCTAATAATCACATTTCTCAGACTACAACACTCATATGATTAACAAATCAGCACTCTGAACTCCTTAACATCATTAGGTCTTTTCATGAAGATATGAAAGGCAATGTAGTTTTTGATGGCCTGGTGTCAGATCCCTTCGACATCCGAAGCGGCGTGAAGCAGGACTGTGTCCTTGCGCCAACCTTGTTTGGGATCTTCTTTGCTACCATGCTGAAGTATGCTTTTGGAACTTCAACAGAGGGTATCTATCTCCGGACCAGATCAGATGGAAAACTCTTCAACCTCTCTAGACTGAGAGCAAAGTCTAAGGTACAGGTGAAGTGTTTGCGGGATCTCCTCTTCGCTGATGATGCCGCCATTACTGCTCACTCTGCTGAAGATCTCCAACAACTCATGGACCATTTTAGTAAAGCTTGCAAAGATTTTGGGCTAGAAATCAGCCTGAAAAACACACAAATAATTGGCCAGAATGTGGACTCTCCTCCTCGCATTACAATTTCTGCAAAAGAACTGGAAGTTGTCCATGACTTTGTGTATCTTGGCTCAACTATCTCAGATACACTCTCACTAGAGTCTGAGCTGAATAAACGTATAGGTAAAGCAGCAACTATGTTTTCCAGACTAACAAAGAGAGTATGGCTCAATAAGAAGCTGAAAGAACATACAAAGATACAGGTCTATAAAGCTTGCGTACTGAGCACACTTTTGTATTGCAGCGAGTCTTGGACCATCCATGCTCAACAGGAAAGAAAGCTTAATACCTTCCATACGCGCTGTCTTAGGCGAATATTCAACATTACCTGGCACGACAAAGTTCCAAACAGCATAGTCCTGAATCGAGCTGGAATCCCTAGCATGTACACCTTATTGAAACAGCGACGCCTACGCTGGCTTGGACACGTTGTGAGAAAGGATGACGGTCGGATCCCAAAAGATCTTCTATATGGAGAACTAATGAAGGGAAAGCGCCCCAGAGGGAGACCACAGCTGCGGTATAAGGATATCTGTAAGAGGGACCTGAAGGCCTTGGGAATGGACCTCAACAGCTGGGAAACCCTGACCTCCAATCGCACTGTCTGGAGGCAAGAGATACAGCATGGTCTACATAAATTTGAAGAGGCATTTGTCCAACAGGCAGAGGAAAAGAGGCAGGCACGGAAAGAATGAAATTCGAGGACCAGGCAGGAAACAGAACACATCTGCCCCCAGTGCGGTAGAGACTGCCATTCCCGAATTGGTCTATTTAGTCACACTAGGTGCTGTTTTTAGGATCTCTACTCCAGGCATGATACCATAGTCTTTCGAGACTGAAGGATGCCAATGATGATGAACTCTGAACTCATGCAAATACGAACAACCAAAACCGTGCCACAGACTCAGATGATAACTCGACTTGCACATTTATTCTGGCAAAACTTTTATTTATTGGATGTCTATACAAGGTATACCAAGGTATTAGTGCAGAAGGAAACAATTCAGGGAATTTATACACATGATGGACACTCATAAAAATTGGATTGGATACGAGTCTAGGTTTCTTTAGTCATTACTAAATGTAATGCTTATGCTGTTATCTCCTGCCACTATTATTTTCTTCACAATTGCCAAGTCCATCTCACATCTTAAAGGTAAAAACTGTAAATACCTAATTAACACATACATGATACAAAAGCAATTTGATCCTCAGGGCACTTTGTATCTTTGGTATTTTCATATCATGGATCCTAATGGGGTGCAATGCACCCTGTGAAACAGGGTCCGCTGGAAATTTTCATATCTCGAGGTTTTTCATATTAAATTTTCATCTCTCAAGTTTTTTTAGATGGAAGTCCATTGACTTCCACTGACTATGGAATCCCTTCATATCACAAGTTTTCCATATAGCGAGATGTTCATATCTCAAGGTACCACTATAGTTCCTATGCTATCTTCTTTCAGTTTATGGTAACCCCCTGCCTGTTGCGGGGCTTAGGGACCCAGTAACCATCAATAATTGAAAATCCCAATAGGTGGATGCTGGGTTGGGTCGGTACTGGGGGGGGGGGGCTGTTTGGGGCCTCTTACACTTACCTGAGGCCTTGCACTGTCCCAAATGGTCCTCCAATGGCTTCCCAGGGCTGTTACCAGCCTCAAAAGTGATCCGGAAGTCACTTCCAATTTGCCAAAAACCACTTCCAGGGCCTCCAACAGGCCCAGGAAGCCTTTCAGAGGCCTCAGAAGTGGTTTTTAGTGATCCAGATGTCACTGAATTCTGAGGCCTGCAATAGGGCTGTGAAGCCCCTCAGAGGCCCATTCAGGGCAACGCCAGGCCTGGGGTAAGTACAGAAGGCCTGAAACAGGCCCATCCACCTTATCCCGGGGGCCTTTGTTTCATATACTTCGGTCCCACAGTATATGAACCACAAAAGGGCAGGGGGTTACTGTACATTTTCTTTTATATATTCTTTCCCTTTCTGAGTTTTTAACGATCACCAGTCTTCAGGCCTCAAACTCCTTCTCTATTTTTTCCCCTCCTCACTTCATCTTTTTCTCAGGCCTGGTGTCTGTTTTCTGTCTCCTGGAAGAATGTTTACAAGAGAACCCAAACTAAAACATACGCCATAGATTTCTGCATACAAAATATACCACACACCCAAGATGCCTACAGCCAATGAATATTTAGAACGTTCTACTTGTGAAACTGATGGTTCCTCTATGCTTTCATTGTTTTCATGTTTGAAAAAGTGGACATGTACACAAAAGCTTACATTAATATACAATAAACTTACCATTCCACATACATTTATCTAGTTTTGTTTGGATTTTGCCTGATAATGCTTGCACAGACAAACACATCTACCACATCTAAAACTAGAATTAAACAGTTACTCCTCTGATAGTTCATTGGCATTTCACTAGTCTTGTATTTCATTCTGCATTCCATGTTTTCCTCCTCCAATTTTACTGACGGAAAGATTCTTTCAGGTCAAGTCCAGTCTGGTCCAGTCAATTTATCACGATGAACCTATTTCTAGGCACTTGATGGAATTTCCCATCTGTGTCCCTTAATGTAAATAAGTGGCAATTCCAAGGGAAATTAACTTTGTTCTGGCAGGATTCCGAGCATTTATCCTCTTTATGAGTTAGTTCATGGGACTAAAGGCACAGCTGTCACAGAAGTTCAATCTACATTCCATGCATTTAAATACTTTGTCCCCTGTATAAGGTTTACCCTGTGTATGTGTTCTTTGATGGGAACTAAGAGCAGTTCTGGCTGAAGCTCTTTCCACATTCCATGCATTCATAGGGTTTCTCCCCTGTATGTGTTCTATGATGGGAACTAAGGCCACTGCTCTGACTGAAGCTCTTTCCACATTCCATGCATTTAATTGTTTTTTAATCCTGTATGAGTTCTTTGATGGGAACTAAGGGCAGAGCTGCGGCTGAAACTCTTTCCACATTCCATGCATTTAAATGGTTTGTTGGCAGTATGAGTTTTTTGATGGGAACTCAGGTGACTGTTCTGACTGAAGTTCTTTCCACATTCCATACATTCATATGGTTTCTCCCCTGTATGAGTTCTTTGATGGGAACTGAAGCTACTGCAGTGGCTGAATCTCTTTCCACATTCCATGTATTTAAATGGTTTATCCCCTGTATGTGTTCTTTGATGGGAACTAAGATTATTTCTCTTACTGAAGCTCTTTCCACATTCCATGCATTTAAATGGTTTTTTCCCCTGTATGAGTTTTTTCATGGAACTAAGGCCACTCCTCTGACTGAAGCTCTTTCCACATTCTATACATTTAAATGGTTTCTCTCCTGTATGGGTTCTTTGATGGGAACTAAGGGAACTCCTATCACTGAAGGTCTTTCCACATTCCATGCATTCATATGGTTTCTCCCCTGTATGTGTTCTTTCATGGGAAGTAAGGTGACTGCTCTGACTGCAGCACTTTCCACATGCAGTGCATTCGTATGGTTTATCCCGTGTGAGTTCTTTGATGGGAACTAAGGTGACTGCTCTGACTGAAGCTCTTTCCACATTCCATGCATTCATATGGTTTTTCTCCTCTATGAGTTCTTTGATGGGAATGTAAACACAGGCAAGAGTCAGTCCAGCAAGTAAACTCTGATTGGTCTAAGAAGACATGTGACTGTTTTTCCCATGCTGTGAAGAGAGAGAGAGAGAGAGAGAGAGACAAGACAGACAGATAAAAAGAGAGGTTTTTCCTGGATGGATTCTGCAATATGGGCTGTGGACTAATGGCTTAACAATGTAGTCTTAAAGTAGTATTACTGAGGCTTTTGCCTCTGAGGCTTGCTCTAGATTTCTTTATGTTAGGAATGGAAATCATGTTTTTATTTTCCAGTAAGAGAATATTCCTGTGAAATCGTATTAGTCAAATAAATGCTTTTACTTATTCAAGTGAAGGTGCCTAGTTGAATAAGCCTCCCCACGGGTTCCCCTTTTGAACTGGTGGAGCAGGAGCCCTGTCTCTCCCCTACCCCACCCCCCTCCGCCGCTGTGAGTGGCGTCTTCATTGATGGCGGTTGCGCAGGGATCTGCAAACTGGGAAGGTGGGTGGCCTATGGAAAGGGACCCCTTCCCCTCCCTTGGCTATCTGCAGCAAGAAGGTGGCCTTTTTCCAGACTTACCTGCGTTATCTGGAAAGTTTCTGAAAGCAAAGAGAACAATTGCTAGCTAATGAGTACAATTTGGATTCAGAGTATTGAGAAGGAACAGCCAGAATCTTTACATAGGCATAAGAGCTAACTAGAACACAGCTAGGAAGGAAGGAAGGAAGGAAGGAAGGAAGGAAGGAAGGAAGGAAGG
>JAHTLZ010000016.1:27265785-27283415 GCA_023846285.1 Phrynocephalus versicolor | reverse complement strand
AGGAAGGAAGGAAGGAAGGAAGGAAGGAAGGAAGGAAGGAAGGAAGGAAGGAAGGAAGAACAATTCCCTGCTTGCATGCCTTGTTGTGCACTAAGCCACACTACTGGCATATAATGTTGAATACAACCAGCAGTAATTACATTTTACCACTGCAGTTATGCCAACTTATAGGACTCTGGCCACTGTTTTCTTTACAGGAATCTTACCTTTGAAAATGGTAATGAATAATAAGAGAAAGAAATGCTACGTATAATCATCTGGAAAGTATACACCAACAAGCTCTGGATTTAGTTATGTGTGATTTCTTGTTTTCAGACAGCAGATCTGTGCCCAAGTAATACTTCTATTTAAACTTTTGCAAGTGCTCAGCTGTTTAATAATACCACCATAAGTCAGAAATATGTATACTCCAAGCATCAAACAAAAATGGAAAGGTAAATGCATTTTACAGCTTTTTTAACATGGAACAACAACAAAGAAAATAAATACAATTAGTAACAAAGGTGCACCATGAAGCTTTACTACTGAAACATTCTGGCACAGTTTTAACTCATTATTCAAAACAATTCAGAACCAGAATCAGAGCCAATACGAAATGTGGTCCTACAGCTACAAAGTCCCTTGCAACTTCATTTCTTGTGACTCCAAGTCTTGTTATAACACACACAAATCATATATCCTTTTGACCAGGTGAATCTTTAGCTCTGAACCTCCACCCATCCATTGCAGCAATTAGATAATCATTTAAGCATGGTAACTGTTAAACTAAAATTGATACCACAAATGATTCTGATCACACTGTAGAGGTAATGGCTGGTAATGCAAGAGCTTCCAATTCCCCATTGAAGCTTCACAAAAATATGTATAGAGTAGTGTGTGAGACATGCTGTTAAGAAGACCAGTGAACAAGTGCGCACCTGATTAGGGCAATGGGAAAAAACTCAAGTCAGAGATTCAAGGTTAGCATGGATTTCACTTGAGAACAGTCACTAGCAAAATTAGATCACTTTCAGCTGAGATCTGTAATTTAATTTCAGTTAGTAGTGCTACCAAGAAGCCCTAGCCTCCCTCCCAAAAAAGTCAGGCACAGAAAATAAACATTTAGGACATCAGAGACAAAATAATCCTAAAACAAACAAAAGAGAGTAGCAAGTACAAGGAATTGCTGTGCCTGAGGACTGAGCACTTGGATTTTTATACTCCACTAATACTGTCGGGGGGGAGGGGGGGGTTCAGCAACAGGATTTTGTTCAGAATTAACCTCCTTTATGCTTCAAGCAGAGGACATGGTCTCAGCCTTAGTACCAAGTACGGCAAAAGGAGAAACCCAACCTTCAAAACAATGCAAGTTTACATTTCTGGGCACTCCTACTGCTGGTTAGAAATATGGGAATCACTCAGATATAATACAAGCCACGATATTTGGTTCTCTCTCAACAAGCATCCATTCTGAATTTGTACTGAGAATGTCCCCAGCAGCTGGGCTGCTTGGCAGAGGTCCAGCTGCTTGAAGACAAAAACCAATGGGCATGACGTGCAGCTCACTCCATAAAGCTAACTCACATGAACCGAGGCTCTTGTTATTGTTTTCTAAACCTCTGCAGAATCCATCTGTTTCAGATACCTGGAGATGAGCTGCCCAGCAGGTGGCTTCATGCTCTTGCACAGGCAAGAACGCTTTGTTCCTACAACCAGCTCTGCATCTCCTCGTCATACCTTTGCGGATCAATGAAAGGCTTGTCAATTGATCGGATCATTATTTCTCCGCAATATACACATTCCGGTGCCACGATATCATCGATATCAGCTTTCATCTGCTCCTTGCTGGGCTGACCTTTCCCTTGCCCGGCGTTATCCGTGTCCTTCGAACGGTGGTGGGATTTGGTGGGTTGGTTTGCGGCAGAAAGCTTTTTCTGAAGGTCCTCCAATTTAGCCTGCTTATAAGCAGGCAGGTTGGGATACACCGCCTGGAGGAGGCAATCATAGTGGAACATGTGACCACAGAGAAAAAGATAAAAGGGGCGGTTTAGGAGGGGAAATTCACAAGCGGCACATTTTTCCTGCGGTTCCACAGAGCCGTATTTGTTTCTCATCTCCTGAATGTCTTCACGGATCCTTTTGGCACTCTGGGTTGCCTCTTCCATCTCCATCTTCAGCTCCTCTATGTGCTTGTTATAGGCCTCCAAAGAGTTGCAGATGGCTTCCTTGAAGTGGTCAATGGTAACAAAGTCTGGGAAGAAGGGTAGGACATCTTCGATCTTCAGCAGGTCACAGCTGGAAAGGCAGGCCATAGCCTTCTTCACATCCTTCTCTTCCTGGACCACATGGCGTGCGATCTTCAGCCAGAGCTTCTTTCTCAGCTCTTCATCTTCCTCGGGAAGGTCTGCACAGGATTTTGCCAAATCTACATCAACCTGGGTGGGGAAAGTTGCAAAAAAGGAAAAGGAAACATTTACCATTTCCCTCATTATTATTTTTTATCACAAAGTATCCTACTGGGAAAAGAAAGACACTGCTAAGAGAGATCAGATACATTAAGGATGGCGATAAAAACTAAACACCTGTTGTCTCTTCCAAACAATACTAGAAGTTGTTTTGCATGGCAATCTAATCAGACATACAAGATTAAGTTTTATCTTCTGCAAAGGCACTTCTAGATCTGATGTCTGTGCCTTCCCCTCAACACAATCATACATAAATGCTGTCTTACCATGTCTTTCCATGTTTTTAGGTTAGGGGAAACTGCTTTGAGGTATATATTCTCCCAACATCTCTCTCTTTTCTACCAACCTTAGGATCCCACCACTCCCCCGGTTAGCTATTATCTCCCTTTTCTTCTGGTTGATGCCACCTTGGCTATGTAACAGAATTAGAATGTGTCCACCAATCCTGCAATTAACCAAAATGACTATGTTCATGATATATGTAGTACAGTGGAACCCCGAGTTACAACATTAATCCGTTCTGAGTGCATGCTCGTAACTTGATTAGTTCGTAAGTTGGGGAATGGTTTCCCATAGGAATGCACTGAGAATCAATTAATCAATTCCAGAGGAACATATTTCAATGTATTCCTATGCGAAACCACTTTAGATGACCCACAGCTCCCCGCCTCCAATTGGGGGGGGGAGCCATGGGTCCTTTAAAATGTCTTTAAGCAACCAAGCCAAGCACCTGGCTCAGTTGCTTAAGGACATTTTTTAAAAACTGCTGCTTCTTCCCCCCCCCCCCATTGGGCACGTAGAGGGTGAAGCGGCAGTTTTTTTCATTTTTTTTCTCCTCTGATGCAAGCGCTAATGGCTGCCATCAGCACTTGCATCAGAAGAGGAAAAAAAATGGAAAAAATGCCATTTCTCCCTCTACGCACCCAATGGTGGTGTGTGTGTGTGGGGGGGGTGAGAACCAGAGGTTTTTTCTTTTCTCTCTCTCTCTCTTCCAATGCAAGCGTGGATGAGGGCTTGCACCAGAGAAGAAAATGAAAAAAACTCTGCTTCTCCCTCTGTGCGCCCGATGGTGGTGGTGAGTTGAAGCGGAGGGTTTTTACCCCTTTAAAAAAAAGGTCTTTGAGGCACTGACAGAAGCTACCTCTTTAAATGAAGGCAGCTTCCCTCAGTGCCTGAAAGACCTTTGAAACAGCACCTGCTCCACCCACCCACCCACCCCGTGAGGTAAAAGGCATGCACTGTTTCAAAGGTCTTTGAGCCACCGACCCAAGCAGTTGGACTGGTGGCTCAAAGACCTTTTAAATGACTGACCCCTTCCCCCCCCACCAGCCGCCATCGTTACTTGGGGGGAAAACCCATCTTGCTCGTAAGGTGGCTGGGGGGGAGACAACTGAAGCCTGCTCGTAAGTCGGGAGTCTCCGTTGTCGGGGTGGTTGTAAGTCGGGGTACCACCATAGATATAAAAGGCAATTAGCAAGGAAACTAAATAGCATGTCCAGATGCTATAGGCCTCCAAGTGGGAAAACAGTACATTTTAATACTCTTGTCTACTTGTAACAGAGCTGGCAGGGGGTAGAATCTGAGAAGTGTAGTGCAAAATAAAAGAAAGAAAGAAAGAAAAAGAGAGAGACAGAGAGAGAAAGAAAAGAAAAGAAATTGTGTTGGAGGGAATTGGTTCCTAACTCCACTCTCCAATTGCCACATGCTGGGACAAAGCATGGAAAATATACTGCTTTACTAAGAGACTTCCCAAAGAAAATTACTGGCGACTCCTGAAAAGAATATTGACTGATCTGATCCAGCAAAGTGGCTCATATTTTACAGGTCTCAATAAAAATGCCAGGTTGACACCTGTAAAGAAACTGGGTAGGATCATAAAGGTTCTCAGTTCCTCCTTCTCCTTCTACTACCACCTGAGTCTTCCTCTCTGCTCAGGTCTTAAAGATCTCATAAACCTCCAGCAATATAAATTACTGATCCACTATTGTACTCCTACCTGTAAAGCGAGACCAACAGCTTCTTCATACATTTCCATAACTTTGTAAACGTGGACACACGCACGATGGTGTCCATGCTCTGCACAAAGCCGAAGTGCATACTTCAGGTCATAGTGGATGTTGTCAGGGTAAGTTCCTGCTTGCTCCAGGTATGACAACAGTGAGTCAGGCCGGCACGAAGCATAGAGGGACAACAGGTAATTGTGAATGGCCTGCTGAGTTTCCTTCAGCTCCGTCACGCAGAACTCCATGTAGCGAATGGCTTCGTTGACCTGCTGGGTGCTCCCGCTCTGGCTATAGTTAACAAGGGCAGGGATGAGATTCTTTGCATCCAGTTTCTTGCCCATTTCAATCCAAGCGTCCACCACTTTCTTGGGAATGTGATGGATCAAAATGGGAGAAAACTTGTAAAAGAGGTTCTCATCCTTGATTTTGCAGAGGACTTCCAGAGCTTCGCTGAAATTTTCATGTTGGCAGTAATGGGCTATCACCCGCTCGTAGTCATGCATGATGACTGCAAAGTACACCATGTGCTCTGTGTCCCCATGGCTGGCCAACAGCTCGTGAATGGTGGCCCGGTTGTTGAACAAGCACTCTTTATTCCTGGGGCTGCTCAAGAAGCTACGGAAATTGTCCCGCGTCTTCTCATACAAATCCCGTTTGGAAGCATCTCCTTCCAGCACACCCAGCCGATTTAAGTAGAGCTCCGTCAGCCAGGTGGTCAGCAAGGTAGTCTGAGTCTTTTCCGAGGGCTTCAAACTAGCCAGCTTCTTAATCAAAAACTCCATCAATGCCTCTTCTTGCTGAGCTTCAATAAATTTAAGGGCAATTTCCTCAAAATAATTTTGGGTCAAGGCATAACACTTGGCACTCTCCAGGTATCTCCTGTTCTGGAAGCAATATTCTGCCTCCCTTGCCAACACCACATCAAGGCACTCCGGGCGGTCCCTGCAGTACTCTTTAGCCAGATCAAACTTATTGATATTCATGTACATCTTCCAGACATCGCGGGATTCTCGCTGTACATTATACCGGAACACTACCTTTTCTGTGTGAATCCAGATTTGGCCAAAGGTAGGATCTTTGATCATACGCTTCAGTGAGCCGAACTTTTCCAAGAACACATCATGGAAGACCACCTGTCCATTCAGAGTGCAAACCGCTTTCACTCTGTCAGGGAAGAGCAGCAGAAAATGGAACTGGGTGAGCACTATAGAAATGGGTTTATTGGCAATGACATCTACATCTGAAGGATACTCCCAGACCTGCTCGTCACTCAAAACAGAGTCCGGACGTCCGTAGTCCAGGGATCCATACAAGACGCCATTTCCCATCATCCAAGCAAATGCACTTGGAGAAGAGCGGAGCTTTGGCGTGTAGAAAGCTATTTCACTGTAGCCCAGGCTGGCGGGAAACTCACGGAAGCCAGGCAAGTGATCCGCAGGCAGGCTAAAGATGGCGCCAAAGGCTTGCTGCTCTGACCCTTCTGGGATCTTGCCGACAAACTGAAAGAGCCTCTTGCGCGTGGTGGCAATGATGAAGCATTTCCCGTCCACGCCTCGCTCTATCTCGAGACAGCAGACGGGAGCAGGCCCGGCTTCCTCCTCCAGGTTATAAATGAGACGGAAATACTGGTCAGGGCTCGTCCCGAAGAGGCTGCCTTCGCTGACGGAAATCTCAGCCTCATAGAGGTGGCCTTGGGAGGTCCCGACCAAAATGGGGCCCGTGTTGACCTCTGTCCCAAAAAACTTGTTCCACCCTATGCTTTCAATCAAATGCCCTTTCCAGCGGGACAGGGCCCGCACCTTCTGAGCACTTCGGTTCAGATAGAGGCATTCATTGGTATTCAGGGCAATGATAAGGTGAGAACCTGGAAGGGAAAAGGATTACTGTAACTAAGATGCAAACACTTCGCTGAGAATCACGACAGGGACCAAATTTGTATCTCCCGAGACCCACCCTCTGATGCTTGAGGAAGATTTCAGAAGGCCGTAAATCTAGGTAAGAGAAGAATGAGTATTCCCCGAACAACAGCCACCCTGCTTATTTAGAGATATGAAGGCCTAGAAAAAAAACAGAATTTTTTTTTTTGGGGGGGGGGCAGTTTTTCCAAAAACATTTTCCTGAAGCCTTTTTTGGTTTTATTTTTCTGAAAAACTGGAAAAAATGAAAAAAAAAAACCATTATGGAATGTTTCATTTTAACATGATGTTATTTTAAGACAGGGTCTTCAAATATTTCCCAAATCATTTCTAAAAAATATCATTGAAACTTAGTCCCACTCCCTTCTATGCATTCTACCCATCTTCAATTCTTTTTATGAGAATGAGTTTATTTTATTTTTATTTAATATTGGATTTTTATACATTGTTTTGTATAGAATTTTTTGTTCCCTATAAACTAGGAAACAGTTCAGGAGATTGTTACTCCATTTGTTACTTACAATTACAAATAAAAGTAAATTCTGTTGGTAATAATTGGACATGCTATATTTTAATATGCTAGTTGTGATCATTATATGCCAAGTCAAATTGACCATAGCCATATTACAGTTTGTTGCCTTGTATTTGTTCTGCCAGAATTTATGTTTCTCCCTGTTGTCCTAATTTGGACAAGCCTTCCATCTTCTAAATGAGCTTTTCTTGCTTTTGATTACTTCCCGAACAGCTCCTATAAGCCACATCAGAGTCCTCTTGGACCTGGCAGTGCCCTTTTTCCTTTTGGGTACACATTCCAATTGGGCCTCTGTTATTGTTTTTGTGAACAGCCTCCATGCCTCTTGGAGCATTTGGGCTCTCTCAATTTTTCCTTTCAGCTTCTTTTTTACTAGTTTCCTCATCTTTGGGAAATTTCCTTATTGAAAATTTATGGTCTCTGTGTTACATTTTATCAGTGATTGCAGTCTACGATTAAGTTAAAAGTAATTGTATTGTGGTCACTGTTCCCTACTGGATCAATCACATTAACATTTTCCACCAGATCCTATGCATTACTCAGGATCAAACCAAGGCTTCTTGAACCTCTAGTTGGGTCTTCAACTAGAGCTGCCTCTGGCATGGGAGGTAAAAGATAGACATCAGCACTTATTAACCTTATCCTATGTTGTAACCCCCCCCCCCGAGTAGCCCTAGGGCTAGATGGATGGTATAAAAATCAAATAAATAAATAAACACATAACTATACAGTAAATTCACTGTCCTGAGTCTACCTAGTACAGGCCTTCCCAAAGTCCGGCCCGGGGGCCAAATCCAGCCCACCAGGCCATTCTGAGTGGCCCGCGGCTGGCTGGCCCACCCCTCCTTCGCCCCATGTTTTTTTTTTTTTTTTAAAAAATCTTCCGCCAACACTGACACCGCCAGGAAGATTGAGGGGCTGGGTGGGCCGGCCGGCCGGTGAGCAGAAGCTTGTGGGGCTGGGTGGGTGGGCAAGGGGGTGGGCCACCACCACCAGCACTGCCAGGAAGCTTGTGGGGCTGGGCGGGCTGGACAGCCAGCCATGGCGCGGGCTGCTGCCACTGGCACTGCCGGCAACCATATGAGGCCAGGTGCGCGCACGGGGGTGGTGTGCGGGCAGGCCGCCACCACCGGCAACACCAGGAACCTTGTGAAGCTCGGCGTGCGCAAGGGGTCAGTGGGTGGGGCTTATGGGTCAGTGGGTGGGACTTGCAGTGGGGTGGCAGGGTCGGGGAGCAACCGTCCCCTGACACATTCTCCTCCACCAAATCTGGCCCTCCTTACAAAAAGTTTCGGCAGCCCTGACCTAGTAGTTTCAACCAAAGTACAGTGAACCCTCGTATAACAAACATTTTGTATAACATAAAATCTGTACAACATAAAAATTCTGGAGAAAGGGTAAATTTGCTTAACAGAATCGCCCATGGGGCGAATCCATAAAACATAACAATGATCGTGATGAGGGATTACTCCGTTTTCAAGGCATTCCTATGGAAAATTTGTATAAAGGAAAATTTACTTAACAGAATTTCATTTGGAATGAATTAATTCCTTTATACAAGGTACCACTGTAGAATCACTAAATCACCAGGCTTTATTTAAATAAGGACTTGCCATTAAAGAAACTGATTCCAATTGACTCTTGATGGAAGTGGAAAGTGAATTTAGGTTGCCATCAATACTATTTATTAAGGAGATTGAATAGCATTTTGGACCCCATTTTCTCATCTTACCTGTATGGTCCAAAAACAGCTTGTAAACTTTGGCATCATCCTTCCGTCCGAGCTCTACCTGGTTAGGCTCATCAGCTTTTGCTAAGTCAAGCCTACATGAAAGAGTAAAAAAAGTAAACTGCTTTAATAGTACAAAGAAACTGATTGGATAGAGAGGAATGCTAATGACGGAGGAGACAGCACACATTCATTTCATTCAAAGCTTGTCCTAAACTCATATTACTTTTGCTTGCTTCATATTGTGCATGGTACTATATATGCTTCAAGAACTCCGAGAACATTCTAAGTCAACATTTAGTCTGCATGAGACAGAACATTCTGGATATCAATCATGGTAACTTTACTCATCTGACAAGTATTGTCTGTTCTGCATGATAAAATCATTCCCATTTAGGGGTAGGGAGGAATCCTCAGAACCTAAGAAATGTAAGAGTTCAAAATGCAGCTCTCTACATCAGGCATGTCCAAACTTCAGCCCTCCTGATGTTTTGGACCACAGCTCCCAGAATTCTAAGCTTAGATTGCCAATGACAAAGGACTGTGGGAGTTGTGGTCCAAAACATTTGGAAGGCCAAAGTTTGGACAATGCCTGCTCTACATTAAGATGTTGCCTACATTAACATACCAGATGTTTAAATACACGTTTCAAACATTTATGCCCAATAGTATTGCTTTCTGATTCTATGTTCAGGATCACATGCTTGTGCATTACAATGATGAAGCAGCTAATTTCCATAAATTCACAGATTTTACTATTTAAAACATGAGACAGGCAAGGAACCATGCATTACAAAGAGTTTCCCAGAATCTTATCCTAGGCTTTTGTTTGTTTGATTGTCTATTGGAAAATTCAACATGCTGAGAGAAATTTTTGGCCCATTTGTAAGAGACGAAAACATTCCTTTGCTTGACATGGTATATGTTCTGTCAACTGCCATATATTAATGTCTGGTTCAAAATCTGACACAGCAGTTCTACAAGACATTTGCAGGAAAAGTGTCTTCCTCCATTTTAAAGATGTACCGTATTTCCAATTGCACAGATTTTTTGTGCGTTTTTAAACATTGCCACCACATACTGATGATGCCATCGCAACATGTTGAAAACAGGACATGAAAGCTAAGACATTAGGGATTAGGGATGGTTAGATGCCTCTTCACCATGCTCAAACCCTATGAACTCAGACCAGAGGTCTCCGTAACATGTATGGAATCAAAACAAGTTACCTAAAAAGTATTTCTTTTCCAAGACTCATACACAACTGGTTAGAGGAAACAACCAGGCTATTGATCTTCTCAGGAGGGGTGAAATCAATCCTCTGCTTGTTAAAAATTGGTGTCTCCTTTTCCAGCCGAGCATTCACATACCCTTTTTTAAAAGAAGAGAAGAAGTGCTTAGTTAAAAAAAAACCTACACAAATACTAAAGCAATCTAGTGTTTAAGCTTTATTAATACGTGGACCTTTTAAAGCACAGATAAATTCATTCTAAAGGCTTAAAAAACAAGCCTATGACTAGAAACATTAAAAACTGAGTTCAGTTCCCAACAGACAAAATCAAAAGCTACACACTCAGGAGATGGTACGGTTCATTTTGTTGGGATACAAACTGTATGCATCAGTATTTAGTGAAGAGATGCTCTGAGCGAAAACAGCTGCTCCAAATAATTCTTTGCTGGAACTTATGGTGGCCCACACATTATCACCAAGAGGGCTCCACAAATGCTTAATAAAGAGTAAGTGCAACCCAGTGGCAGAGCACATGCGACATACAGAAAGGGTTAAAGATTTAATATCTAAAACCAATATTAGATTTAAAGTCTAAGTACAAAGGTAGCTTCCAATGTTCCTACTGAGAGGAACATCCCACGTCCCTCTCAGACATTCCAGACTACCAACAATGAAGTCAAGATCAGTAACCAATTGTTTCAAAAATAATCAAACAGAAGATATAATACAACCAAATTTTATTCAAGAACTGCAGTTAAATTCAGTCTTAGTTCTGCAGAAGGGTCTGTGAAGATTCTCAGTCATCCAGGTGAGTTTATCTGGAAGTTGAGTCATCACAACTGGACTTATTTTCTTTAGAGACTGAAACGTTTCTGACTGACTGGCAAAGCTGTTTGGATGAGCAGCAAAATGTTTCAGTCTCTCAAGAAAAGAAAACCAGTTGCCATGACTCAACTTCCAGATTCTGCAGAAGGGGAAAAGTTGGTGATGGCAGGGAAAAGAAAATATCTCAGGAAGAAGGTGACGAAGTGAGAGAGATAAATTGGAAGAGTATGCCATAAAATGTAGTTCCAAATATTTTTAAAATTGAAGTGCCAAGAGAATACACTTCTATTTGAAAGGACTTGAGAGACCTCAAGTATACGTCACTGTGTACAGCTGAAGGAGCTCTTCAAACGTACTGTATATGGAGGAAGAGAATACTGTAGGTCATAATGAATTTAACAAAGCCATGCTGCAGATCATTGTTCCCAAGGGGAAAAAAAAACCTCTGCAAGTAAGAGAAGTTGTTAAACAATATTTGGTTAAAATGTTGGTTCCTTCCCGCTTTTCACACAATTCTGACCCCCCCTCCCAAAAAATGGATTCCCACCATATTCAATAAATACTCCTGACCCTGGACTCTTCAGGTCCTATATGCTGTACTGATTTCTGCTGTTTGTTTTCCCCGGGACTGCTTGAAATGATGTTGCAGTTAAATGTCTGTCAGCATAAAGAAAATGGAGGAAGAACTTCCTCAATCGTTACTTTCATTGCCATTAAATACTGTATTCTATGTTTTACATCTCAGTTAAAGTTTGAAAGACCCAGATTTACTGGTACAGTATTCATTAAAACCAGAACCAATGAATATTTTCAGACTCAAAGTAAACTCTGATCTCAGATTCAGCCCATATATTTATCCCACAGAGACATAATGAAAAACAAATTAAGATCTGAAAAACCTGGATCTCTTCGGAAAAGTTGATTTGAGAGCATCACAAAAAATATTATTAGGGAATTGAATGAGGTTTGTTTACAATCAGTTTTCCCAGCTGATCAAGATAGTGCCTCAAAAAATAGGCTGACTAGAACATTTCCCAGACCTCACAGAATAGCAGAGCATTCTGATGTATAAGCCCAAATGGACTTAACTCCAGATGACAGGGCTGCAGTCTCAGATTCTGTGGTTCTGGAGTGACTTTCCACCCTTAAATACAGGGGAGAACCAAAAAATATAACTATAGAAGTTTATACCAACTCAATGGCCTTTCAAATGAAATATGTGTCTGGGGCTCAGAGTGCGAAAAAGCTACCTGTTAAAAACAAACAATTGTGTCATTACAGTCATGACCGGCTCTTTGCGACTCCATTTCCATGGAGTTTTCTTGGCAGGAATACTGGAGTGACTTGCCAGTTCCTACTCCAGGTGCCTGCAGCACCTGGTATTCCCTGATGGTCGCCCATCCAATTACTAACCAGGCCTGACCCTGCTTAGCTCCGCCAATCAGGCGAGATCGGATGTGCTCAGGGCATCTATCCAGCCATAAAGGTAAAAGTAACGGTTCCCCCGCGCACATGCTTGCTAGTCGTGTCCGACTCTAGGGGCGGTACTCATCTCCGTATTCAAGCCGAAGAGCCAGTGTTGTGCAAGTCCGTGGCAGCCATAGATAGGCCTTAGTTAACATAAGGCAAACCCCAAACCCTGCTGCCCCGAAATCTGCAAGGCAGGAGCCGGGAAGAGGCGGCTGCCTGCCAAGGCCCAGCCACCCATCCACCCAGAACGGGACGCCGCTCTCCTCCTACCCGTGTGCGGGATGCCCAGGCTGGTGCGGTTCTGCTGCAAGGAAGCGGAGTGGGACAGCGCGTCCACGTACTGGTCCAAAATGGAAGCCATGGTGGTGGGGGATGAATGGGGGGAACGACCGCTGTCCTGACTGACCCGGCAAAGCCCGTCCAAGCCCCCGCTCGGCGGCTGTGCTCCGAGGCTCCGAGAAACGAGGCACGCGCACACCCTCACCCTCCGCCCCCTCCCTCTCGGGCTCCGGCGCTCAGCTGACCCGGGCACGGCCAGAGCTCGAGACGGACCGCCGTGGCAGCGGAACTTCCGGTTTCCGGGCCTTTTTTTTGAACCATAGAGCTATTCTGGAACTAGAATCGCGAGGACGGACTTGAGGGAACACTCATTCTACGCAGCCTTACATACTAGTTCTCAGTCAATGTATTTGGGGGGGGGGGTTCCCCTGACATTTTGCCTCTTTTCCACCTGCTGTAGTTTGCAGGATTTGCTCCCTAAACACAGTTAATGCAGTCTGCGGGAAACTGCAGGTTTTACAATGTGTAACAAGAGTAACTCCCACAGTCCCTCCCTCACAGTTGGCTACCCTGGTGAGATCTGACGGCCAAAACACAGTGGCCACAATGGCCCGTTTTATCTATAACGGGGTTGTGACTCCCAAGAATATTGTCAAGTGTGGGTTTTTGGGAGTATGCGTGTCACAGGTTGCCTTATATGTGTTGTAGTCTTTGTTAAACAATCCCTTTCTTGATTTTTTTGAAGCCAGATATTAATACTTAGTGTTTATAAACTGTGTAAGACAAACAGGCTCTTTAGGGGAGAAAGAAGCCTCTACTTTCTGAGAAGGAATGGCATCACCCCATTAAAAATGCCTTTTTATGCAAACATGGCAGGTGGAGGGACGTCACAGATTAACTGAGTGACTATTATTAAAAGGCCAAACTCAAAAGAAAAATGTAGGGAACCACCTGGCCTATAAGGATCAACGAATTCTTTGTTGGTAATTTTGTCCACTAGGTGGCAACGTGTGCCAATAATGAAAATGTCCAGTCAGGTCAATTGTGACTTGTGGTTACTTTTTTCAGGGTTCTAGACAATACTGAGGATTGATTTGCTTAGCTAGACAATACTGAGGATTGATTAGCTTCAGTGGGCATAGAAGTGGAAACTGCAAGAGACTTTGACTAACTTTGTATTAACTTTAAGAAGCTTTTTAACAAGCATTGTTTCAACAGTCAGTTGTGAAAGAAGTTTCTCAAAACTTAAATTACTCAAGGCATATCAGAGATCTACCATGAGCCAAGAAAGACTGACTAGTCTAGCAATACAGTAGGACGTTCATATCTGTGGGGGATCAGTTCCGGGTCACCCTGCAGATACCAAAATCTGCAGATAACAGCGAACGCTCTTATCCAGGGGTGACAGGGGTGGTGAGGTGCCCTCAGCACTAACCCACTCCCGCTGGGCAGGTTGGCACTCTCCCATCACCCATTCTGCCCGAAGGTGCAGCAGCTTGGCGGACCTAGTGAAGTGAAGGCTGCTCTCCTACAGCCTGGTCCACCCAAGGGTGCAGCAGCTTGGTGGACCTGCTGGAGTAAAGGCACACTCTCCCACCGCCCAGTCTGCCCGAAGGTGCAGCAGCTTAGCGGACCTAGTGGAGTGAATGTGCTCTGTCCCACTACCTTGTCCACCCAAAGGTACAGCAGCTTGGCGCATCTGGTGGAGTGAAGGCCGCTCTCCTGCCGCCCGGTCCTCCCAAATGTGCAGTAGCTCGGCAGATTGGGTGGAGTGAAGGTGCACTCTCCTGCTGCTCGGTCCACACACTTGCCGAGTAGGAATGGTGGGCTGCTGGGGGCAAAACTGTTCCCCAGTCCACCATACATGCAGCGTGGCACAGCTTTTGGCCCCCAAACCTCCACTGCCCACTGATTGTCAACCGTAGATAACTGAATTGGTGGATGGCGAATCAGTGGATACGGGAGTGGTACTATACTGTAAATTAAGAGAGATTTCAATGTAGATTTCAATACTGTTATTTTAGAAATTGCACTGATTAAAACCAGACGATTTTAAATTTATTTGAGTGTAAACTTGAGTATGCCTTTTCTTTTAATTACATCAGCATTTTCTTAAATTACATATGCTGGGGTGGCGGCTACAGAGTTCAAAACTGGACTAGTGGAAGGGATGCAGGAAGTGTTAATGGCCCACAGGTGTTTTTTTTTTGGGGGGGGGGATACATGCCTTGCCCTGGGTGCTATGTCTCTGATAAACTGGTCTATAAATGACCATCTGTATGAACTCCTTCCCCCCCTCCCTCCCTCCCTTCCATGTAGTTTGATGCTGGTTTAAGATCCTGTTTTGTTCTGAACCAGAGAAGTATAGTTTTTTAATCTGAACATAATGGGACATAATTTCTGTTTAACTGAAACCTTTCTGGGATTAGGCCTGAGGAATGAAAAGCTGGCTCATATGGGCATAGATCTCTTTTGTCTTCGTTTATCTCTCACCTACGAGACTGTTCTATTATAAGCAGAAGAATGACTTTTACTGTATTCACCAAATAGAAGTATAGCAAGCCGTACCAACAGGCTAAAAAACAGTTTTAATCCGTGGACTGTTCGACTGTTAAACGAGACGTGATAACTCGTGATAGACTCATGGGGCTGGCGAGATGTGCAGCAAGCACACAGTGTGAAATCAGATTGAATGGCTTTTTAGTGGGATGGTGTTGGGGGGGAGGGAGGGAGACTCAGCCAATTTCACTGTACACTGGTTGTACAATGACAATAAAGGCTATTATTATCACATGCACACACTGGCCACACAAGCAATGACACAACTGTCACCTAGAGTTCAGGAAGCCTCTGTTCACCTGTGACCTGTGCAAATCACTCTGGATTCCATCAGCAATCACTGTGTTTTATCTCTCTCCCTTCTTTACTCAAAGGTCTATAAGAGGTCAATTTACAAGGCAGAATTATGTGGCCTGTCTGCTCAACAAACAAGAAACCTTTGTATATCAACCATTTCCCGATATACTGGCTAGTAGCGCAACTTCTGGTTGGTTGCTCACGGCCCTTTGGTTCTCTGGTTTCTCTTCTTGGTAGATTTTGGATGATTCCTGCTGCAGGGTCAGGCAATTGTGTGTGTTATGTGTCATCATGTCACTTCCAGATTCAGAGAGTCTAATAGGGGTTTTGAGATTTGTGAGATGTTCCAGGAATGGCTTACCACTGCCATTCCCAACCCCCTGTGAGCTTTAATGGTCAAACTTGAATTTAAACTGAGCTTTCTTGAGTCCTAGCCTGATTCTATCCACTACACGAGGTCTCATCATGCAAAGCATGTTGCTTGTATACCACCGCATAGTGCACTCTCTGGGTGGTTTACAATTTAATCATGCAGGCTACACATTGCCCCCCCTCCCCCGGTGAGCTGGATACTCATTGTATCTGACCTTGGAAGGCTGGAAGGCTGAGTGAACCTTGAGCCACCTACCTGGGATGGAACCTCAGTTTGGGAGCACAGCTATTGCTGCAGTGTGTGTGTGTGTGTTGTGTCGTTACAGTTGTGTCCGACCCTTCGTGACTCCACGTCCATGGTGTTTTCTTGGCAGGAATACTGGAGTGGCTTGCCAGTTCCTACTCCAGGTGCCTACAGCACCTGGTATTCCCTGGGGGTCTCCCATCCAAGTACTAACCAGGGCTGACCCTGCTTAGCTTCCGAAATCAGGC
This sequence comes from Phrynocephalus versicolor, assembly GCA_023846285.1. Taxonomy (NCBI): domain Eukaryota; kingdom Metazoa; phylum Chordata; class Lepidosauria; order Squamata; family Agamidae; genus Phrynocephalus; species Phrynocephalus versicolor. Next base: position 27,267,266 of record JAHTLZ010000016.1, on the reverse strand, counting down.
GAGATCGGATACGCTTAGGGCATCTAGGCAGCTGCAGTACAGCAGTATAACCACTGCACCACAAGGCACCTTCCCCACCTCATTCATGGACATTTATGGGGAACCTATGGCCTTTATTTTGCATATTTCCTTTCTTTTCCTACTGCTTGCACCATCTCTTTTCTTTTCCTTTCCCGGAACAATACCCTTTAAAGAGGGAAAGGCCACACGTCCTTCTGTTTTTGAAGTTCTCCTTGCCGCAAGAGCTCCAGGCCCTCTTCCTCCTCAGTGGATGTGCCCTCCAGTAAGAAAAGTCACAGACACTATCTTTTATCCTTTGCAGTCCATGGCCTTTGGGCCCATAGTCATTACAAAACACACTTTTCTCAATATTTGCAGCGTGTATGACCTGTTCGTTGCTTGGAAAACTTAATTATTTTTTTCTGGACTGGAGCTTTCAAAATCACCTCAACCAATGGATGTGTCACTGAATGATCTATAGTGGAAAGGCAGAGTGGCACAATGGTTAGAGTTTTGGACTGGGACTTGGGGGGACACAAGTTCAAATCCTCACGAGAACCACCAAATCACCTTGTACCAGCCACACACTCTCTGCCTGATCTACCTCACAGGCTTGTTGTAAAGAAAAAATAGAGGTGAGAAAGAGCCATGTTCACTGGATGGGAAGTGGGATACAAATATAAATTAATAATCCTAATCCTAATCAGGATTCATGATTTGGTTACAAAAACCTTTATCAAAACAAATATCTTAGTCTATAAGGTGGCACAAGCCCTTGTGTTTGTTTGAAGTTTTGATGCAGAACATCTCAAAGGTGACATCTCATATACTCTGTACACACACACACAAATATAAAATATAAAAAGAATTACACATCTAAATACTTTTCTTTTTTTCCGGAATTATTGTATGTCATATTTGTTACCACCCTGAGTTCCTGTTTGGGAAAATCTAGCGGTATATAACTTTTAAAATAAATAAATAAATAAACATAAATAATACTCAAGATGGTGGCAATGGGAAGAAAACAAAGTACAAAATTAAAACTAACAAACAGTATACTCCCTTTATAACTGTTTGTTACTTATTTTTATTTTTGGCTATATTTTGTACTTTGTCATTTGCCCATTGCCCCCGTCTTCAGTGTTCAGCTGTGTAGTTCTCTTTATATTTTATATTATTATATTTCTACATGCATGGGTTGGGTGTGGTTATACTCTTGAAAGCAAAGCAAAGCAAAGTGTTCTGCTTATATACCGCCCCATACCACTTCAAGTAGTCTCTGGGTGGTTTACAGTTTCAATAACAGTATGCAGGCTACACATGTTGTATTTTACTGCTGGAAACTGTCCAGATTAGTGGTAAGGCCACTAGAAGGAGCAATAACTAACTAACTAACTAACTAACTAACTAACTAACTAACTAACTAACTAGAGATAGATAGATAGATAGATAGATAGATAGATAGATAGATAGATAGA
>JAHTLZ010000016.1:27220254-27255775 GCA_023846285.1 Phrynocephalus versicolor | reverse complement strand
TGTGTGTGTGTGTGTGTGTGTGTGTGTGTGTGTGTGTGTGTGTGTGTGTGTGTGTGTGTGTGTGTGTGTGTAAAACACAATATTGAAAAAGGTTGCTTTGGATTTTTAAACATTAGAACAGTCATTCCCAACAATGTCCAAATTCTCTTGTTTGTCATGTAGTGTTGACTAGTCTTCAGTCATCATAGTCCTCTAATGCTCTTCAAAGCCTATGAGTCAAACCTTCCCTGCCACATGAGAGTTTTGGCCAGTCTGGATGTATTCCTTCTAAGGGAAGGAGGAGAAAGGCACAGCATGAGAGAGAGAGAGAGAGGTGTGAGCGGGAGCCTCTCCTGTTGTCTGTGAATTGCTCTAGGGAAAAGCAATTACCTTTGGAGAGGGATTGGGGGGCTGGTTTATTGAATCTTTGTTTACAGGAGAGATGGCCATGTGGAGTAGAAAATTCTTTGAAATTTGTGCTCATGATTCGGGAGAGAGATTTGCTCCCAAGCTGATAAATATATAAAATGTTTGGGCCTCGATCCCATTGATATTTCCATAGGAGTAGACCCAATGGATCAAAGAGATGCATGTAATTGGTGACTCACCATTAACCAGCTGAATCTGGTGTGTGTGCTCTGTTTGGGGCTAGGACCTGGATTTAGGTTTTGGAGTCTCAGAGATAGTACCTGGCACTAAAAGAGAAGGTCAAGGCAGTTTTTTCAGACATTAGCAGGCATTTGTCTTCAACAAATTTAAGGTAACACAGGATTACTTAGTTTCCTGGCTGTGACCAAATAATGCAACTACATTATGATAATAGTTGGTGGGGTTAGACTATTAAGAGCAATGGGATTTGGAGAGCATGAGGTGAGTGGGTTGGAATGGAATGGCTATGATTCTGCATCTACTCACTTGAGAGTAAATTCCTCTGAATGTTTGAGAAGTCTTTTTATATCAGCAACAGCTAGACCATAATTCTAGTAAACAAATGTATTGACATCTTTTGGGGTAGGGTTTGCCAGCCCATTTTTGTTTGTTCATTATTAGTTCATGTGTTAGTAGTAGCCTTTGCCCTCCGCTCTGTAGATGGAAATAAGAAGAAAGAAGGGGAGAATGGGTCTCAAACAAACAGCAAGAAGTCCAGGCACAAATTCACACGTTTCTCTGCCTGGTGGAACAACAGCTTTAACTCGCAATTAGAGGCAGAGGCCAATAGCATCTTATTCCCAGCGCACCTGATGATCACCCTGAATTTCTTCTCCCACTCCTTTCCCTCTCCTTTATCATCATTTCTTATGTTCCTCAAAGCCTGACTCTTTAAATTTTGGAAACATGTGGATATCATCTTATATTAGGGTGGGGAGGAGAGGACAAAATTTATTCTTCAGTCAGTACTGGTCCAGCCCTGGTCCTATGGTTTTACTACCATGAAGGCTATATTGGCTTTGCTCCTCCCCTGCTTCCTCAACAGCAGGATGGTTAGTCCGGGGGTTCCCAGACAAGGCTTTATCCTCATCAGCAGCCATTGTATAATGTGATGTTCCTTATCAGAACATGGCTTTTCAAGGCATGAGAATGGTAGCTAGATTACGTCTTCTGACTACACAAAGGTCTGCTGCTTTGCCTTCCTGGAACAATTCTTGCAATCTTTTTTCCCCCTGAAATACTTGGTTTATTTTCAACACCATTCCAAGGACTTGGGCCAGCATACAATACAGCCTTATCTCATCTTCTCCCTCAGTCGTCCCCCAGCAGCAACCCTGGAAGATATTTACTTATCTAAGGCCTCCCAATGAGTTTCATAGGTAAGGAACCATGTGATTCACGTTTCCCATGTGGGGACCCAGCCCTGTTCAGAACACCATTAATGACTCCTTAGACTGGGATGTGCTGTGGAGAGAGTCCATCAAAATGCTGTCACATAGATCCACCTGAATGAAATTGAAAAGTCAGATCTATGATCAGGAAGAGATCTAACTTACCAAGCTGAGTAGCTGTTAACTTGTATAAATTCTTCTTGGGCCCTCACTAAGGCCTGTTTTATAACCCATGGTAGGGTCAGGGCCACATATTTGAACAGCATAAAATGGTGGCCATCATCTTATTTCAAAATACAGTGCCGCACATCTACAGGATATAATGCAAGTTGTTTTTGCACTTTTCTGATGTCTGTTGTGCTCCTGGGCACACTACTCAGTATGCAACTGTCTCCAAGCATGTGACACCCAGCTGAGATGATTGTGCATGCCAGTTACACATTTCTGGGTTTACACTCTGCTAGGGTGTGGTTCTAATACTGAGGCAAGATAGTTAAGGGCTCTAATGTAATATCTCACCAAATAACATCAATCCAACTCCATGGAAAACCTATAAACGTCACATACCAAATCAATACATGTTTATAATCATAAATGGCTAAAATGCAAAACTAGGGAACAAAGAAGAACCAGATGTTGCTGGAGTATGTGGCCTAGGAGACAGAAATGAAGCAGGAGAATGACTCATAGAGTTCTGTGAAACCAACAATCTCTTTATACCAAAGTCATATTTCAAGCAACCAAACAGACATACATGCGGACATCACCAGATGGGCAATAGAGAAATCAAATAGATGGCGTAACTGGACATAGGAAATGGAGAAGCTGAATTCTCTCATCCCAAACAAGACCTGGAGCAGACTGTGGTACAGATCATGCATTACAGTAAAGCTGAAAAAGAACGTGAAAAGAATTATACTTCTAAAATATAATTTAAACAACATTCCTGATTAATTTAAAGTCAACATAAGGAATAGGCTGGAATCGCTAAACTCAGTTGGCCACAGACCAGAATAACTAGGATTTAAAACCAAAGATGTTAGAGAAGAACAGAAAAAGACAATTCCTGTAGTAAAACTGAAAGAAAATATATATATGGAAGATTGAAGAAATACTTAAAATGTTAAAGGAAGTCAGGAAGAAAAAGTAAAAAAGTGAAAGAAACAGGGCTAGAATCCTGAATGTAGCTTTTCAGCTTTTGTCACATAAACACACGGAGATTATAATGTCCAGTGCAAATAAATAGAAAAGAACAGTAACGGGGAAATGAGATCTGTTCCAGAAGACTTAAGAAATCAGAGGGAAATGTAAGGCTAGACTAGGGATGCTAAAAGCTGATAGGTGAGCAGACTATCTATCTGATCAGGAGAAAATAAAGAAAAGGTGGAAACAGTATACAGAAGACCCATACAGAAGTGGTAAATTGAGTGAAGATTCCTTTGAAGCAAAAATACCTTGATGAAGAATCAGCAATACTAGAAAGTGAAGTGAAGGCTGTTCTGAAAGTACCAGGAAGAAAGAATTCTTCCGGGCAGATGTTAGGTCAATAGAACTATCTATTTCAATCCACAGAGACTGAATCTGTCAAAATCCTAACATGAATAGGGAAAATAAATCAATGGCCTACAGACTGGAAACATTCAATATACATTCTAGTCCCCAAGAAAGGAGGTGCCAAGGAGTGCAGTAACTGTAGAGCCATTGCTTTAATTTCCCATTCAAGCAAAGTGATGCTCAGGATGTTGCCACAAAAGTATTTACATTATATGGCATGTTCAGGCTAGAGTCCAAAAAGGAAGACATACTTAAGAGCACTGACTGTAGCATTTCTGTGTTTTGTCTCGGGCTTCTTCATCTCTCACCACTTTTGCCACAGCCAAGTTATGGTTGCAGGTATGGACATTCTGACAAACTATGGTTTGAAGAAGCCAGTATTCATCACCTTGCTGTGACTCATGAATTCAGACTGTGTTCTGTGGCCAGTTAAACAAACTACAGTCGTGTAGCACAAGCAGGTTTGTACGCCACAACAGATCAAACTCAACCAAGCCCAGCTTGTCATACAGTGCCTTAATTTCAGTAAAAAAAACACAATAAAAATGAATTAGATCGATCCATGCTTAATTATATTTGCATATGTCATGACTTATCAGATGGAAAGCTGTTCATTCCGGCATCACGGAATAACTCACCATAAATGATAAGGGATCGGGTAAAAGAACTGGAAAATTGTGCTATTTTGCATAGCACTCGACAGCAGATATTTTTCTCACGGGGAGCATGCTGAGATCAGAGCTACAGATACCTGATTGCAAGCAAGTTTTGCTGTTGGGGGTCAGTAGGGTGCATAAATATTGACCATCACCCACCAAACTATCCTGTTTAGCCTGTTACACTGAAACTGGCTTGCATCGTTTCTGGGAGAGGCCAATGCAAGATTTAGACAAGACAAGCAAGACTTACAAAGCTCAAGCACGAGAGTGGAGACAAACTTCCTTGTACCTGTGCGCTACTAGGCACCATTGGATTGACCATTTGCTGCTGGGGGGCCCTACCATTTTCACACACCCTTTCCCCCTCCTTTCTCCCCACTGTTGTGATTCATAATTTGATTCCATGCTATTATTTGTGTCTCAACTATTTTCTCTTTCCTTTTCATCTTTCTTTTCAAGTGAATCTGAGTTAGGTCAGATAAACAAATGGTAATACATTATGTGCCATTTTTCACCCTTTCACAAGGAACAGGCACTTTATAGTTCAGGGTAATCAGGAACCTCCTTTATCTGTATTTTCTGCTACTGGAGTAGCTTCTGAAATGATCCTTTAGATGGTCAAGACACAACCAGCTATGGTGCCCCACGGTACTGCATCAATACAGAGAGTGTCATGGAAATACTAGTTTTTGGTCATCACAGCCTGAGAGAGCCTTCCTTATGCACTGATAAAGGTGGTAACTTTAATTTAGAATTTAATAGTCCGATTTGGTAATGATAGTGGTGTCTTTTGGAGGCAATATTATTGCTTCGTTTACTTCAGAATATGGTGAGTCATCCCTGTGAGACAGAGGCGCAGACTGTGGGGTGCTGAGTGAGGCAACAGGCCTCTGCCTGAAAGTCACAATCCAGTATGCCAGGGGTCCTCAAATTACTGCCTGTGAGCCAGATCCGGTCGACCAGAGTCTAAATCTGATCTGCCGGCAATTGCAGAACATACACCCCCCTGCCCCGCTGCCTCTGTATGCCTAGCTTGGGGAGGACCAGCTGCCGTAAATAGCACTGGATCTCCAGGCAGGTGAGCCAGAGCCCAGCGGCAAGGAGGGGAAAGAGAAGGGGGGGGAAGGAAACTTACCAATGCCAAGCCCTCCTCACCGCTGCCGCTGCACACTAGCTGCCCTTTGGAGGAGTGGGGTGAGGACTTAAAGAACTTTGAACTTCCCACTTGGGTCCCAGGAACTTGAGTGGGATGTTCAAAACTTCCAGTCCTCCACTCAGCAGCGCAGCAGAGCCAGGCGCAGACTGTGGGGTGCATCGGCACCCTGTGAGGTTAGATAAGTGGGCCCAGAGCCTTTGAGGGGGTGTGGAAATCAGCTAGCCATGGACAACGGCCCACCCAACCTCAACCTTTCACCCAACCGGGCCAAATTTGGCCTGTAGCAGCCTTCAGTGGCTGAGGCCATATGTGCGCCTGACACCCCACCAGGAGTGTGTGTGTGTGTGTGTGTGTGTGTGTGTGTGTGTGTGTGTGTGTGCACGATGGATGCCAGGCGGCCGTGCCGTCACTGCTGCTATGAGAGCTGGAGCCTGGGTGATTGCACATGGAAGGGGGAGCGAAGGGGCGGTGGGGTGGCAGGAGCGAGCACTGCCCCCCCTCCAGAGAGAAGCCGCTGTCCCCGGATGTGCGCTCCACCTGAGCCTCCCTGGCTCCTGCAAGAGCCAACGTGGGCTGGGGGCAGCCAGAGCCAGAGCCCCTCAGAGGGGCCAGAATGGCAAGGTGGTCGCTCCTTTCAGAGGGTGGGCACAGCTGCCTCCAAGACCAACAAAGCCGGCACCCGGAGAGAGTTCTCAGCTGGGCACAAGCACAGCAGCTACTTACAGAGCCAGTGGGGAGGGCGTCCAGGGAAGAGGCCTGCCCTTCCCTGTGCCCCCCGTTCCTGGGTGCAATGGGGGCAGGAAGAGCTCATGGTGGGTGTCTGGGGAGAGGGAGGGGCACCCGAGGGAGGTGAGGGAGGAGGAGGAGAGGGAGGGCTGCCTCTGCCAGGGAGCCCACACTGACCTCTACCTATGGGACCCTGGCCTAGCTTTTCCTCACCACCACGTTTATTTGCTCGACCTCGCCACCCGCTTCCTCCCAGGCCCAGAGCCCCCCAACAAAGTGGGAGCTTGGCACTATGGCAGGGGTGGATCTAGCCCCCAACAGTGTCTGAGGGAGAGTGAACTGGCCTCCTGTTTAAAAAGTTTGAGGGCCCCTGAAGTACCCTAATAGAGGAAAGGCTCTGAAGGAGAAACCAGGGGCTGGCAGGATTTATGCCTCTTGAAATGCCTCTCTGACTCTGTCTGCTCTGAGAGCTGGGCACCTGAACAAGGTGAGATGGGGCACAGATGGAGGCAGTGGGTTGCCTTAGATTAACCTGTTTTAGGATCTGTTTGGGATGACTCTTTCCCAGTCCCGCCTCAGCAACATATCCTACCCTGTCCCATAGGATCCAAGAAAGCCTCTTGGTCAGGGTACTACAGGAAGCGGCTGAAGAGGAAAGGAAAGAAAGATAGAAGCCAAGTGTGCAGCTGTGCTGTCCATACAAATGATATGTGGATCCAGAATGTAGTCCCTTCTGAACCTTGAAACTCCTTAGCTGCCTTTGGGTCACTTACTTTCAGTCTGCTTATCTCACTAGCCATGGTGTAGTGCTAAATTCGGAAGCACTGGTGTTCACCATGACCACCCCAAGTGGTACCATGATGCCATGAGGGAATCCCAACACGCAGGGTCATGGATTGGTGCACATGAGCAATGTAGAACCAGGCTTTCTGTCAAGAGAAGGGTTTTGACCTGCCTTTTCAACACCAAGCTAGAATAAACTAGAACAGGGAGAGCTTGCAGCAGAAGGCTGTTCCTGGGAGAAATCAATTTCTCTCTCAGCTAGAGCAGGGTTGGAGTAGGTAAGATGAAATGGAAAGGAGATGACTGGATGGGGGTAGCAAATCATTTTTACAGCCACTGCTACTAGGTCCTGAAATGTGAACCCCATGATTCTTGACTCCATTATACCACTGCACACAAGATTGTTGTGTGGATAAAAATTGGGTGGGTGAGAGCAATGAAGCTGCTTTGAGCTTGCTGAAGGAAAGGGAGGATGTAAAGGGAGATGGTAAAGTATTTAGGGGTAATGATAACTAAAAATGTGAAGAAAATATTTGAATATAATTATAAACAAATCTGGAGTAGTATTCAATCAAAGCTGAGAACATGGGAGAAAAGGAAGGACTCAATCAGCACAATAATTGCATTAGTTAAAATGTGTCTGCTACCCAGTTTAACCTATGTTTTTAATGTATTGCCTTGGCACATACCGGAACGGATTCTGAAGGGTTGGCAAGGGACAATTGACAGATTCGTTTTTGCATCCAAGAAACCAAAGACAGCTGGTAGATATAGGTACCATAGGATCCAAGATGGAGGCTGGGGGATTTCCAATTTGATTTTATATTATGAAGCTTACCAGCTGAGACATCTTATGATTTGGTTGGAGGGAGAACAGGGGGAAGATTTGGGATGTATAGAGCGGGAGAATTTGGAAGCAGTAGGAGGGAAAATAAGAATGTTAGAAAGGAGGAAAAAGAAAAGAAAAGAAGAAAAATTATCAACATTTACGGGGCCCCTTTGGGTATGGGAGAAGTGGGGGGGGGAGCTTTTTCCTGACCTCTCTCCCCTTACAAAAATATGATATTATGATAAATTCACCCCATTAAGGAAGCTCATCCCAAAAGAAGTAGGGGATAAATTAAAGGAGATTTCAATCCAGGATATGGATAAAATTTGCGAAACAGAACATATGATGGAAGAGGACAGTGGAATTTGGAATAAGATCAATTGGTTACAAAAAAAAAAAACAAATCTCCTTGTTGAAGGAGAAAGAAGTTAAAAATAGTGGTAAAAGAACTATTACCCCCTTCGAAGAATTAGTGAAAGGATACAGGATAGATAGGTCCAAAATAGTTTCTAAATTGTACAAGGTTTTATTAAATATGGGGAAATCACTAAAGAAAAGCTTGAAGGAATATTGGGAGCTAGATATCCAAGAACAGATTTTAGATGAAGATTGGGATAAAATCTTTCAGCAACCGCCTTTTGTTATGACTTCTAGGATAATCCAGGAGCAGGGGTTGAAGTTGGTAGAAAAATGGTATTACACACCAGTAAGGTTGTATCATATCACAAAGTCAGGAAGTAAAAATTGCTGGAGGAAATGCAGAATAATGGGAATGTACAGTCATATGTGGTGGGATTGTCCTTTAGTTAATAATTTTTGGATACAGATTGGTAGAGAAATATTGAAAATTATAGGAAGGAAAGTGGAAATATCTAAATTAATGGTTATCATTAGCATGGGTAGCACACAGTTAAAAACAAAAGAGGAATGTAAATGGGTAAATCTGATTATAATTGCAGCCAGACAGGTCATAGCAAAAGAGTTAGTGGTAAACCAATGGAGGAAAAAAATTAAATAATATTATAATTTTAGAATACCTAACTGTGAAGCTACGCAGAATGAAAGGGTTTAAGGTCAATGAGAAACAGGAGGAATGGTTTGAGAAGCTACTGAATTATTTGAGTATGTTTGATCAATTTGGGGTAATTAAAACGTTAAAAGCTAAATAAACCTTGTGAATTGTTAATTGTTAATTTATATAGAATTGTACATTTTGTTAATTTGAATATGTTTAATTGTTAATGTATATCCAATGTATTGGATGCCTGGGAGGTCACTGTTTTTGTCTGAGTTGTTGGTGATTGGTTTTATAATAAATAAATATTTTAAAAAGGAAAGGGAGGATGTAAATACAACAGCAACACACAAGGAGGGAACATCATGGTAGGGGGTCTCATCATATTCTGCTGTACTGGGTAAAATGCTGTGTGGGTCAGCTATACTCCGGTTATCATGTGGGATTGGCAAGGGGGCTTAGAAATGAGGTTCCAGGAGGAAAAGGTCCAATTATATCTCAAAGATCAAGACTGAATCTTAGCACCTTTTGGTCAGGAACAGGTTTCTTTTCTTTCTCTGTGGTTAAGTTACAGTGTAATGAGTTCAGTTGTTCCTCAGGCACAAGGAAGAGACAGCTTTTATATTTGCTGACCCAATGACTGAACAGACATCGTACAATTTGGATCTCTCTCTCTCTCTCTCTCTCACTCCCCCCCTCTCACTTTCCTACACCCTGCTTCATTCTTGTCTAGATCAGCTATTCACTAAGACAATAATGAAGTTATTTATGTGGTTCTGACCGAAGCTATTTGTTGGCTAGAAGAAGAATCCCAACCAAACTAACTACCTCATTCTCATTCACACCCTTAAAGGGCCAGCCTTGACAACACATTCAGAAAGATATACAACAGTGCTATCTATCAAACTCCACTAGCACCAATGTATTTATTTATTTATTTATTTATTTGACTTTTATACCGCCCATCTAGACCTAGGGCTACTCTGGGCGGTTTACAACGTGGAATCTTCTGACAATCAACAAACGAATACATTTTAAAAACCAAACTACAAGGAGCATAATCAAACATATACAAAAATCAACAAAGAAAACCTAAAATTAAGCTAAAATGAAGATAAAAATGGCAGGAGATTGATAAAACGGCGGAGGGGGGAGAAAAGATAAGCAGTAAAAGAATAGTGTCTTAGCCATTCTATACAACCAGGTCTTCAATGATCATTCTATACAACCAGATCTTGTGTGAAAAGTTACTTTTATTTTTTAATCCAGTGACAGATTCTGGAAATCATGGCCCAAAAAGTGTTTTCTCTACACTGTGAGATACTCACAGTGTTATAAAGTTATAAAGCAAAGCAAAGTGTTCTGCTTATATACCGCCCCATACCACTACAAGTGGTCTCTGGGCGGTTTACAATTTTAATTACAGTGTGCAGGCTACACATTGCCCCCCCCAGCAAGTTGGGTACTCATTTTACCGACCTCGGAAGGATGGAAGGCTGAGTGAACCTTGAGCCTGCTACCGGGGATTGAACCCAGGTCGTGAGCACAGTTTTACCTGCAGTACAGGCATTTAACCACTGCGCCTTTTTCCTCTACTCCTTCAGCCAGCAGACAAAAATCCCTTTTTATGCAGACTGGTTTATGGCCATGGTGTGTGATTGCTGTCGATGGGACTTTTGAACTGGGCAGATGTTGCTCTCTCTTTTATGGATATATTTTAACTATGGCTTTAATTTCTTTTACTGTATGCTTAGTTGTAAGTGTTCTGTATGATTTTTATCACAGAGTCAATTAACTGAAGTCTTTTAACTAGTAGAATAGGGCACAAATACATAAATAGTCTTACTACCGTAGGAGTCACTGTCTGATTGTTGCCTTTGTCTGTCTGCTTTTTTTTTTAAAATAAAATTATTTGGAAAGAGAGTGGAAGCACAGTTTTAGGGGCCCAATATAAACTTGTAGCATGGCTCCTCCACCACTCACTCACCACAGAATTATTTTATTGCTGTGTTAATTTCTATGGTGTCTTTTCTCCAATAAGGTCAAGTTGGAATATATGCTGTCTTTCTCCCTACTATATCCTCACAACAAACCCGTAAAGTAGGTCAGGCTGAGTGTGACTGACTCAAACCAATCTCCGGTCATTTTATGGCCAAGTAGTGACTACTAGAACCCATCTCCCAACACTCTAGCCACGATACTGTGACTAGAATTGTCAAGTCAATAGCTTCTCATTTCCTGACCTTTCAGGGCCTTAGGACCAGGGGTCAGCCTCTAGTTATGCCCAAGGGGAAAACCGGCATGATGTCACAATGGGTGGAGCAGACAGTGGTTGTGAAGGAGTGGAGCTGTTTCAGGGCCAGTTTGCTGAGGGAAATCCAGATTAAATCTAGGTAAACAAGGCAATATCAGTGTACCCACAGCTGGGGGGGAGGAGGAAACTTTGGCAGCTAGGAAGCTGGCAAAATGTGTCCAGCATCTGCGGATATTGTTTCCCTTCTTGTGGATTGTGGGTTGCATGCCAAAGAAGCACACAAGTTGTGATGCTGATGCTTGGTTCTCTGTTCTGCTTCACATGGCACAATGGATCCAAGTACACATACTCACTAGCTTTCTCTCAAAGACTGGAAATCCGTGGCATAAATCTTGCTCTTTCATCTTGCTTATGAGTTTTAATATCATACTTGTATAATGTTTTTAAAATATTGTAATACAGTGGTACCTTGTATAAAGGAATTAATTCGTTCCAAATGAAATTCTGTTAAGCAAATTTTCCTTTATACAAATTTCCCATACGAATACATTGAAAATGGAGTAATCCCATTTTTATGTTGTATGGACTTGCCCCATAGGAGATTATGTTAAGCAAGTTTTGCCTATCTCCAAAAAATTTTATGTTGTACAGATTTTATGTTATACAAACTGCTTGTTATACACGGGTCCACTGTAATTTGTTATTTGGTTCTTAGCTTTCTTTTAAAACTGTAAGCTGTCTTGGATCCCTTCTAAGGTGAAAGGCAGTAAATAAATAAATATATAAATAAAGCAAGCAAGTACACAACCATGGGGTAGTAGCTGGACTAATACTATGGAGACCTGAATGGAAAACTTTACTTGGGCTCAAAGCTTGTTGGTGACCTTCCTTGTAGTGGAGGAAGTTTCCAAAATTTCTTCAAGCACAATATACAACTTAGCCTAATTTCTTCCCTCCTAGTAGGATAATTGGGTTGTGACCTAGATAGGCATCCTTTATTGCAAGACAAGTTGGACTCCTTACCTACCTGGGCACTGTTGGAAGCTAAAGATGCACTCACTGTACAGTTCTGCTGTAGCCGGGCAAACCTGGTAATGGGCCAGTCTAAATGTTCTTCTGCTTTACCAATGTGCCAGGTCCTTCAGTTAATTTTTGCAGATCATTATAGATGTAAGCAACTGGATAATACTTAGAGTAGAACTGCTGAAACTAATGAGACTTAAAATAGTCATGGTAGTTTCACTGCCATATATAATATTGACTTAAGATCACTTGATTTATATGGCTCTCTTGAAATCCATTTAGATCTAATCTGCTGTTGTGTGTTGAAACTGCAAGGAGCATATTGGCTTCTAGGTATTCTTTTTTGTACATGTTTATTGTTTCTTTTCCCCATATTCCAACATGCAAGTCTTTTAAAGAAGCTTTGTCATCATAGTAATGCTACACGTTGGTGCAGCTATAACAAGGCAACTCTAACTAACGCCAGAGATGTAACAATTGGTTCTTCGTCCCTTATGAGTCACCCATGCAATCAGCACCACTTCTGTGATGGGATAAGAGATCAGAATTGTGCCCTAGCACCCAGGGTTCCCATAGAAGCAGTTATCTCTTACTCCCTCCAAGGTATTCTGTGACAAACAGCTCTACCTGTGCAGCTATTCTAACTAGTTGCCAGCATAACATGGACACCACTTTAGTGATTCTTTAAGAAATCACTTTTATTTGTTTTTCTTTAAATTGGATGTTGAACTTCCTTCTCCTTGGCAGTGCTGAATATCTAATCCATTAAGGGAAGAAGGGACGGTTTAACATCCAGACAATGTTAGCTAAGCTATTACTGGCTACTCTGCTTTCAGGGTGGGTCGGGAGAGCTTTCAGAGTTTAATGAAGAGCCCTGAGGAAGCAACCCTTGTTTTGCTCAATAAATCACTACAAATCCCCCCTCTCATTTGCCTGCTAATGACTTAAAGCCTGGGAAAAGATTAACCCTGCCTTTCTAGAAGATAAAGTTTATCTGCCCCACACCTTGAGTAAAAGGCCAAGTGGCAATATCACTTGTTGGTGTGAAGTACCCACTGTTGTTACCTTTAGCACAGGATGTCTGCTTTCCTTCTTTACACACTCATGCTAATTATGCACATTCTATCTATCTATCTATCTATCTATCTATCTATCTATCTATCTATCTATCTATCTATCTATCTATCTATCTATCTATCTATCTATCTATCTATCTATCTATCTATCTATCCTGTCTGTCTGTCTCCCAGCCTCTGTCCTTTTGTTGGTAGCTAGCTACCCTTTTATTTCCATGAAAGTACATTACTCAGAGCTCCTCTCTGCAAGTACCTACTTGTCCTAGACAAGACAAGCTTTTTCCCAGTAAATTAAGATATTTGTACAACACCATGATACTGGCAGAAAACAGGAATGACTTTAAATGATTAAAGGAGAAAATGCAAAAGCAGGTTTGCAGCTGAACATTATGAGAGTAAAAGACATCACTACAGAAGAATTACAGTGGTACCTTGTATAAAGGAATTAATTTGTTCCAAATGAAATTCTGTTAAGCAGATTTTCCTTTATACAAATTTCCAATAGGAATGCATTGAAAACGGAGTAATCCCTAATCGTGATCATTTTTATGTTGTACGGATTCGCCCCATAGGCGATTCTGTTAAGCAAATTTCCTCTATCTCTGGAATTTTTTATATTGTACAGATGTTATGTTATACTAACCATTTGTTATACGAGGGTCCACTGTATATCATTTTATGTTGACAGGAAAGAAAGACAAATAATTAAAGTTATCAGGGTTCAGTCATCATCAATCCAAATTAAATTTGCAGCCAAGAAAGCAGAAAAAGACTTCTCTTGTGTAGTTCCGCCTATGTAACTCAGACTTGTGCAAGTAGTCACAAATTTCTCTTCAGCTGGAAGTCACAGGTAAACAGCCATGTTGTGCAACTACACTGAATCATGCAGTCAGGCACACAACACAGATTGCCCAGACATAACTGTGAAATTCTGAAGGCATATTTTGCACTACTTCAAGGACAATAGCATTTCAGCCTCAGAAGGGTAGTTATAAAGGAAACAGTAAAGATCTTGAAGTGATCGTTGCACCATTGTCTGTGGCACTGTTGCAAACACAACAAAGTTTACAAAAATATGAAAAATATACTACAAGATATATGTCATTGAGTTCCATTTACCTAATTTGCTTTTGGGAGAAATAAAGTATGCAAATGTAAGCAAAATAGGTCAGAAACAAAGTCCCAAAGATCTTGATTACTCAAGGCAAGATTCCAAAACACAAAGAAAATTCCAGGTGAACAATATTTCAAATCCTAAAACAAGGTGATAGGGATACCTAAGTATCAAGCTCTATGGGTGGAAGGTGTTCTAGTTGTTGCCCTTTTCAGTTTTTGCTGAACTACAGCCCTTTCTGAAGATTTCCTCATTCACAGGGCTGAACCAAGTTGTTCATAGGAAGCCGGGACCTTTAATTTGGAAGACCAAAGCTAGGCTGTTAATGACAGAGCCTTTTAGAGGTCATTTCATGGGGGTGCCCTAAATTGTAAGCAACTAGATGGCACCCAACATGAAGAATATTCTTGATTACTGGCTAGGGAAAGCCACTCCCGATCCTCTCGGAGATTAATTGATGCTGACCTGGATGGAAAGATGAATGTTAAGTGGCTTAAGTCAATGATGTGTACTTTGGAACCCAATGCAGACAGTTCTCAGCTGAAGCATCTTATAGGTGGCCATCCAATCTTTGTTTAGAAACCTCCAAAGAAAGGCAGCCCACCACCTATTGAGATTGTCTGGTGCACTGTTGAAGTGCAGTTTCAGATGAACATAAAGAGGTATGTCTTGATAGTAAGAGGATTTTAATGATGGACTGGAGGCAGCAGTCTGGAGGTTTGGGCCACGCTTTACCCAGCCTGCTCTGGCTAGGAGATGCTGAGTGTTTGAGGCAGTGATGGTGAATCTTTTAGAGACCGAGTGTCCAAACTGCAATTCAAAACCCACTAATTTTTTTTTTTTTTTTTTGCAAAGTGCCAGTACAGCAATTTAACCTGAATACAGGTTAAATGAAGGGGCCATGTCGGATGCCCACAGAAAGGGGTCCGAGTATCACCTTTGGTACCCATGCCATAGGTTCGCCAACACTGGTTTGGGGCCAAAATAGAACACTTCCAACCTCTGCCAACAACCTAGAAGAAGCATTTTCTTGGACACTTACTTAGGTTTTATGGAGTCCTAGCCAGATGCTACCCTTGCAAGCAGTGAGGGTGTGCCTTTTACCACATCGCTGCAGCTTCTCAAAGAGAAATGTGTAAGCTGTCTTCTGAGAAAATTCTTCTCTATTACTGACATTCTCACTGAGTAATCCCTGATAACCTTTGAGGGTTTAGTGGAACATAGAAAACCCCGTTCTCCTCCTCCTTCCTTTGTCCCTCCCCCTTGGCCTTAAGAAACGCTTGCAATGAATGTTGTTAACAGAGATAAACTAAAATTCTTCTCAGGTATCTTTGTGTCTGTCTGTTCCTTTTATTTCCATTCACAGAAACTTGTTCTGCCTCTGCGGCTAGATTTTGTTGCTGCAGATTCTACAATAGCGATCATTCAGATAGGTGGCACTTCATGTTTTATGCCAGCCAGTAGCCATTGCTGGAAGGGGAAAAGACCATGCACCTTCTTACACTTAAGGAAGCTTCAGTCAATAGCTGTTTAGTCAAGATTCGAGGAACAGCATGTAAAAATTACCATTGGGATGCCGGTGGCATTCAGGACATTTAGGTTAATGAAATATTTGTGCAATAAGGAACAATTGCTTTCAAATGTATTGTTAAGTCATAGGTTTTAGCCTCACCACTGAAATTATACTCATGCACCAACACTGCAAGGCATGTGAATAAAATAATGAAAAACCATTGACAGGGATATTTACACTGCAACTAAGGCTGCTGGCTGAGGTGTTGTTTTGCCATGCCAGGTATCTTTCCTTTTCTGACAAGAATCATAACGTTGGTGCAAACATAACATAAATCCATTGCCAACAGTGCTATTCCATTTTGGGCAGTGAACAGCTCTGGAGATGAGAAGCAGAGCTTTCCAGTTCTTGTTCAGGATGACGGTTACTTCACATCCACTTTCATCCCGGGAGGAAGTTTGTTGCGCGGTCACATGGTCTTCTTGCGGTTCTGTTCCTGTTCCCATGTACGCACGGGTGTGATTGATGATGACTGTTTCCGCACGTCCTCGTTCTGTGATGAGATGTGAAATTCCATGCCATTGTTCTCTGTTTTTTTCTTCGACCCAACCTTCCGTTTTTCGATGTTTCGATTCTCCGAAGCCCTGCCTTCAGTGCGCTACAGAGCTAAGTTTGAGGCATTTGTCTTTTAATCTCTCTGCAGTGCGTTGCTGACTCCATAGGGAATGTACTGGCGAATGGCACTTCACACTCCTGCCACTAAATGGAGAATGGCACATTGCGTGACGAGCCTTACCTCACGGGCACTCGTATCGGAACGAGAAGCGAGATGAGGAGATTCCCAAGGTCAGGGAGGGGAATCTCTCATCCCACTTAGATTGCAGTTCAGGGGGTGTGATCGGGACGAACTCCCTTCGTCCCGCAATGGGCGTGCGGTTAGATTTCTTCGTACCGGTCCCGAGCGGGACCATGAACAGCGATGAGATGGACATGAAGTATCAGCCGATGATAGAAAGGAAAGGGAATTACTACAAATAGGGAGGTCTCCCATCCTTCCGACAGCTCCTTCTTCAGAAAGCATGTCTGCATAGCAAATGAAGAACAGACACAAAGATGGCCATAGCTGAGGACTGAATGTGCATGTATTGTGTTGTATGCCATGCCATCTTTATCTTGTCCACAAGTAGATCTTGGTCCAAGGATTTGTGTCTCTCCACATTGCCTAGCCAGCTTTAGACAAGCTTTACAAATAATAACTCAGTGTAGGAGTGCATGTGTTCCCATGCACGCGTGTCTATGCACACACAGACATATGTAAGCAGCAGGAGCAAAGAAGCTACAGCCACTTGAATCATGCAATTTATTTATCTCTGTCTAAACATATAGAGAGATTCATCCAAATATTTTGCATATAACTGGAAGGGTTACATTTTGCTAAGCATTAAAAAGGGAGATGAAATCTGGATATAAATCATTTGCAAAGACCTCCCTCTCCTCTTTGGTGTCTCCCATTATTTTATTCCTTATACCTCAAGTGTAATAAAAGGCTGCATTTACACAATAGAGTAAAAACGACTTGTCATATTTCTGTTGGTCATCAGGAATAAAGTAAAGAGAAGGAAACTGCAATATTTCAGTCACATAATGTGTAATAAAAAATACCAACTGCTGCAGGTTATCCTTCAAGGAAAAATAGATAGGAAGCCTGGCCCAGGTCATAGAAGAACATCCTGGCTTAAGACTTTAAGCCAATAGTTCGCAGTGGGCACAGCTTCTCTATTTAGAATAG
Organism: Phrynocephalus versicolor; assembly: GCA_023846285.1. Taxonomy (NCBI): domain Eukaryota; kingdom Metazoa; phylum Chordata; class Lepidosauria; order Squamata; family Agamidae; genus Phrynocephalus; species Phrynocephalus versicolor. Next base: position 27,238,485 of record JAHTLZ010000016.1, on the reverse strand, counting down.
CTTTTGATAAAAAAACAGATTGTGCTACTGATCACCAACATTCTATGAGGACATGGCACATGAAGATTAGGAATAAGGACCTGCTTCCTGCACAGTTCATGTGCAGAGTGTATTTCCATTCTCAGGTGAACAAGTTCTGTAACTACTCACCCAGAAGCCAATGAAAGTATTCTGAATATCTGCTGATCCAATTTCTGTGAACAGACAACAAAAATCAATATAATAACCTACATGACCCTGGAAATGTAGTATCATGTGTGCATGATAATCAGTACATGTGCCATAGATGGGAGCATGGAAGAGAATCTGGAAAGGCTGGATGATATTTATTTTTTCATGTAGTGGAATCATGTCTCGGTTTGCTCACTGCATGGCCTGAGCTGATGCCACAATTTTCTGTTTTTAATGTAGATGGGTGAACGGAAGGAAATGAACTAATGGAGACTACTATTGTTGCGATATGGGGACTGTACAGCTTTAAATCTGCCTTAGATGCACTGTGGATCTGGCTCTGAAGTCTGCAATGCAGCTTTTTCTAGTTTATAAACAATTTGCTTTCTAATAAAAAAAGACATTATGGGTGTCAGTAAAGGACAGATGCTACCAGAACTTGAGGGGAAAATACTCTTTTTTAAAAAGGCTGTAAAGGCTGTAACTCCCAGCCTTGTTGATTATATAATGGTGGAATGGTAGTCTACGAAAATAAGTTTTCCTGGCTCTGGATGCTAGTGAATGTACTTCATCATACTCATCCCTCCTCTCTCTCCCTCTTTGCAGTTCAGGTCCTGGTAGATGGGGCACCAGTCCGTATCCAGTTATGGGATACTGCAGGACAGGTGAGTGCCCAAATTAAAGTTGAGCAAGTTGCTTTGATGCAATGTCAAAATGTTAGGAAGATGGTGGTGGTAGTCTGCAAATAAGTCTAAAATGATGCTGTTCTTAAAAGAAAGAACAAATCTTAACATAGTATATGCCAAGCATAGAAAACAATTCAAATGCACCAACTCTACGACATTTGCAACTGTTCTGTATGTTAAGCTTATCTTAGCATCTTTGTACAGTAGATAAGGAGTGCGTCATTGCTCTCAGCAAGGCTGTGATGAGTTCATGCCACAGGCGACACTTGAACTTTCTAGTAAATGAAATGTACTAAAATGTTCATTTCTCAGTGGGGCCTTAAAATGGGAAATACTGTACATCTATTCTATGGGACTCATGGGTTTCCTCAATGGAGGCTTCCTGGCCATTTGTTGGAGCCATTGGTTTTCTTCCTCTGGGTTATTTGGAAATGTTTTTTTTTACTTGAGGTGGTACTTCTTTTAGTGGACCTTGAAGTTTCCCCTTTTCCATAGTTTGACTTTGGCTGAACCTAGAATTAGAGGAAGCTACCAAATGTTTTTGTTTTCCCTTATTTACACCTACAGTATGAGGCTCAAACTTGTTATTGGTGTCATGCTGGAGAAAGACTGCCAACTTCTGGTTTTATGGTAGAGATGGACCTCTTTGAGATGTTTTTGGACCACAGTTTTTATAATCCCTTAGTTTTGGCAATGTCAGCTGGGCTGCTAGAAACAGCAGACCAGAAATATCCAGGAAGCCACAATGGCCCACCCCAGTTTTAAAACTTTGTGGGAAACACATACTTCCTTTATTTAGAAGACGCTGCTAGCTATGAGGCAAAAACAACAATGAGTTTTATGGCAAATTCAAGACTACTGAGGTTTATTTGACATAAGCTTTGGGGGGCTGAATCTATCCCAAACTGATGTGTGTATTCCTTTTTCTTCTACAGGAAGACTTTGATTGTCTCCGCTCACTCTGTTATCCTGACACGGATGTCTTCTTGGTCTGCTTCAGTGTTGTAAATCCCACATCATTCCAAAACATTGTAGAAAAATGGATTCCTGAAATACGAACTCACAACCCCCAAACTCCAGTGGTGCTGGTAGGAACACAGGCTGACTTGAGGGATGATGTCAAAGTGCTGATCAGCTTGGACCACTACCATGTGAAGCCGGTGCCAAAAGCTCAGGCTGAAAGCCTAGCAGAGAAAATCCGGGCCCAGACTTACGTAGAGTGTTCTGCCTTGACTCAAAAGAACCTGAAGGAGGTTTTTGATACAGCTATTGTCAGTGCAGTTGAACACAAGGCCCAGCAGGAAAAGAAAATGACTGCCAAGGGAATCAAAACCCTCTCCAAATGCAGATGGAAGAAATTCTTCTGCTTTGTCTGAAGCTACTTTGGCCTACAAGCCAGAATGGATCTCATAGCTTTTCCCAGAGAGGCTGAAGTGACCAACGCTTTAGCCATGAGACTGTTGAATATCAAGGTGACTTCAGCCTCCAGCTCTTGTGGGGCTGGGTAGACTTGCCTGAAGAACAGGAAGTGGACATGTGAAGTACCAGGACAACGAGTGGTCCTGCATAGCCTTGAAGAAACAGATGGTTTGCTCAGTGCTTGGGGAAGACCTTTTGTTACCCGAGGCCTTGTGATTCCTTAGGGCAGGGTATGTTGTATGAAGGAACACCAATTACGCATATCTATCTCCCTGAAAGGGCAGAAAACATCGGAATGAAATTACTGTATGTGGAAAGAACTCTGTAATTCCACAAAGTGTGATATGGAGCTGATTTTGAAGCAACGTTTGAATCCCATCTGATGAATTTTTCTGAACTGTTCCCTTGAACCTATCTATGAGAAAGATATTTACCGTAGGTAGTTCTGATCTGAGGTAGAAGCAGTAAGCTCGTTTCAGCAAGAATATAGGGCACTGCTAAAGGGGTCATTCCTGGATAAACTCCATGCACAGTCCTTTCTAATGTAACATTTCCATACTGTTTCAAATATTGTACAAGTGTCTGCACCTTCACCTGGGTGCTTCCAGATCATTCTTAAATGTACAGTTTTCTAAGCTTCAGACAAAATGTTTGCCTGTGTGTACAGTTCCAGTTCAAGTGAATTCTTTAGATTCAAGCTGGAAGTACAGAGGGTATTCCAAGAAACAGAACAGCAAAGTCCTAAGGAAGTAAACGCCAAAAGGAGGCTCAGATCACTTTGTCATAGTGATGCTTTGAAATATTATTTGCTGAAATGATAAAGGGCATCAATTCTCAATCTTTGCCCCTGAATTCACGCTATCTGGAGAACAGATGTTTTAAAATGAATACCACAAAAAGGGACCAGAAAGGAATATAAAGCACATTTGAGAGATACAATAGAATATTTGGATTTGGCATGATATCCAGCCTAATCTACCTCACAGGACTGTTGCAAGGAGAGACAGGCATCCTGTATTTTAATCCGCTCATACCTTCAGAGAGAATAGAGTGATTAAGACCAGTGCCTCCCAATCTTGTGCCCATAAATGATCTTGGACTACAACTCCCAGAAATCTTGGTCAGCACAGTTAGTGGCGAAGGCTTCTGGGAGTTTTAATCCAAGGATACCTGGGAACACAATGTAGGAAACCACTGATCTAAACAGCTGCCACTGAACGTAAGGAAACACACACTTCAAAGATCATAGAAAGAAAGAGATAAGTGGTTGCCATTTTATGTCAAAAGAAAGTATGTTCTAGTTGTGCAGCTGGCTCATTTCTGGAATTTGAATAGAAATGATGAAGATTAATTTAGTGCAGTAGAAAGAAATGTAAGAGAATTTCACTTTTGTGTGAGACATAAATGGGAGGGCAGACACAGAGTGAAAGTGGAAATAGAAGAAGGCAGAAGCAAGTAAAAGAAGAAGCAGAGGAAGAAAATAAGTGAAAGAAAAAGAAGCAAGTTACTGGAGATAAGAAGGAAAATGAAAGAAGTAGAAAGAGTAAAAAAGAAAGCAGGGGCAAAGATTGATAATACTTATACAGTTTTGATACTGCTGACAGGAAAAGTTTGGAATTCTAAGAAATTCTAAATGAGCTACCCTATTGCTTGAGTCCTACCTCAGATTTAAATGAAGGAAATGGCCTGGGAATATGGAAATAAAATTTCTCCTTGCATTTTTGAAAACACGGTTCTTGCTTCCTTTGGATACTCCAGGAAAGCCTGGAGTTCAGGAAATTAGGTGTTTTAGAAAAGGACACTGGACCAGCAGTAGTACCACAATGGGTAAGGATGGAGTACTGCATTGTAACACAAACCTGAACCTCAGTATAAAAAACAAGAGTGGCTGTAGTTGCGGATTCTCAAAATGCAACCATGGGAACATCCCATCTGTGACATCAACCACCTGACCGCTCCTGGGGGTGATCCAGCTCAAAGTTTGCTGCGGATTTTAGTGGTCGTGTGAAAGCAGCCTTAGTGTAAGCCAGGGGTCCTCAAAGTTTTCAAACAGCGGGCCGGTCCACCACCACCCAGACACCACTGGGGGCCGGATCACAGTCCAAAAGCAGCTGCGGAGGCTGGCTTGCTCACAAAACAGGGGGTAGGTGGGGGGGTTGCAACTGGTCCCAGGGGCCGGATTCAGGACCTTGGGGGGCCGCATCCGGCCCCGGGGCCTTAGGTTGAGGACCCCTGGTGTAAGCTATAGGGGGAGAAACAGCCTACACTATATTTACATGCATTACTAAATCATCATTAGGTTGCATTCCAAATTATGTACAAATCTGGCATGAAGGTAATATTGGGTTGTGGGCACACCCTGCCTGATAGTTCCCATAGATCTTATTCTTGATTTTGGTGGGATCATTGTTAAATCTCTGAACTGTCATCATAATAACTGTCAAAGTTCAGGATTCCTGCGGGTAAGGAAGAATCTCCACTCCCTGAACTGAGTACACTCAGCCGTCTTCCTGTGAATCCTCAGTTGGAACGTGCAAGGATGGATAGAATGGGCAAGACCCCACTAGTGGTGCAGGGCTGGGACACATGGCCCTACACTCTTGTAATGCATTATTTCCAAAGGGTTTGCAAGCATAAAGCATGAACAGGGCTTATGTGTCTTGTGAACCTGAAACAGGAAGTGCAAATATTCTGGAACTCACTTATTACTCAGATGCCAGGCTTCAGAAAGTATTGATAAGCAGGTGAAAGACAATAAGCTTTGCTTATGTAAATTATGCTAGGGACTGTGCATGAAACATGGTTCTTAGGGCCACTTTACATGTGATGGCAGAAACAGCATATTCAGTGTGGAGAAGAGCAGCCAAACCAGGTGTTGATGGGCGCACGTGACAAACCATGCAATGATGGGCACACATAAACACATGGGAGCTAGATCAGCATTAGTGCCTTGCACATGGTTTACTGATTAGAAGTGTGTTGTTTCGTTGCAGTGGTTCTTGATCATCCTTATTTCCAGATGTAACACACTTCAGTTTGCTATGTCATTTAAAATGTTACATGTTGGGTCTTTATGCATTTCCATTGTGCAGAAGGTATTTTTACTGGAGTGAACCTAAACAAATCTCAAAGGAAGTGTCAACAGCAGAATTTCACTTGAACTGTGCTTCCTCTCCTGTGGTACTAAATGAGGGATTAATGGATAATATGTGTTATAATGTATGGATTCCAAGGAATTCTTCCTTGAGCACATACTCCTCCATTGCCCCGGAGACTGTGCATCATATTTTGTTGAAAATTAATAAATATATGTGTTTTGTTTGTGCTAGAATATAGTTTGTGCATTATTTTCACTGGTGCTTAAGGCTGAACTAACGACAACACAAGATAGCACAAGCCTGATTCACACTAACAGAGTCTTGAATTGTCTTTTCAGACAGAAAAAACAAGGTGTGTGAACTACAAAGCAGCAAATAGATTTCAGAAATAAAAGCCAAAGAATACAAATCAGTAAGATCAACTTCAGGACATGTGTTAGTGAATGTTTGAAACAAAATGTTAGGAAAAGTAGGGAGGTGTTAAGAATGGCAAAGAAAGTGTGTCACTATATGTGACAATGGTGGAAAGTATCATGAAATAAATTGTTTTCCAGTAATGAGGAGGAACTTTTTTCATTCCAAAAGCTGATCTCAGGTTCAAAGCTGTTCTTGGGAGCCACAGCGTAGTGGTGGGTGTGGCTGAAAACCAGAGAAAGAGATGAAAATATCAGCACATTTTGGTCTAAAGTTGCAGCTAAATTAAACTTTGTTATTAGGGCTGCCATATCAGTAGCACTCAATTCCCTGTGATTTCAGAGTCAAACCCTAAGGCTAGGATGATAAAAAGTGCAGTATTCTCTCCTGCAGGAAGGGCTAAAGCCACTGTAAGACAGTTACCCCAAGTCCCATTTCAGAGAGACAAGTCAGGAGGATTCTATGGTTGATAGTATCAAAAGCAGCTGAAAGTTCCATAAAACCAAAAGAAACACAGATTCCATTTCGCTGCATATAACATCTACCAATGCAACCAGTGATGTCTCAGCCCCATAACCAGGCCTGAAAATAGATTAAGCTGGATCCAGGCAGTTTATTTCATCCAGAAACCTCTGGAGCTGCAAGACCACAACCCACTCTAGTACTTTCCCCAAGAATGGGATGTTAGATACCAGTCGGTAATTGTTCAGTATTATTGGATTTAAAGAGGGATTTTTTTAAACAGTGGTTTTACTATTGCCTCCTTCAAGCATGCTGGAGTCCTGCCCTGTTGCAAGAAGGCATTCACTACTCTTCCTAACCAGTCTGCCAGACCCTCTCTGGCAGCTTTTACGAGCCAGGAAGAGCAGGGGTCCAATAGACACGTGGTGGCCCTCATCTCTCCAAGCGTCCTGACCACATCCTCAGGCTGTAGGATCTGAAACTCATCCATTAATACAGGGCAGGCAAGGGGGACAGTTTTATTTATAGGCTCTGGATCAGTAGCAGCAATTTTGGCTGCAAAGTGTTGGGCAAATTATTTGCAGCTTGTTACAGAGTGGTCTGTGTTATCCACCCATGGGTCAGCATGTAGCAGACTTTTAAGTCTTTCAAGGCAAGACTTAGGGGAGGGTGTGTTTTAGGCTTTTTGCACACCTGCTGTACAACATGAAGATTCAGAACTAGTGGTGCTGGTTCTTCACCCCCCCTGCCTTGTTCCAAGCAGCACCCTGTACCCAGTTCTGGCATGCTAGAAAGTCAAGACCAAGAGGAAGGGGCAGAGGTACTTTTGTATCTTTTGGTCAACATATACAAGCAACAAACTGAGCTATGGCACAGCTAGGAATGGTTGGAAATGAGTGCCTGGGGTCATGAGTATGTCCTTCTCCGGAGCTGGTAGTCCCGAGATTGTGCATCTGCCTACAAAACTGAAGCATGGTCATTCCCTGAGACTTTGGTGGGTGCCCTGAGGCATGACACCCTCCTTAAAAAAGAAGCCATTTGTCTGGCGATGGGCATTGGTTTAAGATAAAAGTGTCCAAACAAGACTCATTGGCTACTGGTGATTCAAGAAGCCCTTAGTCCCTGTCGAATTAAGTTGTACACCCCTATCAGATCACAAACATCAGTTCCAGCATTGTGAGGGCCAGAAATGATGAAAATGATGATCATGCAGGAGGGCAGCAACTCTGCAAGTTGCTGAGAGCATGGTTCCCAAAAGGAGGTGATAGAGGGAGGATCCTGGTTGAAGTTGAACCTGCACACTGAAGGTTGACCATATTCCAATAATTGATGGCACTGTATAGCATCCCTGTTACAGATCACAGCTCTTTGCTTTCCTCACTCTTAGTCCCCCCACCCCCACAACTATGGCCATCCCAGAAACACATAAATACCTGCACAAATCCAAGAACAATTCCATGGAGGCCATTTCCAAATAAGCTCAGGGTGGGGCTGTATGAATCTCTACTACAGCAATTATTCAAATACTGATCAGACTGGATGAAACTCACACGCCCATAATTTCAATCTGCTAGATTTATTGGGAGCAGAAAGCAAATGATAGTGAAGAAACCACTCAGTGATGGTGCCATGCGGGGGGGAGCAGGGTGCATCTGGGATTTCCTAGGCTTCTCAGCACCTGCCGTTGTTGAATGGTAAAAAGGTTTGTTTCGTTATGACGACTATTTTTTCCTTTTTCATACTTTGTCAGATGAGATTAGGCTTCCTCAACACCGATGCATAACACCACAAACACACGTTTTCTCTGCAGAGCCTTTCTAAAATGCCTCCTAAAAGTCTTCAATTATGTTCTTGGATTTCCTCAAAGCACCAGGCATATATACAGGGATTTCTTCTGGCTTCTCCCCAAAACATTCATAGGGTTGAATTCTAGCCTCTGAAGTCTGCTTTTTTGCCTCATCCTTTCTCCCATTCCTGACCTCCCCGCCCAGATGTCTCATGTCTCATGAAGGTGCCTACTCCTTTTGAAAGGTTGAATACCATTTTAGGTCAATGGCTTAGGTATCTGGCTGTGGAGCTGGAGGTTTGATTCCCCACTGTGCCTTCTTAAGATGGGTTGTACCTCCCAGCTCTGCAGTTCCGAGATGGCAAGTAGTCGTAGTCGTAGTCATAGCTGTAGTCGTAGTCGTAGTCATAGTAGTCGTAGTATTTTGAGACTTCTTTCTTTTCCCATTGGATTAATAAAAGAAGTATTACCTTAACATGGATTTTAGATCGTGTTTATCAGTCAACGTGGCTGTTTCTGTTTTCTGCTGAGAATTAAAGAATCTTGAGATCAGTTATACCAAATAATAAAATGTGAAAAAAATCATTGTGGGTCTTTTGAGATTAGCTGGCCCATTTCAGGTGTGACCTTGTGTGGATTCTAGTCCACTTTCTCTTGGTATAATTCATAAAAGCTCACACTGAAAAGAGGTATGTTATTAATAATTTTTATTAGGGTTTTTGTTAAAACAAAACAGATGAACATGGCTGCCTCTTTAAAATAATGCCTGCTGTAGCCTGAGTCAGTGATAGGTTCTCTCAGCATCATAAGTGAATAGATCTCATGTCTTTCCATGTACAAAACCCACTCCTGTTGACTGCCCACAGCTTTCTTCGTTTCAGCAATTTAGGGTGTGGAATAGTCATTTTGTTCTTGTTCAGCAATTGCTGATAAACATTGCCTCACACAGAGATCCACCCACTGAGCCAGATCTGCTTTGCAGCTGCCCCTTTCTTACCCTAGAAAATAACAGCAAGGTGCCACCATGATTCTACTATTTTTCCCCAATAACAATGATAAAAAAAAACCGGCTTGAAAAAAATGGGGAAAACTAAAGTGTTCGGGCAACATTGTTGGATCCATCTATCATAAGAAAGTATTCTCGCAGAAGAAACAAGTGCAGCAGGAGTATTTTCTGAAATATTTGATTTAGACTGTGGTCACACTGGCAATAACAGTCACATTTCGGTGTCATTTAAATCAGTTTAGATTTTACTATTCACACGGTGCAAAGGTAAAATTGATTTATATGGGCTGCAAATCAAGCTTTTAAAACTGGCCGGGAGAGGCCTTTTAAAATACCTTGCTTCTAAAATCATTTTGGTTCAATGCAGTTTTGGGGGTGTGAACACTGCGACCATTTAATTCCTGTCTACATTGAATTGGGGTCAGTTAAGGTAACTGTCAGAGATTATTCTCCTTAGCAGGCAGATGCAATCAAATCAATCAAGCTGAACTGATACCGCTAGAACACGTAGTCTGCCTAACAATTAGTAAATACATTAAGAAAAGGTTGATGGGATGGGCATGAACATTAGTCTATTTGATCAGGCAACGAGGTAACATTAGCATCTTGTCTGCTGCAATAACAGAAAGGAGTTTTGTCCAGTGGTGGCGAACCTTCAGAACTCCAGATGTTTTGGATCATAACTCTCAGAATTCCAAGCCTAGATTGCCAATAAAAAAGGACTGTGGGAGTTGCGGTCCAAAATATCTGGAGTGCCGAAAGTTTCTGAAGATTATGTTTCAGGTCTATCAATCTGCAGGGAAGCAGCACTCCCGAAACGAAGCAAAACAAAACATAAAAAACAGTAGCCCCTGACACAGATCACGAAGGTGCAGGTAAGGAAACGAAGGGTGGCTTACAATTGCTTAACCATCATGTTGTCACCGGCAAAAGGAGCAAACAGACTCTTGCTCAAGGCAAGCCAAACAAATCCATACTTGCACCCATACTGACTGTAACTTGACCTTTGGTGCAGTTTATTTGAAATTTAATTTCATTAACCCTGATGAGAAAATGCAAAGCTTCATGGACTTTGGATTTGGACTCACTAATCAGTGGGTTAGTTTTTGTCTATGTGCCTAAAATATCAAAAGCCTATTTTTTATTTATATCTCAACTAACACTTGATGAGACCCTCCCAGTGATTCTTGCATAGTTCTAGGCATCTTTAGTAAGTAGTTACTGATTTTCTGTCTTCTATGAGTCTGTCTAGGCTTTTACTTTAAATCCATTTCATTTCTATTTATTACTGCACTCCACAGTCAGTAGCAAAATTACCACAAGGGCATTATTCAGGAAACCATGATTTCACAGCAAATGACTGAAACACTATCAAAACAGACTGAGGCTAAGCAATTTAATTCTACTGTAACCAGGCCAAGTTACAGCCTGCCTTGCTCTTGTTTTTATTTAATTTCCCTAATAAAATAATGCATAGAATTGTTACATCAACATCGTCAGCTTATTCATGGCTCTAGATTTTATAACATTCACACCCAAATTATCCACAACCACAAATCATTGCACTACAATACTAAAATAATACAAATGTATAATAACAAATCAATCAATCTGTCTGTCTGTCTCTCCGTCCGTCCGTCTGTCTGTCTGCTCTGATCTGTACTCCAGTAAAACACAAATAGCCAGACAACAACAATATACCGTTTAGGAATCTTGAGCATAAAAACAATAGGCTTACATTCATGTTAGAATCTTGGTAACAGTTCACATAAATAGTATCAAGATACTTTACATACAGTGGCTTTGACAGCAAATATCACAACACTTTGTATCGCATAGGAGTCAGATGTTTGTAATAAATAGTTCAGTTTCTCTGCTACACGCCTATATTTCACATTCTTTAAAAGAGGCTGTAAATATCTTTCTTTTATGTCTTTATAAAAGTGACAATTAATCCCATTGTAAACCAGACCCACAAGGGCTGATTCTGCACAAACACAACCAATCTCTACTGGGATACCATGAAATCTCCTCCATTTCTTCACAATAACTATTTGTTTAAATCTTGAACACCTGTATGCTACCTAATGTTGCTTTTTCATAGGAAAAATATTTTTCAATTTGATGAAGTCATTTTGTGTTAATGAGACCTTTTTCTCTTACTGAATATGTAAAGCTCTTATATCAGTTTGAATTGCATATACTTTGTTTGAAATTTTAGGTGGCAACTCGCAATAGTGGATTTTGTGCCTACATTTTGGAAAAGTTTGGACAGGTTTTACAATCAAAAGCCTCCATGCCTAAATGACATTTACTCTTCTGCAGGGCTTAGGTAGCCTTTCTTCTGTTACATTATTTATTCTGCACAAATAGTATACCATCCTTACATATATCAGTCCCGAGATCTTATTGGCACCAATTCACATCTGATTAAATAAACTGTGCTAAACTTAGAGACTACCAAAATAAAACAGAAGATGTGCGTTTGGACACTTGCAATTATCTTAAGATCTGCAAAGGCCCATATTTCTGCACCACAAAATTAGCATGGGCATTACTTGTGCTTTAAAGATTTTTAGGATTGGATTTAAAGCACCTGGATAACCATGGTTTAATAATTTATTTAAAGACTGCATGCTAGCCACTGGTTTAAATTCATTTCTCTTTATTTGCAATGCCCAAGATCCTGACTGAGGCTTAGTAATTTAAGCCTGATGTAACCAGTTTGTCTCTTGATCTGACCAAGTTACAACATGCCTTGCTTTTGTTCTTGTGCAATGTTTGAAACCATAGGAAATCCACAACGATAGATTTTTGAAGCTAACAGGTCATCTGTTGCTCAGCTCCCAAGGCTGACAGGTGAGAAATAGTGTTATGGAAATTTCTCTGGCTAGAAGAAACGGGAAAATGACCACAAAAGAACTGATGTTACAAATGGCATTAACATTTATGAATGCAACACAACTTCTTAATTCTATACTGCAGAGTCATCATTTCACCTGGCTTGACACTTTTATCAGAAGTCTGTTACCGTGTCAATTACTATCACTAGTGAACTGCAATAGATAGATTACTGTATGTTACCTGAAACCCCTTGTCAAGCAAAAAGTGTATTATGGCTTATCAAGATGGAACCTGTAGCAACCCTAATGCTGTTTTCATGGTAACTACACAGGCAGTTACCAGTGACTACATGGGTGTATAGGGATGTTGGGGTGTGTGTGTTGGTTTGCTCCTAAAGACAACCATCAAATGACACCTTTGCTGGAATGAACCATCCCGCTCCCAGAACAGTTCTATATTAACCAAAACAAAAAGAGATAGCTATTTTAAAAAACTGACATACCTGGTGAATGCCAAGCAATTCTACTAGTTTCCCCTCACTAATAAATGCTTATTCACCAGCCTATCCATGCATCAGTTGTCAAATGTAACATGAGCTGTGGTGAGAAACCTTTCCCCAAAATGCATTTATCTGCAGTAGGCAGGAGTTTGTCTGTCTCCCTCCTGAAATAAAGACACTCTTTAAAGGCTTAGGGTTCACTTCATCGACTTCCAGCTGACACCATTACCTTTTTTTATGCTTCTGAGGGAATACCAGGTATTGTCCCCAGTCAGTGGGTTTCCCCTCCCTGATGGGAGGTGTGGCACAGCTTTGAAAATTTCCAAACAGGTTTATACTTCCTGCTGCCTTTGTTTAAAATCCCCTTTACAATGCATGACAACCTGAAAGTGCTAACCAGTCAGTGCATCACAATTGGCAATTCCCATGAGACTAGAGGGAACTTAACCACGCTAATTACAGTGGCCTTTAGAGAAAAATGCCATTTTCAAAAACAGGGATGGCACTTTGCTTGCTATGACTATCAATTAAGATAGTCATTCTCTTTTCATTTATTTTAATTCAGTTACTGTCCCTGATTTATTACTTACAGTACTTGTTACTTTCAACTAGAGATTTAAAACTTCCAGAAATGTTGAAGCCACAGGAAAGAACCTTGAAGAAAAACAGGAAAATCAGGAGGGGGTGGAAGGAATGGATTTCTTTCCCCCCCCTCGCTTTCCCCCAAAGTTTGGAAATTTAACATCTCTACTTCTTATTTCCCTGTGATGTGTTTTACCTTGTTTGTTTATTTAAAATATATTACCCCACCTTTTGCCTTAAAAAGACTCAAGGAGACTTGTATCATTAAAAGACAACATTTAAAGCTAAAAACAATAAGTAAACAAATACTAAAAAGGGTCAAGGAAATACTACCCAAAACCAGTCAACATAAGCAACACCAAAAACAATCTAAGTGATAAGACAGAGCTATCAGTTTAAAACCTCACTCAGGCTGCCAGTCACTGAGGAAAAACTTGCCTGAAGAGAGAGGTCTTTTGCTTGCTAGCAGAAGGACTGCAAAGATCAGGGCAGCCTGGCCTCCAGCAAGGGGGGAGTTCCAAGGTCTGAGAGAAGCACCAGAGAAGCTCCCCTCCTATATCCCCACCAATCACACCTGTGAAGGAGATGGGCCCCAGATAAAGGCCTCTCCTGAGGATCTTAACACCTGAATAGGCTCCTAAAGGGAGACCCAGTTCTTGAGATGGCTTGGACCCTATAAAGCTGTCTGGAGCTTTATAAGTTAGAACCAGCATTTTGAATTGGGCCTGGAAACGGATTAGCAGTCAGTGGAGCTGCTGTAACAGGGATTGTGTGCTTTGGACCTGCTGAGGTTTCTGGATACTTTTCAGAGGCAGCCCCACGTACAGCATGTTGCAGTAATCGAATTGGTGACACGGAATCATTGTGCTGCTATTGCATTGTTTTCATTGTTTTGTAATATCTGTACTTCATGCTGCACATACTATAATTATAGAACAATTATATGTCTATGTGGAGTATCTGTCAGAAGTAGATATTTAAGAACCTTCTGGAGTCATTCAGTTTATGTGTTTATACGTGTTCCTGCTCCATTTCCACTCAAAGTGCCAAGGTGCATCTTAATTTACTTACCTGCTAGTTATATTTATGTCTCATCCATTCACTAGTCAGTATAGTGTGGTATTCATGGCTTCTCTGTTCCCAACTTCATCTGTACAACAACCCTGAGTAGGGTTTAAGACAGAGAATGAGATAGAATAACTGGCCCAAAGGCACTCTAACAGTCAATGGGAATTAAAACCTGGTTTTTCCATGTCATAGGCCAGTGATGGCGAACCTTTTAGAGACCAAATGCCCAAAGTGCAATTCAAAACCTACTATTTTTTCACAAAGTGCCAATACAGCAATTTAACCTGAATACAGGTGGCTGTGAAGGGGCAATGGGCGCTTTTACATGACCTCTAAAATCCGCCTGCAACTTAAATTCGGACCAGAGATTGTGGGGGTTTGTCACTCTTCCTGTTTTCCCACCCCTCCGCATTCCATTGTTCCTGTCTGCATAAGGGGAGGGAGAAAAAAAGGGAAAGAAAAATGTAGGCTCCCCTCTGTCTGCCAGTCGAAGCAGCCCTGTAGGGATTCCAGTCTCTCAAAGGGGCGGTGGGGACAAAAAAACCAAACAGAAGGCGAGGGAGCCCGGCATTCACAGCTTTACAATAAGCATCAGAAGATTTTTTTTTACCTCCTGGAAGCCAGGTACTCGAAAAGTGTGCTGGGATGCGCTTAGGTGGTCGTGGTCGTACTTAATTTTTTTTTAAAGTCCGGAGCTGGTGGGAAAACATTTTTAAGCTCCGGATCTGGGAGCCCTTTGCCTCAGATTTTAGGGATCGTGTAAAAGCACCCAATGTCAGGTGCCCACAGAAAGGGCTCTGAGTGCCACTTTTGGCACCCGTGCCATAGGTACACCAACACTGTCATAGGTCAATGCTAACCTCTACAAACGGATAGCTCAGTGGTTTAGGTGCCTGGTTGCATAGCCAGAGTTAGGAATTTGATTCTACCTTGACAGGAGCTGGACTTGATGATCTAGAATGTCCCTTCCAGCTCTCCAGTTCTAAGATAAATACTGTATTATTAATTATAACTACATTAAATATAAGGCCCTTAGGAACACTGAACAATTGGGGTGGGGAAATAAGAAGGAACAAGGACATGTGATACACAGTATACAAACAGGCTGCTAGATACAACCCTTTGCCCAAGAATGGGCAGCTACCTAGCTTTCCTATTGCAGAGAAGATAGAGGATCTGGGTGCTTTGTGCCTTATCCCTTCCTCCTCCATCTGCAAATGTCTATGAAGGTTTTCAGTCATCCAGGTGTAGGTTATCCAGGAGTTCAGTCATGGCAACAGGGTTGCTTTTCTTGTGAGATCGAAATGTTTCATCCTTCAAACTGAAGAAGCTACTTGGATGAGTAGTGAAATGTTTCTATCCAACAAGAAAAGAAGTCCAGTTGCCACGACCCAATTCCTGGCTTAAGTGACAAAGAGAACATTTCATCCTCAAGTACAGAAGAAGAAGAAGAAGAAGAAGAAGAAGAAGAAGAAGACAAATGCACAGTGGAACTCACTGAAAGGACAGGGTGAAGCAAAATTTGGGTGACTTGAGTAGGCCAGAGATGGAAATATTGTTCTGACAGTGAAAGGGGGAGGAAGTATCAAAGACTGTTGCTGAACGAAGGGAAAATAATTTTGATCTCCAGATGAGGAGACAGGGAAGAGATCAAAATTCAGTTGAAGGTGGGGAGGAGGAAGAGCTGACCCAGGACATTCCACTCCAGGAAGTGCAGAAGAAGGACCAGGTGTCATTCCATCTGCCCTGTCATTTGAGCACTGTTGATGGAGTATCATTTCCCCCGATACCTGGAGGTAGTAGGACAAGGAGGTTGCATTGGCCAGTCTGTCCTCCAGCAGGTTCTTTCTGAGTTAAAAGAACAGCAATGACACATCCAACTATGGGAGCTCATGAGGTATAATTGAGAGACTTCAGCTGCTGCTTCCCACCATCTGCTTGCCTGAGGTAGTCACCTCACTTTCCCAGACCACAAATGTAACTAGTTATAAGTATTGTAGCTACCTGTGATTCATATTAATAATAGTGGCTTGCTAGATGTTGTGAGTTTTTCAGGCTGTTTGGTCGTGTTCTGGAAGTTTTCCTTCCTGACGTTTTGCCAGACTCTGTGGCTGGCATCTTCAGAGGGCAAGGCGCTCAGGGAACTAGGAATTCTCTTTGTGCTTTGGCGTATAGAGTGAGTGAGACTGTGGGGTTTTTAAAGCTGTGGGAAAGAGGAAACTTGTCTTATGCAGAAGAATAGGTGTTAGTCATTGTACTGTGATGAAGAGATTAAGAAGTTTCACTGGGGATGGCAGTGATCTTTCTCTGTAGATTATGGGTGTCATTAGCCATCATGTCAGTTCTGACTTATAGTGACCCTTTTCAGAGTTTTGGGGCAATTTCAGGATGGAAATCATCCTAAAAGATAAAATTAATAAGCACATAGAAGAGACGGCACTGCTGAGGGAGAGCCAACATGGCTTTTGCAAGGGCAAATCATGCCTCACTAATCTGTTGGAATTCTCTGAGAGTGTCAACAAAAAACAAAAAAGGAGATCCAGTTGACATTGTTTATCTGGACTTTCAGAAGGCTTTTGACAAGGTCCTGCACCAAAGGCTCTTGAATAAACTTGCCAGTCATGGAATCAAGGGACAGGTCTTATCCTGGATCAGCGACTGGCTAAGGGACAGAAAAAGAGAGTAGCAATAAATGGACACTTCTACAAGTGGAGGGAGGTAAAGAGTGGGGTTCCTCAAGGTTCAGTACTGGGACCCTTGCTTTTCAAACTCTTCATAAATGATCTAGAAGTAGGAGTAAGTAGCAAGGTAGCCAAATTTGTTGATGACACTAAATTATATAGGGTAGTAAAAGCTGAGAGAGATTGTGAGAAGCTCCAGAGGGATCTCTTGACACTGGGGGAGTAGGCAAATCAGTGACAAATTAGTTTCAACCTTAGTAAGTGCAGAGTGATGCACATTGGGGCAAAAAACAACAACCTCCAATTACATTTATAAACTGATGGGGTCAGAACTCTCTGCAAGAAACCAGGAAAGGGACCTTGGTGTTCTGGCGGACAGCTCAATGATGGTGTCAACCCAGTGGGCTGCAGCAGTGAAAAAAGCAAACTCAATGCTAGCAATCATTAGGAAGGGTATAGAAAATAAGTTAGCAAGTATCATTTTGCCTCTTTATAAATCTATGGTAAGGCCCCATCAGGAGTACTGTATTGTGTACAGTTCTGGTCACTCTACCTCCAGAAGGATATTATGGAAATGGAAAAAAGCACAGAAGCGCGCAACCAGAATGATTAGGGGAACGGAACACATTCTTTACTTATTGGGCCTCTTCACTCTTGAACGAAGGCGCCTAAGAGGTGACCTGATTGAAGTTTATAAAATCACACACAATGTGGACAAAGTAGATAAGGAAACACTGTTTTCCCTATCGCACCACACTAGAACTAGGGGGCATTCCATGAAACTTTTGAGTGCTAGATCTCAATCAAATAAGAGAAAGTACTTTTTCACCCAGTGGATCACTGGTCTGTGGAATTCCCTGTTAGAAGATGTGGTAACAGCTGTCAGCCTTGACAGCTTTAAGAAAGGATTGGACAAGTTCATGGAGAATAAGGGTATCAATGGCTATCATTAGGGATGCCTAAGGACAGCCTCCGGGTTGGAGAGATAGACAAGGTATCTCTCAATGCCATTTGCAGGGAATTGTAAGCAGGTGAAGATATCTGCTTGGGAATACCCTGAAGTAAATGGTGAGCCACTGTGTGAGACAGAATGCTGGACTGGATGGGCTGTGGCCTGTTCCAGCAAGGCTGTTCTTATGTTCTTAACAATGTAACTAGGAATTAAAACGTTACTTTCTAAATTAACAACAAACATTTGAGTTACCTAGGTATAAAAAGTGGCATATGGTTACTTTCAAACGTTGCTTTTAAAATCACTTTAGAGGTGTTTTAACAGGACATGTTCATGTTTTATGTCATTTTTTTAAAACCAATCTTCAGTGGCAAGAGAAATTGCCTTGGTGTTTGTGTTCGTTAGTTTAGTAAACACAGTACAGTATTCCAAAGATAGAATGTCATATATCAACCGCCCATCTCCGTGCAATTTACATAGAATGTAAACCACCGGAGTTCTGTTTAGAAGACGGGTGATAGATAGATAGATAGATAGATAGATAGATAGATAGATAGATAGAT
>JAHTLZ010000016.1:27207179-27220244 GCA_023846285.1 Phrynocephalus versicolor | reverse complement strand
ATAGATAGATAGATAGATAGATAGATAGATAGATAGATAGATAGATAACACCACCCACTCACCCCAGATGCACTATTTAACATGGCGAGGGAGCTTGAGTAGATCAAAGAAACCAAGAGCAATACAATCAGGAAGTTAGACTGCATTAATAGTCTGGACTCCTTGCAGGGGCACCCTGGTGGAATGGCCAAAGCTAGGGAAGAGCTGGAACTGCTGGTTGGGCCAATGGCCAAACAGGTGTTCTGCGGTTTAGTGCCCCACCCTCTTTGGTGGATGCCCACTCAGATGCAGTACCCTGGCTTCCCTCCTCCTCTTCTTCTTACCCTAGGAAGGTGTCTGGCTCCAGCCCACAGGTTTAACTAGGAGGAACTTAAATAATACTGTGTATGA
Source organism: Phrynocephalus versicolor (assembly GCA_023846285.1). Lineage (NCBI taxonomy): Eukaryota > Metazoa > Chordata > Lepidosauria > Squamata > Agamidae > Phrynocephalus > Phrynocephalus versicolor. The sequence goes on along the minus strand of JAHTLZ010000016.1, from coordinate 27,219,854 downwards.
AAGTGCATGAGTTGCTGTGTATAACAATATTATTTTAACTTAACCACAATCAGGTAGTGCTCATATATTACAGTTACACCTTGGTACACCTATGCAAAGAAAGATAGTTGCGTTCTTGCAAAAAGAATATAACACAGTCTTTTCTTTTGTTTATCTGTTTCTCAAACTAATCCAAGCCATTGTTTCCTTGTTTACCAGTCTACCCAGCCCGCCTGTAACCAGGAGGAAGGTGAGTTTCCTTAGGCCCTGTCCAGCTGGAAGGAACCCCTGCAGCTGTCGGAGTGACAGCATCCTGATGAAAGGCAGCTAGAGGAAGCAGGATCCAGTCAGGATATAATAAAAGAGCAGGAAGGCAAGGGGTTGCAATCTATCTTGGAAGAAGCAGATGTGTGGAAAGATGCCAGAAGCAGTCCACCCTTGCCAAGTGTAATGGCTTGCAACAGGAGCCAGGCATAAGACTCTAGTCACGTGTTTGGATGAGGCTATGTTATCCTGAAGGCCACCACAGCTCTGGAGATGGAAAAAGTGGGGAGAGACAAGTTGTAGAGATTAAATACTCATTTACACTAATACCTTGGTTTATGAGCATAATCCATTCCAGAAACATGCTCGTAAACCAAAACACTCATATATCAAAGCAAATTTAACTATAAGAAATAATGGAATCTCAGATGATTCATTCTGGGGTCCCATTGAACACATACTGTACACACAAAATGCCATGTCAACACCATGGTTTAGGCACTTGGCTGCAGAGTCTGCTCTGCTGGGGACTAACAACTGGATTTTACTCTGTGTTTTTAATGTGATAATAATAAAATGCAATTTTTAGCCCTATAGACACTTGACTAGCTGCCCCATGATGAGAAATGGTTTGAAAAATAAGAAAGGCTTTTGAAAACAAATTAAAGAAAAATATAACAAACCCCTAATTTGCACCCCCTCTTTGAAAATGTTCCTAGCTACCCATCCTCCCATCCTCTCCCATCCCTCTTCTTTAGAAGCTGCCAGAGAAGAAATGTTTCACCATCCAGTGGGGGAGGGGGGGAGATACACCATTGGCTGACTTGTGATCATGTGACCTGCTCCAGTTACTTTTATTGCAAGACACTGCTTGTTGATCAGGGCAAAATTTAGATGAAATGTTTGCTTAATTTGCAAAACACTCTTAAACTGAGGTATTACTGTATACGAGCCCTCTCTAAAAGGAGTGTGTCTTGGACCTAATCTCTGCCCTCCTCCCTGCTTTCCCGAACCCACAGGAGTTCTAGTGGGGGGCAAGGCTGACAAGTAGTTTAGAGAATGTAACTTGATCCTATGGGACTTGGAAACTAAAGGCAGAGGCAACTCTAATAAAAACTGATACACATCAAGAAGTTGAGCTGGGGCATGGTGGGGTGCCTACAAGGTAAACTGGAACCTGTAAAGCAAGAAATGGGACATTTAAACATTGCAATACTTGGTTTGATCAAAACACAACAGAGTGGTACATTTTAAGTCAGACAACTACAAGAATTTGGAAATGACAACATCAGAAGAAACTGAGCAGCTAAAAACAAGGAAAGATGTAGCACAGGCTATTAGGGGCTATAACAGTGATAAAGGAATATCAGTCAGACTTCTTGGAAAATCCATCAATATAACCTCCATTCAAGTTTATGATCCAACTACAGATGCTGAAGATAAGGGAACTGAAGGCGTAAGTACTGGTATTTATAGGTGACTGGGGTGCAAAAGTAGGAAAAAAAGTGGAGCCACATGTTCTTGGAATTTGGCCTAAAAATAAAAAATGAAGCAGGAAAATTACTCACAGAACTCAGGGATGGCAACAATCTCTGTGTTGCAAACACATCCTTCAGGAAAATGAATAAATGAGTGTACACATGAACATAACCAGTTCACCCAATGGTTGATGTAGAAATCAAAGAGATTATTTCACTGAAAGTAGGATATTATAGGCTAAGTGTACTGTATTCTTTCTGCCAAAACAAGAGTGGGAGCAGATAATGGTTTGGAGGTGAATTGTTAATGTAAATAATCGGAATAAAGCTGAAAAAAAGAACACAAAGAGTCCCATTGCCAAAAAGGAATCTGAATACCAATCCCAATTGGAGCATTGCTCCAACAACCTGATGCACTGTATTATATGCCAGGGCCCTTGCTGGGTACAAATGCTACAATGATATAGAATCAGGTTTTCTGAAAATCAGCATCACAGCCAGATCAGATCTGATCAATTATAAATTATTGTTAGTACTGGTCAGTCTCCATATCAAAGGGAAGAGCGGTGGAGAGAGATGTAGGGTCCAGTGGGGAAAAGTATGATGGGGGTATAACCAGGGAAAGTGCCGGAGAGTTAAAGCACAATTGCAATAATTGTTTCAGCCAGAGAGTTAAAGCACAATTGCAATAATTGTTTCAGCCCTGACCCTAGGCCAGCAAATGCCCTTGGGCCTTTTACCAAGGATAGCCCACCAATAATGCCTCTTGTTTACAAAAATCATAGTCATAGGTGAGCCAATGCTTCCACACCTGGACCAGGAAAATCGTATCAACGGAAGTGGGACACCCAACACACCGAGCCAAAGAAACTTAAAATCGGGGGTTGTTGCGTTTAGTGGCAGCTAAAATTAGGAAAGAGTGCACAGGAGGCAGAACTGCAGGCTCCCTTGTTTCTAAACATTACAGTGTCTCTATTGGAGGTGATTCCAAAGAAGATCCTTGAGAAGTTCAGGCTTGTGCAGTACGGTACTTCCCTGTTTATCACAGCGGTTAGGTTTCCGACCCACCCACGATAAAGGAAAATCTGCGATATGCGGATACCTTTATCTGTGAGTCGGGCCAGGACCAGCAGTCCTGTGTGGGGCCTCCTGTACTCACCCCAGGCCTGGTGCTGCCCAGGACGGGCCTCCAGTGGTCTTCCCATGCCTGTACAGGGACCAGAAGTGGCTTCTGTCGAACCAGAAACGACATTTGGAAAACCAGAAGTGACTTCTGGTGGACTGGAAGTGATTCCAGGGCCTGGGCTAGGCCTCTGGAGCTTCTACAGGCCCTAGAAGTGGTTTCCAGTGAACCAGAAGTAACTTGCAGGACATGCACTGGGCCTGCACTGGACCTCTGGAGCTTGCCCCGGGCACAGCACCACCCGTCCGATGGCAGGACTGAAATATATGAAGTGTGATGTGGTGGAGGACTATTATAACCTCCTCCTCCTCCTCCTCCTCCTCCTTCTTCTTCTTCACCATCAGCCTGCAACATTGATAAAATTAAAAATAATGCCACTCTGAGATGGAAAACTAAAAATGGATAACATAAGTAGTACCAATTAGATTGAAGCAATAATGCACAACAATCCCTCTAAAAGTCACATAACAGGTATCAGTCACTTAGTGAAAGTTCGCCTGAAGAGAAAGGTCTTTGTCTGCCTGCAGAAGGACAGGAAGGGGGTCATCAGTCAATGACAAAGTTTTTCCCCTGCAGAGTTTTGTTCAATGCAATATTTATCATTGGATCATGACATCCAGATGCACAGGGGCTAAATGTGTCATACAGTCAGCTTTCCACTTGCCGCCTGACCATCCATAATAGCCTTCACATTTATGAGGAAGTAATATAACAAGATCATGCCCATGGGTTCCTCACTTTTGTGCCTGACCTTCCAAATCTTTAATTATTAAAGTTTAATACATTCCTAGAATATGTCTTGAAAGATAAGATAGTGTCTCCTCATATCACACAGTACAGTATGCTTTCTTGATAACTGGGCCTGCTGGATCATCCACCTGCACTGAGCTGCTGCAAGCCATAGCCAATAAGTTTGGTGATTCCTTTGGCAGAAGAAAAACGGAAAGGGTGCTCAACAAGCATATCTGGGAATTTAGTTTTACACTGTGCCAATGGAGAACATGTGGGCCTTTAGGGAGAGGTTGCAGCACTTGGGTGCAAGAAAGAAGAGCACACTTAAGATTCTGCAGAGTGGTATCACCAGTCAGGGTGTTCGATGCACTGCTCAGCCAGGCCAGCTTCGGGATACGGGCACACTATCATCACATCTTCATCACCAAAGAAATGAAAGAAGATTTGAAGGTATGGATGGATTCCTTGGAACATTTCAACAGAGCCTTTCATTAGCAGACCACGATGGATTATAGGGATGGATTGCAGGTCGAAGCTGACTATGCAGGTAGAATAGGTGGCGGCCAGAGTGCTAGAAAGGGTTAGCCATATGCAGGGATCTCACCCTCCTTGCATTTTTCCCTTATTGTTGGCCATTCATATTTGGTAGGACATCCTTGAGAGACCACAAAGTCAAATTCATGTGTGACAAGTTGGCAATTAGTTAGGGTAATCAATAGATAGACATCATGGTCTGAGGTGGTCATGGGACTGGTCAGGAAATTGGCACTTGCACATCTATTCAGCCTAGCATTTTTCAGGTACGAATAGTGACATTGCCAATGTGTTGTCTCAGCTTCTGGAAAATAGGCCTCACAGCCTGGCCCCAGAGGCTTGGAGAATACTAGATTCAGTCACCAACAGTACCATAGGATCTTGGAAATAATTCTCATTATTCAAGGAATATTAAACTCAGTAGCCCCTAATATCCTTAAGGTTTATAATGCAGTGGTGGCAACTTACCTAGAGTGCAACAGAGCCAAAAGAGATTCCAGATGCTGGCCTGCAGCTGAAACCAGGGTGCTTTGTTATATGGTGGACCTGCCAGGCAAAGATTGAGCCTGCAGGACAACAGCAACTCACATGGTGGCCATTTCATTTTTTAGTGGGATCAGGATCCTTTGTGCTATTTCTAGCTCGGAGGGGTATTGAAGTTTGGTGGAAGACACCTGCACGCTGGAATGATGTACTCGAAGTTCAATGACTTCAATTTCACCATTCTTACTTCTGAAGAAAGTTCAGACTTGATTTGATCTAGAACCCATGTGTTTGTTTTTCTGGTAGTGCAGGGTAACCACAAAACTCTCCTGTAGCACCATATTTCGAACAAATAGACTTCCCGCCTGTCAGTTTTCTTCATTGCCCAGTTTTCACATTCATACATGATAGCTGACAGTACAATAGCATGGATGATCTTGCTCTTGGTCTCTTGTGATATGTCCTTGTGCTTGGTGATTCTTTCTAATCCCTTCATCGACCACCTCCCAAGTCTTAGTCTTCTTCTGAGTTCATCATTACTGTCTCCATTTGGATTGATGACTGAACAAAGTATACAGATTCTTTAAGAATTTCAGTATTGAAATTATTAGAGGTCTATCTATAGTTCTTCTGTAGTCATGATGATTTTTGGCATCTGAGCCAGATTGCAGTGGGCCCAAAGGACATGATAGAAACACACAGAGAGAACCTTCTGGAAGAAAAAACAGGTCATAACATTATAGAGCTGCTGGAACTGTCATCGCCACATGGACATTCACCACTGTAGAGAGTTTTCCGAATCAAGCCTTGCCCTACAATGATTTTCCACCATTCACCATTGCAGGGAAATCACCGGGAAAAGTAAAGGACATGCCCAAACCTCTCACCATTTGACCTGATTCATCCTGATGCTTCCTACCACTTCTGTTGCATAACTAAAAGATAGCAACTAATCCAGGGAAGGTAGGCGGGAGAAGGTACAAATAGAAGGGTTACTCCAGCCAGGGGTATTCCTATTTATGCCTACAGGGAAAACCAAAACCACAGGCTAATCGGATCTCCCTGGGAGTCACAACAGGGAAAGACTGCAAAGTTGCACTTTCTCCTGGGAAGGAGACACCTGGTTGACCCTATCATGGCAGTCACCCCCACTGCCCTATTCCACGATCACTGGATGCCAAATATGGCTCTCAGGGGCCCTTACATAAACCAAGTAGGATTGCAGCAGGCCTAGGCAGCATGAAAGAATAGACATAGAAACTTCCATAAGGGTGCAGCTACCAAATAGCCCTAGTGCTTGCAGAATGGATGGCTCTGTATCAGCTGACCCACCTGTGGCCTAATGGTGAACCAAGGTGGCTGGAACCACAGTTAATCCCATGGGTATTCGCCACTGTGTGGCCCACTGACCACCATAGTAGGCAGAGTTTGTGATCTTCCAAGTCAAGCCTTGCCCACTGAAGGGAAACCACCAGGCAAAGTCAGATACCCAGCCATCCCACCATTTGACTCAATCCAACTTCACACTCCAAACCACCACAAAGACTCCGCTGTCCGCCACAATTACAACAAATCGCACAGGATGCCACAAATATCATGCAACCAGATGTCATACATCCCATATTCTAACCATTATAACTACCCGATAGATGTCTCTGGTAAGGATGCCCTTAACTGAAGTAAACCTTCTCTTGCTGCATGTAAAATATTCATCTGGTTTTTCATCACCAGATCACTCTTTCCCAACTATACGATCAGGATCCCAGGTCTCAGGCTGTTCTCTGCAGCATTGGTAGGAACAATCCCCACTGCATTCAGTCAGAAGAGAAGACGTATTGGAGGAGATACTAATAATCCTGGGAACTGAAGGCATTAGGAAGAGAAGACCAAATAGAAGACAGTTTGACTCCAGAAAGGAAGTCACGGGCTTGAGTTTACAAGAGCTGAGCAGGGCCGGACATTTCAGAGATTACTCATTTAATGGGTCGCCATGGGTTGGGGGGTCACTTGGCATGTAATAACAATTATGCTTTCAGAATTGGCTTCTAAAAAGTATGCATCTGTTATTAATGACAACAATGCAGCATGTTCCTAGGGCACACATCAACACATTGCATTAGTGTGGAAAGTGGAAAAAGATAATGACAACCTGGATGCCAAAAAGTAATTGATAATTAGTTCCTTCAGAATATGGCCTACAGCTTTGTGTTCTCCCAGATAAAATGGCTGAGAGGAAGAATTGCTACAAATCCTTAGCTAAACTAGGCCTTGGACCTAACCCTTAATAATCCTTCCACTGAACTAAGTTAATTCGGCCTATTAGTTATATATAGTCAGCCAAATCTTCTGAGAGCTCATCAGGTGACCAGCTGGTTTGGTCCCATTTTCAGGGTGCCTCCGCAAATCAAGAAGGACAAGGAACCGATTTCACTTGCTTTGGCATTTTATTAAGAAAAAAGTCATCTCACCCTGCTCTCAGGGCCTCTGAAATGAAAATCTGCTTACTCATGCAAATCGTGGGTCCCTTTTGCGCTAGACAAACGTTCCCAACAGGATGATAAATGCTGTATTGTTCTGCCCCAGCCAAGGCTCCCGTTGTGCAACTGGATGAGGAAAGGGAGGGGGGTCGGGTGATGGAGGGAAATGATTCACCTTGCCCCAGACATCTGCTGCATCATGTGATTGCAGTTCCCAGGCTGCCACCATGCCCTGTCCTTGTGGGAGCTAGTGTGTTCCCTGTTGAAACTGGTCTAACCAGTCTTGGAAGAGACCGATCAGCTGGGAGGCCCTCTCTTCCTTTCTTCCAACCAGGTCCCTCTCCCCGCCCCGCCCCAACCCCCATGAGAGACTGGTGTTGTGAACCTGAAACACCACATGCGGTTTTTACCTCTGACTGAGATGCATTGGGCGTGCAAAGTTTGGCTCCCAAACAAGTTTCACCACATGTCACTGAGCCAAGGGTTTTCTTTCCCATGAGATAATCCTGGGCGGGGCCGAAAAAAAATCTATTAAAATTGAAATACAATGAAATGAATGGCTTCCCAGGGGTTACTGTAAATCTCTCCTGCCTGGTTTTTCTCAAGGAGGCTAGAAGTGCATGAAACTGCTGCTGGGTTTTTGGCAAGGTGGCCAAGACTAGCTGTACGCTGCAGTCATGCTAAACTGCTTCCAGATCAAAGCTTCCAAGAGTCCATTGGTTCAAAGAGAACCATCTTACTTTGGCTGTGACAACGTGGTCAAAATGCCACGTTATTTGTTCCACTTACAAAAGGGCTGAATTCGAAGTCCTTTTTTACTGACCCCATGACACAAAAGCTGATTCAAATTGTTGGTCCAGCCCTTTTTGCTCCTGGAAGGCTCCTACTTTTTCAAACCAGAATGATCTGAATGGGCTTTCTCCTACATGGATAATTGTGATATGCTCTTGGAATGATGGAGGCCATATCTGTAGGTGGTGTGTGTTGTTGACATAGGTAATTGAGGGTGTCGTGTTCAAGTCCAAGGGAATGCCACTCTACAGTCTTTCCTCTCCCACAATTCTCTATTTTTTAAAAGCTTCTTACATATACGAGATTAGTGCTAGATCACCATTATTATTTCCTGTATTTACATAATCCCAACAGTTCCCTGTCAGATTGGCAGAAACGGGACCAGAGGAAGGGAGAGGGGCTGTGGGCTGGAGGAATGCGAATCACATCACATTCAGTACGAACGGTGAACTCCTGAGTCATCTGGAGCCCTTATAAGAGGACTGACTGCAACTTCAAAATAATACAAGCTGCTAATCCAATTGCCTCAAAGCAACAGTTCAGCTTTCCAGTATAGTTGCACCCATACTTACTAAGCTTACTTATTAGAACATCCAAATAATCAGATGATTATATGGTTCCATTTCTATACCCCATATCTTTGGAATTCAGGGAGCATGTATGATACCTTTATTGCAGAGTTTAAATTACATTTTTGAAATATTCTTGTTCTGCTTGGCTTTCAGTGACTTTAAGCTGACTTTCCTGCTTTGTCTGCTGCTGCTTTAATTACCGATCTGTTCTTGCTGCAATATTTTATTGTGTGATAGATTCATTCACTTTTGTTAAACACCTGAAAGGATGAGGGGGAGTCCCTAAAAGGCATGATGTAAATATAGTAAAGCAATATTTGCATTCTATACTTAAATTATGGAGCCTAGGATGGATATTTGGGAACTCAGCTGTTTCTTCCACTGCTTGCATTGCCACTTGGCTGCTGGTCTACTGCTCATATGCAGCTGACATCAGTGAATCTGGCCTTATCAATTGAGATGAAAAAGCACAGCCTTCAAGGGAAAGGAGACCTCACTCTGCAGTAGTCAAACATTTATAAAGACCTTTTTTTTAAAAAAAAAGTTCTGTCAAGTGATAAGAACTTTACCACATAGCAGATACTGTACAGATATTTATTTATTTATTCATTTATTTATTTGTATATCGCCCGTCTTCCAGAAGGAACTCCGGGCGGTTTACAATAATCACAAAATACAAAGTATTAAAATAAACTAAAGGCTAACCAGCAAGAGCAACTTAGAGACACCCCCAGGGACACAAGCAACAAAGTAAACAAAATAGACCAGGGATGGCAAATCGTTTTGGCACCGAGTGCCCAAACTCGGTGATGGGGATGGTGGCGGCGGTGGGGTGTGTGTGTTCGGGATCGGTGGCAGCGGCGGGGGGGCAGGGGGAGCAAAGGCACCAAGGGTGACAGGGCGGCGGGGTCAGAGTAATTGGTGGCAGTGGTGGGAGGGGCAGGGATGGTGTTGGTGATGGTGGCAGCGGCAGGGGTGGGGGCGAGGGCGATTATGGCAATGGAAATGGGGACAGCAACGGCAGGGTTGGCCTGGCACGTGACATGCTCCCTCCCCCCCCCCAATTCCCCCTCCACAAATTCCTCATGGCTGATCCAGCAGAGGCAGAAGTGGGGGGCAGGGAGCATGTTGCATGCCAGGCGAAAGCTCTTTGCGCGCCACCTTTGGCACGTGTGTCATAGATTCACCATCCCTGGAATAGACAAAACACCTTAGCAGTTGCCATAGCCTCTTTGAAGAGCAAGGTCTTAGGTGCTCTCTTAAAGGCAGGTGTGTCAGGCATATCTCACTGACAAGGTAGTTTACTCCATAATGTAGGGGCAGCCACCGAGAAGGCCCAGTGGAACAGTATGAAGTAACGTACTGGTAGTTATCTAAAGCCATCCATTATAAAGGGGGGGGGGAAATACTGCATAATTCTGTGGGATAGTTTAAAGCAGGGCTGTCCAACTTTGAACAGGCCGAGGTCTGCATTTTCTGGCACAAAGTGCCTGAGGGCTACTACACTAAAACCTCTACTTAACGAATTTTATTCATTCCTTCTGAGCACATGGTCCTAAGTAAAATAATTGTAAAGAGAGCAGCGGTTTCCCATAGGAATGCATTGAAAATCAATTAATCCATTATGAAGGGAATTGTCAGGGGTGGAGAAGAAGGGCGATGTCACTGCACAAAGGAGATGGGCACACCTACAACCCACCTCTTGCCCCTCTCCTCCCCTCTTCTCCCTCCACTCCGCACCAGCGACTCAGCTGGTCACAAGACAGTGGCACACCGATCATCTGGCCGGTGGGAGGAACAGGGGACTGGACCCAGAGCTTTGCTGGGGCAGTGGTGGTCCTTGGGATGGGGGAGAGAGGGGTGGAGAACTTATCCCCTCACTTTTTTAATTGATTGCAGGAGGGCTACTTTTGAACCCTTGGCGGGCTAGCAGTAGCCCACAGTCTACCTGTTGGGCAGGCATGGTTTCCAAGCAGCATTCCGCCGCGGTCCACCCAGCCACTCTCACTTGCAAGAGGAGCAGTTTTGCTTATGGCCTCTCCCACAGGCTCTCCCTCCCTCAGCAAACCAGCAAAAGAATAGGTTTCTGGAGTCCTGACTCTCAGACATAAATCAATCTGAACAGTACGGAACAAAACCTCCAACATTATTCTCCACACAATAGGGGAGGATGGTTTTCTTTGCAGAGGGAAAACATTGATGATGCCTGACTTTCTTTGAACTTGTGAGTACTAACTCCCTAGGCTGCTTATGTGCTTTAGGATGGTATTTGCTTGACCCTTTAGTGTACTGCAATGGAACCAATTCCCTCAGGAGGTGGTGGTGCTCCAACACTGGAGGCATCCGAGATAAATTTAGACAACCACCTGGAAGATATCCTTTGACTTGTGTTCCTGCACTGAGGAGGGGGTTGGACCCCATGGCTTTGTAGGCCCCATCCAATTCCATGAGTCTATTATTCTAAGTCCTGTGCCGTCAATTATTGTTTCAGTCCTAAATACATCACTTTCAATGATATGGAACTTAGTGTGCGTTGGGGGAAGATAAGAATCTCCTGAAAAATAAATTGGAGGTGATAAGAAATGAGGTATCCCAGGGCTCTGTTCTGGGCTCAGTACTCTTCGAATTTTTATTAATGGGCTCAATTGTCTTGTAGACCCCTTCCAACTTCATGATTATATTATTCCTTTTAGTATTTGTATCCTCAGTGTTGATTGCTTTAAATTTGTCTTTTAATCATGTAAGCTATCTTGGGTCCTTTTAAAGAGAAAAATGGGCTGAATATATTTTAAATAAATAATTCACATCAATTCATACCGTATCAATAAAACTGCTTCAGTTTTAGGGAGAAGGGGTGAGACAAAAACATCAAGGCAATAAGAATGAATTAGCTGCAAGAATGCATCTACTTCTTGATTTCATTGAGGTAATCATGGTGGTGACATGAGACATATCTTTAAAGCTCCATTCTCCACACTTTCTGTTTTCAGTAATTCTCTCCTTGCCTATTACTTAAAGTGAAGATTAAGAACATAAGAACAGCCTTGCTGGAACAGGCCACAGCCCATCCAGTCCAGCATTCTGTCTCACACAGCGGGTCACCATTTGCTTTGGGGTATTCCCAAGCAGATGTCTTCACCTGGTTACAGTTCCCTGCAAATGGCATTGAGAGATATTGTGCCTCTCTCTACAGCCCGGAGGTTGTCCTTAGGCATCCATAATCTTAGCCATTGATACCCTTGTTCGCCATGAATTTGTCTAATCCTTTCTTAAAGCTGTCAAGGCTGACAGCTGTCACCACTTCTTCTGGCAGGGAGTTCCACAAACTAGTGATCCTCTGGGTGAAAAAGTACTTTCTCTTATTTGATTGAGATCTAGTACCCCAAAATTTCATGGAGTGCACCCTAGTTCTAGTGTGGCGCAATAGGGAAAACAGTTTTTCCTTATCTACTTTGTCCACACCGTATATAATTTTATAAACTTCAATCAGGTCACCTCGTAGGCGCCATCATTCAAGAGGGAAGAAACCCAGCGGTTGCAGCCTCAGATGGAATGGAAGGTGTTCCAGTCCCCTAATCACCTGATTGCCCTCCTCTGCACTTTTTCCATTTCCATAATATCCTCCTGGATGTATATGACCAGAACTGTAAACAATAGTCCAGATGAGGCCTCACGATAGATTTATAAAGAGGCAAACTGACACTTGCTGATTTATTTTATATACCCTTCCTAATGTTTGCTAGCATCTAGTTTGCTTTTTTCACTCCTGAAGCACACTGGGTTGACACCTTCATTGAGCTATTCACCAGGACACTAAGGTCCCTTTCTTGGTTTGTTCCAGAGAATTCAGCCCCCATTAGTTTATAAATGTAATTGGGGTTTTCTGCCCCAACATGCATCACTCTGCAGCTGCTAACATTGAAGCTCATTTGCCAGAGGTTTGCCCACTCCCCCAGTGTCAAGAGATCCCTCTGGAGCTCCTCACAATCTCTCTCAGTTTTTACTACCCTGTATTGTTTGAACAGCAAATTTAGCTCGCTTGCTATTTATTCCTACTTCTAGATCATTTATGAAGAGACTGAAAAGTAAGGGTCCCAGTACTGAAACTTGGGGGAATCCACTCTTTACCTCTCTCTGGGAGTTGAGTCATGGCTACTGGACTTCTTTTTGAGAGATAGAAA
>JAHTLZ010000016.1:27189699-27207139 GCA_023846285.1 Phrynocephalus versicolor | reverse complement strand
TTTCTATCTCTCAAAAAGAAGTCCAGTAGCCATGACTCAACTCCCAGATAAACACACCTGGATGACTGAGAATCTTCACAGACACACTCTTTACCTCCCTCCACTTGAAGAAGTGGCCAGTTAGTGCTACCTTCTGTTTCCTGTCCATTAGCCAGTTACAGATGCAGGACAAGACCTGTCCATTTATTCCATGACTGGCAAGTTTATTCAAGAGCCTTTGGTGTGGGACCTTGTCAAAAGCTTCGGAAAGTCCAGATAAATAATGTCAACTGGATCTCCCTTATCCACATGCTTGTTGACACTTTCAGAAAATTCCACTAGATCAAGTGAGACATGATTTGCCCTTGCAGAAGCCATGTTGGCTCTCCTTCAGCAGCACCTTCTCTCCTATGTGTATTAATTTTATCTTTTAGGATGGTTTCCATCAGTTTACCTGGGACACATGTCAAACTGACCGGTCGGTAATTTCCTGTATAATCTCTGGATCCTTTTTTGAAGATTGGTGGTTCTTTTTTGAAGATTGTTTCAGAGGACTTGGTGGGAGAAATATGACAGACAGGACAATACCTGGGGATGTTTTTCAGCAGTTGTCGGATACATTCAGACTAAAAGATGCTCTTAGTGTACTTTTCATGTTCACCAAAAGCCCAATTAGGAAGATGATTTCCATTGCGTCTGCAGAAACATGTTGTAATCAGAGGCTGCAGAAATACAATACTAAGTATGGTCAGGAAGGGAGTCTGTTCTAAGCTTTCAACTTTTCCCTCCAGTGAATTGACAGAAGTGCCCCAGGCAGTTCAATGACGCACTGCACACCTTAGCTCATTGCTTTCATGGGAACAGGCTTCAGAGAGAAAAGAAGAGAAAGAATCACTGAGACTCTCCCAGGACTTCAGTCGCTGTCAGCATTCACAACACAGATTTCATAAGATAATCTAAAAGCCTTTAATAACTGCAAGGGATCTACCTTTGAAAACCTTCAATAATCATGCCAGAAAATACAGTCAACCAGAGGACAAACGCACACAAAAATCAACTCTCTATGAACCCAGAGCTTGGGAACATTACTGTTTTTTTTTTAAACTAAAAGAAAACGTGGCTAAATGGTCCTTGGAACTGTATTCTTCAAAAGTACATGCAGTAATTTTCCAAGCTCTGTGTGAGTTTATCAGCTTTGTACAGCTAGAGAGAGGAGTTGAGAAACAAATCGAACCACACCAGATACCTATGGAAATCCACATACAAAAATTGCCTTGTATTTGATTCAAAGAGGCAAAGCTTGGGGTTTGAGAAGCACGAGACCAAAACAATCCAGCCTCCTCTGTTACAGAGTTTAGGAGAGTTGCCTTTTTAAAATGAGCATGCTGCTAGGGGGATTATGAGAGCTGTAGTCCAAAAAGTATTTTTTTTCATGCTCCACCCAATACTTTACCATTGATCTGCAGTATTAGTGGCAATGACTGCTGGATTACCGCAGACTGTGGCACCAATCAGCCGGGCAGAAGTTTTTCTAGGAGCCTGTAAAAAGTGGTTTTGTTTTTACCCAGACACCTGCTAAAGCTAATTCACGTTTCCTGAACATAGACAATGCAGAGAGTCATTCTAGAAGTTCTCTGTTCATAAACTCACACACTCCCGATTTAGTTGATGTGGTGACATCATAGCAAGGCATGGTTTGAACATAAGAACATAAGAAGAGTCATGCTGGATCAGTCCAAAGACCCATCTAGTCCAGCTTCCTGTACCTCACAGTGGCCCCACCAAATGTGTCTGGGAGCACACAAGACTAGATATCTGTGTCTTGATACCACCCTGCATCTGGTCCTTGAAGTACCCCGGTTTTATGCCTGGAAAGTACACATCTCCATCATGGTTTGTAACCTGGTTTGTAACCTCCACCATGGTTTGTAACCTCCACCATGGTTTGTTAACAATGTCGCAGCAAGCAAGTCACTTGCAACTTGCTTGCTGTGACATTGTCATCCCTAACAGAGTAAAATTTACAAGTTACTGTTCTGAGGATTTAACCAAGAAACTTTCAATATTAGATAAATATGGCTTTCCAAAGTAATCTCTACCTGTTTGCAGGTGGTAAAACAACAAGGGGATACAGTTGAACACTATGTAGGAACTGGGCAACATTTGGATGACACCAGGAACAAACATCTGCAGAAAACCGACTGGTTTACTTAATGATGAATGGATTGTCGTCAAATAATAAAGCAAAAACACAAGAAAGAACCATATCCTTTGCTTTGATCAACAAAGTAAACATTAAGCTACAAGAATTTCAAAGAAGTTACATGAGCAGAGTAGTACTAGAATTAAGCTTTCTTTGCTTGAGCTGTGTTTATGTAAATAAAAAAATAAAAAAGGTTTTAAAAAAGGTTTGCTGCCTATATACCTCCCCACAGCATTCTCCATAATTTCATAATGGAGGCTACACATTGCTCAAAACATTCTCCATAATTTAATTATGGAGGTTATATATTTTCCCTCCCTCTCAGCAAGCTGAACACTAATTTTGCTGACCTTGGAAGGACAGAAGGCTGAGTGACCCTTGAGCCAGCTACCTGTGATTGAACCCAGGTCACTAGCAGTACTGTACAGTATTTTAAACCTGCCTAGATGCCCTAAGCACATCCGATCTCATCTGATTTTGGAAGCTAAGCAGGGTCGGCCCTGGTTAATACTTGGATGGGAGACCACCAGGGAATACCAGGTGCTGTAGGTGCCTAGAGTAGGAACTGGCAAGCCACTCCAGTATTCCTGCCAAGAAAACTCCATGGACATGGGGTCATGAAGGGTCGGTCACGACTGTAACAACGCAACACACACACACACACACACACACACACTGTAGTTTAACCACTGTCTGCACCGCAAGGCTAAAACATCAGTTTCCAGTACAGCAATTGCCTTCCAAAGGAAACTTAAACCTCGTTTCACAGCTCAGAAGAATTGGTGGAGCATAGCAGCATCCAGTGGTACCTTGTATAAAGGAATTAACTTGTTCCAAATGAAATTATGTTAAGCAAATTTTCCTTCATACAAATTACCCATAGGAATGTATTGAAAACAGAGTAATCCCTAATCGCAACCATTTTTATGTTGTACGGATTCACCCCCTAGGTGATTCTGTTAAGCAATTTCCCCCTATCTCTGGAATTTTGTACAGATTTTATGTTGTACAGATTTTATTTTATACAAACCGTTTGTTATATGAGGGTCCACTGTACTTATTTTATACATTTTAAGTGGCTGGATGTATTAGGGCCAAGTCAAGGAAACAAGCACTGCACACACAAGTTTTCTGAACTTGTTTTCTGATAAAAAGGTAGCAAGTGAGGAAAAGAGCTAAGAGGAGAAATTCCCCTGCTTAAATCTCAGCATTGTAAAAGTCCTCACTGGGTAGGGAAGCCACTGTCTCTCACATACTGCCCTCCAGCAGTAATACAGCAGGAAGTAAGGATACTGGCATACCTTATGTGTCTATTGCTGAGGAGCTTTGAACCCTTAGGAAAAAACATGACAGAAGTAGGAAGTGCTGGGATTAAGTATGTGACAAAAGCAGATGATTCATTTGTCATACTGTACTTCGCTTTTTTCCTGCCCCTTGTAAGAGAGGCTTTAAAGAAAAAGGAAAGAATAAATTAAGGACGGGAATACCGATAAACAGAAGGAATGGAGAACGAATGCATTGTGTGGTTTAGCACCAGTCAGTTGAATCCAGATGCATTTTTGCTCATTAAAAAGAACGACACACAAGCCTTATCTCTGCATGCTTGTGCCATCTCTTCGCTTTTTTCTTCTCCCGCAGTTCAATTTTTTTTCCTGGGTCAATTAACAATAAAGGTTTCCTATTCTGGCCAAACTAAGACATTTTACTCTGTTACGAAAGCACATGTATCATGAAAGGGTGGGAGCAGGGAGGGACGGTCATTTTGGCCTTAAATTTAAAACATGCAACAATGGCTAAAATCCAATAGTGACCTGCAAGTAAAGTAGACCCATTCAGTCCATGGAATTTACTGAGGAGTTGACTCACCAGATTTCCACTGATTCAATGGGCCAACTCTCCATGCAATTTACTACCGGATTTCAGCCCATGTTTGTAAGTCTGTTTTGGCATCTCTTCATTATTTAAGGTAATAGGAGCCTTTGGGAAAAAATCTGAGTGGCCCAGTATAGGTGCCAGGATGAATGAATGAGAAAGTCATGTCTTTTTGCGGTCTCCCTGCACAGAAGGATAAAATGATTTCCTAGCCTCACTTCTTTTTTAAACCACAATAATCACTCAAGTCTCCTCAGCAGAAAGCAGACACAGTACCTGCTCTGACTGTTCACCTACTCTGAATGGTATTTATGAGAATGAGCCATGTCATTTGAGTTCAGGTTTGCCCTCCATGCCCTGTTGTTACAGTTCTTCCATCTTAGAGTAACCCTGTGTATATATGCCCTGCCAAAGCCTCTGCTATTAACAGCCCTGCTTGGCTCTTGCAAATTAAAAGTTGTGGTTTCCTTTATTGAGTCAATCCACCTCATGTTGTGTATTCCTGGTTTCCTACTTCCTTCAGCTTCCCCAGTGTTGTGGTCTTTTCCAGTGAGTTTTTCGTGATACAGTATGTCCATAGAATGATAGCCCCAATTTCAACCATTTCAGTGAAACTCTGGGTTCAGTTTGATCTTGAACAGACTTTTTTGTATTTCTGGCAGTCCACAGAGCTCTCCTTCAGTAACACATTTCAAATTAACAGATTATTTCCCCCGCCCCCCGCTGACAGCTTTCTTCATAGTTCAGCATTCTTTTTTATACAAAACAACTGGGAATAACATAGTATGGATGACCTTGACCTTGGTGTTCCATGACAGATCCTTACTCTTAAGCAGTGGCTCCCAACCCTTGATCTCCAGGTATTCTTGTATGCAAACTCCCAGAAGCCTTCACCACTAGCTGTGCTGGCCAGGATTTCTGGGAGTTGTTGTCCAAGAAGAGCTGGGGACCCATGGTTGGAAGCCAGCACCCCACTCTTCCAAGTCTCAGTCTTCTTTCTTTTTGAATGTAGTCTCTCCATTTTGGTTAAAGACTGAACCAGGGCATAGAAATGACAATGAAGAATTATGTTCATTTCTTCAGTGTCACTACTGAAGTTTCTGATTTCTCAGTAGTCATTATGTTAGTATTTTTAATGTTCAGCTGTAATCCTCTCATTGCACTTTCTGTTTTTAAACTCCATGAGAAGTTATTTGAAATCATAGGTATATTGATGCCAGTTACATAGTGTCATCTGCATATCTTGGATTATGGACACTTCTAACAATTTCCACTCATTGTGACTGCAACTCAGGTTTTGCTGTGATAAAATATGTCCTTCATGTAAACTGAATACACAGTATGACAAAATACACCACTGTCTGACACCTTTGCCAATTAGAAGCCATCTTATTTCCCCACATCATATGCTATGCTATGTACCATTTTATTTAAGTTGTTTATATAGTGCTATCCATATGTATGCTCACTGAGCAATCCAGCCAGCCTACATCCATTAAAACAATTTGATTGCCCTGAAATATGGGTTTCATCCCTTTTAGTTTCATTTTGTCTCTTTATTGGGTGTGGACAAAGGAGAGCCTTCTTGGAAATTATAATTTGAATGCGCCTAAAAGCAAAATCCTTCTTAGAAATCGTTTTGTTTTGCTTTTAGTTTTATTAGAGTTTCTTAATATGGCAAAGCAATAAATGCATGTAATTGGAGGGCTAGGATGATCCCACCATCATCTCTAGGCTGACTGATGCATGTAAACAATGATTAACATGGGAGAATCCAAAATCCAGACCACACACACCCTTTTTAGAAGTGCCACTTCCTAATGATGGTTTTAGCTTTATCTTCAGACATCATCAGATGGGAACAGCACATGATGGAAGCAGAGGCCCTCACACTTCCAGCTGATGCAACAACAGGTGTTCAGGCCTCTATTTCTACCATTTGTCAAAAGGGACCAATAACCAGCTACTTCACACACTTGCCACAAGAATGATTAATATTAGATCATTTTGCTTTTGGTTTTCCATTTAGTTGTGTCATCCAACTTGAAGAATTGAATTACTATGTGAAATCTAGAAGACTAGAAGTACATTATAAAATCTAATTTGGTGTTTCATCTTACAGCACTCACTGGATGGGACCACTTTTCTCTGTTTAGTGACAGTTCTGAGGTTGCCTGTGCCTGAGTCATCGGTTGCTAGAAGCCGCTACTGGTTTTTTTATATTTGTATGCACCATTTCCTCTGAGAGGAATGAAAAGCATTTGAGGGGAATGTTTCCTCTCACAAAGTAGAATGCTGCATGCCGATCCTCTGGTGACCGTTGGCAGAGTTCCACTGAAAATAAAAGTGTCCCGTAGGGACATGTGCATAACCAATGCCAAGAAAACTGGCAAGAAAAAAAAATCACCCACCAAATATATATTTTATTAAAGATAGTTGCAGAAAAGATGGCATATAATGGACTCAAAGCATTGGGTTGGAAGTGAAGATGGAGAAGCTCTATTCTTTTAGCACACAAGAGGACTATCTAAACTTAAAATAAAGCTGAAGAATTCTAATGCAATCACAGTACCAAAATATAATTTAAATAATATCACTTAGGAGTTTAAAGACTATGTGAAGAACAGATTTAAATGACTGAATTTTACTGATTATGAACCAGAGGAACCATGAACTAGAACCAGGTATATTCACTGGAATCCTGTAGCTTAACATAGTAAATTGTGCCAGAGTAAGTACATTGAATTAGTAGAGGTGTGATGACAACTTCTTCATATGTTTTATTGATTCAGATGGCTAATAATTGCTGCAAAGTAGTAGCAGAGTACAACAAAAGACGAAAACCAAGCAATCTCTTCCCCACAGGACTCAAAAAATTACAGTGAAATTTAAACAAATATTAGTTTCCCTGATAAAAGCTAAACATGGAACTAGATTATCTAATCAGGCTAAAATAAGAAAACATGGAAGCAGCATATCGAAGAACTATATAGTAAAGATGAAAGGATAACAGATTCCTTCAAAGCAAACTCCTTTGGTAAATAACATACAGTTCCAGAAAATGAAGTAAAATCTGCTTCCAAGCCACTTGGAAGAAATAAATCACCTAGAGTAGATGCAATACCAATAGTGCTAATTCAAGCTACAGAGAATGAATCTATCCAGTTCCCAACAAGACTATACCAATGAAAGGATCCCCCCCCCCCGGGTTACCAACCGCTTACCGCTTGAGCCGAGAGTTGAAATGATCACGCCAGAGTTTCGTGCACGGAGAAAACGCTTTACTTCTTTGCAAAGAGGCGCTCAGTCAAATCGCTTCGAGAACTGAGGCAATGAGCATACAAAAGTATACAGATTTTATAGACAAAGTTCCCCTGAGCACCCTGCCCCAATCGCGATCAAAATCGGAAACATCTGGACCGAGAAAACGGACAAAACAGATCAAAGGAGGATCAAAGAAATACATTGTTTCCAGCCACTTTACAGTTTATCTAGAACGCCCACTTGCAATGAAGACATTAATCTTGTTGCGCGGCAGCGCCACCTGTCTGCGACTCGCCTCTGCGCTGTCAGATAAGGCTGCAGCGGGAAACAGCAAAAGCGCTGTATCGACAGATCGGAGGAGCCGTTTCCTGTTTTCTCATGAATCGTGGCGGATGGAGGTCTTTCTTGGTGGGCTTCAGGCGTTGATAAGGGGCAGAAAAACAGGATGCAGATGGAGAGGGGAGGTATGTAATGCTTTGAGACACTTTTTATGTGAGAGAGGGGTGAATCAAAGGACAATGGTTTCTCGGATCGGGAGAGTTTAATCCAGAGCGCTGCCATTTTATTTACAATGACAGCCTATATACATAGCGAAATATTGAAATATTCCTATCACCAGTAAACAATTATTTATTTTATTTATTTTTTACATTTATGTAGTGCCCCATCAGTGCATAGCACTATTCTGGGCATTAGCAATAAAACATCTAAAATATAATTAGCATTAAAATCAACTCCAAAATAAAATAATAAGAAGAAATACAGTAGAAGAGACTTATTTTTCTAAATGCATGAACATGAGAAGAGGCATAAGGTCAGGCTGGATTGCATAGAAAGACCTCTGCATAGAAGAGAAGGCTTTTGAATATTACGAGAGAGGGAGCCAAGCACAATTCCACCAGCAGCTGGTTCCATAGTGTAGGTGCTACTGGGAAGAAGGCCCAGCCACTTGTGGCCTCCCTAAGAGTGGCCACCTGGAGAAGCAAGACCTGGTAGGATCCAGTAGGATGGGTAGTTATTACCCTGAGGAAAGATGCTTAGACAACTAGTGTGGTCCCAATCCACAGAGATTTTTGTATGTGAGCATTAAAACCTCGAATCTAAGAAACAACAGGCAACCAATGGAGGTAAGCCAGCACTGGAAAGATGTGAGCAAACTAACTTCCTGTCTGTCCACCACATTCTGGGCCTGCTGTAATCTCAGGAAAGCCCTACGTAGAGATCATTACAGTAGCCAATCCAAGAACAGTTCCCACACCATTGCTCCCTCATCTATGTAAGGGTGGAGTTGGGCAGTAAGCCTAAATTGGTTGAAGGCTCCCCTGACATGGCTGCAATCTGGGAATCCCTGAATAGCACTGGGTTGAAAAGCACATCCCGATTACTTATACAGTATGGTCACCCAACCTATATGAGTAGGGCCCCATGAGTAAGAGCTCTGTCTTGCATGAGTTCAATTTGAGCCTGTTGGCTCTGGTCCATTCCAAGACTGAAGCCACACAGTGTTCCAGCATCTGCATGGCATCCACTGCAGAGGTTAAAAAAGGAGAAAGAGAGTTGTGTGTCATCAGTTTACTGATGACACCTTACTTGGAACACCCCTGCCCCAACCTCAGCATTGAGGATATTTACAATCCCTGAGGTACCCTGTAACTGAGGGTCCAGGGGGCAGGCAACTCTTCCCCTAACAGCTGAATACTCTGACAAGGCCCTCAAAGAAGGATCAGAACCAGCTTAATGACAGTCCCCAGATCCCCACCTCTGAAAGCCTGTCCAGGACAGTACCATGGTCGATAGTATCAAAAGCAACTGAGAAATCAAGGAGGACAAACAAGATAGATGCTCCCCTGTTGACCCTTAAAGGATCACCATGCAGTTTCTCAGCCATGTCCTGGATCCAGACTAGAATAGATCAAAGTAGTTCTCCTCCTCCAGGTATGCCTGGAGCTGCTTTGCTACCACCTACTCAGTCATCTTGCCCATAAAGGGTATATTGGCGATCAGACAAAGGTTGTTCAGATTGTCACCAAATGTGGTTGTTTGATAATGGATCAGATAATATTCTCCTTTACATATGAAGGAAGAAACCTCTCTGTTAGAGAGGAGTTCACAGTATTCACAACCCAAATGACCCTAATCTTGGTGGCAGCTTTTATAAGCCATGAAAGGAAAATAAGGGCCCACACTTATTTTAAGTATGTTGCTTTCTTAATGTTTATTTTTAGACCTCATTTATTACTCTAAAAAAAACCTTTAGGTAGGTCTTACTTTAAAAGGGCACCTGACTGTAGTAATCCTTAAACCCAAAGATGAGCTAGTAGTATCATTCTTTTAATCCTGCATCATGTATCTTGCCTAAGACCAGTTTGAAGCCAAAATGAGAACGAAACTTTGGCAGGGGTTTCCCTTAGTCACTGTATCACACCTGCTTGGAGCACCTACTCACATGAGTCAGTATAAATGAGCCAGGATTGGCATGTGGTTTGATTACGAGTGCTTCGGCATTAGGATTCTAGCTGCAGGATTCTGAAGACATTGGGATGCCTTTTCTTATCATCATCTTCAGATGCATGCATTCTCCTTATCAAAACACTTTAACACAAAAACAAAAACTGGAGCAGTGGTTTTCACTCTAATAGAAGTATTTTTCCCTGTTAACTTCTTTTTTTACACACACACACACACACACACACTGCCCTTCCATTGCAACTCTTTTACTTCGCAGGGCTAGTTGACCCACACATTTCTGTCTTTCAGGTGTTTGTTGAAATCATGCATAAAGCATTTCTATAAGCTTCTGAGGAATAGGCAAATGTTCAATTGGCCTTTGACTAATGCTTGTTTGAATTGCTTTTATTGGCCAAAATCATGTTGCTGGCTTTAATAAATCACACTCAGGTAACCTTAGAAGCAGTTTAGTGAATCAACTCCTCTGTACGTTCCATTGGTTCAATTGACTGTACTTACTAAGCTACAGTAAGTTGCAGTATCTGAAGCAAGAACATTAGTTAACTTGTCAAATCCCCACTGGGCATACTCAAATGCAACTGTCTATGATAAGCTACAAGATTTGGGCCATTGTATTTTAACTGTCATCTTTTTTTTTTTAAAAAAAACTAATTTCAGATGTGTATGATTTGTGGCTTTATATTTGTTATCCAAAATTGGCATAACAGAATTGGAGTAAACTTTGGTAATGAATTGCTGCTAATTAACAAGTTCATATAGGCATTATCAGTTGTGCAGTAAATCATCCAGTTCAACAGCAAATTTTATTTATTTATTTATTTATTTATTTATTTATTTATTTATTTAGAATATTTTACCTCACATTTCTTCCTGGAAAAGTACCCAAGGTGGCTTACAATAATGAGGGACAATATACAGCCCAGAACATTCAAAACATATTCAAGTTAAGAACAAGGAATTTGAAGAGGCGTGTTAGAACATTAAAAGGTAATGTTAAAGCTACCAAGAACAACCAAAAAGGAAAAAAAAGAAAAAATCATTATGAGAGATGGAAACTAGCACGGAAACACTGGTGTTCTTATGAGATAAGTCAATGCAATCATGCATGGTAATCCATCTAAAAGTCACATAATAGGTAGTTCCTTATTCAGGGTCTAGCAAAACCAAAAGGGACACAGATTCCCCTATCCGTTTCCCCACATAGGTCATCTACCAAGGCAACCAG
Source organism: Phrynocephalus versicolor (assembly GCA_023846285.1). NCBI lineage: Eukaryota > Metazoa > Chordata > Lepidosauria > Squamata > Agamidae > Phrynocephalus > Phrynocephalus versicolor. The sequence continues at coordinate 27,196,127 of JAHTLZ010000016.1, read as the reverse complement.
TGCCGTCTCAGTCCCACAACCAGGCCTAAAGCCAGACTGAACTGGATCTAGATACTGTAGTTAATTTCATCCAGAAACCTCTAGAGCTGCAAGGCCACAACCTGCTCTAGGACTTTACATTCCCCAAGAATGGGATGTTAGGCTGTCCAGGCAGTTCATTTAATAGATATCTCTAACTTGTAACTGCTCAATATTCTACAAGGAAGGCTTCAGCAGTATGTGGACAGAGAACTCCCAGAAGTGCAAGCTGGATTTTGAAGGGGCAGAGGAACTAGAGATCAAATCGCCAACATGCAGTGGATTTTGGAGAAAGCTAGAGAGTTCCAGAAAAGCATCTACTTCTGCTTCATTGACTATGCCAAAGCCTTTGACTGTGTGGACCACAAAAAACTATGGCAAATTTTTAAAGGAATGGGAGTGCCTGACCACCTTATCTGTCTCCTAAGAAATCTATATATGGGTCAAGCATCAACAGTCAGGATCATCCAGCAAGTGCTGCTCCAAACGGACCCTGCTTCAACCACCACCCCTTTGTCTCCACCTGCTTGCTGCTGGGTCTCCTCGTGAGTGAGAGGCACGAGAGGTAACCTAGTCAGCTTGCCAATTGAGGGGTGGGACTGGAGAGCTGGGACTCCGCCCTACAGCTTTTTAGCTGTCTGCAAGCTCACGCTGTTCCCAAGATGGCGGGCGGCAGCAGCTTTCTTAGCTCATTGCGCTTCGGCGCTCTTATATTTTTTCCACCAGCGCTGCCTTGTTCTTTGTTTTATTTTTAGTTTTGGTCAAGGGGGGTGCCCTGGCTGTGTGGGGAGTTTGGGGGTGTTAGAGGGGCCCGCCGTTACGCTTTGCGGAGGAGAAATACCTTGTAACATCGGCGTTCCGCAGTGATTCCATCCAGCGGCGTTCTGCAGCGTATCGCAGCGATTCCATCTAGCTGCGGTCGGAGGACTTCTATTGTTCCGGACGGTATCACTTGGGCGTCCCTCCCCCCTCCTCCCCCCTCCCATTGTTTCCCTTTGGGGGAGTTACATCTCTGGCGGCTGCTTGGCCGCTTCGCAGCATTATTTTTTTTTTGCCGCCTGTTTTCCCCCTTGTGGATTGGGCTTTTGGGCGGTGGGGCTGAGCTAGGGGGGCTTTGCTGCCTTTGCTCCTGGGGGGCCCTAGCTCCTCGGAGGCGGGTCGACCGCCGGTGCCTTTTGCCGGGGGGTGTAGCCAGGTGCGGATTTTCCACCTTCTGCCGCGGCCTGGCCCCCCCGTCAGGCTTGGTTCTCGGGCGGTAGGTCGGCCGCCGGTGTCATCTTGGGCTATTGGGCGGCGGGGCGGCCGCCAAAGCCGTCGTCTAGGGGGACCTTGCCGTCCTCGCCCCTGGGGGGGGCTTGGCTCTTGGGCGGCGGGTCGGCCGCCGGTGTCTCTCGCCGGGGGGTGGAGCCAGGCGCGGTTTTTCCATCTTTTGCCGCAGCCTGGCCCCCCCCGCCGGGCTTGGTCTTCGGGCGGTACGTCGGCCGCCGGTGCCACCTTGGGACTATCGGGCGGCGGCGCGGCCGCCATAGTTGTGTTAAGGGGGACCATGCCGTCTTCGCCCCTGGGGGGCCTTGGCTCTCGGGCGGCAGATCGGCCGTTGGCGCCTCCGGCCGGGGGGATGGGGCCAGGCACGGATATTCCATCTCCTTGCCGTATCCTGGCCCCCTGCCGGGCCTGTTTTTTGGGCCAATGGACCCGCGCTGGTTGTCCCCCTGGTTCTCGAACTATGGGCGGTAGACCTGCTGCTAGCACCATCACACCGGCCTCTGGACTGGTTTTGGATGCTGGGAACGTGGACCATCTAATCTGGACTGGCCTGGCGTTACCATCTATGATCCCAGGGGTGCTGGTTGGCCCGGAGCGGCCCTCCCCTGGGATCAATCGAGCCGTGAGGCTGTTGGCCCCAGCTGTAGACTCTCTCCGAGCCTTCTTGCTGCTCCCCTGGCTTTTACATCTTGGACCATTTGCTGCAGAGCCGTTTAATGGACCCGCTGTGTGGGGGAAGCCTTATATTGGTTGTTTGTGATCCTGCTCCTTTCCCTTCTTATCCCCTCCCACTGTGACACTGCTGCCCCTCTTCCTTTTCCCCCCATCTTCCTCCCCACTTATTCCATCTGCCTGTGGGTTGCCCTTGACCTTTTATTATCTTCTTATTGTTATTTGTATTATTTTTATTATATTGTTATTTGTATTATTTTTATTATTATCTCTTTTTATTATTATTTTTCTTTTTCCATTGTATTGTTTTACGTGGTTGTTTAGGCTATTTACTTATTGTATCTTGGTTGTTTATTATTTAGTATTGTATTTTGGTAGTTATCTTTGGTATTTTATTTCTGTATTTCTGTTTTTTTTTTCCTTTATTCTGTTTTGTTTGGTCTGGGCCCTTGGCTTCTTGAGATCTTATGGAGCCCACCGGGTGCCCCATTAGGGTGGTGTCGGGCCGTGGGAGGTACGCTGTGGGCCGGCGGGTCGATCGGATAAGGAGAACTCGGGACAGGCAATTGCTGCCTGTCCCCCGTTCTGACCCGTCGGCTCACCGCCAAATGGCTGGGATCCAAACCGTCTGTCCCCCCGATCTGTCCTGCCTGCTTATTAATGCCAGGTCGGTACACAATAAGATCCCTCTCGTTCACGACTTGATTGTGGACGAGCGTGCCGACCTGGCTTTCATCACAGAGACCTGGGTGGGTGAGGGGGGTGGGGCCTCTCTCACCCTCCTTTGCCCCCAGGGCTACTGTTTGCAGCAGCTGGGCAGGTCGGAGGGGCGGGGGGGCGGGGGGGCTATGGTCTTTAGGGACTCATTTCATGTCAGTAGATCCGCGACGTTGGTGCGTCCGGGTTTGGAATGTCTCCACCTTATGGTGGGTCAAAGGGACAGGTTTGGGGTAGTGCTTGTGTACCGTGCTCCCCGCGACCCTGCACTTTCCCTGCCGGAGCTCTCCGAGTTCATCTCGGCGGCACTTTTGAGGTCCCCCCGCCTATTGGTGGTGGGGGATTTCAATGTGCACGCCGAGGCTGGGCTGTCTGGGGCAGCTCTGGAATTCATGGAGTCCATGGCCTCCATGAACCTGTCCCAATTAGTCATCGGACCCACTCATATAGGTGGACACACCCTGGACCTGGTTTTTGCCTCCACTTCGTGGGGTTTTGATCTGGGGGTCGGGAGATTGTTGGCCCGGCCCATGTCATGGTCAGATCATTATCTACTGACCTTTTCTCTTGCGGTAGCCACCCCGCCCCGCGGGGAGCCGGGCCCTTCCATCTGGGCCCGTCCCCGGGGGCTCCTGGACCCTGTGCGGTTCTCGGAGGCCCTCGGGGATGTTCCAGACGGTTTGGATGACGATCCGGCCGACTCCCTAGCCCAACGGTGGTTTGAGGAGGTGGCTGGGGTTGTTGACCGGATCGCCCCCAAGCGCCTGATCCGATGCCGAGCCCGTTTGTCTCCTTGGTTTACCGAGGAGTTACGGGCGATGAAGCAGGAGCGGAGACGGCTGGAGAGCAGATGGCGGAACGCTCGGACGGCTCAGAATTGGGCTGCGGTTAAGGCGTTGAACGGTCGCTATTCTCGCGCGATAAGGGCGGCTAGGAGATCTTTTGCCGCCCTGAGAATTGGTGAGGCCTCGAACCGTCAAGCGGAATTATTCTGTGTGGTCCGAGACCTCACCAATCCTGCTCCGCCGGGGCCTCCTCCTAGTGATTTCACTAGTGAGTCATTTGCAGCCCATTTTAAATCTAAGATAGAGGCCATCCGTTCTGAGCTGGACGCCGGTTGCTCTGATCCGGCCCCTGTCGTGGCTAGTGTCGGGCCGCCTCGGTCGCCTCGGTTTGTTGAGTTTGGGCCTGTTACACCGGTGGACGCCTCCAGGGCGCTGGGACATTGCAGGCCTGCGGCTTCTCCGTTCGACCCTTGCCCTTCCTGGCTGATTAAGACCGCAGGGGGGAGCATGCCGAAATGGGCTTCACTGATTGCTTCGGCCTCCTTCAGAGACGGGATTTTTCCTAGTCTTCTGAAGGAGACGGTGGTGAAGCCCATTATTAAAAGACCCGGCTTGGCTGTGGACGATTTGTCCAACTATCGTCCCATAGCCAATGTTCCCTTTTTGGGCAAGGTGATTGAGCGAGTCGCCGCCCTGCGTCTCCAGTCGTTCCTGGAGGAGAACCATGTCCTGGATCCCTTCCAGTCCGGGTTCAGGCCGCGTCATGGGACCGAAACGGCCCTGGTCGCGCTGCACGATGATCTGTTGAGGAGGGCTGACAGGGGTTGCTCTACCTTGCTGGTCCTTCTCGACCTGTCAGCTGCCTTCGATACCGTCGACCACGGTATCTTGCTGGAGCGGCTCTCGGAGGTTGGAATCGGTGGTCAGGCCTTGGCCTGGCTCCGGTCCTTCCTTGGGGGCCGCATCCAGCGAGTGAGCTTGGGGGGTGAGTTGTCGGCTCCCTGGACACTCTCTTGTGGGGTGCCTTAGGGGTCGTCACTCTCCCCAATGCTCTTTAACATCTATATGAAGCCGCTGGCTGAGATCATCCGGAGTTATGGAGTCTGCTGTCATCAGTACGCTGATGACACGCAGCTCTATCTCTCCTTTTCCACCTGTGCAGTGGAGGCCGTTAGGACCCTTGATCGTTGTCTGGCTGCGGTGCTGGACTGGACCAGGACCCACAGGCTCAGGCTCAACCCAGGCAAGACCGAGGTTATGTTCTTCGGGGGCTTGTCGGAGGGGTACTGTGGCCCTCTTCCCAGTCTGGGTGGGTCCGCCCTCCAGCTGGCGCAAAGAGTGAGGAATCTGGGCGTTGTCCTGGACCCGGATCTGACCCTGGAACCTCAGGTGTCAGCCGTGGTCAGGTCAGCCTTTTACCACCTTAGGCTTATCGCCCAGATTCGCCCGTACCTCGATGAGGGCTCCTTGAGGACTGTGGTACAGGCACTGGTCATGTCGAGGCTGGATTATTGCAACGCTCTCTACATGGGGCTTCCCTTGAACCCTGTTCGGCGATTGCAGCGGGTCCAGAATGCGGCGGCCAGGCTGGTGGTTGGCGCGCACCATTATGACCGCGCCACCCCCATCCTGGCTCGCTTGCACTGGTTACCCGTTGCCTCCCGAATAAGGTTCAAGGTGTTGGTTTTGGCTTACAAAACCCTCCATGGCTTGGCCCCGGCTTATTTGGCGGAGCGTCTTCCCCGACAATCAGCTTCGGCTCGACCCACCCGCGCTTCGGAGGCCTTTTCACTGAGGACGGTCACCCCGAGGGAGGCTCGTAAGGCTGGTACTCGTGGACAGGCCTTCTCGGTGGTGGCTCCATTCATGTGGAATAAACTTCCCAGTGACCTGCGGCGGGCTCCATCGCTGGCAGCTTTTAAGAGGAGTCTTAAGACCTTGCTCTTCCAGGAAGCTTACGGCGATGTGTAAGGACCCAGTCCGATGTTTTTTTTTGTTTTTTTTTAGTCCCGCTTTATTACTCTTGGACAGTGTTGGTTTGTTAATTGTCGTTCGGAAATGATTTTTATTTGTTTTATTCAGATGTTGTGCACCGCCCAGAGTCCCCATTGTGGGAATGGGGCGGTATATAAGTGTAAATAATAAATAAATAAATAAACAAATAAATAAACAACTAACTGACTGGTTTAAAATTGGGAAAGGAGTACAACAAGCCTGTATACTGTCACCTTGCCTATTTAACTTATATGCAGAGTAGAGTATTTCCTGAATCAAAAATCATGAATTTTTTATTCATTTCATATTTGTTATTCCTTTCATTATGGAACAAAACAAGTAACGAACTGCCCCTCAAAGGAAAACGAAATGAAACAAAACAAAAAAATTCATTTTATTTGTTTTGTTTTTCATTTCCCCGCCACTGCCGCTGACCAGCCCCCATGGAGGGGGCTTCCAAAGTGCCAGCGCAGATCAGCTGTAGCGCTGCCGGCACTTGTTAAAACAAAACAAAACACAAAGCGCCTTGAGCCAGCCATGCTACAGCTGATCGGTGCTTGAGCCTCACCCCCCCACCAAAAAAAAAATCCTGGCAGGATTTTTGCTTGTTTGCTTGCTTGCTTGTTTATTGCTGAACCCGGAGTGCCAATCAGCTGTAGTGCGGGCTTGGGGCAGCAAAAAAAAAGTTTAATAATCACTCCTTTTCCCCCACTCGAGGAGCACTTTTTAATTATTATTATTTTTGCCAGGATTTTGCCAGTGCTTGGGGCCTTGGGGCTGGCCAAAAAAAGGATATTGTGTGTGTGTGTGTGTGTGTGTGTGTGTGTGTTGGGGTGGGGGGAAAGGGGCATTTTTTTTACAGCCCCAAGTATGTGCTACAACTGATTGGCACCTGGGGCTCAGCAAAAAAAAAAAAGTTTCAAAATCCCTCTCCCCCCCCCAACACACACACACACACACACACACACACACACA
>JAHTLZ010000016.1:27124055-27189689 GCA_023846285.1 Phrynocephalus versicolor | reverse complement strand
CTCTCCCCCCCAACACACACACACACACACACACACACACACACACACAACTGCAGATCATTCAATTGATTTTTGACTGTGTTGATCATGACAAGCTCTAGCACTAACTGAAAGAAATTGGAATTTCACCACATGTCATCTGATACAATCTCGATACTCTGATCAAGAATCAATTGTAAGGAGAGCTTTTGGAGCCCTGAGATCAGAAGACATAAAGAGCTTGGAAGAATAGAAATGAACAGTATGCATAACATATCAAAGAATAAAGACATCACCCCCATCAACTTGCAGACTAGCTAATTTGATCAAAATTTCAATACCTTTGTATGGCTGTGAAACGGTGTTTGAGGAAGAGAGATAGGGAAAAGGTAGATGTATCTGAATTGTGATGCTTGAGGCAACGACTACTATGCATCTCCTATGCAGCAAGAATTACCAACAAGGAAGAGCCAAACCAAAAATATCTTTGGAAATCAAGATCATAATTTTTTTTTGTCATACTCACTAGAAAAAACAAAAATGCTGGAATTGGTCAATGACAAAAGAAGTAATAGCCACCCAAGGACTTGCTGGCTTGAAACCCCTGGGCTAACTTTAGTGGAGCTAAAAGTAGCGGTAAGAGATAGAAAGGCATGGAAAACATCACTCTGCGGTAACCAGGAATTGGACACAGCTGAATAGATAAAAGAAGAATGCCATAAATAATGATGAAGAGGTAATAGGGTGATCTAGAGCTAATGCCATATATGTAGGAATTTAAAAAATTAAAATGCAGAGGACAATTAGGGAAGAAGAAAGAATGCAGGGATACATCTTCCCAGGACTGAACAACATACCCTAATCAGCTAAATTAGTCACAGGAATATCACCTATAGATACACAGTCCTTCTTTTTAAGAAAATACCATTGCTCGTTGCATGGAGAAAACCCTATTTGAACCCCCTACTCTCCAATAGCTGTTGACTTGTGACTGAGAAAAGAGCCACCTTGGGAGCAAAAGAGGCTGGGCGGATTCAAATCAACTTTTAAGTCATATGAGCATTTTAAAAAGTACTTCTAATTCTCCTGCTTGATAAGTGGTATTTGACCATGTAGGCCAGTGATGGCGAACCTTTTAGAGACCGAATGCCCAAACTGCAATTCAAAACCCAATAATTTAATATTTTTTTTTGCAAAGTGCCAATACAGTAATTGAACCTGTATACAGGTGGCTATGAAGGGGTGATGTCGAGTGCCCACAGAAAGGGCTCAAGTGCCACCTTTGGCACCCGTGCCATAGGTTCGCCATCACTGATGTAGGCACAGTCTGCGGTCACAATGGATGCAAGTGTATTAATTGCCTAGCAGCAGCCCTAGCAGAAAGAGTCCTGCCTGGGCAACAGATACGGATGAAGAAAAAGAACTGTTTACCGTTGAGATGTTTGTCACAAGCTATGAAAATGTACAATGCCACACTGGTCATGGGAAGGTGACCAAGAAAGGACGGGGGAAAGAAAGAGAAGCTTACTGTTGCCTGACACATTTGATTGAAACAGCTGTGCCAGCATAATCCTAAAACCACAAGAGTGGACATTGTGTGTATAATAGGTGTGTGTGTGTGTGTGTGTGTGTGTGTGTGTTGTGTCGTTACAGTCGTGACTGACTCTTTGTGACTCAATGTCCATGGAGTTTCTTGGCAGGAATACTGGAGTGGTTTCCCAGTTTCTTCTCCAGGTGCCTACAGCACCTGGTATTCCCTGGTGGTCTCCCATCCAAGTACTAACTAGGGCTGACACTACTTAGCTTCTGAAATCAGGCGAGGTCGGATAGGGCATCTACAACGGCGCTAATACTGGTTGTGGCTTCAGAAATATTTTTGAACACAAATATTGCTTGGAGCCAAAATAATTTTAAAAATTATTCATAGAGCTGTAACAGATCTACTGTACAGTGTTTGGGAGGTGGGTACACAGTATGTCCCTGTACTGATTTTTAGATCGTTCCTAGAATTAGTTCCAGCTTTTCATACCCTTTCAAAAAGAAGGTTGAGGGGGGAATGTGATAGCTATGTTTAAATATTTGAAAGGATGTCATATTGAAGAGGTTGAGCTTTTCCCAACCACTCTTGCAGTTCCGGAACTTCCTGCTGCCAAGCATGAATTTGTCCCCTTGACATATCTGCTCTAGTGCCCAAATCTTCTGGTATTCCCACCAGTCCCAGGTCAACCTTCTCAGTGTCTCTGGTCAACAGTTTAATACCTTGCCAACCGGACTGATGAAGCTGTTTGGATGAACAGCGAAACGTTTCTATCTCTCAAAAAAGAAGTCCAGTAGCCATGACTCAACTTCCAGACCTTGCCAACCACTTTCCAGCAACATATAACAGATTAAACCTAGCATCACCCCAACATCTAACTGTTGCTTCTTTCCATGAATTTCCACCATCACTCTAACAGTTTTACATGGTTTCATATCTTCATGGATGCATTTTACCCACACCTGGCCCACCTCCTTTGATGTAATGGGCCCCTTAATTAAAATGTGGCTACATCCTGTGTCTACCAAAGCTCTTACAGTTACTCCATTAACCTGGGCATCCACCACCCTCCCAGGATATTTTCCTCCACCCACCTGGTAGGAGGACAGGTAGGCAGCCACTCACACATGCTCTTCCACTGGGCATTCATGACGTAAATGTCCTTCTTGACCACAGGAAAAACAGGTAATCTCCTTCCACTTCTTTACTTGATTGCTGCTTGGGGGGGGTGTCTTTGCCACTGGTCCCCATGTTGGCGCTTGGCATCCTGTCTTGGTCTCGCTGCTGCTTCCTTCCTCTCCTTGTTCACCTCTCCCTTTACCGCCACCGCTAGGCATGCTGCCCAGCGTCTTGGGTGTAGGGGTTCTCCATCCTCTCCGCTGTGCTTCTTGCTTCGAGCCCGCTCTGCCATGGGAGTAGGTCCCAGCACCGCTTCTTCTGCTGCTGCATTGTAAGTCTCCACCAGCTTAATTGCATCCTCTAAGGAGCTGGGTTTATTCCTCTTTACCCAATTCTTCTGTGCTGGGGACAGGATAACTATGAGCTGTTCTGTTACTACTAATTCCACGACTTGCTGGGCAGATCGTTCCACAGGTTTAAGCCATGGAGTCGTGTTGGCTTTCATCATTTGCATGATCGCCTAAGACAGGGGTGCCCAAACTTTTTGTAAGGAGGGCCAGATTTGGTGGCTGAGAATGTGTTAGGGGCCGGTTGCTCCCCGACCCTGCCACCCCACTGCAAGCCCCACCCACTTTCTTTAAAAAAACATGGGGTGAAGGAGGGGGAGGGAGGGGCAGGCCAGCCAGCCGCGGGCCACTCAGAATGGCTTGATGGGCTGGATTTGGCCCCCAGGCCGGACTTTGGGCAGGCCTGGTTTAAGAGTTATTTATTCCTTTTACCCTTAACTCCCTAAACTTGTGGCGTTATGCCTCTTCTGGTAGATTGAGGGTATTCAAAATTGCTGCCTTGTCCTTATCGTAATTGCTGGCTTCTCCTACCTCCATAGCGTCTATCATCTCCTGCAGGGGCTGGTCAAACAAGGATTGATTATCGATGCCCATTGTTCTCTGGGCCATTGCACCACTGTAGCAATGCACTGAAAAATATTTATAAAAGCTTCAGGATCATCAGCTGCTCCCATCTTTTTCAAACATATAAGTGGAAGAGGCTGCACCCATTTCCCTTTAGTCTCGGGTTCTACTTTAATGCTCCCCACAGATCTCCATATTATTAATTATGGTATCTCATGCATATAAGTTGCTAGTTTTAGGCTGAATATTGGCATGTGAACCAAATAAATGTGGAGGAAAAGAAAACCCTGGGAATTCCCCATTTTGCCCATGAGTCATGGGAACATGAGGAACTGCATATCTTCACACTGCAACTGGCTGGTTCAAGGAGGTTTAAAACTAATTCGCAGCCTTAAATAAGCAGGTTTTAGCTTCACTCATCAGTCCCATCTCTTTGATGTCCTTTTGGAGAGTGTCAGCTATTACTTGCAGACAGAATTTGTAATTAACTGTCAGGCGGTTAATTCTCAAAATAAATGTCAAGTGTCTGTTCAACCAAATACCTACACTTCTATTTCCACACTATGATAAGGTTTTTGTTTTTAATTTGACAATTTGTATTGCATATTGGGGGTAGCACATCAACTAGAATTAGTATGTTTTGCAGTTTTACTTTCTTCTTTGTGGCTGTGCCCAAGAAGTCACTGAATAAGAAACCTCCACTGTTTCAGTTTTTGGCTTTGAAAAAAAGGAAATTTGGCAGGATAGAATTACAGTACTGTATATCCTAAATAACTTTGATACTGTTCCTCCAATTCTTGTGGGTGCCATTGTTTTCCCTGCCATCTCTCACCTATCCTGTTTCTGCTCCTCCCCTTGCTTTCTCCTCCTAAAATGAATCTTATTTCTTATAAGATTTCTTATTTTTCATAATCGTTTTTGTTACAGTATATTCTTTCTTCAAGCACTAGGAACAAGAATGTGATTGCGCTCCTTAAACAAGCAGATTCGGCTATCTGACATCACTCAGAGCATTGGAAAGACTAAAGATATCGCATGAGATTAGTCACAATCTGCACAAGATTGCCTAATCAGGTATTATTGGTTGTTCTTGTTCCATGTCATGCTGCTTCTGATGTAAGGCAACCCAATGAATGAGTGACCTCCAACATGTTCTCAGCAGCCCTGCTCAGCTCTTGTAAACTCAAGGTAGTGGCTTCCTTTATGGAGTCAATCAATCTCTTGCAGGGTCTTCCTCTTTTCCTGCTACTTTCAACTTTTTCCAGCATTATTGTTTTATTCTCAGTGAGTCTTGTGATGTCTACAAAATAGGACATCACAAATTTGTCATGTTTGTGTCCAGAAAATGTTCAGGCTTGGAAGTGCAGAGTATCAGTGGAGCTCTCCACCAGCACCATAATCCAAACAAATAAAATTTTGTTCCTATCTGCTTCCTTCCCTGTTCAGCTTTCACATCTGTACATAGTAATTGGGAAGACAAGGACTATGAATCATCTTGGCCTTGGTCTCCAGTCTTCATCTGATGTAGCCAAGGTATCCAAAATCTTAAATAATTTCAGTTTCTTCATTGTCACATTAAAGCTACGGAATTCTGTAGTCATGATTCATTAAGCTGCTACATGGCATTGTCTATGATTCCTACAAATTAGCTCTATCTACTATAATGACATCGCTGTGATTTGAAAGGCAGAGCAAGAGGTTATTGAAAACAGTCAAAGAAGCATTTACAGTATGCCCAACGTGTCTCAACATCACTGAAAACAACATCAAAATTGATGGTGATTTCTTTTTTTAAAGCAATCACTGCAAAACGCCAGTCATATTGAAGCTTGTGCTACTCGTTGGCACACTCCCTCTGTCTAAGACAATACGGCCGGAATTGCAGCATAGATTTAGGCATCTGGTTGCAGAGCCAGGGGTTAGGAATAATGATTCCTTACTGTGCCTTCTTGACAAGGGGCTGGACTCAGTGATCCATAGGATCCCTCCCAGCTCTGCATTTCTAGGTGTTGTTGGTGTTGTTGGTGGTGAATCAACATCTTAATAGGGACCCTACAGCTGCTTTGTTTGGAATACAACAAGATAAACTGTTAACAGGAAAATGGAATATGACATTTCCTTTAGGACAGAGCTGTTCAACTTTGAACGGGCCGAGGTCTACTTTTTCCGGTTCAAATTGCCTGAGGGCTACGAAACTAAAACCACTACTTACGAATTTTATCCGTTCTGAGCATATGCTCATAAGTAAAAACTTTTGTAAGTAGAGCAGTGGTTTCCCATAGGAATGCATTGAAAATCAATTAATCCATTCTGGAAGGAACAGATTTCAATGCGCCATGGCCCTTGAAATTCTCCACTCCGCTGAGACAGTGGGCTGGCACACCCAGAACTTTGCTGGGGCAATGGTGGTCCTTGGGATGGAGGAGGAAGGGGTGGAGAACTTATCCCATCACTTTTTAAATTGATGACCAGCAGGCTACTTTTGAACCCTTCACAGCCTACGGTAGCCCACGGTCTACCTGTTGTACAGGCCTTCTTTAGGACTACCATTTGATTCTTGAAATTGACTATTCTGATAAAGAAATGATGGTAACTCCAGCAGTTTAAAAATTCTGTATGTCTATGTCTGCATGGCATGCATATGACAAGAGAGGACACCTTGACAGCAGCTCAGTTCTTTTTACTGTATGGATTTTACCAGCAGGACAAAGAAGTGTAGTCAAGCTGAGCTTAATGTAGGTTAACAGCTAATAAATCAAAGCCAACTCATGTTAAACAGTTGAAACTAGCTTAACAGAAACTCCACCTACCAAGAAACCAGAGGCAAGATACAAGGAGCATCACATAATATGCATTAATTGATTTCTTAATTTGCAGTCCTGAAGACAAGCAAGACCCAGGAAGGCCATAATCAAATATGCATATTTTTGCCTATCACATACTTTCCAATGACCACTCAGTATTTTCATTCCTTGTTGCCATGACTATGGAGCTTCAGTCAATAGAGTATCAGTGTTCACAAACTGTATGTCACTTGCTTCAAGCGGAGAGCAAGTAACGTAATGATTTTTCCTCTAAAGCCTTACTTTTGAGAGTAGCAAGTGACAATCACACTATTTTAATGGCAGCATTGTGGTTTCATTAGTGTGATGACTGTGGACTTGGAGGACTGGTTGAGAATTTGGAACTATTTTAGTATTTGGCTGCCTTCTTTCGTAAATAAATCCACTTAGTAAAATGGTGGTAACACTACCAGCAATCTTCAAATGACAAATAACATTCAAGGGCTACTTTTTAAAAATAGGGGGATGATAAATAGGTAACAGATTACCCTTTTTTTTTTTGAAAAAAAGGAAAAAGAACATTTCAAGCTCCATTTAAATGTCACTATATGTATAACACAATTGTACCTTACTAAATAACATTAGTAATCATGGTAAAGGTAAAGGTTCCTCTGCACATGCATGATAATTGTGTCTGACTCTAGGAGCGGTGCTCATTTCCATATTCAAGCCAGAGAGCCAGTGTTGTGCAAATCCGTGGCTATGTGGCCGGCATGGCTGCAAGGAAATAGTATTTTCCCTTCCCGCTTTTTATGGCAGTACCTATTTATCTACTTGCATTTACATGCTTTTGAACTGCTAGGTTGGCAGGAGCTGGCGTTAACAGTGGGAGCTCACTCCGCTGTGTGGCACCCGGGATTTGAACCGCAGAGCTGCCAACTTTGCAGTTGACCATTTCAGCACCTTACTTGAGGTCAAATCAGTTCTGATTTATGGCAACCTTTCCCAGGGTTGCCTAGGTATAAAATATGCAGAAAGGGTGTACCATTCCTTTCCTCTGGACGGTGCAGCTTGCCCAAGGTTACACAGGCTGGCTGTTCTCCTACAAGACAACATTGGGAAATAGAACTCCTGACCACTCTGCATCGTCTCCTTGAGCTATCCTGTCAGCTTTTAATTGTTTATTTGAATAATAATAGGCTGGATGAGCCCTCTGATACACAAAACTGTGTTTTATTAAATTCAGATAAATATTATTAGGGGGGGGAATGTCCCCTCTGAACATCTGTATGTGACATACATGTTAAATACTTGAGTGAAATGCACCCAGTTGTATTTTCCTGTTACATTAGATGAATACATATGTATTTGAACTGCCACTACTTTTCTGCAGTGTAAGAAAACTCTACCTCATCTGTCTGCAGATGTTGAACCATAATAATTAAGGATAAAATCCCACAAAAATGTGGATACTGGCAGTCTGTAAAGCCTTTTTGCTTTCCCCACAAGCCCTTTCAGTTTCTGGCTTTGATCAAACTGAAGTGGCTTGTCCTTTGTATCAGTGCATACTTAAATTTCACTGGAGATCAATAAAGTCTAATTTGGCATATTAATCTGCAACTCTGTCTTGGATTTCAGTCACACAAATGAATTAGATAACCAGTGGAAAACATCATCATGTTACAGAAAATTAACAGTTATAGTTCACTGCAATTAATTTGGGCAACCAGGGTTGCAATCTTAATACTATACTGGTATTCAGGAAGCAAGGAGGCAAACAATATGACAGTCTTATGTAGCATTACAGTACGTTCCTTGTGTCTGGGGCGTATTTTAGCTCTTTAAGAACCAACTATATACAAGAAAGAATAATGTCTGCATTTTAACAATGAATATAGAAAGTTTAGGACTCTAATAGCAACATGTAAAACTATAACTACATCTAGATATGCATCATGTAGTATTATGAGCCAGAATCAGATAAATATGCAATGCTGTACCAGTCATACCAGGTAGAGAAGTATTGGTCTTGTACCGCATATAAAATGGCATTGTTGGTTTGAATTATGTCATATGCAAATGATGTGTCAGAAAAATATTAAAGGAAAAAAACTTTTAAAAGGCATTTGGCACAGTCTAAAAGCCAGAAGCTGCCTGAATCCTTATACTGTGATGTGCATATTTAGAAAATGTTGCCTCGACAATAGGCATCTGCTTCTCTTACAAAAAAAGTAACAACTTGCATTTCTATAGAGCTAATACATGTAGATTGTCTGGAGTTTTAGCTTCAAAACCCCAAAGAAGCCAATATTGTAGATGACACTTCTGCAAATGAAACAAGGTCTGTGAGGTTACACATGAAGAGGAAACGGTGGACCGTAAATCTATAACAGCCCTGTTAGTCTTATCTGAGAGGTATCTTAAGTCTCTGGCACAGGTAGAACTGGTTCTGTAATGGACTTGCTGAAACAGCAATGTGTCAAATGAGAAATCATTTTTTTCTGGGAACATTTTTTTTTCTGGCTGTATAAACTGAAATCAAAATGCTCTTTCACTTTATTAGGATTTTCTCTCACTTTTTATGTACAGGTTGTCTCTTTCAAACAGAAAACACTACTAGACACAAAAGCTGGGTGTGTCAAATATGAACTTTCACTTATAAATAAACCTTATGAAGAACTGTGAGAACAAATGTATGCCCAGACTTCCAAGGATGATTGTACAAGCCAGAGAGATGAAGACTGGTATCAAATTATAAAGTACCGGTATAAAAGGTAAAGGTAAAGGTCTCCCCCCCACCACCACATGCATGCTAGTCATGTCTGACTCTAGGGGCGGTGCTCATCTCCGTATTCAAGCCAAAGAGCCAGTGTTGTACAAGTCCATGGCCATGTGGCTGCCATGGCTGAAAGGAAACACTGTTTTACCTTCCTGCTTTTTATGGCGGTATCTATTTATCTACTTGCATTTACATGTTTTTGAACTGCTAGGTTGGCAGGAGCTGGGTTTATCAGTGGGAGCTTGCACCGCTGCGTGGCACCCAGGATTTGAACCGCCAAACTGCTGACTTTGCAGCTGACAGTTTTCGGAAGTCCACTGAGCCATCATGCCCCTAAACTACCAGTATACTGAGATGCAAATAGTGAAGTGCAACCATCCAATCACAACCAAGCTGGAATTATCAGAGCTTGGAAAGATTTACTTTTTTAGATTACAGCTTTCAGAATCATACAGCTAGTATAAGTACAGAATGATGTTCTGGCTGGTGGGTTCTGAAGGTTGTAGTTCAGTTTGTCCAAAGAACTACAACAAACAATTATTTACTATATTATTATCACAGGGGCAGTAGAACTGGATTTTTTGTTTGGTTGAGACACAAAAATATGCTTTGCCATTTCTCTTTGATCGTAAAATTCTGAACAACTCTTCAGAACAGGATTGAATTACAGGTAATTGTATGCACAAACATTTGGAACAGAAAGGGCCTGATCAGAAACCAAATGATTGACACAAAAGAAAAACGTTGACCCATCACCTAAGCTGTCTTGCCCACATTAATATTTGGTGCTTCAGTTTGTGACAGCACAGTGAACACTTTTCTCATATACTTCGGATGTGGCCAGCTACAGGTCACACCATCCATAAGAAGTTCTCCCTAGCAATGATGGGAAATTTCACTCAAATGCATCCGGGGAATACAAGGATACTTGCAGAAATTATTCAGGGAGAGGGCTGTCAATAATAGTCTAGACCGTTGACCTGATGGTAATTTTTGACCTGTGTACATTTAAAGAAACACATTTAGGATATAGACTCGCCTTCATGTCCCAGATGCCCTTGGAAGGCTACCAAGTTAGTAAAGGCTAACAGCAGCATAGATTGCTGAGTCAGAAAAGATGACAGATTGTTTTGTCATGGAAGTGAGACTTTCCCTCCTTGGTTGTGCAACCCTGCCCTCTAGCTGCACATGAGCATCCCTGCACTAGTTTCTTTTCTCCACAGTTGCGGAGCATGTACTTTATTAACATAGACCACATTTCTCCTTTTTAAAATCTTTAATATACGGTAAAAATGAACAAATCCTAGACATCCTATCTTTTTTATTTAATTAAGTTGTGATGTTAGTACCAGTACTCTTTGTACTTAGCCATTGCTCTCCTTTAGAAGCAGACTGAATGCCTTCTGATTTGGCAACCCCCTCTTCCAATGGAATCTTGTGTTTCACTGTGGATAGACTCATCATAGGGATTTCAAGGCATAACTATCTGTTAAATACTTTTGCCATTCCCTTTTGTTGTTGGAACTCTCACTTCTCTTCTTCTCAGGCTAACCTTAATTCTTGAAGAGGACAGATTAGCCTGCTGTCTCAGCTTTGACTATTCCACCTTGGATGACCTTGCCAGGAGTCTAGACTCTTAACAGACAGTCTAGACTCTAGACTGTCTGTTAAGAGTTAGACTCCTGACAATAGTGCTCTCAGCTACCCCCCCCCCAATTAAGTGCCATGCCTGAACTAAATAGTCAAAAGGGCAGTTTCCCTGTTAAGTTTAAAAACATAATGCTAGAAAGCAAGCCATATGTTCCAGACCATATCACCAGTCTATGTTGGTAGGCTGGTCTCTTAGGAACAAGCGGTTACTATCAGGTCAAGAAATGTGTGTATGGAACCAATTTGTGTTCAAAATCATGGAAGCCACTAAGAAAGGGTTGTCTGAGAACTGAAGGCCTAGTTTGTTTCTTATATTTTTGTGAAATTTATCTTATTTTCACTACATCCCATTTTCCAGGTCTAAATGGATGATAAACGGGATAGATTGAAGTTGCTCTAGCTGCAAACTTAGGGAGTGGGTTTTGTGAGGTAATTTGACCAAAATATGCCATGCCACCCAGCATCACAAGTCATTGGCCCTTCTGTCCCTAGTGAGGTGATATAAAGTTATGATAAGAAAATCAAGGCAGTCTGGATGGAGTAAAAACAAAAAAAAACCAACCCAAAATTAACTAAGAGCTGTACCGAGCAATGTGTAACAATGACAATAATAATTGTGTGCTGTCAAGTCAATTCTGATTTATGGTGACCCTTTTCTGGGTTTTCCAGGTAGAGAACACTCAGAAGAGGTTTATCATTTCCCTTTTTTGGGAGGGGGGGCTCCTGGGGCTGTACACTTTGTCCTATGCCACACAGGCTCACAGAAGAACAGTAGGGAAATGAACTTCCAACCTCTAACCACTGATCCAACTAACCCAAGATCATTTGTAGCCCTTCAAATAGTGTTCAGCTCCAACTCCCATTATCCCTCAGCAGCACAGTCAACGGTGAGGGGTACTGAGATTTACAGTTCTATATATAAAAGGGCACCCATGCTCCATCCCTCTTTTAATCAGTAATAAGTCTCCAGAAACAGAACATAAAATTTCCAACAGACCTAAGGTTACAACAATCCTAAGCCCAGTTACTTGGGAACAGGTTACCCCAATTGTGGAGCTGCAGTGGAAGGCTCCAAATGATCTGTTTGCTGTTCAAATTCAGAACTGACGTGATGGTTCTTTCCTCGGCAATGTCACCAGTTTCACTCTTGGAAAACAAGCTACAGTGTATTTTTCCTCATCCCCCACCTCATAGTACAATAGGACATTCGAAGAGTCTTATGTGCTTCTGAGAGAAAAGCAGCTGAAGGTGGCCCAGATAAGCATTTTATGGATGGAACAAATTGGAAACAATAGAAAGAAAATAAAGAGAAGGGCCAAAAATGTTAGGATCAGTGGAAGTGACTGCAATATCCCTCAGTTCTAGAACTCCGGTTTCTATGTTGAGGTGAATAATGTGTGACACTTTAGAAGGTGCGGGCCTTCAACAACTCTCATCATCTCACCACTGGCTATCCTGACATTCAAAACATCTGCCTACCCATTTTATATGTTTATATATAAACCATTTTTTATGTTTATATTTATATGTTTATATAAAAACTGATTGTGGTTTCTTCAATGCCAAATGAGTGTGGGTAAACCATTTAACACAAAATACAATTAATATTGTGACCAGTGACCTACAATAGTCATAGGGGACCAAAATTAATTGTACAGAAAGAATTCTCTTCATTCCCAGCAACCCTTCAGGATACTTTTCACTTGCTCAAGGCTGAGTTCTAATGCAGAGGAAATAATATGCACTCAGTATCTTTTGGCCCTAATTGACTATCACATTACACCCCTACTAAAGCAGCTCCAGTGGCTGAAAATCAGCTATCAGGCACAATTCAAAGTGCTGGTTTTGACTTACAAATCACAAAATGGCTGGGTCCAAACTACCAGAAAGATCAAATTTCACAGTATGAACCGGCTCAGGTGCTAAGGTCATCAGGAGAGGCCTCTGTCTCCATCCCACCACCTTCACAGGTGCGTCTCAGAAGAACACATGAAAGGGCCTTCTCTGTTGCTGCTCCCAGACTTTGGAACTCCCCCCTGCTGGAGGCCAGGACTGCCCCAGCTCTGATGTCTTTCTGGAAGCAGACAAAGACCTTCCTCTTCAGGCAAACTTTCCCTGAATGATGGATTACCTATTATGTGGCTTTTAGATGGATTACCATGCATGATGGCACTGACTGATCTCATAAGAAGACCAGTGCTTTCCATGCTAGTTTCCATCCCTCACAATGGAATTTTTTCTTTTTGTGTATTCTTGGTAGTTTTAATACTACCTTTTAATGCTGTCAGATGTCTCTAGGGATGGGCATTTTGTTTTGGAACCAGCAGATTCTGAAACGACTCATGTGAGACCTAATGATGGTGCTCAGAACCCTCTGATACACACAGAGCCAATTGTTTTATCTTTCTCTGTGCTGGCATGGAGCTTAAGTGCAGTGAGGAAGCACGCTGCCACGTCATCTTTGCTCTTCCATCAGGAGCTGTGCAGGGACAGGCATCATCCCGCCTCCCTGTCTGATTGGCCAGCATCACGGAGGAGCAAAGAGGATATCGCAGCGTGCTTCCTCATTGCAGCTCAGCTCCATGCTGACACAAAGAAAGTAAAAACAATTGGCTCCCTGTGTATCAGAGGGTTCTGAGCACCACCTGGGCTCACGTGGGTCATGTCAGAACCAGTGGGTTCTCCATATAACAAAATGCCCATTCCTAGATGCCTCTTCTAATTCCCTGATCTTAATTTGAATATGTTTTGAAAGTTCTAGTCTGTATATTATCCCTCATTATTGTAAACACCTTGGGTCCTTTTCCAAGGAGAAAGGTGAGGTAAAAATATTCAAAAATAAATATATATATATCCATACTGAACCCAATGCCTACTGAGTAATGAAGTCACCTCAGTTATGAAAAGTCTTGCTGCCTCTTCCTTTCCCTAAGATGCCTGGGTTAACAGCCCCTTTACAAGCCAGTGAGAGGAATTTTACAAGAAAGAAAATTACAATGAACATGTTTTATTAAAATTTTCATTTATTGAGGGAGAGGATTCAAAAACAAGTAGTCGGTGAAGGGGAAACAGGAGGAGGAAAGATGGTGGAACTTGCACATACAACGTCACATAATGTGCCAACTATTGTAGATAGTGAGTTACCTTATTTTCTATCCTTCCCCTTAAAGCTACAGTTGAAAGCCCTACTGTTTATCTTTCTCGTTCTTTTCTGCCATTTATCCAAGAAGTTCCACATGAAATAAATCTTGCATTTCCTCTCCAAAATGAATTATTTCTTAACCTCAATCCACCCAACTCTCCCTATTAATTTAATTTATCAGTTGACCTCAGTAAGCAGCAGCTTGCATCCAAGTAGAAAGTCATTATACAGTACATCCAAGTAGAAAGTCATTATATATACATACATATTTAAAACAATATTTCCTAACCAGCCTTTAAAAGGGGAGCAGGGAAACCACGTACTTTTGTGCATTTTCCCTTAACTCCATATAGAGGGAATTTCCAAAGCGGCAGACAGAGAGAGAGAGAGCAATCAGATAAGCTGTTAGGTCTGCTGAAAGGATGAATTGGTTCACTCTCCCCCGCCACATGGAGGAAACCAAACATGGTGACCACATAGAACAAACCAAACAGATCAAAGGCTATCAAGCTTCTTTCCATTTTGAATTTTCAATAATGTGAAATAGCGTAATAATCAAGCCACTTCAGAATATCTAAAAATGTACTACTTCCTCTGTGCCTTGATGAGGGGCAATGCGGTATGTCTTTTTTCACACTCTGGTATACTGTTGCTGATGTGCTGTGTCGCTTATAAAGATATTATATATATATACATTTGCCCTGTACGACGGGCCAGTCAATAAACTGAACACAGTCATGTTGCCCAAGAACAGAGAGGCAAAATTTGGTCCAGTTCCAAAAGCAACAACTGGCTGTGTTACTGGAGTGTTCAGAGAGTGAAAATGAGAGTGCACCCCTAACATGACATCAGACGGGCAAAATTAGTTTTTCTGAAGCATAACCAAAGAAAAGTCTGCCCATCTCTGTCTAGAACACACATAAATCTAAGGAGGAGTCTACTCCTCACTCAGGAGACCAACAGAAAAACTCCTTATGGCCAATGTTCCAGACAGTAGGCAAGCACAGGGAGCATCCCAACTATTTATTATTTATTTGTTAGATTTTTGCACTGCCCATCTGGTGGCAAGGCTACTCTGGGCAGTTAATGACAGACAGCATGGGCACATACATGAAACCTCACCACAGAAGAAGGGCAATCAACAGAGCGGATCTGGAGCAGCTATCCCATAAGCCCTTCTCACAGGAGTGTCTTCCACCCCTAGGCAAACACGGAGAGAATTAGTACAGGGCTTCTGATTATCTGGAGCACTAACATATGGGGCACTCTTCAAGGGGAAGCTTCTTCCACCCAGCAATTTTTATCGGATAGCACATTCACATTATGACATATACTGGGATCCTCCGCCTCCCATGTTTATATGCACTTGTACCAAAAGCAACATGTTGCTTTAAGCATTTGTGCCTTTGACAAAAAATAAAGGGTCAGAATTCACAAAGCTTGGCTAGGGTTCATTTTTAAAACTACTATTTTCCCAAAATTTTCCTCCCAGCATTGCCACTGACCCGTCGTACAAGGCATGGGCTTCTGGGAGCTATAGTCCACAAACATCACCAAGCTTGGGAAATTAATTTAAGTTATCAGGTGCAAGAAACTATGAAGTTACATCATACTGGGGTGTGAATAACGTGCATGTACGTGTAAGGAGACACAGAGGAGAAAAGATAAAAATCTAATATGTTAAAAAACGGTAGCAAGAGGACAATGGCTTGACTTGTGATCAAGAAAACAAATTATTTACAAGCACGGCTTCATATATTCTTTATGCTCATACCCAGAATGAGGAGTGATGGAATTCTGGAGTGTGTTCTACTTTTCCCAGTTAACCTCTGTCCATTTTCAAGTTTAGAAACTTCTACTTCCTTACAGAATCCTATCTGAGTCTTCCTCTCACGGAGTTGCAGGTTTCTGAGTTCCAGATTCTTCCTTTTCTCCCTATCGAGCTCATTTGAAAATTGGCTATGAGAATAATCAGTAAGGGGCACAAACTTAGTGAAGGAATGGTAATTTCCCACAGTAGAGGGGAAAGGGACATACCATACCCACAGAGAAAGAATACAAGAAACATCATTCTTCTTATCACATTTTGGTTCTAAAAAAATAAATACATCAATGTTTAATACGTAAAAACATACAGTCTACTGAATTAGTACTATGCCACTAAAAGCAGAAATGGTAACCTTAAGAGGTAGGAACAAAAGGGAAGTTGTTAAAAAAGCAGAATGGATGGTTTGTTATGAAATATTAATGCAGCATTGCCCCAAATAACCGATTTCAGTAATTTGGAGAAATGCTTCATAAGTTAAAACAATTTTTTAAAAGCTAATGGCCATAATGTGTTTATATTGTTTATAATCCCATTATGCCATTCTGAGTGTGTAAAGTACATTGTTGTGCCCATTGGTACCTAAGATGGACTAATGTGCCCAGCATGGGCTTCTGTCAATTTGGGAAGTATATTCCAAGTATGGGCACTTGAAAGACCACTATATACAACCCTAACTTCCCCTGGGAAATCCATGGAACTCTCAAGAGGTACTGCTTTGCTTGAACTTCTTAGATCCTTACAAAGACCATTTACATTTGGGCATAATTTGGGGGGGGTGTACATGAAGGGACAAGAAAATGTGCTATCATACAGAAAAAGAAACGGAGGTTTCAGTGGGTTTGCAAGAGAATTAAAATCAGTACCAAAACAAACCATGCCTCCTTCAGTGTGCAAGCAAGTCTTTCTTTATATTGAAAATGATTCCCCTCTCCCTTTACAGAAATATAGGAAACCTCAACAAAAGAGAGCCATTCATATAGGGCCATAATGGGAGGAAAAGGGATTCAACTTCTTGTCATTCCTCTTCCTTGATTGAGAGCTGTCACTTACTCAGGACAACTACTAGGCTTCTATGACAGCCGGGGCTTGCCAGTCTAAAGGTACAGAATGCGGAGGGTAGGGAGAAATCCTTCAGCGGTTGGCCTTCACAAGCATCGGCAAAGGCAAACAGAACTGTTCCAGCGCCCCAAACAGAGAGAGCTTGTCTTCGGCATCAAATGGGCTTTGTGGTGCTGTTGTAAACCAGGTGCTCGGTATCCTCAGTGGTGGAAAGAACAGAAGAGAGAGTGGAGTTGGCTGCAGTAGGTGGCTGGCGCCGCCGGCGGTAACCTTTTTTATTTTTCAGGAAGCAGTAGGTAAGGATTGCCAACACTATCATGATGCACACGCCAAGGAGGACTGCAACCGCAACTTCAAAAGAGCCTAGGAGAAAAGAAGGCCAGAAGAGCAAGCTTGGTCAACAACAGAATGAAGGAGGAACCATCAGAACAAATGTTCGTAGAGCCTATCAAAATATGAAGCACTCCGGCTCATTTAGCTATCTCCCACCTTCACTTTAAGGGATCCTTCTCCTTTTCTCATTCGAGTGTGCACTTAATGTGGAGTCTGATACAATACTTGCAACCTGATTTAGTCAACTAAGCAAAATCCAACCACATGTCATAGAATACTTTGTAACACACGGATTGTGACACATATGCTCTATTTTGTGCAAGATTCAAAGCCATGCTCAAAAAATAGTTTTGAATTATGACAGTGACACAAATTGCTTTTCTATATACCGGAATCCCTTCTGGTGAGGAACAACCTACTGTTTTGGGGCCCCATTAAGTAAGAGGAAATGGCACATTCTCCTCAGAGTACTAAGTATGCCATGCTTTCAGCAGCGGCGTAGCAAGGTTTTGGGGCGCCTGGGGCCAATGTTCTTTTTTTTTTTTTTTGCATCCCTCCGTCCATCCCCAACTCCATCCCATCCACCCAGCAATCCTGTGGGCGTGGAGTGGATGCACGGGCGCATTAGCGCATGCCTTATCTTTCCCGCACCTAGCAATGAAGAGTTGGAGGAGAAGGAGGAGGTCGCTGCAGCCACCGCTCTCGCACGCCTGCTGCTGGACTCAGAGATGGTGAGCGGCGGTGGGGCAGTAGGCGATTTGGCACCCCCTAATTGCTGCGCCTGGGGTACTCTGCCCCCATTGCCCTCCCCACGCCATGCCCTTGGCTTTCAGTCTGCTGCCCCCTCCTTCTGTCTCATTCATTCTTCCAGCTGCTACTCCACTCAACTGTGCTGTGCCCCATGCAGAGTCCCCACCCATCACAGGCTATCCAATGTTCCAATCTGCCTCCCAGTCCCGGGGAACTGCATTTTGCAATGCCCCAGTGCAACCTCTCCTCTGCTTATAAACCAAAACGCACTTATATCAAAGCACAATTGCCCATAAGAAATAATGGAAACTCAGCTGACTTGTTCTGGGGTCCCACAGACCACATACTGTACACACAAAGTGCCAAAACTCTCAAAGGAAGGTGGCTAGAAGTCCGCATCTGCACCATGGTTTAGGTACCTGACTGCAGAATCTGCTCTGCTTGGGACCAGCAACTGGATTTTACTCTGTGTTTTTAATTTGACAATAATAAAATTCAACTTGGAACCATATACTGTGCACACTTGACTAGCTGCTCCATGACTAGACATGGTTTCAAAAATAAGGATGTTGAAAACAAATTAAATAAAAATATCAATATAAAAAAATAAAACCCTAACCTGCACTCACCTTTGAAAATGTTCCTGGCTGGTGCAAGGGAAACCTCTATTCCCCTCTCCTCTTGCTGCTTGGGAGGCTGCCTGAGATGGAACATTCCAGACAATCCCCCACAATCCAGCCGGGAGAGAGGGAGAGACAACATTGGCTTACTTGTGATCATGTGTCCTGCTGCAGTGCTTGTATTGCAAGGCATTGCTTGTTGATCAAGGCAACTTTTAGAAGAAATGTTTGTCTTGCAAAACACTCTTAAACCAAGGTACTCTTAAACCAAGGTCTTACTGTATCTACTTTGGAGTAACTTCCAATGTATGCCATAGAACCTGCTTATGGGTAGGACTGCACTTTAAATGTATAGTCCACCCTTGCCTAAAATATTAATAATTGCTTCTTTAATTTTATTTTTGACTGGAATTATTGCTCCATCTGTTTTCATTAATTACCGTATTTTTCACCTCATAAGATTCACTGGGCCATACTATGCACCTAGTTTTTAGAGGTATGTATGTGTTAAAAATATTTACACATACATACTGCATTGGTCTGGTTGGTCTCGGCAGCGAAAGCCAGCTGGCTGGCCAAAAGCTAAAGTGCCCAAGATCTAAAGGCAGCAAAGCAAAGGTGGAAGCCTTCCCTTTCTGCTTTGCTGCCTTCCACTTTCGGGCACCCAAAGCCCAACTGATTGTGAAGGCAGCAAAGCAGAGGGAGAATTCCGCCCCCCCCCCCACACACACATACACTCTTGGGTGCTCACTTGAGTGGCAGGGATGCGACCCACATCCTTTTGGGATGCACCCAAGCCGAAGCATGTGCAGGGAGCAGGAAGAAGAGACCCAGGGGAGGCGAGGCTGGTGGTGGTGGTTGCGCTTTTGAGCCGAACAGTGCCGCTTGGCTTGCTTGCTCACTTGCTCACTCCAGGCACTGTTCGGCTCAAAGCAGCAAGGCACGCCTCTCGAAAGCACTGCCGGTGGCCATCACCCGGGCTTGTCCCCGCTGTGGTGCCGGGCTTGTCCATGCTTTTGGCACCCCTCAAAAGGAGTCCAGTCACAACCCTGCCACCCACCTCTTTTCCGGGTGCGCCCAAGCCAAAGGCAGCAAAGCAGAGGGGGACGGATGCTCCCTCCGCTTTGCTGCCTTGACAACCAGCTTTGGGTGCTCAAAAACAGAAGGCAGCAAAGCAGAAAGGAAAGGTTTCTACCTCCGCCTGGCTGACTTCAGCTTGGGTGCCCCCTGAAAGGAGGTGGGTGGCAGGGACGCAACCTGAGTCCTTTCGAGCACTGGCTCTTTGGCTTGAAAAATGGAGATGAGCACCACCCCTAGAATCGGACACGACTAGCATGCATGTGCAGGGGGATGCACATTTACCTTTTTAATAGGACTTCAACCTCCTGCCCCAGCTTATTTTTCCTGAACTATAAAGGCAAAAGGGACTACGTGTGTGGAACGACTTGGAGAAGTTACTACGTATTTTTGGTAGTACCCAGAATCTCCCAGCCACTATGGCCACTAAGGCTGGAGCTTCAGAAAGTAGTTGAAGAAAGTAACTTTTATGAGTTCTGGGAAGAGGAGAATAAAACGGAGAAACAAAACTCTGTGGAAACGAGATACTTACTTAAACCTGCTCGTTGATACTCATATACTCTCCATCTCTGACCAATCAAATCTGCTTCTGCAAAGAAAGGAAAAAATATACAGAGTCATGCGAAAGGGAAGAAGGCCCTGAGAGAGATCATTTGATATAGTATACTTTCAACATGAATACAGTAACTTACTCAAAATGCTTCACAAGTCATCTATTTTTATTCCCAACCATTTACTGTAATTAATTGTGTCACCAGGCTACTAATTACTCTCCTGTTAAACAGATTTTCAGTGGTCTCAGCAAGTGGTGGTGGTGATCCATTAGGAATTTAAAGACACGTGTATGAGATAAACTCTAAACACAAGTGATTCATAGGTAATTTTGCAACAGGTTGTCTTCCATGGGAAGACAGCATATTAGGAAGACCTGTCCTACCTTAGTTTTCACTTTAAAATAATCATTTCAATTGGGGGTGGGGGAATATTCAAACATCCAATATCTAACGTGCATTCTAGTAAATCCATCTGATACCACAAAATTGTACTGGGCACTATTTCTGGATGACTAAGTAAAATAGCTAAAACTGTCATTTTCAAGGGACAGTGGGGGTCATCAGAACACCATTGTGGAATATGAGCCTTGATAGGCCCCTGGTTCAATTCTCTGCATTTCTGTTTTTAAAAATCCACAAGGAACTTGTTAATCTTCCTTAAAGAGATCTAGCTGGATGAAGTGGGAAGGAAGTTCTCTCTCCCAGCGATGCCCAACTGGGTGATCTATGGAGCAGCAGGCCTGGGGGAGAGCAAGAAAGAGCTACAGTGGCCTGTCATGGTTCCATTGTCTTCACTGATGATGAGTGCATGGGACAGAATAGGGATCCTGTGGTATCCATTGTGCTGTGCAGCAGTTTCCTTCCAGAGCAAACTTATCTGTTTTCAGGGGTCATCCTAGGCGACTTCAGCATCTATGAGGAGACTACATTCTTTGGATGAATTGGGGTCTCACCATCATTATGACTACTATAGGTCTATCCTATGTGGGACACATTCCCGTGCCAGGGTATTTTCTGGACCTAGTGTCCCGTGCTGGGCAGGATGAAGGTGATCTCAGTGCAGAGCAGCTCTTTTTAGTTCTGTTGTCATTAAGAGATCACTATGGATAGGGTCTTAGACTTGCCAGAGACTCCATGTGAGTGGAGGTTCAATTAAGATCACCTGCCATGCAGGAACCCCCATCACAGTGCTCTTGGCCATATGTCAGGAGCACTGTGATGGGGGTTCCTGCATGGCAGAGGGTTGGACTAGATGGCCCTTGAGGTCTCTTCCAACTCTGTGATTCTAAGACAGCGTACCAGGTTGCAAATGTCTTCTTGGTGATTTTGGGGGAGTTTTCTATTATCTCAGCAAGTAAGCCTGTTCAATTCCACATTGATCTCTGGAATTTGAAAAAGGAACCACAGAGTTCAGCATGTTGGCCATCTTCATATTTCAGAGATCAACCGGGACGTCAGCGGGATGGCATACTCAAAAGACAGGAAATTCCCCAAGAAGCATCAGGAAGCCATTAGCAACCCTCAACACACCCAAGTCCTTTTCGATGGAGAAGACCTAAAATTTCTCCATTTACAAGGGAGTCAGTGCAGCAAAGGCTAGACCAGCAATGGCAGAAAACCCCAAACACAAGCTAGAGCCCACTGGAACGCTTATTCTGTGCCAGTGAAGCAGACAGTCATCTCTCAATCATCACATCTGCACATTACCCAACATAACTCTCAAAGAGTCAAGGCCCTGTTGTGCTCCTTTTCATAACAGGTGTGGTTATGGGACTGAGATGTCTTTTGGTTGCCTTGGTGGATGATCTACACTGGGAACTAGATAGGGGTATGTGTTCCCAATGTTCTGCTGGCCTTCTCAGCACTTTTTGAGATTGTTGTGACATCCTTCTGTGTTGTCTCTGAAATAGGTGAAACGTTTCAATCTCTCAAGAAAAAGAAGTCCAGTTGCCATGACTAGGGATGGGCACGAAATGATTTTTTTCCATTTCCTTTTCCATTTCGTTCCCTAACAAAATGAAAAATGAACTGCCCCTTTAAAGGAAAAAAAAAAAGGAAATGAAATGAAAAATTTCACTTTGTTCCATTTTGTTCCCCCCCCCCCATAGGAATGCATTGAAACAATGGATTCCTATGGGAAACTTCTTTTAAAACCCTGTGCCACCCCCCCCCCATGCCCGATCAGGTGGGGGAAACAGCAAATGTTTAAAACTTTTTTTTTTGTGCTGCCAAAGCAAGCGCCAATCAGCTGGTGCGCGGGGCTTCGGAGGCAAAATAATAATAATGTTAAAAGCCCGCCCTCCCCCCCCCAAGTCGGGCATACTGGGGGGGGGGGAGTGTGGGCTTTTAAAACTTTCTTTTTGCTGCTGAACCCTAGAGTGCCAGCTAATCGGCGTTCGCTTTGTCGGCCAAAAATAAATAAATAAATAAATAAATTAAAAAGCCCATGCAATTCTCCCCAATGCATCTGATCGGGTGGGGGAAAGCACAAGCTTCTTAAACCTTTTTTTCGCCACTGAAGCCCCACACGCCAGCTGATTGGCACTTGGGGGCAGCCAGCAGGGCCCAGCGGCCAGCAGGGCCCCATGCATCGCTGAAGTAACCTGTCAAAAATAGATAAAAAATGAAAAAGGTAACGAGCAAAAAGAGAAATGGTTTTATTTTAAAAATTCATTTCAAACAAAATGAAAATCGAAAACAAAACAAAACAGGGATCATATAACTTCCTTGTCCAAACAGTTTTTCTTGCTACCTGCCAAATTCCAACCCAATTCAAACAGCTGATTATGACCAATAACGCCCTACTGGCATGGATCTAAGCTACAGTCACCCCCCGCCATTTCACGGTTCAGGTACTGTGGTCCCGCTATATTGCGGGATTCCAGTACCTGTGCCTCGAAGCCACACGAGGGGGCGGCGGGGAGCGATCGCATCGCTCTCTGCCGGCCCCCCACCCCTCCAAAAGGCCTCAGAGCTGTGCGGGGGGTGGGGGTGGCAGGGAGCAATCGCAGCGCTCCCTGCCGCCCCCCCGGCCACTCTGAAAGGCCTCGGAGCTGCGCGGGGCGCGCCACCCCACCCGCTTCCACATATCGCAGATTTTCAAGCATCGTGGGTCAGGTGGGTCCCTAACCCCCGCGATAGGTGGGGGGTTACTGTATTTGAAGTGTTGTGTGTGTGTTTTGTTATTACAGTCGTCACCGACTCTTTGTGACCCCATGTCCATGGGGTTTTCTTAGCAGGAATACTGGAGTGGTTTGCCAGTTCCTACTCCAGGTGCCTACAGCACCTGGTATTCCCTGGTGGTCTCCCATCCAAGTACTAACCAGGGCGGACCCTGCTTAGCTTCCGAAAACAGGCGAGATCGGATGTGCTTAGGGCATCTAGGCAGCTATTTGAAGTGTTAGATCTTCCCTTATAACCCTTTTCATGTTTTGAGATCTTCAGAGGAGGGCCTTTTTATGTCCAGGTTAGCTCTGCCAACAAATTATATTGAATAATATAATTAAGAAGAACTGCCAATGCCCTGTCCTCTTCTTAAGGATTTTTTACCTACTTGTGACACCTGCACAGGATTTCATGCATGTTTCCTCCTCCTCAAAGTTATTCTGGTTGCCTTCACAACCTCCGTAGGTGAAGCGGTCACATTTCTCAGTGAATGGGTTGTAATACCAGCGCGGTATACTGGCATAACAGGACCCAGTGTCTGGCATATCTACACAGTAACCTTCCAAAAAAAGAGAATAAATAGAGTTAATTAGGGTTGGATTTCTGATTAATATTTTTGGTTGGTCACTTGCTATTTGATTGTGGCCAAGGATTCCAAGAACAGACCTACGATCTATTCTGTACCTTGGTCTTTGCAACATAACTGCGTTTTACTTTAAGCTAAACCCAATTTCTCTCCCAACAACAGCAGTCCCAATTTAATCAAGTGGGACTTGCTGGATTTAAAAATATCCCCTTGATCAAAAAAGGTTTAGAAATTTAATGTCATTGTTTCACTTGCTGGGGCTCCAAGGCATTGGGATCAACTGCAGGTAGAGAACAGTGCCTGGCCCCCTTCCTCCCAAGTTTTAAAGATCTTTGAAAACTGCTTTTTGTAGAGGCCTAGAAGTTTTAATCCAAAGTAGCCCAACACCTCAAACATAGTAACGAGAAAGCACAAATTGCAGTCTGTAAGAACACTGGACAAGAATGCGATACATTAGAAGATGCCTTGAGGGCTCTTTCCCCTCCCTTACAGTCGGCTCCTCCCTGTTTCTAAGCTTTGAGTTCCAAAGGGGTTCCGAGAAGTGTGACTTCACCCACAGTTTCTGAATCAGACCAGAAGTCTGCCCTATAGGTTGATGACTACAACTTCTACACCTGTTAAAAGCTAACATTTGCAGAGCCCTAACAATCAAGTTTGGTGTTGAGTTTGCGATTGTATTCTGTTTTTTTCTTTTTCTTTTGTTCTTCTGTTTGTTGCATACCCTTTTGTCCTTGTGTTATTTTGTTAGCACATTTGTTCCAAGTACCACTCATTCCGTAATCTTTCATGATAAGACTTACCTTGGCTGAAAGTAACATTTATCCCCCGTAATTTATTGAACCCGTGGATATCTGCAAGAGACATAGGGAGATGATATGCTATAGTTTTGTTCATTTTTGTCTTAATATTTCAAGATATTTTTATAGATAAGGGCAGCTCCCTACCAAACATAAACTTCAGATCATTTTTGCCTGTCTACCTATTTGAAAACACAGCTTTTTGTAGAGGTCTAGAACTTTTAGTCCAGAGTAATCTAATACCTCAAAGCCCCTGCCTTGGCTGTGTCTGTTCTGAATTTTAGACCTTCTGCATTGCACTGCATTGCATTGGGGGGGGGGGGGGGAAGTGAGCTGAGCTTTGTCGTTTCCATGCCTGTGTGTTCTGCATTGTGTGCGCGAGTGTGCTGCTGTGCCTGCCTTTAAAGTGCACTTTATAAATACAGAGTTTTGAACAGATAAAATACTTTTTCTGACTTTTTTCTGACCTCTGAAACTAATTAATTGGTATTCAATGCATTCCTATGGGAACTGCAGTTCGGTTTACAAATGTTTCAGAATACAAAACGTCATGGAGAATGAATTAATTACTTAAACTAAAGTACCACCTATTCCTCCTATTCCACAACAGCAGTAGCTAAAAGAGTCCCCTTTCAAATGTCACTTGGCCCTGTCTATAAGACATTCACCTACTTACAAGAATCGCAGAACTTTTCATCTGATCCATCTGAGCAATCTTGTGTTTCATCGCATTCCAGAAAGCTATCAATACAGCAGCCATCTTCACATTTGAAGTAGAAGGGAAGGCATTTTCCATTGCACACTATATGAGAGGGGGGAAAATCAGCCCTTTTAGTTCTCAGCACAGGCAAGGTGTCCTCTGGAGGTGGAGGGGAAAAGATATGCCTTCTGATCAATCTTCCCTGGCAGGAGAGAACAGGGAAAGAGACCATATACAGTGGACTATCGATTGTACCAAAGAAAGCAGCAAGAGAATTAGGGAAAATGTTTCTCAATGCCAACCAAGCCACTGCTTTGCAAAGTGGCAAACAATAACAAGAAAGCAACCCAAGAGGCTTATAGAAACGTAAACAAGAGTAGGACAGGACTGTGACAGTACATAAAACTGCCTACCTGGTTCTTGCCGTTTTTCCACAGCACCTGAACAGAGAGAAATTGAAAGGACTGAGACCACCATATTTTTAGCCTTCATTTTGCAGTTCTGACTTTTATCTAAACATGCATTTATTCAGTGTGGGTTTTCCTTTAAATTGATTGATTGATATACTGCTCATTATTATTAGCACTACTCTGTGTGGTTTACAGGTTAAAACTTAAACCACGCATAACAAAACAAACAAAAAATAAAAGTAAAATAAAATAAATAAACAATATGGTGACCTAACCCTGTAGATCTAAAATGTGTACAATAATAAATAACTTAAACATTAAAATTACAGCATCTAGGAAAATCAGTTGAATAATCCTGTTTTCACTAATTTTCTGAACACAAGGAAGGAAGGAAGGAAGGAAGGAAGGAAGGAAGGAAGGAATTGATTCCAAAGACTGGGGACCACCACTAAAAAACAACCCAATTCCTTTTGGTCACCTTTTTGGCCTCTCTCAGTACAACCACTTTTAGTAACATGGATTGAGAGCAACATTCCAAAAAAGTACTGAAGCCCTAAACCACTGAGAGCCTTAGCGGTCATAGCCAGCACCTTGAGTTGAACACGGAAACTAATGGGAAGCCAATGAAGGTGTGCCAAGACTGGAGATATATTATCTCAATTAACCAAATTCAACCAATATTTAGAAACAAAATTAGTGAAACAGGGAATGGGAAATCCATGTACTATGGCCTAGCCAGCTCATCCCAGCTTGGGTATGCAATAGCTGCTCATAATTCAATGTCTCGAATTTAACACAGTAATGTGATTATGATTGGAAATGGCATAGCATTTGGGGCACAACAAAGAACATTTACTCATGACCTCTAAAACATTTTAATTTGCTTTTTAGAACCTTCGTTCTAAAATAAGAAATAAGAAATAACACATCAGTAATCTAACAAACCACTTTTTGTAATGAACAATCAGCAACATTAACACTTCAAATAAGCAAATAATTGTTTTCTTTAAAATCCATGCCGCTTTGGGCTCTGTAGGACTACAATGCCCACCATCCCCAGCTAGCACAGCTATGTATTTCACATCTACATTTGGTACACCAATTCATCTGTCACCTCTTCGATATAATTATTCATTACGTCTACCACATGACAACATATTTTTAATCTCATCAACAAGCAGATTATCTCAAACAACATGCCAACCTTGGACATTCTTGCATGCAAGTTGACACTCCTCTTCTCTTAAGTAATTATTCTTGTTCGGTTTGCAGCCCCCAAAAATGAACCTCTCACACTGCTGAGTTGCTGGATTGTAGTACCAACGAGGGAAGGAACCCCGACACCGTCCCACCTTATAAGGGGCCAAGCAGTGTTCTAGGATAAAAAGAAGATGGATATTTTAGGTTGCCACAATATATGCCAGAAAAATTAAGTTGGTCTTATTCCTCTTATCTTACCTTGTTTCTAGCAAGATTTTCTAAGAAATGCAATACTAAAATAAAAGAGTAAATTGAGGAAGGATTGAATATTGATTTAGTAAACCACAGAGTTAAGTATCTGACTGTGAAGTAAAAGCCTGGGAATTCAATTCCATTCAGGATAGCCTTAAAAAGCCACCTTGTACGTCTCTTGTATAGTCTTAGTGTACCTCCAGAAGAAGGGAATGGAAAATCATTTCTGCATAAAATCTACCTAGAAAATATTGATAAAAGTTGCTATAAATCAAAATTGACTTATGACACACAATACACACCTGGAAGAAAATCACAATCCTACTGGTGTTCATGGTAGGTTTACATAACTTGCCGTGGCTAACGGTGGTTGATTGGTGAGATGCCACGGAACGTCTCAGTTGTGGTTCTGGCACAAGGACCCATCTGCACAACCAAGATGCACCCCGGCACCTCATCAAATAGCCACAGAAAATTACACAGATTTCATATGAAGACTAATAGGTTTCCAGCCATTTATCTTCCAAGTTATAATAACTGCTGGCATGTGAGTCACTCCAAAATTAACTAAATATCATTTCAATGGCAAAAATAAATTGTAGCTCTTTCTCAAGATTAACTTGAGGTACAATGCTAAGAGGTTATTTATTATTTATTTCATTTCATTTTATTTTAAGAGTATTTTACCCCACCTTTCTCCTTGGAAAAGGACCCAAAGCGGCTTACAGTAATGAGGGATAATATACAGTCCAGTACAATTAAGACATGTTCAACCTGTTTAATCACAACTGATCATTTTACATTTCAGCAGTTTACCGCTTTTCCTGCCTTTAGGTGATAACTTTCCCTGGAAAGCTTTGATTTAAATAGACTGTTCCCAGAGTCTCCATCCATAAAGCTTTCCATAGAGAAAACTGAGACTATAAGAAAGACACTGTTCAACAAGCTACCACAGAGAGCAGTTACAGTAGTTAGTTTTATTACATGTTATCATTTCACATAGCCAAAGGTGTTTAAAAAAAAATTTTTTTTAAAAACCCACAATAGTATCACATATTAAAAAAAAGAAACAACTGCAAAAAATGTCGGCTAGGAAAATAACCTCCCACAAAAGCAGCTAATGGAGCTTTAAGCAATCTAGGATGGGAATGAACACCACCATCAATGGTCAGCTATCAAATCTACCCAAATGCATAGGACAGGTTTACTGTCTTTGTGTGTGTGTTGTGTTGTTACAGTCGTGACCGAGTCTTCGTGACCCCATGTCCATGGAGTTTTCTTGGCAGGAATACTGGAGTGGTTTGCCAGTTCCTACTCCAAACGCCTACAGCACCTGGTATTCCCTGGTGGTCTCCCACCCTGCTTAGCTTCCAAAATCAAGTGAGATTGGATGTGCTTAGGGCATCTAGGCAGCTCTTAACTGTCTTTACCAAGCTTTAAAAAACTGACAAAGTCAGTTGGAAGCAAACATCTCTGGCCAGAGCATTCTATAACTGAAAAGCTGGAGGGTTACCAGAGGCAAGACCATTTGCTGGTCACTACCCAGTGAATATTTTACAGAACAACACACAGAAATGGTGGTTAACAGATACATGACCTGTACAACGCTTTATACAGTAGATAAAAACCAATACTTTGAGCTAAAAGATGGTTACAGTCAACTATGCAATAACTATTTATTTAAAATATTTACACTACCTGTCCTCATATATTTCAGGACAACTTACAAGAATAAACAGAAACATAATACTCCCCATGAAAATAAACGGAGGAATCTTTATTTGGCTTGCTTTTAAAAGAGTGCCAAAGAAAATTTGAGAAATTGAATCCCACCTCCAGTTCTTCCATGAAATCAAGTGAAGAAACCAGCAAGTCATTTATTTATTTATTTATTTATTTATTTATTATTTTATTTATTATTTTATTTATTATTTTATTTTATTTTATTTGTTAACCGTGCCAACTTTCCCAAAGGGAACTCTGGGCAGTGAACAAACAGGTAAATAAGAAAAGTACAAAAATGTAGAAATACTAAAACCAACAAATGTTAATAAAACAACAATAAGTACCCCCGGCAAGGCAAGAGGGCGAGCAAAACAATTGGGCAAACAAACATACAATCACACAATCAGCGATTACTAAAATGATCCTTAAACAGCCAAGTTTTTAAGGCTCTCCTAAAAGCTGCCAAAGACTCCACTAGCTGAATCTCAGCTGGTAATTTATTCCAAAGCATAGGAGTGGCCACTGAAAAGGCCCGAATACGGGTAGAAACCCTGTGGGCCTCCCTAGGGGTGGCCACCCAGAGTGAGAGGGTTAGCGATATTCTGGTGAAAATTTCTTTCTTTCTTTCTTTCTTTCTTTCT
Source organism: Phrynocephalus versicolor (assembly GCA_023846285.1). Lineage (NCBI taxonomy): Eukaryota > Metazoa > Chordata > Lepidosauria > Squamata > Agamidae > Phrynocephalus > Phrynocephalus versicolor. The sequence goes on along the minus strand of JAHTLZ010000016.1, from coordinate 27,160,092 downwards.
TTCTTTCTTTCTTTCTTTCTTTCTTTCTTTCCATCCCTTCCTTCCTTCTTTCCTTTCTTTCTTTCCCCCTCCTTTTCTTTCCTTCTTTCTTCCTCCCTCCCTCCTCCTCTCCCTTCTTTCTTTCTTTCTTTCTTTCTTTCTTTCTTTCTTTCTTTCTTTCTTTCTTTCTTTCTTTCTTTCTTTCTTTCTTTCTTTCTTCCTTCCTTCCTTCCTTCCTTCCTTCCTTCCTTCCTTCCTTCCTTCCTTCCTTCCTTCCTTCCTTCCTTCCTTCCTTCCTTTGCTTCTCTTACCAGCAAACACTGTCACTGCTTTAGAAGTGACCTGTGCAAATCTCCAGAACAAGAAGTTTCTCAAACTGGTTCCAACTGAGAGGGGATTATGATATTACATTAGCCACCTTTGGCAAGCAACCTTCCTGGCCTCTGACAGTGGAGGGGAGATTGCTTCTACAACGCTGGATAAGAGCACTTTGCTTCCCTGCTCTGCTAGTAGGCAAACCTGGGTCAAATCTCTCCCTCTCTCCTCCTCCCCACCCCTGCTATCTCCCCACTTCCACCAATATGCACTGTTAAACCCTGTATCTCTATACAGTATACAGTATTATCTGAAGGTTCCTGCTTAGAAAGATGACTCACCCACAGTCTGCTCAGAATTCAGCACAGTGACAGTAACGTCCGTTGAATCCTGCTGTCCAGCAGTATCTGTTACGGTCAGTTGGAAAGTGTAAATTCCTTCTTGCAGATTGGTGAGCACCACATGATCATTCTCTTTCTGAGAAAATAAAATGTAAAAAAAAATGGGAAGTATATTCGTGAGACATAATAATGGGCTAAACTATGCAAATGTTCCAGCAATTCCTCATCTTCATTCAGGAGAAATATGATCCTATTGTCAAGTTCCCAAAATTAGTCTGGCTGCCACATTTTGTACTTGCTTCTGTACTGCGTTCAAAGGCAGCCCAACACGGAGAGTGTTACAACAGTCAATCCTTGAGAATGCCAACACATGAACTAGTGCTATCAGGGATTTCCCAATTAGATAGGGTCTCAATGTGCCTAAAATGGGGGGAAAAGGTAGACCTGGCCATGACCGAGATCTTTTTTTTCACCAAGAGGGCTGAATCCAGAAGCACACCCAGATTACAAACCTGCTCTTTCAGTTCACCCCACCCAGGTCTCACACCTGACAAGAGGGCAGTTTGGCAGAGTAGGAGCTGCAGGGCATGAGACATTCCTAGGTAGGGAAGGTTCTTCCTTCTTCCATTTACAGAAAAGCAAAGCCTTTAACTCAACAGTTCTAAAGGGGACAAACTACATCACATAAGGAAAATGTCCTCTTCCAAGGAGAAAGGTACGGTAAAAATATTCTAAATCAATAGATACATGCATATTGTTCCATATATAAGTTCAAAGAGGTCCAAGTGCCTTTTAGGTCAACTCACTACAAACACAGCTATCTTTTCGGGTTAATGTTATCTAGCTATAAGGATGGCTGGCTCTTTTTATCACATGTTTTCTTAGCTCCTAAGCAATGTATCACCTCTGGACAACTGGAACATACAAGCATAGGGGGAGAGAGAAAGGGGGGAAAATCTCTCAAATACTAGCAGCTACTGGAGGACATGCCTTAACATGGTGAGGGAGTTTGAATTTATCAGAGACACTGAGAACAATACATTTTCCAAGGAGAAAGGTGGGGTAAAATATTCAAAATAAAAAATAAAATAAAATAAGAGAAAATACTCCATTATGAGCCTGGACTCCTATTACGCTCACTCAAGGCTGAAGTGGTTCACAGCTGAGGCAGTCTCTTCAGGAGCAACAGCTGCATTATCAGACGAAAATGGATAATTCCAATGAGGATGGGTGAAGGTGTATTTTATCTCCTCATGACAGGAGCCTTGTGGTGCAGTGGTTAAATGCTTGTACTACAAAATAGACTAGAATGCATGGCTTTGCATATTACATGCCTGATAAGGATTCTCTATGCATGCCTGAGCAAGGCTAAATCAGGCCTATTGAATTATGAATATAATGAAAGGGCCCACCCATTGTTAATCCAGAAGATCTTAGGAAAAAATGCTATTCCCAGGACAACAGCTACTTCCCACTCTAGCTGGAGGTTTTTGGGAGTAGTAGTAAAAAAAGGTAACTATTCCAAGTTCTGGAAGGTGCTATATCTCACGTTTGCATAACAGAAAGACACAATTTCATAATCATTCGGTGTCACAAAGTGGTGTCTTTAAACATTACTAGGGCAGGTACAACCATACACTAATGCATAATAGGAAACAAAAGCACCTTGCTTACTATGTTGTCAAACTAGCCTCACAAGCTAGAATTTGCTCAGGTATTGATGACAACAACTCCAAGTGATCACAAGGGGAAGTTGCCACATTCTGTATCTGTACAATGGCCTGGGATTGGCATTTTGTTTTTCTTTCTCTTTTAGCTAACAACCTAAGAAGTCTCATGCAGTCAATCTTGGGACCTAAAAGTAGTGAAATGAAGTGGTATTTTCTGTTCTCTCAGATTTAGAGAAGTTTAGTAGTAGTAAGTTGCAATTAACACTGCTCTGTTTAAAACATGAATGGGGTGTATGATAGGCTCATAATTTTGTTTCCCTGTCCAATGAATGTCCTAAAAACAGTGATGCCTTACTGTTAGCATCAGTGATGGTTTTGCCCCCTCCCCTTTGTTCCCCTTCTGAGAACTTTTGCTTTGGCCTGCATTTGGAGGAGTCTCACTACTAACTCAATGAGAGTTTTTAGTTCACATTTTATCCTGCTGGTACCAGATTGCAATTATGGAACTTCACACCCAATCTTGCTCCAAATGACATAATGGGACAAAGTGCACACTCTGACTGTTCTTTCCCTTGCTCCTTCCCACCCTCTCGCTGCTCAATTTGTTGTATACTAAACAGGGGGTTATCAATACAACCCAGCACTGGACCTGTGAGCCTCAGAGAAGGCTGGGAATGGGTGGAGATGGGTGCCCTTTTGAACCCCCCCCCTCTCTCTTACTCACTCATTCACTCACTCACTCACTCACTCACTCACAAACTTCTCCTCCCCCTGCATAACCCAGCCTGAGATTTGTCTCTCTGCTCAGAGATCCAAGGAAACAGAGCAATTTCTTGACAATTCTACAAGTACCCTTCCTTGGATCTGACAGTCTTGAACCCATGAATCACGATGTCAGAACACCTGCCTCAACAACAATCCATTTTGTTAAAAGGCAGAGTGTCAAAAGTATTGGAGCCCTGCCTTTCCTCGTTGGGTTGATCTGCAGCTTGTCCTGGAATCTGCCTAAACTGGATTTGCTGACTCTATTCCAAGCAAAGGAATCCACTCAACAGGCAAGCAAAATCTCAAAATCCCCAGGCCTTAAAGCAAAAGAAGGGTTCAGCTTTGAACTACATCAGGCCCTGATATCAACAAGTTCACCTACAACGTTGATTTTAGCTTTCATGGCACTCCCACATAGTCTCCTGTCCCCGTGTCAAACAGGATGAGATCAGCTCAGTCCTGACCATGCAATACAGAGATGGGGCAATCAAGTTGCCAGATTGGAGGCATCTTTGTCCCTGAGATTTCTAAGCCTAAATAGAAGGCAGGGCCTTTGCAACATCAACAGGTGCGTACCGTTGTGATATCAGAGGAGGGAAACCCTTGAACACCAATTGCAAAACAGTCTATTTGACAAGACAGAAAAAGCAGGATGCTATGATACATTTAAATACTGATGAAGTAATGCTGCAAAGAATCTGCTGGAAGAGATTTGCAACTGGAAGGTTACTACAAAACGGGAAGCAATTGCATTATTACTGAGTTGGAGCTAAAGAGTTCCTTTTCCAACTCAAGAGTGTTTTATTTCCTTTTTTCAGCTTGCTGTCTTGTTTCTGTCTGACCTATAAAGAGCGAGTTTTTTTAATCTCATGTTTAAAAACATGAAATTAAACTGACAGACTTTAAGCTCCCTGGATCTACACCTTTTAAAAACACTGATACACACACAATACAAAATATTACCTTGGGAGCCAAGCACAGCAGAGAACCACTGTCTATACCAGTGATGGCGAATCTTTTAGAGACCGAGTGCCCAAACTGCGATTCAAAACCCACTAATTTTTCGCCAGGTGCCAATACAGCAATTTAGCCTGAATACAGGTGGCTGTGAAGGGGCAACATCGGGTGCCCACAGAAAGGGCTCAGAGTGCCAGCTTTGTCACCCATGCCATAGGTTCGCCAACACTGTCATAAGCTGTTGTGGAAAGGTCCCAAAACTTACCTCCATGACCACTGAAGTATCACCTGAAAGAAGTGTCCACTCATAATTTGCAATTCCATCATCGTCAAAACTTTCTGTGCCCCTCAGGGTGACTGGCTCATTAGGCTGCACCTTCATTTCCATCCAAGCACGGGCTACAGGGGGTTTATCATCTGCTGTAGAGAAAAGAAACAGTAATTTACTACTTCATTCTTCATCTTGTATTTCTACCTACTGCGTAAAAGGCAGCAAACAGATACAAAAACATCAACTACAATTTTCCAATAAAACAAAAGGATGAAATAACAAAAACGTTAGATGCAACACTTAAAGAGGAAGGAAGGAAGCACACGGTAAGAGGAAACAGTAGCTACTATACCTATTCCACAACCAACCTAAATAAAGGAGGCAAAATGGAGGCCAGACATTAGGTATTATCATGTTTATATTTTCTTTCATGCAGGTGGCTTATGTTGCCCATAAGGAAGGCACTTCTCTGACTCAGTTTGAACTGCAAGCAGGTACGTAAATATGTCAATAATGTAGATCAATATTTTTAATACATCTGCTTCTAAGAGATATGGCTATTATTTTAGGCCCAGCTGATCATGATCCCTCAAGGGCAGCTTTATTTTCAATTCACCATCTGCTAAAAAAAAAAAAGATATTTTTCAATGTTCATTTACACAGACAGTGTTGTCTTGCTGGGACTTCTGTCTCTTTTGTATGCTCTGACATTTTAAAAATATTGATGGATAATACAACCAAGGTTTTCTTTAAAAATAAGAAAACTTTGAGAGGGACAGTGTGTAGTCAGATAGATGAGGGTTTTTATCAAATGGTAACTAACTTGGCATTTACCATATTTTCTTGGATGCAAAGAAATCATCATGACTCTGTTTCCCCTACAATGTTGCTGGACTGTTTGGGAAGGAACTAAAGCCCAGGCTGTGATGTTTAGTAGACCACCCCACACATGAATATGTTGGTGGGGCCTTTATAATCCAAGAAAACCAAGGCAAAAATGTTCTGTTTTCATGCTTCGCTAGTAAGCAGGGTGCTTTTCGGAATAGAAGAGCAATGGGTGGGATAGGCACCGAATTGACAACACTCTTCTAAATGCAAAAATGGCTTGTCTTCCAATGCTGAAAGGAATGTTCTAAAAGACTGCATTTATCTCCAGGCAGAAGGCCACTAGTGAGGGAACTTCAGAACAAGCCATGTGTGACAATGGGCCATCCATTAAAAGCTCCTCACTGTACACACACAAACAATGCACATGAACTTCAGGTAAATAATTGACAAGGAACAATTTGCAGCTTGCCATGAGAAACACTGCAGCACCATTGGTAGCCCACACCCAGACCAGTCATTCCCTAAATAGGAAAACATTCTTGGGGGGAGGGGGACATAATGCATGATAAGATGCACACACACAAAATTGCAGAAACAACTTCGCTAGACTTGAAGCTGAAACTCCATTGAAAGTACAACCTGCCTTTCTCATTCCAGAGAGAATTCCATATTTCTGTATGGAAAATTCACTGTATCCTCTAGGTCCAGGATAACTCATAATATACTATACAAACATCCCCACTTCGTAAGATTGGCAATTTTTGTTTCTTTTTCAAGTACTGTAGCCTGTAGTTTTAAAAAATCTAAGGGGGAAAATAATCAGTATATTTTATTACCATCTCAAATTCCAAAAAAATTATTCTAAGGTATGAAAATCGGCCTCATATTAGTTGTCTCCCAAGAACTCATTTGCCAACAAAAGCATTACTGGTACATGATGACACTGAATGCAAGCTGCAGCTTAGTAAAAGATTTACTGCTATGGTTTGCACCACTGATCCTACACCAGCATAACCAGGGCCGGTGCTAGGTTTTTTTGCGCCCTAGGTGAGGGGCAGGCAGGGGGCGGGTGGGGCGGGGGGCAGGATGGTGGGGGGCGGGGGGCGGCAGGGGGCGGCGGCCGCGGGGGGGGGGGGGGGGGGGGGGGAGGGACGGCGGGGGCCAGCGGCGGGGGCGGCAGGCTGTCCAGCGTCCTCTCTCCATTTTGGTGCCCTAGGCAACCGCCTAGTTCGCCTTAATGGATGTGCCGGCCCTGAGCATAACTAACCAACAAGATTCTAGCCAATTGTATTTGAAGACATGGAAACAGGTGCACCAGGGAGAGTCCCCACGTAGACATACATCAGATTATGCCGTATCTTATACGTATTTTAACATATCTGTTGGAAATATATATATATATATATCTGCCCCCATGCATTATACTCTGTTTCTATCCCATGCTGTTTGTCTCCACCACTGCTGGGCCAAAGGTGTTCCTGAACGACTGCTATTTTGAGCCTCTTGCAGTATTGTGCAAGGGATACTCTAATTTGTGGTTTGGAACTGCCAAGACATGAATCTATCACACTTGATGTTGGACAATAACCGAGATGGGTTACATCATAAAGAGGATGACTAATATAATGGGAAGAATGATTACTCAGTACTCACCACTGCTCGGGTTAGTTTATCCAAACAGAAAACCACATAAAGATAAAAGTTTATCAATAGTTCCTATCTGTAAGCCATCTAGTATACCTTAACACCCTGTAGCATCCTTTTGCTACATTTTTTACAGAAAAAGCATGCTGTATTTCCATTTAGTGACTACTAAGCCAATTGCTGAATGAATCACAGTTGTAAGCAACTGTTACCCAAGGCCACGATTCAGTACCAATCTTACATTTCCGCACCAGTTTCCACATGTAAATGTATATTAAGTTATTCTACCTGTTTTCTTATTCTTATTCTTATTCTTATTCTTATTCATCATCATCATCATCATCATCATATCAACAGCTATAATAATATAGCTTATGCCAATGTGGAATATTATGGTGGGGGGGGGAACATAATACAACAGTTACTACACTTAACTGGTATAACATGCAAATCTGTATACCATGTAAATGGGTACTTAATTTGCATAATAGGCAAATAGTTTACCCAAATTTGGAGCACTGGTATAAGGCAATTCTAAGAGTGCGTGAGTAGCCAATTTTTATCCAGAGATAATTCTGACTCAGCAAAGAAGAAACCAGGACTTCTTAAGTTTTGAATAACTCTAATTTAAAGGAAGCACAGTACAGTATTGCATTTGCTTATAACTGGAAACCTTCAGTGATATAAAGTTGTATAGAGTTAGTCAGCCAGTCAGAAATGTATGAACTGACATTTCACAGAAATAAGTTTGTAGGTAGGGAAAAGAAATGGCAAAACTTCTAAAGAGTAATTTAAAGTAATTAATTAATGCTATCCCTTTGAAGTTAACCTTGCACTACAAGAGGCATTGCGTAAATCCCATAATAGTTTACCACTTCAAATTAAAATCTGCAGCAAATCTGAATGCAGCTTCATTACATCCCAGCTCCGGGCTTCACACAAGCAACTACTGTACCTGGCATCTTTTCCACCGTGCCAAGAATTTTACATCTAAGAACTTACTCCTGACAAATCCATCTTTTGTCATGTTTGAACTCTGGTACAGCTCTGAGGAAGAGGGCTTTTGCCTTCGAAATATCTGCAACTGATTTGTTATTTCACTGGTAACCTAAGGTATCACCTGGTCTGTTTTTGTATTTAATTTCAAAAATGTCATTCCTTAATGTGCCTCTTTTCTTTTACTAGATATCTATGCACAGCTGACTTATTCAGTTAGCAGAATTGTTTTTCCTAAACAATAATCACACAAATGCACAGGTATGGGGGTACATTTTGAACTAAGTGGCACAAAAACAAGGCTGTGTGCCAGCAGCCATTTTCAGGGAGAAAGACTGAAACCTATCAATCCCCCAAATGTAGAAAAACTGAAAAAGTAAAATCACTCGACTTGCATAAACAGACCATTAAGACAGTCGTTGAATAAGGCTGATTAATATTTTGCAGTTGTAAAAATTCTTTGTAGCTCTTTTACTCAATACTTGGTCTTCTAGACTGGTGAACAGCTGCATCAAGGTGTTCATTTCAAGCATTAGGAATGGCAGAGCCATCAATGCTATGCCCTACATGGTGCCTGAGTTGGACACTGGCACCACCAACACCCACCTTTCCACTCTGGCTCCACCTAAACCAGCTATGTGAAGAAGGTATTATGGGGAGACATTATGGGAAGCAATAGCCAAAAGAAAGTTACTGCAACAATATAATTATTAAAAAATGTCCCAAAACATTTTTCAGCCACAAATACTGTTTATTTCAATACTAGCTCACCGTATAAAACAACAGTATATAGCTTAGAAAGGACAAATGACCAGTACACTAAAAAATCAAGTGGAAATGAACTGGAATGTTTCCACTGTCGTAATCAAAACTGCTTTGGTGCCCGTTCCTGCACCAACATATTCATTATGTTACTTGAGTCTCAATAAAGTGGACAGACAATCAAGGTTGACAACAAAAACCAAGAACAGATTGTTTTGCCAGAAAAAATTCAAGGCTACTTCAAACGTATATATTAGGCCACATATATCCTTTACCTTTTTTTTTCAATACCATCACTTTAGAAATCTGTCTTACACCAGTTTTATTTGGTATAAGATTTCAAGGATGTAGTTAAAAAAAAAACTTATGCCCAATAAAACCTGTTAATTCTTAAGATGCTTCAAGACTTCATCATTTTTGCTGTAATAGATTGCCTTCGCTATTTCATTCTCCCAGGATGATGAATGATTTTAAATGGCTAAATGTCAAAGAGATAATTTAAATTTCTCCCCACTCTTGATTCTCTTTAAGGAGATATTATTGTGGGGCATGAAAATACTGTTTGTCTGGCTGTCAGGAAGATTTATCCAGGCAAAAACAGGAACTGTGAGCATGCAGTCGAAGAGATGCACTGTGGGTACATTGCAACATCAACACACACGTGGTGCTTTCAGGTCAGCTCTAAGAAACATTCCAAGCAAACATCACTTTGAAAACAAGAAACTCCCTGGGGGTTGTTTTCCCCACCTCTTCTCTTCTGAGGCTCATTTGATCATTTTCGTTGCAGCAACAAGTTGTTATTTGGAAGCCCCCTTAGACTCAAGCTCTGAATGTATCCAGTGTCCCTGGCATTTTTTTTCCTTATAGAAATCCTCTATTTTCCCTACCATATGAAAAGGCAATTAGGGAAGAATCTGATGATAGAAATGGCTGCCTGGGAAAATCTAGGGAAGTGGTGGCGAACCCTTCAGCACTCCAGAGGTTTTGGATCACAACTCCCAGAATTCTGAGCCTAGGTTGCCAATGACAAAGGACTGTGGGAGTTGTGATGCAAACATCTGGAGTGCCGAAGGTTCACCACCACTGATCTAGGGAAACACCTGATCATTAATATCGGCACCTTAATAATGTTACCATGACCAAAGTACAGTGGACCCTCGTATCCTAACAAACGGTTTGTATAACATAATATCTGTAGAACATGAAAAATTCCGGAGATAGGGAAAAATTGCTTAACAGAATCACCTATGGGACAAATCTGTACATAAAAATGGTCGTGATTGGGGATTACTCTCTATTCAATGCATTCCTATGGTAAATTTGTATAAAGGAAAATTTGCTTTACATAATTTCATTTGGAACAAATTCCTTTATACAAGGTACCACCGTAGCACCTTTGTCGAAGCCCCCTGCCCCAGCTTCCTGAATCTGATACTAAGAGAGGAGGAAAACAAGAAACAGTAGCATTTGTCAAGAACCTCTCAGCCCCCTCTGTAGTTTGAGTCCAAGTATCGTCCAGAGGCTGGAAAACTTTCTTCCTTAGAAGCTTCAGATCCCAGAATCCTTCGCCAGCACAGCCGCTGCCATGAAACTGCTACTCCTGCTTCTCAGCCTCATTTGCTTCAAGGTGCGGTGCCACTGGCAATCTGAATTGATTCCTGTTCCCACTTCTTAAAATATCAGGTTCAAGTCAAGTGGTATGCAGTATAAATCTGTAGCAGCATTCACTTTTAACTGGAATTATATCAATTTACTGTATTCTGTTAATTAAAACTGGTGGGGGAAGGACTATATTGAAATTGGCTCATTTTCTTAGAAGCTGCTCTTCAAATGATACATCAGTAAATCAAGTACTGTATCTACCAGGAACCAGCATAATACTCACTAGAAACGGGGGGGGGGCAGACGGGGGACCTTAGACAATTAATGATAAAAGGGGGAATGGAAGGGAGGTTTTCAGCAGGTTCAGCAAAAAGGGAGCCAATGCTAGAGCCTCAACACCTGTGGTGCTCTCCTGGATGCTGGCTTTCTGGGGGTGGGGGAGATGACCCGTAGGTTGCATTTGCACTTCCACCAGCTCTCTGCCTACTCTGCACACCCACTGGTCCCAGGCTACTCTGGCAGCTTTCATGGGCCAAATGGACAGAACAGGGTAGGTGGTTGTAACAAACATATTGATAAAGTGATGCAGCAATACACATTACAGTGGTACCTTGTATAAAGGAATTAATTCGTTCCAAGTGAAATTATGTTAAGCAGATTTTCCTTTATACAAATTTCCCATAGGAATCCATTGAAAACAGAGCAATCCCTAATCGCGGCCATTTTTATGTTGTACGGATTCGCCCCATAGACGATTCTGTTAAGCAAATTTCCCCTATCTCCGGAGTTTTTTATGTTGTACAGATTTTATGTTATACAAACTGTTTGTTATACAAGGGTCTACTGTATATGAAATAAGTTTTAAAAATGTTTTAAAGGAAAAAAATACAGTGCCATCCAAAATCCACATATGCACACATTAAAAGAACAACAGCATCCACATCCACAAAACCGCATTGAATTGAACTGATTTAGAAGCAGGGCATTTTAAAAAAAAACAATCATGTCAGCCAGTGGAAATAAATTCACTCTGCAATCCACATAAATCAATTTTACCCATGTGTAGCATGCCCAGGAATGTATACATTAAATTAAATAAAACTTAAATCAATTTAACTGCAGTTCTTAATGCCAATAGAACTTCATCCTTATATAGTTTTTTTTATCTATGAGTTATATACTTAAGCACCTGTTTTTCATAAACTCTGAACAAAGTTCACCTTCATCTCCATAGTTCCTCCTTACTCACTGTCATTCTGAGGTTTACCTTTCTCTCAGATATCATTTCCTTGCTTTCAGTTAAGTTTTGCCATCACATCTGCCAAAACCAATGGTCACATGACATTAAAATGGATTTCGTTATCATGAAAAAGACATCAGAAGCCGCATGTTTTGCATAACTGCAAGGGGTTTTTAGATCTTTGATATTATACAAATCAATGGCAAAGATCCCTTTAAATGAACATGAAAAAGAGAGACAATGGTGTTAAAATAAAGTCACTTAAATCTAAATAAAAGCCTGATCAACCCAACCTAACCCCTCCACGCACACATTTTTCCTCTCTCCCTTTTAGAAGAACTCACACATGTACACAGCCAGGGGTGTACCACAATCAAAGCATTGAGATTTATTTATTTTTGTTTTTATTAGTAGGACAATGATACTACCTCCACCTTTTCTAGCTTCCCTACAGATCCACTTTGATCTTAGGTATGACTTTCCAGTAACAGTTCGACACACGGGGATAGATGTTCAAAGGAACTGTGCATTGTCCTGAGCTATCCTTGGCCGTTACTTCACGAGCCGCTCGCTTCGCGGCAAGCCGTCATTTCTGTGCGAACCGATCGCTTCAGTCCGCACGCTCCTCCTTTTTGGCTGCGACGTCACCCCGACCACGCCCCCTTTACCGTGCTCCAACCGGGGTGAGTGATTCCCCTGCCATGGGCCGGGAATCTTTTCGCTTCGCATCTCGCTTCGCTCCCAACGTCACGTGTGGTCTCGGTTTTTGGCTTTTATTTCAAGTTTTTTTAAAAAATATTCAAACAGGGATATCGATGCATTGCTATATCGTTTCATCGCTTTGCGTTGTTACTTCCTCGCGCGAGTAGCGGCGGCGGCGGTGGGAGCAGGAGGAGCCGCTGCTGCCTCGCCCAGCCAGAGCAGGACACCTGGGGCAGGCAGCGTGCAAGCGGCGGAGGGCAGGCGGCTGTGCCATGCGGGGCTCCCCCCGAGTAGCAGCGGCGGCGGGGGGGCTGCCAATGATGCCAGGAAACAATGGACAAAACAATATAAATTAGGAGCGGAAAACACAGGATCGTACAGTAACCACGCTCTGTCGTGAATGACAGCCAAGCATTGATGCATCGATACGCCGAGTAAATTTTTTTTAAAAAATAAAAGGAGAGTGGAACCGGACGTTGCAAATCAGCTTTCTAATGCGAAGGGAGCACGTGAGGTAGTAATCGATTCGGTCCCAAAAATGCCCCGCGTGAGTACAGAGAAACGGGGGTGGGAGCGAAGGGAGACCACGTGACCACCACGTGACCGCCTCCGAATTCAAATCGAAGGCAAGGTCGATTCGAAGCGAGGCACCTCGTGAAGTAACGGCCCTTGTCAAACTACAGGGATGGTACAATCTTGAAAGGGGATAAGCTTACTCCTTTCTAAAACTGAGAGATGCAACACATGGTTGGTTTATACAGTATACATCAAACCAGCTAGTTGCAATTACAGTGGTACCCCGACTTAAGAGCACCCTGACTTAAGAGCAATTCGACTTAAGAGCAGAAAACTGTTGGCATTTTAACTGCCGCCTTACAAATTTTAGATATGGTATGTTCGACTTACAAATATTTTTTCATTGTTTTGATTTTTTAAACTTATTTTTTCAATTTTTTAGATAGGTACCCCGACTTAAAAATAGTTCGACTTAGCATGCATTCGGAAAGGATTAAATTCGTAAGTCGAGGTACCACTGCATTTTTAGTTTTTGGGGAACAAACAGGGGTTGGGCTCTGGATCTGTCATCATGAGTGTCTGAACATCTTACCAACTGTATCAACATTCCACTGCTCACCAGCAGAGCAAGCATATCAATGGCAGCCCCAGTGCTTTGCTACTCATTTTAAGGTAATGTTTCCCAGCCTTTGATTTGTCTTCTACTATTCCTTATGCCAGGTTGGGGAAGGGCTTCTAGGTGCTGAAGTTCAACATCATCTTGGGACCCATGATTGAGGGTGTCTTTGGGAGGGACCAGAATACGAGCAAGTTATACAACAGATGTAACATATCTGCAGGGATGAGTAAGATATTGGGAAACCATTTAGGTCATTATGACATTGTATCTTCTGGGCCAAGCGGGAAGCACCAGGGAGAAATTCCAATCTCTCCAGGCATCTTACTTAATTTTTTTATTCCCACCTTTTTTCTCAATAGGATCCACAACGACTTACAATATTAAAACAAACAATATAAAAACCAGAAGGAGATTGGGGGGGGGCAATAAAACACACACACACAAAAACCACAAGAGCCGTCTTCTAGGAAGCCAATTACTAAGATAAAGCCTTTCCCTGCTTGTAGAGGGACAGCAAAGGGGAGGGAGGAAGCATGGTGTCTCGTGGAAGGAGTCCCACAATTTGGGAGCAGTGATGAAGAAAGCTCTCTCTCAGGCCATCAACAAATGTATCCGGGAAAGTGGCAGGACAGAGAGAAAGGCCTCCCTTGATGATTTTAAAACTTAATCTTTCAATTAGAGAACTCAGAGAAGATAACTAGTCTGTTATCTTCTCTGAGTTCTCTCCAGCACTGCTATCTAGCAAACTGGTTTTTGAAGTAGCAGTTCAAGTAGCATTGAAAATTGAATGGTATGATACATCACCCCACCAGAAGAATTCATACTGGGACGTGGTTCATTTTATGTAGCTTTCATGGTCCTTACGAGTATCTCAGGGTTAAAATGCTTGGTTTCCCCCTCTCCCTTGAAATCCTTGCAACACTTCTTGGAGATGGAAACTCCCAGGAAGCATATGAGAGCATAAGGTCAGCCTGTGAGGTGACTCATAGCTGAGCAAGAATTTGAACCTGACACTTGGACCAAATTGCGGAATGGATTTGTTTAGGAGGCTTTTATTCTTTATTTTATGACATCAGTCTTTTAGGCACTTAGACAGCGGAACAATTTTCTTACACTTATAATCAGTATACAGTACCCTTGGCAGCTTGGTATCATAGGCACCTGTGGCTATTGAAAGGACTATGGGGTTCATCTTGTATTAGTCATACTGAATGCAACAGAATCAATTGGGCAAGGAGGCCATGGTTTGGAAAAAAAATCAAACAGATAGAAGAATCTGAGACTATTATTCAAGCATAGAAAATGGAATACTCTGGTTTCAAGATATGCAAACTTATTCTGAAATAAAAGTAACATCTATGAGGTCAGCTAGGAGAAGGTAAAATGGGTGTGTCACAAAATTTGATTGTTCCGATGTAACTTGTTCAGGTAGAATATGGAGACACAGAAGGGTTTCTAAATAGGCAAAGATGCCAAGCAAGGATGTACTGTTCGGCCTTTATGCAGAATGCATCGCATAAAACCTTAAGATGAAGCTAGGAAAACAGGAAGGTGTAAAGTAAGACAGGTTGACTTAAAATAAGACAATACCTTAAGACCTGAGCACAGCTGTTAAAAATTGAACCTTTTGAGATCATTAATTCATAAGGTCACTCTAAGTCAAAACCAACTTCACTGCAAACAGAAAGAAGATTGGAATTTCAAACATGCTGAATTTTCCACTTACTGAATGCAAGCCTTCAGATCTTTCTTCAAATCCAACCCCTCCTTAAAAATCCCTGAATGAGCAGCTTTCTATTGAACAATAGTTCTCCATTTATAAATAAGTATTACAACAACCTCCTTTAGAATGTTTTTTCTGATGACGGAGATAAAAATCACAAAACATACGAACACTACAATACACATATGCACACATATATAAATATATGCATACGCACACTCATAAACAGTACACAAAACTCCTCATTACAAAAGAACTTAATTCCAAGTGCAAGTATGTACCATATTTTTCACTCCATAAAAAGCACTGGACCATAAGACGCTCCTTGTTTTTAGAGGCATGTATGTGTGGAGGGGGGGGGGAATCACACATACATACTGTGGTGGAGTCGGCCGCCGCCCCAGGAGCCTCCAGGGCCCACAGCCCACCGCATGTCCTGGGAGCTACTACAGGGAGGAGCCTTGTAGGCCATGCCCAACCTCTGTCCGTGGTGGCTGCTGCTACTGCTGCTGCTGTGGCTTCTTTGGTTGCTGCCGCCTCCTCCTCAGCTGCTGCCATCTTGTCCTGGCGGCTGAAAGGAATGTGCCCCAGCTCAGCCCATTCTGCTCCCGGGGCCTCCTCTTCATCTTCCGGGGGAGCGACCCAGCCTGCCTTTGCGGCTCTTGCTTCTGCTACCGCCCACTTCGGCAGCCGTTCTGCTTCCCGGTTGGCGGGCCCTATTGGCAGCAAGCGCCACTGCTTCTGCTTTAGCTCTGCTGCTGCCTCCGCTGCCACTACCACCCACCTCGCTCCTGAGGCGATGAAGAAACCTCAGCTCTGTTCCGACATGTCTATGTTCAACTCCCAGCATGCAGGGGCTGCCTCCTGATGAGAAGTAAGCTGTCCTCTCACCAGCCGCCAGGACAAGATGGCAGCAGCTGAGGTGGTGGCAGCAGCAACAGAAGAAGCCACAGCAACAGGAGCTGCCCGAGGCAGAGGCCGAGCATGGCCTGGAAGGCGTCTCCCTGTAAGAGCTCCTAGGACATGCTGTGTGCTGCAGGCCCTGGAGGCTCCTGGAAGCAACTGCTGCAGAGACCTCTGGACCCGTGGCGGCTGTTGTGGAAGCCACCGCAGCGGCTCATGGCTCCCATTGAGGGAGGAAGTGAGCCACGGGCCTCAGCACGGAGGGCCCTACAGTGGCCACCAGTGGGTTCAGAGGTCTCTGCAGCCTCCACGACCTGCAGTCCAGAGGGCTGTAATTGCTCTATAAGACACACAGACATTTCCCCTTACTTTTTTGGGGGGATGTGTCTTACTGAGCAAAAAATATGGTATATTCAAATTATAAAAACTGTCACATTTGATCATTTATTTATAGCTTACAGATTACAATTATATCATATTTGCACTCCAACAGGCTCAAGCTGAATTTCCCAAACTCCAGTTCAGCACCCCAGCAGCCCTTCCTCCTTCCTCCACAACAAGTTTATGGCGTAAATAAGAAGTGGTCTGAACTTTCAAATGTTTCCCAATACTGGAAGGTGCAGTTCTAAAACAGGTAAAAGTTCAAGGATGTTATTATTCAGCTCCCATTGAACTGGTTTGCCTAGACTTAGAGTAAACCCACTGTTTAAACAACAGAACATACATTACTGCCAATCAAATTATTTCCAGGTTGCCCCTCCTCTATGGGAACATTAAATATGGCCACCTTATGGAGGGAACAGTAGAAAGAAAGCCTGAATCTTATCAACTTTGCATATACACATACTGTACACTGGTTAAATATATCTATTTATTTATTTAGACCAGAACATCATTTTTATCCCAACATAATGTATAATATACAGTGGGCCCTTGTATAACAAATGGTTTGTATAACATAAAATTTGTACAACATAAAAAAATTCTAGAGATCGGGGAAATTTGCTTAACATAGTCACCTATGGGGCAAACCTGTACAGCATAAAAGTGGGATCACTCTGTTTTCAATGCATTCCTATGGGAAATTTGTATAAAGGAAAATTTGCTTAACATAATTTCATTTGGAACGAATTAATTCCTTTATACAAGGTACCACTGTATAAATTTCTTGAAGCACTGCTCTACAGAAGCATGATGGATCGTTTGCAACAATGAAATTGAAGGATAGTAGATGAAAAACATGGTCAATTACTTTAAAAAGTAGTTATAGTCATAATCCCCTAGTATAATTTGGATTATCACCAGTCTTGTTATTTTACACAGCTCTTTACTTTCACTGTTCTCAAAAATAAAATACAACTAACAGCTACTTTCTTCAAATACAACAAAACACAGTGATCTGTGTCATAAAAAAGCTTAATACAGTCACAGATGTCAAAGAGGTATACTTGATCACTGTAATTATACTTCTAAAACTATAATTTCAAAAGTTACAATGATAAAGCTATAATTTTAAAAGTTACAGTGCAAATCAACAGGATTTGTACAATTATAATATAACTTGGCAATTTGAAAATAAGAAATAAATATTAGTATTTTTGTAGTTGTCCCCATGCTCTGGATGCTCAGACAAGAGAAAGCTTATTCATTAAAGTGAATGAAAGCAGATGTACAGAATGCTCACAGAGGCTAGTTTCTCTTATAGATTTCTGACTGAGAGGATGAATCCAATCATCTTCAGGCTTCTAAATGGTCACTGTTTGTGAACTCTTCTGCAAATGAATTTTACCTCTTGGGTTAAAAGAAGTCTTCATCCTTGTTCTATGTAAATTATGTCATTCACTGTGAACAGGGGAATTCTAAGCATGACCTGAGTTTTTGTGCGTGGAATAACTGGATATGAAGGATGTGGGTTTTTGTGGTGTGTGTGTGTGTGTGTGTGTTATTTATTTGTTTTTGTTTTGTTTTGGACTCTGGCTCCCAGAAGACTCCAAGAATGTCCTTTGCAGAATTCTTGAAGTCCTACTCCACAGACTCATGCCTTAAGACACTTGTACCTCCCTCACCTGGGCCTAGCTCCCCAAGGCTGTATTCTAGGCCAGGGGTGTCCAAACTTTTAGTAAGGAGGGCCAGATTTGGTGGCCGAGAATGCGTGGGGAGCCGGCTGCTCCCTGACCTTGCCCCCAACTATGAGCTCCGTCCACTGACCCCTTGCAAGCCCCACCCAAGGGCTCCCCCCGCAAGGCATTTGGAGAATGGGAAGGTGGACATCCAAGGCGTATCCGGCATACGCACGTACCCCCGTCACCCCGGCATTAACACCTGTTCTTATTTAGTTTTGCCCCCAGGCGCAGTCCCTCAGATTTGGATTATTGGACACAGCATCGTGTATTGGGTTAGTGCGTGGGTGCAAGGCTCGCCGTGGGGACACCAGCTAGGAAAGGAGGACAGTGTCCGTATCACATGGTTTGGCAATAAGGGAATGCGTTGGGGTGCTTTTTTACCAGATATATGGCGGTGCTTCAAAAGGGTGGCCCCCCCGCAAGTGCTTGTTGTCCAGTTCGGGGAGAATGACCTCACTTCCCCCAGGGGTGTTGACCTGAAAATGAAGATGGCTGCCTCTCTACAGGTAATCCATGACTCTTACCCTGAGGTGACCATTGTACGGTCCTAGTTGCTGCAGACGAGGTGTTGGCAGGGTGCACACCACCCAGGGCGGGTGGACACGAAGCAGCGCAAGATCAACAAGGACATAGGGAGACTGGTAACCAGCTGGGTGGGTGGGGGCTCTGGGTTAAACATCCAGCCATTACATCCAGGTCTCCAGAGATGTACAGGGAAGATGAGGTGTACCCCTCAGATATGGGGAATGAGCAATGGGTGGGAGCCATTAAGGATGTCATTGGTGGTTGGTTGCAGCTGCAGTGCTCTGGCGGGAACCAGCTCTGGTGGCGTTTTTACAGCCATTGGGATGGAGCCAAGCGCTTGAAGTAGTTGCACAGGACCTGCACTCAGACGAAACAACCGAACAAGTCTCGTCAAAGTAAAGGCCATGGGCTGAATCATGAAGGAACAGCCGGAGGCCTGTGGAAGGTTCCACTGATACAGGCCAACATTGGGGTCTATGCCCCTCGGGGGTCCTGTCAGCGGGATAAGGTGCAGGTGTACCTTTGTGGTGGACACCCCAGGGATACCTACCACTAAGACCTGCTTTGGGGCATTCCCAAAAGAACTGGGGGGAACGCAGCAACATCAAGGGGCAGGTGGGCTCCTTGATGTGTTGGATCTGACCCAATGACTCAACCAGAGCACTGCTTGTATTTGTAACCAATAAAGTTGTGGCCAATTTATTTTTCCAAACATTTAATGGTCTTGTGCAGTTATTCTTTGTAAACTGGGAGGCACGGCTATAGGCAATAAACAGTTTTCCTTTTTTGTGAAGGAAGGTCAGTAGTAAGGGGGTTCTGTTGTTGTATTGTTACAGTCATGACCGATCCTTCATGACTCCTTGTCCATGGAGTTCTTCTTGGCAAGAATACTAGGATGGCTTGCCAGTTCCTACTCCAGTCACCTACAGCACCTGGCGAGATCGGATGTGCTTATACATGTTGTTATATCATGCCCAACATATAGTTTTTCATAGCAGTCTTGTCTATATTCTGTAAAAACAGGCCAGGGCTCCATAGTACCCTATGTCTCCATGCTGCCCAGCCCTGATTATGTTGCTCTTTGGACTTAGAATGAGCAATAGTCAGGTACTGATACCCAGGCACTGCAAAACACAAGTGGCAGACAGTTCCAGCTGGCTGCACAATGCTTCTGTGCTAAACTATACCATACAAAACACCAAGTGTCTTCTGAGTTGCCCTCCTGACAGCCTCTATACACTGTCTCTGATTTTAAACAACCCAAAAACATACAGTGGAAACCTAAGGGAACACAACAAAATCACCACCTTTAGCTTCTGTGGTGCAGCATTGATTCCTACTTCTCCATTTGAACAACTATCCAATCTAAGTTTAGCTTAAAAACAGGACCATCTGACTGCAAGGATTTTACACATACTGTTCAAGAGGCATTTTTCCTCCCCCCCCCCGCCCTTTTGATGCCTCTTGCTGAGGGTGTTCCCTCTTTTTTGTCGTTGTATTGTATTGTCTATTTTAATCCTGTTGTAAACCGCCCAGAGTTCCTGCTGGAAGATGGGCGGTATAGAAATGAAACAAACAAACAAATAAATAAATAAATAAATAATAGATGGCAAACAGCAAGTAAAGGGATGACACAGTCACAGACTTTCTCTTCTCCTTCACTACAGCAATTATTTCCAAATCCATAGCTATACACATACACAAAGACACACACGTGCGGTACATACAGCTCTTTCATCTCATATGGCCAGGAGAAGACCACTGGCGGTGCCTCCTCTGGAAAGTATAATTCAGCAGATGAGAAAACCTGGAAAGGTCTCCAAAAGTTCAGGAAGAGAAAACTAAGATAGAGAAGTATCTAACCAGCAGGTTTAGTCATCTCATTCCTCAGGCCTCTTTATTAATCCTGTCTCCTAGAAACACACCTGAACAGCCACACTCTTTTCTGCCCCTCAACGGAAATGATGCACTTACCTGTCCTGTTCCAACAGGCCTCACAGACTCTGTATGATTCTCCACCTCCTGACCTAGTTCATCCTACGTCACAGTTCTAGAATTCATTTCTTTTCTGGCACAGAACCAATAATTAATCCTAATCTCCTCAAACTGGCACTACCTCAGGTGTACATTTCCACAATTCAGCCTTCAAGGAAGTGTGAGCACATGTGTGCGTGTGTGCGCGTGCACACACGCACACGCGTGCGCACGCGCACACACACACACACACACACACACACACAGAGAGAGAGAGAGAGAGAGAGAGAGAGAGAGAGAGAGAGAGAGAGAGAGAATGAATTCAAACATTTAAAATGATAAAACTATGCAAAAACTAAACTAGAAACAAGTAAGGACTCTCCCTGTCTCTCCCAATGCCCATCCAAACTAAACTTTTTATTTAGGATCAACAAGAAAAGTAACCAACAAGAAAATATTTCTGAGAAAAAGCATGTCACAATGAAGGTGCCACCAACAAGGGAGCCCTGAGCCCAAATTACCTCAGTCTCTTAGGGGACAAGGCCGTTGCCCAGCCTCAACTGATAGTAACATCCTCAATGAGTCTTTTGTTTCCTTATAACAGTAATGACAGTAGAAAGAAGACCAAAGCATGATTTTAAGAACACTACATTTTTTCTTAATTTTAAGTGAAGTGAAAAAAATAAAGCACATTCTTGAAATAGAGAGTTCTTTATGTTTAGCCTGGTGAACAGAAGGGTAAAAAGAGATGAGACAGCTATCCTCAAATATCTGAAGGGCTGTCACCTAAAAGATGGTGAACTTTTAAACTAATCAGATCAATTCATTTGATTCATTAGAAAGAAGATTCTAATTCAACATTAGGAAAATGGTAGTGGGGCAGCTAAAAAATCTTGTAATTAATTAATTAATTAAATTAATTAATTAAAAATTTCTAAAAAATAAGAGCCCTTTTGTGGGCTCTTCTTGGAGGTTTCTAAACAGTTTAGGTGACCGTCAGAGGTCCTTTAGCTGTGGATTGCTGAACTAGCAGAGGCTGGATGAGATTACCGTTGTAATTTCAAACTCTAGCACTAAGAAACATTGTAGCGTCCCAGGCAAAAGAGGAAATACAGAAGTCATCCTTTTGAACCAACCACCCTACATACTCACATTTTAAAGATGAAAGACAGAAAATAGAAAACGAATGTTAGAATGGGGAAATTGCATTGTTGAATACAAATTTCAAGACTGAGGAAGTTTCACAAAAGTAAGTAAAAGCAGAAACACTTGGAGTAAGGGAAAGAAGTACAGACCTGGCTTTGTAGCATGCAAATTTTAATCACATTATTTCTAAAAGAGAAAATGACACTTTTGTGAAAATTACTAGTGACACAACACAGCACGTGCACATGGAAAAAAAGAGCAACCTTCCAAATATCTTTAACATCACTATGATAACTCTCAGAGGCTACTGCTAGAATACAACAAACCAACAGATACTGCAAATCACCTGAAGGAAGTAGGGGATAGTCAGACAAATAAACAAATGTCTTTCCTACTCTTGTACAGTATTTCATACAAATTTTTATGTAGAGTGCTACTCTTGGGCTCACTTTCCTCTCCCTTTCTCAGAAATAATTCCATCTTTGTTCTCTGTTATCTTTGAGAGAAGCAGGTCATAGATGCCATCTGACCCAGCATGCTTAATGGTGCTACCTTCTGGAATGAAGCTTAACAATCTCTTTCTTGCAATATCCCCAGTGGATTTCCTTTATTCTTTAAATAATACAGCTGTGGAAGATTTTTTGAGGGAGAGTTAGAGGCTAATTTCCTCCTGTAATCCAAAATTCGTCACTAGACTGATAAATTCTGTCACTAAATAGGCGCCTGGAGTAGGAACTGGCAAGCCACTCCAGTATTCCTGCCAAGAACACCTCATGGACATGGGGTCACGAAGAGTCGGTCACGACTGTAATGATACAACACAAATACCACTAAATAACAATTACAAAGCTCTCTAGGCAACAGCCTAATGAGCTAACACAAACCAATACAAGAAAGGTGTGCTGTACTTTTAAGATTAAAATATGTAATACAGCATAAACCTTTGTGTATACAAGTGTATAGCATACATTGACTGCATAAATTTCAGTCTTGACGTCAGAATTGTCTGTGCTAATTGCGACACTCAAAGAGGTAGAGGCACAGGTCATTCCTGACACCTTTAAACTAATTCTTGCAATTAGAGATGAGACAGCTTGATCATTGGGACATCTGTGTGCTAGAAAAAAGTGTAATGTAGCAATGAATTCTAGTCCCCCCCATCAACAAATGGATAATTTTCCCATTACTTTCACTGAAATCTTCCTGGTGTCTTAGAACACTTAGTATTGGAAGATGTGTCTTAGAACACTTAGTATTGAGTAGAGATGTGAAGGCCTGGAAAAACCCCGGAAAAAGTTGGCGGGGGGGGGGGATAGGTTTTTCTGTATTTTTCCAGAATCCTTTTGGGTTTTTTTTTCCCTGAAAAACTGGAAAAATTAAAAAAGAAAAAAAGATTATGGAATGTTTTATTTTAACATGATAAATAAAAATATTTTAAGACAGGATGTTCTGATGTATTCCAAATCATTTTTAAAAATATGCATAGTGTCAGATTATTCTAACAAATAGTGCATCCATTTTTATACTGTATTTAGATTTCCTCAAATACTGAAATTCTCCTAGTAAATTAGAAATGTAACAGTTATCTAGCAAAAGACATCTCGTATTTTAATTTTTTGATGTGTGCATTACATCTTGCTGACCCTTTTGCATTGTTCCCGTGAACCATATCATGGTTCTGGTCTATGTTGCACAGCACATTATCAAAGCGCTTATCATAGTCTAGCACCATTTTATTAATTAGGTAATTTCTGAACTAGCCTTAATCAAGATACATCAGGATTAGAGATGGGTGCTTTGTATTTTATAAAAAGTGTTGCTGCCCAGCTGCTTCCAATCCCCCAGTCTGCTTCCCCGCAGTTTCCTGGTCCACTTGGCAGGCTCTGCGCACCACCATAAATGCTGGAGCCTGGTCAGCCCTTCTCCATCTCCCCAGGCAGCTGGCCACTCATTGGCTGCACAGGGAGACTTTCCCTCCTGCCTCCTTGCTGAAGTGGTAGACGGCCTGAGGAGGCAGAGAAAGGCTGGCCAAGCTCCAGTGTGGAACTAGTGGCACATGGTGCCTAGTAAGTGGATCGAGCAGATGGGGGAAGGGGACTAGGAGCAGGTGGGCAGCACACTTCATGTTTTTGTATGAAGTACCCACCACTAACCAGGAAAGCATGAAGAATATGATCTCAAAGTGATCATATAATCTAAATATTACAACAAAAATAGAATGTAGTCACATGGTTCAAAAAGAAGCAAAACATAGAAAGGAAAGACGAGCCAATCAAAATGCAGATGGAAATACTGTGTTTCAGAATGGTACAGTAAACTAGTAAAGCTGAATCCAAACATACAGTTCTGTTCTATTTGAGATGTTCTGAAAGTAGGGTTTCAGAAAAAAAGAACAGTTTGGTTTTTTGACAAATAACTTGTGTAGAGTACTTTAGACATCAGTATTTCCGTAAGATCCTAAAAAACAAGCAATCTGGCAGAGGGAGAAGCTTCAGGTATTTGGCCTCCAAGCTATTTAGACTGTTAAAAGGTCTACACCAGCACCCTGGTCATGAAAGCAATAGGTAATTGGCATACCTGTCTCAGAAGCAGCGTAACCTGATCTCAGCTGACTACACCTGTTAACCCTGTAGCAGCCATACACTGGTCATCTACAAGGAGAGCCCCAAACAAAATGCATTGTAGTAATCAAACTATACCAGTCTCTAGGACAGTGATGGCAAACTTTTTAGAGACTGAGTGCCCAAACTGCTATTCAAAACCCACTAATTATTTGCAAAGTGCCAATACAGCAATTTAATCTTAATACAGGTGGCTGCGAAGGAATGATGTTGGGTGCCCACAGAAAGGGCTCCTAGTGCCACCTTTGGCACCCATGCCATAGGTTCGTCAACACTGCTCTCAGAGCAGCTGCTACAAATGACTATGTTGTTTGGCCAGCTTGAACATCTTCCTTTCTTATGGACTTCCCCAGAACCAGGTTCAACATGGGCTTGGTTCCATTTCTACCACATACATATGTGCACTGACCTTCCTTCCAAGGAGGTAAGGGCAACTTCAATGTTGCAATTAAGTCCATTTCTATGACATACATATGTGCACTGCCCTTCCTTTCAAGGAAGTCAGGGCAACTTCAATGTTGCAATTAAGGTTTATCATTATGGCATTCAGCAATTTTAATGATTGAAAGGGGACCTGAGTCCAAGTTTCCCTGTTCCAAGTCCAACAATTCTGCTACCACATCTCTGCCTTCTGGGGAATTTTTACAAGATTGAAGGACCCATTGCAATCTCTACTTGATATGACACTACCATTTCCTGGATCTAAGGCAGATAGTTCAGTAGCAAACAAGTGTCATGATACTTGCTGCAGACAAATTAGCCCCTGCTAGGCAAGTAGTAGACAACCTGTTGTTCTTTTAAAAATGCACAGCCACTAAGGACATAAAGAAGGAATTTGCTAGCTACAAGAGATACAACGATATCATCATCTACAACCACTACCTGGCCTTGAGTTTCCTACAATTGGATGACAATAACAGCAATAATGGAACCACTTCCTTGGAAGATGAGGAGAAAAATTTCTTGGGCATGGGTGGATCTTTGGAAGGATGAGGAAATCACAGCCCTCCAAACATTCTTAGGTTCCAAACTCCAACAACACCATTCAGTGTGAACAATGGTCAAGGATGATGAAAGATGTAGCCTAATATGTGGAGGGGCTCAGCTTCCCTGATTCATAGAATCACAAAATTAGGGAAGAACAGAATTGGAAGGGAACTATAAGACCATCAACTCCAACCACCTGGCTTAGTGCAGGAATCCAAATCTAAATAGATCTGACAAAAGAGTATTCTGAAACAGTGGGCTTGGGGGAGCACATGTCAAGATTCAAATCACTAGAAACATCTGCAAGGCCAACAACAAAGACTTATGTGATCTCTTCTGAACTCATATTAGGGGTGTCTCCACACATGCATTTATTCACATGAATAATTGCAAGATTACTGTCCAAACAGTATGCATATGAGTGATTGTCAGATCCACATCAGCAAATCTATTCTCCTACGTGACAATAACTCATACTGTACATCCAAATTGCATATTAGTTGTGAAATGGGCTACAAAGTCAAAATACCAAGACATGTTGATTGAACAAATGAGTTAGGAATATGATAGATCAGTGGTGCCCAAACTCCGGCCCTCCAGATGTTTTGGACCACAACTCCCCCAGTCCTTTGTCATTGACAATACAGGCTTGGAATTCTGGGAGTTGTGGTCCAAAACATCTGGAGGGCCAAAGTTTGGACAGCCCTATGATAGATGCTTCTGCCTTACAGGCTGCCCATCAACAGAGTCCTCTGTGACTTAAACTGTAAACCACCCAGAGACTACTCAAAGTGGTATGGAATGACATATAAGCAGAACACTTCTACAGAGATAATAGGCAACTTCACATCTATAGCAACTTATTCTATGCCCTTCAAACTATACTATGGAAGATTTAACACCAGCAGCCCCAAATACTCTTAATGTAGCCCATTACTGGGCAAAAATTATTTACAGTATTTAAATTACAACAATAATAACAACCTTAGAACTACAAAGCTGTAAGGGACCATACAGATCATTGAGATCAGCCCCTGTCAAGGAGGCACAGTGAGAAATCGAATTCGCAACCTCTGGCTCCTTCTGAAACTACTAAGTTCAATTTACTGGTCTTATATTGATTGATTGTATTGAGGTTCTTCTGTGGTATCAACGAAGCAAGACTTCAGCCCAGACAGTCTTTCAGATAAAGAATATAGCACACATGTCCCAGAATCCTACAGTAGTTTTTCAGTGGCATAAGTAAATTAAGCCAGCTAACTACCAATAATTAACAAGTCACCACTTGCATTCCTACATGCATGCTGATATAAATCCACATCAGTTACTGTGTAACTGGAGGTAACAAGACAACACATAAATAGGAAGCAACATCCACAGATTTTGTGAACTAAAAAGGCCACAATGTATAGAAATGCTTTCCAAAAGGACATTTCCTATATTACAGTGTTATTCATGGAGGTGCACCTTTTTGTTATGCATACTCATATCAGATGAGGATGTGGGATGGATATTCATTATGTCACTGTTTTGCACTGATACGCATGAACAGAAGTTATCTCATGGAAAGAGTTTAGTTTTCTATTTAAAGCAAGTTAGGCCCTTCTTCCTAAAAAGAAGCAACACACATTTTATCATTAGGTTTTCCAACAGACATAGGCTTTGGGGAATCCATGACCAACATATGAAAGCAATAAGCTCCTTCTGCCATTGATGCCAAAGACTTCCCAACCAGATGTATCTGTTGTTCAATAGGGAGATTACACACAGGAACTGTATTTTAATTAACCTAACTTTTGGGGGTGGGGAGTAAACTAGTAAATCTCACTTGCTCCTGCTAGACTTGAGGGTCTACTGTACTTCTCTTTGCCAGACTTGGAATCTTAAGGAGTCTTATGAGAACAAACCCAAGTCCACATCCTGTTTCTGCAGAGGCCAACCGGATGTTCATGGGAAACCAACAAGCAAGAGAGGAGGCACAACTCTCTAGCCAATGGTATTTTGAGGCATACTCCGTGGCTCTATTTGGGGGTTGATTTAATTATTACGATCATCGTGCCTTTCAACAAGGCCCATAGCTTAGCTGTCCTCCTGCCACTTCGTCTTCTGAAAACCCCCTTCCAGATAGGGCAGGCTGAAAGTGGGGCGTACCAAGGTCACCCGTAGGTTTGTTTCATGGCTGGCGGAGGACTTGACCCTCGATTTCGCAAGCACTCCAAGCCCTAGATTCAGTTCGGCGGCTGCTCCGCTTCGCCAGGCCAAGCCTAGTTGAGTCTCAGCCTTATCCGACGGGGACTCAACTAGGCCTCCTTCGGGCCTGAGACCAGCAACTCTGGCTGAGCGCCCCGCCACCCTCACAGACGGCAGTGCTGTGTTAATGGGGCGGAGAGAGGAATCCTTTTTCGCCCAGCGGTGCCACCTCCGCCCCACTTGCCCAGCCGAGCCGAGCCGAGCCGGCCCCACGGCACGGAGGTCGCCTCCTTACCGTGGCTGCCTTTCTCCCGCATGGCCACATAGGCGTCGTAGACCTCCCGCTTGACATAGTTGAGGAAGCCGTCCTTCCGGGCGAACTTGCAGACGAAGTTCTGGTCGTAGAGGCAGTCGAGGAGGAAGCAGCCCTGGATGGCGTCCGGGTCGCCGCCGCCGGGGACCTGCTCCACCAGGGCCAGGTTGCAGAGCGCATTCTTGCAGCAAGCCCGGACGCAATCCCGCGCCCGCTCCGCCGGCGGAGAGGCCAAGAAGGTGGCGCCGTTTTGCACCGAGGCGTCCGTGTCCAGCACGAATTCGGGCAAGCCGGCAGTGAAATGGGCCAAGCAGGTCTCCCCGAAGGAGGCGCCTTCGCCGGGCGCCGCGTCGTGCCCGAGGACCCGCGCCGCCAGGCAAAGGGCCACCATCAACAGCCCGCCGGGGTTACTTCTTGCCATCTGAAGCTCACCAGTGGCGTCCCGAAAAAACTCCGAGAGTGGGGGGGGGGAGGCGTGCAGTTACCCTTGCGGTTTTTAAACGAGGGGGAGGGTGAACAGAGGGAGAAAGTGTTTCCCCTTTGGGTTTGTCCCCGTAAATCTCCTTAAGTCGCCGAGGAAAAGAACCCGGAGGCAAAAAATACGCAAGAGCGATGGCTCGGAGCAGTGTCTTCTCTCCAGTTGTTGCCTTTCCCCCTGAACCTCTTTCGATTGGGGAAAGCCCCAGGGATTTCTTTGTGCGGGGATTTTAATGCTTGTTTCCAGATGCCGTGTCCCCGGATCGCTCGTCCTTCCCAAGCTTTGCTCCCGGAGCCTTGGGGCGCTTCCTTCTGGGGACGCCCCGTCGATCGGTGCTGCTTGTTCCTGTTGCTTCGCCGACGACGACGCTTAAGGTGGGCGGCTGAGAAGTTTCCTACGAAGAGGGCGTTTTTTGTTGTTTTTTCCCCTCACCGCAGTCCTGGCGGTGACTTTCCTGCAAGTTCTCCCTGCTCCGGATCCGTCCTCTTCCTCTTTGGGCGCTTTCGGACCTCTCTGCTCCCCCCCTTTCACCTTGGCTCCTTCGCTACCTGTGGGGGAGTTTCAGGTGAAACTGACTCACCGGCGAGCCTGCGCCCGGCGAGGGTGTGCTTCCCTTTTTGCGCGATCGGCCTTTAACTCCTTCCTGGCTGGCCCGAGTTCAGGTGTGCCCTTAAAAAGCACTCGAAGGAACAGACAAAAGACTCCATCCAGGTGACAGGAAGTGAAATGCAACGCCGGGCCGCAACGCCCTGCCCTGCTCCTATTTACTCAAGCCCAGGCAGGAGAGAGCCGTTCTGTCTACGACGGAGAAGCACGGCCACGTCGGAAAGTGATTCAAGAGCATTCAAGGCTAGGAAGGGGAGACGGAACCACAGCCGAGAGCACTGCCCAATTATTAACTCTCCCCCCATCGAAATCGAGTATACAGTATTTCCATTTGTTGCCCCTTAGTGCATAGTTATCTCAACACCTGTCTGTTGCAGCCTAACCAGCCCGGAAATTTTCTGGTGGCTTTTGAACTCAAGAAAATCCATTGGTTCTGTTCATGGAAAGGTGGCATGGGACCCCCTCGTTTCCCTCTCCAAAAATATCTTGCCTGCAAAACTTTTCTTTGTGAACCTTCCGATATCTGCAAGAGTTACCTGTCTTTTAACAAAAGGTTGGGGTTATTTGTTTTGCCCTATGGCCAGAGCAGTTATAGAATCATAGATTAATAGAGTTGGAAGAGACCTCAAGGGCCATCCAGTCCAACCCCCTGCCATGCAGGAACCCCCATCACAGGACTCCCGACAGGTGGCCATCCAGCCTCTGCTTAAAATGGATAGAGGGAAGCTCTTCTCTCTCTCCCAAAATACCAGAACTAGGGGACATACACTCAAATTGAGGGCTGGGAGAGTAAGAACTGACAAAAGAAAAAAAAATTCACCCAGCGCGTTGTAAGTTTATGGAACTCCCTGCCACAGGATGTGGTGATAGCATCTGGCCTGGATGCCTTCAAAAGGGGATTGGACAGATTCCTGGAGGAAAAGTCCATCGCAGGTTACAAACCATGATGGAGAAACCAGGGTACTTCAAGGGCCAGATGCAGGGGAGTGGTATCAGGAGACAGATATCTAGTCTCATGCGCTCCCAAACGCATCTGGTGGGGCCGCTGTTAGATACAGGAAGATGGCCAAATGGGCCTTTGGCCTGATCCAGCATGGCTCTTCTTATGTTCTTATGTTCTTAAAAACCTCCAAAGAAGGAGACTCCACCACCCTCCGTGGCAACATATTCCACTGCAGAACAGTTCTAAACGCCAGGAAGTTCTTCCTAATGTTTACATTGAATCTCTTTCCCTGTAATTTGAAACCATTGCCCCCAGTCCTAGTCTCTGAAGCCATGGAAAACAAACCAGTCCCTTCTTCATTATGGCATCCTTAAAAATATTTAAACATGGCTATTATATCCCCTCTCAGCCTTCTTTTTGTAAGGCTACACATTCCCAGCTCCCTAGTAAGACACTTCTTCCAGACCTTTAACCATCCTGGTGGCCCTCCTCTGGACCCATTCAGGGTTGTCAATATCCTTTTTAAACTGAGGTGTGCAGAACTTATATTACAGTATTTTGAAGTAAAAAGGCAAACCATAACAAAAACAATGCACACAACAGTCCAAGGAGATTAAAGAAGAATGGAAGGCACATTATTACATGAGAGTAATGTTTTCATGCTAGTATAATAACAATTCTAAAAACGGGGGCAGCCCAACAAAAACTTTGAAACTGGAATTCAGATCAGCACCAAATTTGATACAGATGTACAGATAATCTCCTCTTGCTCTATGCTGAATTTTGGGACATTTGGGGAAAGGATTTTCAAGTTAGGAAAACAGATCAGGAACAGATCAACTGTAAAAGTCTGCAAAATTGAATCAAATCAAATAAATTGAAAATACCAGTTTTGCTTAGAAAATGGTTGGTGCCACCCACCTTTTTATTTAATGGAAGTAATCCAGACTACAGAGACTGAAACATTAATGAAAAAAAGACATGCGAAAAGGGTGAGTTTTTATATAAACGGAGCATGCATGGAACAGGAGCATTCCAAGGCAGATGCTTTGTTACAGTATTGAGTCCTGGGAAGGGAGATGTTTGGAGAGTCAGAAACCCAGGCTTGGTTTAAATAAAGTGATGAAGTGACAGTGCTTCAGAAATAGACATTTTGCCATGTATCCCCTATTGATTGATTGACTGAAAATATTTTACTCTGCCTTTCTCCATAAAAGGATGGCTCCAAGGAATTAACACATAATTTTGTAAGGCAAATTCAAAGTATTTCTGTTTTATAGAAGCACAAAGATGTGTTTGTCTAACCCTGAGTGATTTCAGTGCACATTTCTGAAACCAGGTACTTTGAAGGCACCAATCTTCAAGAGGAAATCAGCTCTAGATCCTGAGGAGTATGAAGTTTAAAACAGTCAGAATCCAGTTAGCTGACTTTCAGGAAGTGGTGCTGGGAAATGAACTATCTGTCCAATAATGAAACATTTTATAGCTCTTTGTGATATCGGTATGGTCTCCTTCCACAACTAAGTTTATTTTTCCTGCAATCTCTCTTCATTGTCTTTCTTTACCATATAGTATCAATGATTTTGACCTTGTTATCTAGTGACAATCTTTGCGAACTCCCAGTTCTCTTTTTTAATTTCAAAAGATGAGATTTTTTTTTAAATATGCACACAACGTTCTCCTAAAGCTTTTGGTTCAAATTGCTTTTCTTCCTCAGGTTGCCTACCTTAAGGAAAAGGTTTGTGAGTTGGAACATAGCTTTCTAGACTGCATTCTACAGAGCGGGCATGGCAACATTAGTTGACCTGAGGGGCTATATATATGCTTCCCCATTGTGCATGACCTACTCACATCTTTGCTAAACCATTTCATTAAATCCACCCAAACATTTCAAAATATTTTGCCAAAGCTGGAATACAGCCACATCCAAGTTGTTCTGGCTCCCGTCCTGACCCAGCAACCATAGTACAGATAATGTGCTAATCTTCTGGAATCCTTTAGTACTGGGTAAGTCTACATGAGGAACATTTCTGTTGGTATTTGCATGTAGTATAGTGTAGTGTACTATAGTGAAAGTTTTGTTGTAAAAAGCTAGGAAATTCAATTCTTTTTTTTTAAAAAAATTTATTTATTTAAAATTTTATACAAATTACAAAAAAGACAAACATCAACAACAGTGCACCCCTTCACTAACAGGATCACTCTTCATATTTACAGTCATTATCCTCCCCTCCAGAACAAAATCGATTGTTGCGCGGAAGCCTTACCCTTATCTCGTACAAGCACATATTCAATAAATCTACCCAATATATCATAGAAAATATCTCTTTTTAACTCTCCTTTTTTAACCTTTAAAGAACATGTCAATTTATCATTTAAAGCAATATTCCATATTTCATTATACCATTCATCTAAGCATAGTTCATATTTAGATTTCCAATTTCTTTCTTTTTTCTTTTTTGCTGGAAATTCAATTCTTTAAAAAACTTTCTACTTTATGAATGTGATATTACTCTACTTCTGTACCCACAATTCAAAAAGCCAGGAAATGGTCCAGTTTTAATACATAATATAATGCCAATGCTGTCATCAGGAAAAGGGATGTCGACTGTCAAACTTTATGCAGCAAAAGGCAGCCTGCATGTTGACAGCACCAATGGTGGCAATCAAGATGGCCTATCTCCATAGCATTCCCTCTTCTGCTCACTACCAACATTCATACTTGTCAGAAAAAAACAGCCTCCACGTTGCTTTGTGTTTGAGCGAGAAGTGGTCAATAAAAAAGGGAGTTTGGTTCTGAGATATCCCCTGCTTGACCTTTCTTACTAAATAATAGTTTGTTTCACTTCATTTCCTCTCTTCCTCTCAATTCAGGAACCCAAGGCAATCTTACAACATGTTGGGGGGGGGACACCACAAAGTATTAATTATAATATTAATACAGTGGACCCTCGTATAACAAACGGTTTGTATAACATAAAATTTGTACAACATAAAATATTCTGGAGATAGGGGAAATTTGCTTAACAGAATCGTCTATGGGGCAAATCCGTACAAAATAAAAATCGTCGCGATTAGGGATTACTCTGTTTTGAATGCATTTCTATGGGAAATTTGTATAAAGGAAAATTTGCTTAACATAATTTCATTTGGAACGAATTAATTCCTTTATACAAGGTACCACTGTAATGAAATTAGACATAGGACAGTTTTAAGATACTATTAATGTAAAGCTATTAATGTAAAGCGATTTAAAACATAACAAGAAAGAAAGCAAAACAACATTGTAAAGACTGTAAAGAGTTTTTAAAAGAAAAGGATAGCATCAAGGCACAACAGCAAAAATGCCTGGTGTGTTCAGAGGTACTGTAGATTCCCTCTTCTTAGCTTCAATCAACATTCCAATCTGATACACAAAGCAGAACTGCTTGGAAAAGCCTTGCAAGGTATCAGCTGCTAAAATACCAGTGCTGATGAGATTAGGGAGAGAAGAAAAACACTGACGGCATCTACAGTGTCAACTTTTCATGAAACATGTCACTTAACAGAGGCAGCACCAGAAAGTCCAGCAGGCAATCTTATCTAAGGTCAGAGCATTTGTGTGCTGCAGCAACTCCTCTTAACAGTTCCTTTGTTTGCTCTTTTCACAGAATCACACAAATTCTTATCAAGAATAAATACTGGATTCAATATATACCTTGACTTTTTTAATATAAACTATTTGGCCTGAACAGGAAATATGGTGAAAATACTAAAGCAAAGCAAAAATACTAAAGTGAAAATCAGTGAAAATACTAAAGCAAAGCAAGATATTGTGCTAATATTTAGCTGCATTGACTAATTGTTAGAAATGTGAGGTACTGTTCCTTAAGAGTGGTTTCTTTTGTTTATTTGTCTGCTTCTGTTTCATCAAATACTTGAGAAGAATACCTAGGGTCAGGTAGCCAGAGTGTTTGATGGAATATAATAACCGCACACTCCACATGAACCCCACTCCAATGCAGCATCAGGGACCTTGAGAAACTGGGGCATTTAAATCTAAAGACCCCAATCTTAAGAACACATACAAAGGACAAGGGGAGCCCCCCCCAAAAAAAATTAGGTGGTGGTTCCTGCCACCTCATTCATTACTGGCCCTTAATGAGGCAGTAACAGGCTGAACATTTTTTTTTGCCTTTTACAGTTTCATTCTTAAGCATTTTAGTGTATTCTAGAGAGCAGTTTTCTTACCTTATAAAACTCTAAGCCTAATTGTTCATTTCTACACTTAGGAAATTCTGTACGTCATAGAATCATAGAGTTGGAAGAGACCTCAAGGGCCATCCAGTCCAACCCCCTGCCATGCAGGAACCGAAATCACAGTGCTCCTGACATATGGCCATCCAGACCCTCAAGTCATCTTGATCGCCCTCCTCTGGACCCGTTTGAAGTTGTCAACATCCTTTTAAAATTGAGGTGCACAGAACTGGACACAGTACTCCAGGTGGGGTCTGACCAGAGCAGAATAGAGTGGTACTATCACTTCCCTTGATCTAGACACTATGGTTCTGTTGATGCAACCAAGAATCGCATTGGCTTTCCTGGCTGCCGCATCACACTGCTGACTCATGTTCAATTTGTGATCCACCCAGATTCCCAGATCCCTTTCACAGGTACTATTTTCCAGCCAGGTGTCTCCCATCCTATATCTGTGCCATTCATTCTTTTTACCAAGATGCACCACCTCTGTTGAACTCCATTCCATTAACTTTGGCCCAGGACTCTGTCCTTTTGGATTTTCATCCTATCCTCTAGGGAATTAGCAACCCCATCCAATTTGGTGTCATCTTCAAATTTGATCAGCCTATTCTGTATTCGTTCCTCCAAGTCATGTGACATAAATGCTTCTGTATTCCAGAATGTACCTTAAAACATTCATTTTAATATTATATTGTGCTTATGGTTTTATATTTTTGACTGTATTTAGCTCCTGTATGTTATCCTATACTTCTGTGTTTTATATTCAAGTAAGGAGGAACACTTGTTCCATGTCAGGACAAGAATAACCCTTATTTTCAGGGGCAAGTTCATAGTTTTATTTTCAGGGGCAAGTTAAGGACACAAGCCAGCAAAATCAATAGTCAGACATACAGAGTGAATTACCATATACAATATACCATGTACAGTATATACAACATACAGTAAAAAGATCCAATCCTCAGGGAGATTGTACCATTTTCCTTCTAATTTTCATTGCAATGAATAAAAATTTAGAAACCCTTATAGTAATATAAGTGGTGTAACTGGAATTGCAAAAACTTTAAAGGCATTTACATTAACTCACATGGAAGCATTGCTTACTTGGCAGAAGTTTTTTCCAGCAATTATTTTAAAGGAACTTAATAAATTAATTTAATTAATTTTAATTCTACAGCTCTATAGTTTAATTTTTGAAGTTTAATCTTTGGTTTTTACTGTTTTGAAAGTCTCACCCAAACCAGTACATTTTTTAAAAAAAGCCAAAGCATGACACACATTTCTTTGTGCTTACAGACAGAAGATAATATTTTTGTTTGTGTGTGTGTGTGTGTGTGTATGTAGATCATCAGCAAGAAGACAGATCTTTGCAGAGCAGATCAACACAGGTGACTATGCAGAGAAATGTGATAAAAGAAAAGGTGGTAGATATCGCAGACAGATAACGTTTCCCCACA
The DNA here is from genome assembly GCA_023846285.1 of Phrynocephalus versicolor. NCBI lineage: Eukaryota > Metazoa > Chordata > Lepidosauria > Squamata > Agamidae > Phrynocephalus > Phrynocephalus versicolor. The sequence continues at coordinate 27,124,660 of JAHTLZ010000016.1, read as the reverse complement.
GGAGGTTCCATTTCAGCACCTAAAATCAACTGGTAACAAGAAAGAAGATTTATAGATAAGTTTGTCAAATTCACAGCTGACAGCTTTACTACAGGCCTGCCCAGACTTGCCAATTTGATTGTATGTCTTAGCTTCCTAACGGCTTTCTGAAACACAATGTTAAATTGTGTTTTTTCTTTCTCCCCCCGCACAGTAATTAATACTTACTGTACATTGATATGTGTTCCTATTGTATGCATTTCTAAATCCATGCTTTGCGTATGTGCTTAACCAAAAGGTTATCTTAAGGTTCCACCTCACAGATTCTGAAAATGGAGATGGGCACGAATCAATTCAGCCCAAAGGGAGAACATTCATATCCGTGGCACCTCCTGGCTGGCTGCTCTTGTAACATGCGGGGAGAGGAGAGGGCACCTGGGGTACTACGTCTATGAATTTGCTTACTTCAGATCAAATCAGTTTGTGCCCATCTCTAATTCAGAAGAAAGAAGTAAAATAGATGCATAGGATTCTATGCCACTTATCATGCTGACACAACTTCTCTACCTACCTATCTACCTATCTATCTATCTATCTATCTATCTATCTATCTATCTATCTATCTA
>JAHTLZ010000016.1:27074943-27124045 GCA_023846285.1 Phrynocephalus versicolor | reverse complement strand
ATCTATCTATCTATCTATCTATCTATCTATCTATCTATCTATCTATCATGTATATCACCTTGGTTAATGGTAAACAATATTCTGGGTAGTCTACATCCAAAATGAAGCAAACATAAAATAAAATAAATCTTAAATAATATACTACATACCAACACCATTTTAATGAATAAATCAATCTACTACTAATTAATCAGTTCACAATCCCTCCCAACATTTAATACAATTGTGAGTGGTACATCCTTGCAATAGCTGACTTAAGGCATCAGGCAAGTCCTTGCAATAGCTCAGTTGAGGTGCTTTCAGGAGCATAGGTTATCTGCAAGGCAAGATTTGCAAGTCAATTCTGGTTTTCCAATTTTTCTGCACTGGGCGTTCCAAATATTGTGGCGTGGATGAGGTTCAGGACTGTGGAAGCGTCATGCACCACAAAAGCTGTCTTTCATCTTTATCTCTTCTAGGCCTTCTTGTCCACATAAAATAAACTTCCATCAGAAAAGTAATATAGATGATGTTTAGAGGAAGGTCCGAGGAAGAAGGAAGACCATCAACAAAATAATGGAATTTTAAAAAAGGATGGGGAGTGGGGCTCATGTCAAAGGCCAGATGTGGGGAAAGAACTTTACCAATCAAGTTAGTGGCCATGGACAATCACATTAGGCTGCAAAGCCAACCTCCCACTGATACCCAGTGCTAGTGCATGCATGATTGCTATTATCCCAACATTTTCCCTATATCCGAACATTATTGTACTCCATATATTTCATCATTTTACAGCAATTCATGGCTGAAATCCACTTGCAATCACAAGTAGAGTAGACCCATTTAATCAGTTGGGGATTGGTGACTCAACCCCTATGTAAAATCCACTGACTCAAACAGCTTACTTCAGATTACAGCCAATGGCTACCACTGCAGGAAATTTCACTGTGCCTTCAGAATATGTTAAGGAAAGTAGAGCCAATAAGCCTTGCAGTTGCTCTGCTGTTCGCTGTTTCATTTCACAGTGTCGATCAGTCAGCCCAGACTCTGGCCTCACTTGTTGCATGGTTCATGGAGCAGTAGTCCAAGAAAATAACTTTTCCAAGCTCCCCTTCCAATGTATGAATGGGGACCCTTTGGCTTTACAGATACAATGAGCTAGAATTCCTATTATCCCTTACCATGGGCTATGCTGGGTGGGGCTGATGGTATCAGCAGGTCAAAAGATTCTCCAAGGGATTACAAGGTGTTGTTCTACCCTCTGTATCTTAGCATATCTGACACCTTTAAACTCCTGAAAATTATAGTATATTCTATGAAAGCTAGGTTTATAGTACATATATGACATATGGGAAATAGTCTACATGGTGATACTTGTACTGTAACTATACAAATGTACTAGAAGAGGTAATCCCACATCCAAAGCCTTGATATTTAACAATCTCTTCATAAGTTTTATGTGCTGTTAAACACAAGCATTTTGAGGTTAAAGCATTTTTACAGAGCAAGAATGCCATAGAATCCCTAGATGTTGCTTCTTCACAACACCAAGAGACACTTGATAAAATGTGCAAAAGGAAACTCGATTATCTGAATAACTGGGGAACTATGGAACAGTTCACCTTATCCACACCAATTGTTAGGAATGTGGCAACACATAATACCGTCTGCTAAGAACTCCTGGAAGGCTTCTAGCTTGAAAGAAGAAATTTTAGTGTTTTATAAGTTCAGTTACTAGTCTGTTGTTATTTTCAATTTTAAAAAAATTACAATTGGTTTTGGAAGCTGCAATCTGTGGCTAAATAATATCATTTTTCATGTGACCAACAGGATCACATGATTCCCTCAGACAGCCACAAAATACATGAGTAAGTGCTATGGGCAAAGTAGACCATCCTCATGTCTAAACCCTAAGCCACTGTGTCATCCTGTCATAATCTGACACAGTGATATAGTGTACAAAAATTAAGTGTAGGACTATCTGGAGACTAGATAGAGAGAACAGCATCTTTATGAGAGCTTCTTAGAGTAATAGTTACTGGCATAGCTCAGAAGATTTACCCTCTGTTAGTGGACTAGCAAAAACCAAGTATAGCTTTTCCACCTCTGGTTCTTGTTCATATTTCATGATTTGTCATTCTGCAAAGAGGACTACAAAAATATATGGGAAATTTCATTCTGCTCACAGATTTTGAGAAACAACTGAACAACTGAAGCGAGTCTTCCTCTTTTAATGTGTCAATATTGTGAAGTGGCTTAAGAAGAGAGCCATTTGATGTTGGCAAATATACATACCTAATGCACATAATTAACTTAATACACATACAGTATTTTAATGCTGTCTTTAAAGTGATGCAGTACGTATTTGCTGGTTTAATACTCTGTATATATATGTATATACACACACGTCATATATATACTCTGTATATATATGACGTGTGTGTGTGTATATATTTATATATATATATATATATACATATATATACACACACACACACACACACACACAGTATTCAGAGAGAGAGAGAGAGATGACATGTGTGTGTGTATATATATAATATTTGCTTTTAGAGCTAATGTGATAGAATAGTTTCCAGTAGTACCTCTGTCATTCATGCTCAACATGTTCATATGTGAATGAATGAAAATGCTTGCCAATAAGATCCCAGTGACCAACTTGGGTGAGGATGTGGTGATGGCATCTGGCCTGGATGCCTTCAAAAGGGGATTGGACAGATTCCTGGAGGAAAAATCCATCACAGGTTACAAACCATGATGGAGATGTGTAATCTCCAGTCTTAAAACCGGGGTACTTCAAGGGCCAGATGCCGGGGAGTGATATCACGAAACAGATATCTAGTCTCGTGCACTCCCAGACGCATCTGGTGGGGCCACTGTGAGATACAGGAAGCTGGACTAGATGGGCCGTTGGCCTGATCCAGCATGGCTCTTCTTATGTTCTTATGTAACTTCCAAAGGAACTCACACCAAGATAAGTACTGAACACTGAAAATATCTCACCACTTAGAGAAGTAGGATGAGCATTGCAGTATTTTGTTATAAAACTATGTGTGTATTTGGCTTTGACATATCTCTCTTGATTTTTTCAGTAGGAAAAGAAACAAGCTGAGTAGAACAACAGAGTTCATCAAAGAAGGTATTGCACAGATCTGGAGAAATTTCCTTTTCTGAGCCACAATGTTCAGAAAAAAATTATTTTGCAAGTTGCAATACAACCCCCCCCAACATTTCCACTTTTTGGAATTGCAAAGATCAATTGCAGCCAAAGATAAACTAATCCATACTGATAAAAATACACAGGTTATCCACTACCCTTCAGATCTCTTAGAAACACTCCCTTATGGTTAGTATTTAACAGCAGTTGCCTGGAAACCATTGCCTGGTGACCTTTGTTGGCACTGCATGCACAAAAGACAGGTGTTTTGCCAGGTGATCCAAAGGGCATTCCCTGCTCTGTTGTCTCTTGAGAAAGCAAAGTGTCAGGATGATTTTGGCACCAACTGTTCTCTGCAACTCACATGTCATCCCAGCCTGTTCTTCGCTCAGTGCTGCCTTGTTTTATGCAAAGTCACCTCTGCTTTTAAGAGACAGCTGAAGAATATATTGCCTTGCTTGTTTTTCCTCTCTTCTTGCTCCACCCAGGCAGGTTAATTGCCCTGGTGTGGTGGGTATCAAATCATCCAGGCACAAGGAAAGGATGTGGATTGTGGGCCAAGACAAAAGATGTGGCACAAGAAGGGAACATGGGAGGGATTCCAGAATTCAGTAGGTAGAGAATGACTCACTGCCATGTAAGCACTAAGAGGAAAATGAGCAAAGGAATGGATGACAGGCTTCTGAATCTACAAGGAAACAATTTGCTTATCATGTTTTGTAATGTGCTTCCTTGCATTTGTCCCTGGGATTTGCTTTCTAAAGAGCAGCTGTTTTGGTCAGGCTCCTGGGACCATTGCAACATCCATATACTTATACAACATGTTTACATACAGTATAATATGTAAGACATTGCCTGACTTCTTAAACTTAATAATTCCCAAACAAGATTCCAGTCAAAGTGAATATCAGCTGTAGAGGTGCTCGTTTAAAGGATAACAATGGACCAAAATGTGGTGGGATGCACGGTGCTCAGCTGTGTACCATTCCTCTGTTGAGTATTTACTATTCAGCTCAGCAAGGCTTGCTACTTTCAGGAGCAGCATAGCTAAAGTATTTTGAATTATCACACTTCTTCAGTCAGATTTTGTAACATGACATTCTGCTCTCTCTCTCTCTCTCTCTCTCTCTCTCCCTCTCCCTCTCTCTCTCCCTCTCTCCCTCTGTGTGTGTGTGTGTGTGTGTGTGTGTGTGTGTGTGTGTGTGTGTTCTGTGGTGTCAAGTTTAGACTGACTTCTAGTGATCCTATGTTGTAAGGTGTTCTTTTACCAACTCCACTCCCCCAGGTAGTTTTCATGGCTAAGTGGGGACTCGAACCCTGTTTTCCAGAGTCCTAGCCCATCGCTATATCCATGACTACACCAACAGTGTCATTTTCTTTAGAGAGATCTTCTGAATTATTTAGGGGCTGTGTGTGTGTGTCTCTCTCTCTCTGTGTGCATAACAGATGTTCACTTCGGCAGAGAGATGAATGCTGGATGGGAGACCACCAGGGAATACCAGGTGCTGTAGGCGCCTGGAGTAGGAACTGGCAAGCCACTCCAATATTCCTGCCAAGAAAACTCCGTGGGAATGGAGTCACGAAGAGTCGGTCACAACTGTAACAACACAACACAACACAACACAACACAACACAACACACACACACACACACACACATGATAGAGTTAACTGATTCCAGTAAAGCCCCTGTAACCCAACAGACATATCTTCGGTGGCCAATTTTTTTTTTTTTGTAGAAGTCCAAGGAAGTAAACGAATCGTGTTGGAAGAGACAGTCTTGCCATCAGGAGCTAAATAGGAGGTGGGGAAGTTTGTGAGTGCCCCCCAGGGGTCAGGCGCTCTTCCTCAGGTCACATTTAATACTCTAGAGAAAGCAAAACGTGAACCATCACACAGAAAATGGGCAAAATTCACAATCAAGTACAAGCAAAAGATGTTCAAAGGTGGCTTGATCTGGAAGGAAAAGTCCATCACAGGTTATAAACTATGATGAAGATGTGTAATCATGGGGTACTGCAAGGGCCAGATGCAGAGGAGTGGTATCAGGAGACAGATATGTAGTATAGTGCGCTCCCAGACACATTTGATGGGGCCACTGTGAGATACAGGAAGCTGGACTAGGTGGGCCTTTGGCCTGATCCAGCATGGCTCTTCTTATGTTCTTATGGAAGAGTGGATCGACACCCAGTTGCAGAGTTTGTACCAGTACCAGGTGGGTGGCTTGGAGCCTGTTTCCTCCATGTACTGTAGATCCGAATAACCTTATCTAAGCCAAGATTATAGGTGCCTGAAATGGAATGGTGTGTTTATTTTTGTAGTAAAGGAATGTAGTACATTGTCTCATTTGCTCCATTTCTCTTACTCCCATTCAGCATGTAATCACATTGTGTGTGATTAGACTAAGGTGTAATCCTTTGCCCCAAAGGCTAAAGCATCCAATATCTAAAGCATTCCTGGCAGGTACCTGCCCATCTTTACCTCAGTCATCTCCAACTGCCAGGCATTCCAAGCTTCTTAAGCGGCTGGTCCAACTGGGGAACTGTTTCCCTAATCTTTCATTTAAATCTACCTCCTGTAATTTAAAGCCATCACACATTGCCTTGTCCTCAGGGGAGAAGACAGATAATTGCTCTCGGTTTCCCATTTAAATCAACAAAGAATGCAGTGGCACTTTAATAACTAGTAGATTTTATCTGACATAAACTTTTTTCGCTGCAGCCTATTTTATCAGATATATAATTGGGGGGAGGGTTGTTGTTGTTGGTTGGGATGTCTTATGCACCAATATGCCAAATGAAACTTATTTCATGTGTTGCAAAAGTGCAGTAGCAGGCTAGTGGAACTTTTCCCTTCTGTGATCTCTGTTAAGTATTTGCATAGTGGCACTACAGCCCCCAAATGTCGTTATAAGACACCAGAAATAATAGCGTATTTGCATAGTGGCACTACAGCCCCCAAATGTCGTTATAAGACACCAGAAATAATAGCGTAAAAAAATTTTTTAAAGAAACAAACCTGGGTTTGCTCTACAATTTCATGACCTCTCAGTCTGAACCTAACTGGACTTTCTAACTTGCCAATATCTTGAACAATTAAACAAATGTATAATGGCTTTATTTGAGAAAACCAAAAGGGTATAAAATGTGTAAATGCCTGAAACTTTGAGAACTGCAGTATAGGTCTTAAATTGAACAGAAGCCCGTGCAACTGACTTCCCAAATTCGCCAACTTCAAAACTCTATTGTTATTTGGAATGGAATTATTAAATTATCACATAGCAGACAAGATAACTGCACTAGGTTTTGTATTACAAATCACTAGTTGAACGCTTCCCAAGTGTTTAGGACTATGTGATGTATTGGCGAATTATGCAAGCAGATCCCAGTAAGGTGGCTTTCTGCAGCTGACTGATGGTGACTTTGTCAACTCCAATTTCTTCTAAATACATGCTTAGCTCTTTAGGCACTGCACCCAGCACGCCAATTATTACTGGGACCACATGTATCGGTTTATGCCAGAGTCTCTGAAGTTCAATTTTCAGATCCTGATATTGGGTAATTTTTTCAAGTGGTTTCTCGGTGACTCTACTATCACCTAGTATAGCAATATCAATGAACCACACTGTTTTCTTCTCCTCAATCATAATATCTGGGGTATTATGCTCCAAAACCCTTTCTGTCTGTATTCGGAAGTCCCAAATAGAGATGGGCACGACTTGAAAAAATATTTTTTCGAGTTGTCGTTAGGCCGGTTCCGTTTCGGGTCGTTTCCGTTTTTCGCGAAAATTCGCAAAAATTAGTCGGTTCGTTTTTTCGTTTTTTTTGTTTTCGTTAGTACTGTTTTTTTGGGGGGGGTAGCGGGCTCCTGGAGGCACCTCTCTGGGGTGGGTGCCTCCTCTGGCCCGCTATAAAGGGAAAGCGGGCTCCTGGAGGCACCCGTGGGTGCCTCCTATCCTCACCCACTAGGAAGGGGAAGCAGGCTCCAAGAGACCCCTCAACATGGGGGTCTCCTATCCTCACCTGCTGCTGCAAAATGGCATGCATAACCATATGGATATGCATACCACTATTGCAGACAGTGAGACCAGTCCACTGGTACGACCCTCCGTCCAGGACGACTGGGTCGCACCTGCCATGTCCCACAAAGAAGGGAATCGTATTTGCGTGTTGTGCAATGCAAGTAGATCTGGCTTAGGGTTAAGGTGGGTTAGTGCAAGGGCTAGGGTTAGGCTAGTGACGGGTAAGGGTACAGTGGGCTAGTGGGTTGCACCTCTGGGTGCCTCTCTGACCCACTAAGAAGACAGTGTACTGTGACGTATGGGTAAGGAGTCAAGGATTAGGGTTAGGGTTAGGGGGCTAGGGCAGGTTTTAGGGGGCTTTTTGGCACATCCCAGAAGTCTCCATGGCCAAGTGGCCATGCGATTGGTGGGATGGCTCCAAAAATTTGCATGGTCGTCCACTCCCACATGGCTGGCCATGGCCACTCGGCCAGCCCATCATTGCGCAGGTGTAAAAAATATAAAATAAAATAAAATCAATGGAGGACAGAGGAGGAGAGGAGAGACATTTTGTTGCATGAAAAAACCCACTGCTACTGTGAAAAATCTGGCAGTTTATAAATTTCCGCGTGTTTCTGTTGTGCTTGTGTGTTTTTGGACCATGATTTCAAAAACAATATTGCGTTCGCCGCCCCATTTTGGATCCCCCGCCCGCACCGCATGGCATGGCGACTCGAGTCCAGCTGCCCAGGACGGGGGGGAGGCGGGACCCCCCCTCCAGAAACCATCCCTCTGGTAGGTGCCCTGCGCCCTTAGTCAAGCAGGCATTTTTCTGCCTGCTTTTTGGCCCGGGAATGGGTGGGGGGAGAGTTTAAAAGTTTTTTCCTGTGCCGTCCGTGCCGCTTGCTTGTGCTTTAATTGTGGCGGCCGGCAGCGAGACTGGGCTTTTTGCTGGCTGCGAGCCTGCGGCGAGTCCCACCAGACCAGAGCAGCCCAGGACGGAGGGGGGGAGGCCGGGACCCCCCCTCCAGAAACAAACCATCCCTCCGGTAGGTGCCCTGCGCCCTTAGTCAAGCAGGCATTTTTCCGCCTGCTTTTTGGCCCGGGAATGGGTGGGGGGAGAGTTTAAAAGTTTTTTCCTGTGCCGTCCGTGCCGCTTGCTTGTGCTTTAATTGCGGCGGCTGGCGGCGAGACTGGCTGCGACTCGAGCCTGCGGCGAGTCCCACCAGAGCAGCCCAGGACGGAGGGGGGGGAGGCCGGGACCCCCCCTCCAGAAACCATCCCTCTGGTAGGTGCCCTGAGGCACGGCAGGCATTTTTCCGCCTGCTTTTTGGCTGGGAACCGGGGTTTTTTAACTTTTAAAAACTTTTTTTCTGTGCTGCGGTGGCATCGCGCAATTGCGCGATGCAAGTAATGAGCACAACAAATCAGACCAAAATTGTTCGTTCGTCGGTTCGAGCTCGAATTCTGGCGGAGTAATTCCCGTTACCGTTTCCGTAGAGTAACGGAACCGAGTAACGGAAACGTGAATACCGCTAAGTCGTGCCCATCTCTAGTCCCAAAGTAATTTTGCATGCTCATTTTCAATTACTTTTTCAGGCTTATGATCCCACCAGTTCTTTGCTATGGGCAGATGATAGTTGTGGCACAAATTCCAGTGGACCGTTTGAGCAAGTACCTTATGACGCTGTTTGCAATCAGTCTGAGCAATTTTCTTGCAACAGATCAATATATGATTGATAGTTTCATCCGCCTCTTTACAGAATCTACATGTTGGCTACTCAGCTGATTTTTCTATTCTAGCCTTAACTGCATTTGTTCTGATAGCTTGTTCTTGAGCTGCAAAAATCAGGGCTTCTCTCTCTTTTTTCAGTGTTCCATTGGTGAGCCATAACCAAGTCTTTTCCTCATCTACCTTTCCTTTGTTTTTGTTTTTCAAGGAACTGCCCATGCAGTGTTTTATTATGCCAGCTTTCAGCTCGCATCGTTCTTTTCCTGTATTGACCCTTTGTTTGCTTTACTTTAAACACCTCATTGTTCTGAACAAGACCTCACAGATGGGGCAGCCCTCGCCTCTAGTGGGAAGGGGTTCCAGAGTCATGGCACAGCAGCCGAGAAGGCCCTTTTATGTGTTCCTACATGACGTACCTGTGAGGGTGGCGGGATGAAGAGAAAGGCCTCTCCTGACTTTAACGCTGAGTTGGTTCATACTGTGAGATTCGATCTTTGGGATAGCTAGGACCCAGGTCATACCATGCTTTGTAGGTTAAGGTCAGCACTTTGAATTGTGCCCAATAGCTGGAAAGTGTCCCAGCATTAACTGGCCATTAAAACTGCAGTAGGGCTCGTGTCATGTGCAGCAACAGAAGTTGCTGCAAACCCAACTCAGATTGAATAAAACATGTACTTCCAGCCTGGGGGCCCAGATGCTGGTTGACTAGTCTAGGGAGTGCAGTAGATTAAGTACGGCTCAAAAGAAGAAAATGCAGGAGCCAAGAGTCTAGAAAGATAATTTCCCCATGGCTTGATCAGAACTGTGCGACAGACAAACTAAGGCTAAGGACAGAATCTTATGTGAAACCATTACAATTTATAGCTGGCAAGATGAACCAATAAGCTAGATGAATTGATGATCTAGGAACGTTCCATTCAGAGAAACCTCAATTGGCTTAGCCAAGGGTAAGAGATTATGGAAATTGTACTGCAAAACATCTGGAGTATCCAATGGCAGAATAGGACCATCTGTAGCATTGTATGTATGTATGAGAAGTTTCCTTTCTCTTGTAGGAAATTCTACATGAGTGTTCCAGAACCACTGAGGTAAGCAGAGTCTGTCAATTGCCATTTTAATATCAAACCATTCTGTGTTGTTACTCTGTTATACCAAGGGCTGGATGTCTCATTCTGCACTGATGTTCGGTGGGGATTCTTTCCAGTTGTTGGTCCCAGCTGGCCAGGATTTCTGGGAGTTGCGATTGAAGACTACCTGGGTTGACCAAGGTCAGGAACCACTGTGCTAGAGAAACAGTGCAATTCTCTGCATGTCACTTCAGATGGAGGCCCCATTGAGTTCCAGTGGGATTTACTGCCAAATAAGAAGATACAGTACCTAACAGGTTTCGGTTCCTCCTTCCTTCTTTCCTCTACACTTAGTACTTCAACCATCAAGTTTCTCTTCTCCTAACAGTATGCTTTCTGTACTATATGCAACTACTGTACTGTAATGAGAAACTGAGATCCTGTTGCACAGCTTTGCATGCACAATGGGAATGACATCAGCATCAGTAGCAACCTGCCACTGATTAAAGGCTTCCTCCAGTTTTTTGTTGCAGTATGTACGAGTTGTATGTCTTGGCCTTGAATAGACAATAAAGGCTATGAGTTGTGTGTGCCCCAAAATTACCAAAAAAGGCCTTTAATCAATGATAATTTGTTTTTGTTCATGACCTCATTCCCATTGCACACACAGAGCTCTACAACAGGATTTCATCCCATGAACCAGAAGAAATCCCTGAAAGTGATTATGTCAGAAAGGCAAACCGCACAGGCTGTTTAATTAAGAGGATTCATAACAGTATTTTTCACTATGCTTGGAGGAAGGAAAGCTCATATTCATCAATGATCATGCTTAATATATGATGTGGTGAGTCTGAAAGTGCAGATGCTTTCTAGACATCCCACTCCCCAGCAGAGTTCAAAAGTACCAGTACTTTTATCAGAACCTATCAACAAATGTGAAGCAGGTCTCTAGTAAAGCTAATAGTCTTTAGTTGTCCATTCAAGGCCCAGTCACCCTCAGATACTTATCGTTACAACAGGAATACCTTGCATCAGTATATTATTATTTGGAAAATCCAGGTCTTTTCCAAAACCTAAGACAACTGAAACAAAACTCGTAGTGAATTAGATAACCTAAAGTGGGTAATGCTGATGATGCCATAATCCCTTCTAATCAGAAAGCCCTGGGGCTTCAACTCTGCAACCCAGCACACTGCTTGACCACAGTTTGTGTAATGTTTTCCCCATCACCATTTATTTATTTATTTATTTATTTATTTACTGCGCCAACTTTCTCCAAAGGGAACTCTGGGCAGTGAACAAGGGCAAATGAACAAACAAACAAGTCAATATACAACATAAGTAAGAAAAATAAAAATCATTCCCATGGCAGCTGATTTTATTACTTCAGTGTTGTTTATCTCCCCAGTTTTCTGAACAATCTTCATAAAATGTGCAAAGGTGATTATATCTCACAAAGTCTGGTGAATGATTTACGTATAACATAGACTTGGCAGTCAGGTAAGACTTTACAGAAACCCACCTTTGTAACTTCACTTGCACTCCAGAAGTTTTACAACTCTTGACACCGTAAATGTTTTACCCAGTGCAGCAAGGGGAACAGTGTATGTAATTCCTCATCTAATCCATTTGGCATAAAGCTGGATATGAATTTGAAAGATGGGATGTAAATAAACACATTTTCCCTTCCATTCAATGTCTTCCTTTCAATGATCAGAATCTTATTGGTTAGTTACGCCAGTGTTAAGTGCAATGACATACATTGCAGTGGTGAATTGCCACTAGCTAATGAATTATCACATCCATCTCTCCTTAGGCAGCAAATCATGCAACTTGCACACTATGAGTGAATAGTTGACTAACGGCAATGCACCACTGCAGTTGGTGAATTGCCACTAGTTGCCTTAACTAACAAGCTTCTGGCCAATTGACAGACGCTAACTCATATACATAGGACTCAGTCTAGTGGAATTACTTTGAATTACAATAGATACTTTCAGAGCCCAAGCCAGATTGGGCCATGCAAAGACCGTGCCCATTGTCAAGCCCCACACAAAGAGCACACACACAAAAAGAGTTCAGTTCTTTGCCAAGATCTTTAGTGGAAAGCCAGGCAAGTTCAAGTCCTTTGCTAACAATCAAGTGCCAGATAAGTAACAGAATCCAACTCCCATCAATTACCAGTCCAAGTCAAAACCAGAATATCTCATGGAAACCAGATGCCAAACCCAAGGGAACAGATCAAGCCATTGTCCAGGAAGCCAGTCCGAAGTCAGGAAACAGAACCAAGGTCACAGACTGGAACGTGGTTGCAAGTTCAAATGACGCGTTGCTCCCACAGAGAGCTCAAGGTAAGCTTGTCAGCTTTATCCCAAAACAGGGAACACACCCTTACTTCTGGAAAGGCTTCTGCTAGTACTCAGGGCTTCCCGACCTGATTCCCTGTCTAGCATCCAAGACCCTTTCCCTAGCTCTCCTGGTAGCATGTCTTTGCAGAATCCTGCTCATGGCTCTTCTAGGAGGAGGAGATATGTTTTCAGTCATCAGACCCAGCTGCCTGCTGAGTTGAGCTGCAAGGCTCCTCCAGCAGCTCTTCACCATTTAACCCCTCAGAGCCAGGTTCTGTGTCAGGCAGGGTCCTGGCACCCATAATGTGTATGAGTAATTAACTGCTGGAATTAATACCTCTTTATCCAAGCGTCCCTTCTCCCTTCTCCCTCCTACCATCTCCATCGCCTCTGCCTTTGTTTCTTGGGAGGATCTTCCCGGGCAGTCCGTGGGCACCCACCTTGGTGGGGTAACCCTCTGAGCGGACATTTCTTGCCACTCCACCGCCACCATTATCCATCTTCTCGCCGGGCGGCACATCTGCCACCGGCATTCCCCCCCTTCCCACTGTGTGGTGTTGGGGGATTTAAAGTTTAAGATTAAGTTTCATCTTTTGTCTGCCGGTCTGGCCATCAACATAACTTGAACTCTTCTACCAGTGGGGGCTGCCAAAATAATTTTGAGATCACCAAGGGGGCTCCCGGACGGCCCTGTGCGGGCTTCCCCCGGGATCAATCGGGCCAAGAGGCTGCTGACCCCGATCTGAGGGCTCTCACTGGGCCGTCTCCGTTGAACCCCTCTGGCTCTGGCACCATGTGACCACCCTGTCTGAAGAGCTGCTCCATCCGAGAAATTTGCCCTGGACACATTTGTCACCTGTGTCGTGTTGGAGGAGGTGGTTGTTGAGACTAGCTCTTTTATTTTTTAACTATAGCACAGACTGTTGTTATTATTTACTAATACTATCTCCAGGCCTGTCTCCAGCCTTCCCCCCTCCCCCCCCAAGTGTTTCCATCCACCCTACGGCTCTGTGCCCATGTTATATTTTATATATTTTTTTATCTTCATTTATTTTATTTGTATTTATTTATATTGTATCCTTGTATTATCCCCCCACTACCATGTTTGCAGGGACTCACATGCCGACTGTGTCGGGCCTTGGGCGGTACGCTTGTAGTCGAGGGGTTAGTCAGATCAGAAGAACTCAGGTCAGGCATCTCGTGCCTGTCCCACGTTCTGACCCCTAGGCTCACTGCCACGTGTCTAGGAGCCATCCCACCAGGCCGTCCAACCTTTCCTGTCTCCTCATGAATGCCAGATCAGTCCATAATAAGATCCCCATCATTTATGATTCCATCATTGATGGGAGGGCTAACCTGGCTTGTATTACCGAGACCTGGGGGGTGCAGGGGGGGCTTCACTCTCCCAGCTGTGCCCACCTGGGTTCCTGGTTCAGGGAGTGGGAAGGTTGGAGGGTCGGGGGGAGCTGCCATCATTTACAGGGACTCTTCATGTTAGCAGGGCCTCGACATTGGTTAGTCAAGGGTTAGAGTGGCTTCACCTGCTGGTAGGACAGCGGGATAGATTTGGCATTGTGCTGGGCTACCGTGCTCCCCGCAACCCAGCGCAATCCCTCCCAGAGCTCTCAGAGTTCATTGCGGCTGCACTTTTGAAGTCCCCTCGCCTGTTGGTTGTGGGGGACTTCAATGTGCAGGCTGGCGGTGAACATTCTGGTGCAGCTCTGGATTTCATGGAATCCATGGCCTCCATGAGTCTATCCCAGCATGTTTTATGTCCTACCTACAGGCCAGGGCATACCCTCGACTTGGTATTTACCTCCATGTCGGGGGACCTCAGTCTGGAGGTAGGGGACATTGTCTCTCTACCTGTGTCATGGTCAGACCATTATCTGCTCTCTTTCTCCCTGTCGATCACGCCCCCTCCCATGAGGACCCTCAGCCTCCTGTTTTGGCCTGGCCCAGGAGGCACATGGACCCTGCCCGGTTCCGGGAAGCCTCCGGCTGAGGCTGCGGCTGACCAATGGTTTGAAACAGCTGTCCACACCATCGCCCAGATCGCCCCCAAGCGCCTTCTCTGCAGCAGAGCTCGACCTTCGCTGTGGTTCACGGCGGAGTTGAGAGCTATGAAGCAGGAATGGAGAAGGCTGGAGAGCAGCTGGAGAAGAAGCCTAACGGTAATTAATAAGACTGCAGTTGTTATCCAGACTAGGTGCTATTCCCGAGAGATCAGGGAGGCTAAGTCATCCTATTACTCCCTGAGAATTCGTGAGGCCTCGAACCGCCAGGCGGAGCTCTTCCAAGTAGTCCGGGACCTCACCAATCCTAGTCTGGCAAGGCCTCCTCCTACTGATTTCAGTAGTGAGAACTTTGCTGTTTATTTTCGATCTAAAATAGAGGCCATCTGGGCCGGCTTCGACTCTGGTTGTACTAGTCCTTCCCTGCCATCCCCTGTCACTGTGCCACCTCACTCTCCTCGGTTGGATGAGCTTGGGCCTGTTTCCTCTTTGGAGGCCTCCAGGGCGATTGCCCACTGCCGGCCCACATCCACCCCCTTTGATCCTTGCCCTGCCTGGCTGATAAAAGCTGCCGGCGGGATTATGCCAGAATGGGCATCTGCCATCGCCACCGCCTCCTTCAGCTAGGGGGTTTTTCCCTCCCGTTTGAAGGAGACGGTGGTCAAACCCATTCTTAAAAAACCTGGCCTGGCATCGGACCAATTGGCGAATTTTCGTCCTATTGCCAACGTCCCGTTCATGGGCAAGGTTATCGAGCGGGTGGCCGCGATCCGGATTCAGTCTTATCTGGAGGAACAACAGTGCTTTGACCCATGCCAATCCGGGTTCAGGCCGTGTCGGGGGACTGAGACAGCTTTGGTTGCTGATGACACGCAGCTCTATCTCTCCTTTTCCACCTCTGCAGTGGAAGCTGTCCGGACTCTCGGCCAGTGCCTGGATGCGGTCTTGACATGGACCAGGGCCAACAGGCTCAAGCTCAACCCCGAGAAGACGGAGGTTATGTTGTTTGGGAGTTTGCCATCTGGGTATGAATGCCCTCTCCCCTGTTTGGAGGGAGTTTCTCTCCAACTGGCGGATAGGGTTCGGAATCTGGGCGTGGTTCTGGATCTGGCGCTTACCTTG
Source organism: Phrynocephalus versicolor (assembly GCA_023846285.1). Taxonomy (NCBI): domain Eukaryota; kingdom Metazoa; phylum Chordata; class Lepidosauria; order Squamata; family Agamidae; genus Phrynocephalus; species Phrynocephalus versicolor. The sequence continues at coordinate 27,108,608 of JAHTLZ010000016.1, read as the reverse complement.
GAAGCCCAAGTGGCTGCCATGACCAGATCCGCATTTTACCATCTTCGTCAAATTGCCCAGATCTGCCCAGATCTAGATGGCGACTCTCTGAGAACTGTGGTTCAAGCGCTGGTGATCTCGAGGTTAGACTACTGCAATGCTCTTTACATGGGGTTGCCCTTGACTCTCCTCTGGCGCTTGCAGCGGGTACAAAATGCAGCAGCCAGGCTGGTGGCAGGTGCACATCGTTACGACCGCATCACCCCAGTTCTGGCTCGCCTGCATTGGTTGCCCGTTGCATCCCGGATCAGACTCAAGGTCCTGGTTTTAGTTTATAAAACCCTGCATGGCTTGGGCCCGGACTACCTGTCAGAGCGGATTGTCCAGCAATCAACCTTGGCCCGTCCAGTCCAGCAGTCGCGAGCGCACTCGCTTCAGGTTGCCACCCCTAGAGAGGCCTGGAAAACATCTACATGCAACCGGGCCTTCTCGGTGGCAGCCCCTTCTCTTTGGAACAGCCTTCCAAGCGAAATGCGCTCTGCAGAGTCCCTGCTGGCCTTCCACAAAGCATTAAAAACTCTGCTTTTTCGCGAGGCCTTTGGCGAGTTTTTGTAGTTTTTTTTCCCTCGCCATCTACATTTCCTTGCCCTCCGAGAAGTCTCGTTGCTGGGTTTTGTACGTGATGCCAGGGCACTAAGCTGTTTTAAAGTTGTTAAAGTTGTCTTAGTTATTGCTTTATTCTGTTGTTATTGTTGTTTACTGTGTTATCCGTTGCTCTGTCAACTTTTGTAAGCCGCCCAGAGTTCCTATGGGAAGATGGGCGGAGTATAAATAAATAAATAAATAAATAAATAAATAAATAAATAAATAAATAAATAAATTTTTAAAATGAATTTTGATTTAGGAATTTATTGCTGAACTGCTCAATCAATTGAGAGGTATTTGAAAAGTGACCAGCTCTCAAAGGAAGTGACTCAGGAGGGCAAAAGGATTGGGCAACACGCATCAGCAACCTTTAGGTGAAAGGCAGCTCTCAGGAGAAACAGATATGGACTTCCAGCTGTGTTCAATATGTGCTCATTCTTTTTTGTAAACCGTCCAGAGTTCCCCTGGGAAGACGCGCAGTATATAAATAAATAAATAAATAAATAAATAAATAAATAAATAAATATGATGCCTGATGTATTTCAAAGTATCCACTCTCAATCTTACTTTGGATTTCTAACTGCAGGGAATGGCATGTATGGTGGAGAGAGAGTTAGGTAAGATACTTAGCGTGTCAAGAGTGCAAGGACTTGCTTTTACCTGGACCATTCTTGTTGGAGATCAGTTTGATGAAAGTTTGTTATCTGGAGCACTGGATAGCTGCCGAAGGCAAGGGTGACATACCTGTAATGCTATTATGTCTAGAGACTCATAGTTGGCCTAGATATGAACAGGTATGGCAGCAGAAGCCATTAAAAAACAATAATTCCTGCTGAGCAGCATGCAGAGAAAGGACAAAGAAGGATGTTTTGACTAGATCTTGGAAATGTTACTTTTTTGGACAGCCAGAATCTCCCAATTAGCATCAGTATGGTGATTCTTCCAAATTTCTGTTCTGACTCCACCCCCATTTTTGCTACCTGTCTCCTAAATACCTTCAGGTCCTTCCAGATTAGTTTGTTGTGTGTCTGCAACAGCAATGAATTTGCTTCATTCACGGAACTGAAGAGGAGATGAAAGGAGATATCAGGGCCTATTTGGGCCTCTTTAGTCTGGAAAAAAGGTGCCTGAGGGGGGATATGATTGAGACTACAAAATAATGCAGGGCATGAGTAAAGTGGATAGAGGGAAGCTCTTCTCCCTCTCACAAAATACCAGAACTAGGGAACATACACTCAAATTGTGGGCTGGGAGAGTAAGAACAGAAAAAAGATTTTTTTTTTCACCCAGCGGAACTCCCTGCCACAGGATTTGGTGATGGCATCTGGCCTGGATGCCTTCAAAAGGGGATTGGACAGATTCCTGGAGGAAAAGTCCATCACAGGTTACAAACCATGAGGGAGATGTGTAATCTCCAGGCTTAGAACCGGGGTACTTCAAGGACCAGATGCAGGGGAGTGCTATTAGGAGACAGATATCTAGTCTCATGCGCTCCCAAACGCATCTGGTGGGGCCACTGTGAGATACAGGAAGCTGGACTAGATGGGCTGTTGGCCTGATCCAGCATGGCTCTTCTTATATTGTTGGTCGCCCTCTTATCTTTCCCCACTACTTCTTTTTCATTGTTTCCATTGAAAAATCTGTTCAGGAAAGAAAGGTGAGATTGTTACACTGGGATCTGACTGAATTGTAGCAGCACTCTCTGTCCCATACTCAAGAGACAGGGATGCCCACTTTAGGATCAGTAGAAAAAGGTCTATGCTCCTTCCACTTGCTTCCTTATTTGACAGCAACCTTACCTCAAGCTGATGCCCTCCCTGATTTTTTTGGACAGCAAATTACAGCAGCCACAACTAATGGCTTGGCTAATAATTAGGGACCATGGGAGATTAAGTATAAAATCTTTGGGGAACACAAAGTTGTGGCTCTAAACATTTCTCATCCTGTGTTAATTAATATGGATGTGGGGGTTCAGTCTTAGCCCAGGCGTCCCGCCCTTCAAACTTCAAAGAAGGCATTTCTCGAAACGAACAAACAGAACTTTTATTGTGTTCATCAATAACAAAAGAGGCTTTTCTTCTTACAGCAGTTTCAACATCTTTAACATCTGTCATAAACGTGTTCTTTCCACCATAAGTTGGGGTCTCTAGAAAGTGATCAAATTCCCCACCTCCACATGCAGATACTCTTTTCCACCACAACTCTCCTCCTCCTCCCTCCCTGAAAGCCTCAGCCCTTCCACTTGTATCCCAATCTTCTTCATGGAGGGTTGGGGTCTTCCCACTTGTATCCCAGCTTCCGAAGTGGACCTGGGACCAGGGGGTCTCCGCCGGGGTGTACGTAAGGGGTAATTACGCCTCTTGGTCAGGTCCTCCCTGGGATCCAGTGTCCCAGCCTCGATTTCCTTCCGGATCTTTACCAGCCATTCCTCTAGCTCAATTTCTTTGTGGATCTCCTTGCGCTTTCAGTTATACTCTCTGTATTCTCTTTTCCCCCAATAAGAGCACTTCTGATGGTGGGCTCAGCGTCTGTAGCTCTCAGCCTCTTTATGGGGCATCATCATCTGCTCCCAGTCTCCCGTCCATGGGTTTTCCATTCAGACCCACTCCCATCCTTCTGGAAGCTCCCACCTCTTTCCCCTTTTACAAGTCCCAAACCCCACCTTCACCGGAGCGGATTGGTCAGCCTTTCCCGCCAAGTCTTTTTTTTTTTATTTCCGGCTTGCCCCGGGTTCTCTTCCTTCTCCTTCTCCTTATGCTGTTCAATGATCTTTAGGGCATCATAGTATCCCTTCAGCATCATAAACCTCTCCACGGGTGTCACTGTCATCAATTTCTCTGATTCCCCAGGCTTCTCCATCCTCTCAGCTGGGCGTGCAGGGGTCCCTCTCTCCCCATCAGAGAAGTTTCCCTCACAATGGACTACGCACAGTGTGCATAGGAAAAAATGAGTTGTGCCACTACTGCATTTAGTCGGGCTCTTGCTTAGTTATGTGTGTGTAAGTGTGAAGGTATGTCTAGTTTCTCCAGAAGGCCTATAACTATAAAATTGATTTTTCTTATCTCAGATAATGTTTTAACAATGATGAGTCTGTGCAACTGATAAGCCTGGTGCAATGCAGGAAATGGTACAGAGAGCTCTGGAGTTGCAGTACAATGTTTTTATTCACAGCTAGATTTGTTGATGATGGTGGTGGTGATGCAAAAGCCACACAATAAACTCCAGGGATTGAATGGGAAGTTGATCAGGTGAGGGCTCCAAACATGGTCACTTTTCAGCAATATTGGAGGCAGGAGGAGGGAATCAGACATGGGAGAACAGTTTTGGTTCAGTTCTTCTTTAAAATTGTATTTTCTGCTTCAAGGAGAGAATAAAATCTTACACATTTTTTGCACAGTTCTGTTAACAGAGCTCCAGAACTCAAAAAACACTGTAGTACAGAGATGTGCTGAACAACTACAAGGTGGACGGGTGTTTTGTTTTGTTTGAAGGAAGTAGACACTATAAAAGTGTGATTTCCCTTCCGTTACATGTCTCTTCATGCAATTACAAGGTGGGGTTTCCTGTCCCTTCATTTCCTTTCTGACACAGATGACTAAGAGGGTGTTCAGGTCATGAGTCCTCCTGAGCAATGGGAATGATTTCACCAAAGAGTTTACTTTGTTGGATTACAATTTGCAGAAACCCAGAGCCAGAAGATTTCAGAAAGCTCCGTTTCTAAACTCCGGCTCTGTCTTACTCCAGTACTGCACCAATAGCAATAAAGCTACTCAGAGAAAATACGGTTTTCCAAAGACTGACATTTCAACATCTGGTCCCTTGGCCTACAGCTGCTTAGGTTACAGGTATAATTAACTAAAACCGATACAGCAATTCTTTGCAGTTTTTGTAGTATGTCCTCTCTCACCAACTTCACCACTGGAAATGTTTCAGAACCTAATTTTCTAAATTCTCTAGCCATATGTGTAAAAGGCTGGCTACCATGGATTATCTTACAGAATTCTAGAATGAGGATAATTCTTAGCATCTGGTACTCAAATTGTTTCTATATTATCTCATTTGTACATTGAATGAAGAAAAAACTCAATCCGTTTTGGCGTTATGAGGAGAATGCTACATAGTTGGGATTGCCACTAATACTCTATGTTTCCAAACATGTGTTCCATGTTCTTCTGGTCATGCTGTTTGCGTCTTGGAGGCTGCTGCTGTTGCATGCCATCAAGCTGTATACAATGTATTACACCCCTAACAGAGGTTTCAAGATATCTAAGATATTTAGGGAATGGTTTCACTGTTGCCCCCCCCCCCTTGTGAGTTTCCATGAGCAGAGAATTGAACCCAGGTCTTGTGAGTTCTAGTCTATCACCAGTCTACTCTTGGGATCTATGTTTATCTAAAAACCTTGGTGGTGATGAACTAGGACTCACCAGGGTTGAAATGGTAAAATGGACAGGGATTATCCAGCAAATTATTTCCATGTCTTTACTTATTCCTGAATTTAAAAAGAGGAACTAAGAAAAAAGAGGAAGGCAGAAGGACAGGCCATGGAAGAATAGGCCTCCAGGGTTTACACATGGGCATAGGTGGAATTCTTTTTCATGGGAGAGAAGCCAAAGAATAATATATATAGTGGTATTTCAGTTTAAGTAATTAATGCCTTCTCCGGGATGTTTTATATCCTGAAAAAATTGTAAACTGAAGCGCGGTTTCCCATAGGAATGCATTGAAAACCAATTAATCTGTTTCCGAGGTCAGAAAAAAAGCAAAAAAAAAGTCAACAACCTGCACAGAACAGATATAGAAGGAACGAAGGACCAGCTCCCTACCTTTCCACTGCTTGAGAAATGCACCCCAAAAGTTCAAAAAGTCCAAAAACCACTGCATAAAATGTACAGAATGGCTCCAAAACTTGATGAAAAAACCAACCCCGTCTTATGTTCAGGCTTCTCGGGAGCAGGTGAAGTTTTTTTTAACTTGCCCTTATATATATATATATATATATATATATATATATATATATGCCCTTTATATAGTTTTTTCATGGCTTTTTAAAAGGAAAAAGAATTTTAAAGAATTCATTTTACTGAGCTGGTGAATTTTAATGACTGCTGTGATTTTGCCCATTTACACAATTTACACAGAGAAGACCCATTGGTAGGGGATTATCTAAATATGATAGATATTTTGATCTACAGTAGTTGAAGTGTGCTACGGAGGGTTCAAGTCAGCCTTCCCAAAGCCAACAACCTCCTGACATCCTGGCCATCATTGTCCCTAGCCACAACATCTGGGCGTGGCAGGAACTGAGGTCCGTCAAATTTTGAGGACGCTAGATGTGGGAACATAGTTCTTAGAGGACATGGTGGCTGCATGTATTGCACAGAAAAATAGTTCCGATAATAAGCTGGCCTAAGTATTCAAATATTTTCTCATTGACTGTTATTTTCCTAACTAACTCTTCCCCATGCTTTCTGAACAGTACTTGTTTTACAAGTTGCTCAAGGCTGTAAAAACATAAAAACCCAGAGAGCAAATAAATAGAAAGGGTTATGCTAAGGCTCCAGTAGACTGTTTACTTATGGGAAAAGACAGGACATATAGAGCTCAGCAACTTAATCTCATCAACATACACCATATTTCCCCATGTATAAGACTATATTTTGGTCTAAAATTATTAGACTAAAAATGGATGGTCATTTAATACATGAAAGTAAGCTGAGGGCAGAACTGTGTGGTTGCAAAACTGTTAATTTGGGTTGGAAAAGTGGGGGTTGTCTTATACATGGGGAAATATGGGTTGATTCATTCCCACAAGGAACACAAAACAAAATCATTCTGAAGGCTGCGGTCTGAAAATCCTTCACAAACATTTAGCCTCTCTGTTTTACTAGCGACAATTATTTATCCACTGATTTAATCTGCACATCACAACAAGTCATCGTGTCGTTAACTGAAATCTGTGCAAATCTATATTTCATTAAGTCACAGACAACAATTGGAACCCATTATTTTTTAAAAATAGACTTGTGAACGTTGCTTATTGCTAACAAAAAGGCAGGAGAGAAACAAACTGGAAATAGGGAAGGCAAGCCATAGTTCTCGGGGTTGTTTGCCATGCAATTTGTGGCTTAAGCAACCATTGTGAGGAACACTAACCATGGGTTCTAGTAATATGAAAGCATACGCACTATCTTCCCTGGGTGGAACAGTGTAAAATCTGACTGTGAAGGAGAGGTAGCTTGTGCCTGCAACAAAAAAGTACTGTTGTAGGCGATGCACTTTGATAAGCCAAAATTTCATGGTATTTTACAGTCTAGCTCAAATATTAATAAATTTTATTTGGCATTAGCTTTCATGGCCTGCATATTAGGTCTTCATATGCACCTGAAGAAGCAGGCTGCAGAGGGCCCATTTTGTGCTTCAGAGGGAGCTAGAGGAGATCCAGGTTCATGAAAGAGGATGATTGCAACCCAGGGCTTCACTTTGGGTACTGGATATCCACAGAAGAGATCATCTGAGGCCATCTCAACATGCACCTCATTGTCGCAGAAGAAAACTCAACATATGTCAGTGGTGGCAGAGGTTCACCCACTGCCCAAGGAGGTGGCTCCTTTCCAGACTGGATATGAAGGCACCAGGGTAGATCCTCTGCTTGGCAAGGAGAACATTGTGGCTTGTGCTGCTCATCTCCAGGGAGGGCTGTGGAAAAATCTGGCCTACAACTCAGGAAAGCCACTAGGGACAGAGAGGCGATCCTTCCACAGACAAAGCTAGAAATCAACTTCTTAAAGGCATGGTGGGAATTTCAGTGTTAGTAATCTGTGTGTTGAATTTTAAATTTAAGTTTACTGTTTTGATTGCTTTCACTCTTTGATGCATGTTGCACTAATTCTTGCTATTGATTGTTGTTCTGTTTTGTTGTAAACCACTCAGAATGGCCTTGGGAGCCAGATGGGCAGTGTATAAATAAAAAAATAAAACCTTATGCCAAATAAAACTTGATAGTTTTTAAAGTGCCTCAAGACTCCTTGTTATTCTTACTTCATAAACTAACAGTTACTCTCCCAGAAGTGTCTTCATTTGCTTAGAATAATGCAGAGCACACACATGAGTAAAAGAACTAAATAAATATGTCGTTGGATTTGGAAAACAGCACAATGAAGGCTCTTTGCAAATATTGGTCTAGAAGCAAATATTTATCTACTTCTACATTTGTCCCTTTGTAAAAAAAATTCTGCCCAGTAAAGACAAAAAACCCACACTGTTTTCTTAGGTAAGGAGGGACAATGAGGGATATGCTTAGATATGGACAACGCAAGGCCTGGCTCAGTCAAGAAGCTCGTGAGGTAGCCAAGGGAAAGTCTAGGGGACACCTGCATCAGCAGGTTTTTGTGAGGAAGGAACAGTGAACCATTTACTGTGGGAATCACCTAAGAGCTTTTTTAACAGGCATGAAATCCGTACAGAATCAAAGAAACCAAGCAAAACCAAGAAAAGCAGGGAAATGTACAATGTTATTATTTATATATAATTTATTATTTTTACAATAATCTTATCACACACCTTATCCTGTTAGAGAGTCACCTTAGGGAAAATAATCTCTCTATATAATGCATCTCATTCTTTATTCTCTTCCCCTTTCACACCATTCTAACACTCGATGACTTCACTTTTGCTTGCAGGAATGCTGATAGTTAGAAGTCCGATGTTCCCTCCGATCAAACTCATCATGGCTTTCTCTGTTAGTCAAACCAAGAATGCTGTCAGTGTTCAGTCAAAGGTAACAAGGCCAGGCAGAAATTTGCCTACAGTGAGGCAAAGGTGGTATAAGTGGCTTACGTCTCCCTGACTTTTCCCTGACAACAAGAAAGGCCACGGAGGACAGAGAGAATACCAAATTCTCTTTCTTTATTTGTTTGAAATGGCCCAGGGGTTATCCAATGAATTTCACAGGTGAGTTCACACACTGAACCTATATTTCCCCAAATGCAAACACTATAACTGCTATACTGCAAGGTCATAGCAATAATGTTCAGCAGTAACAGTGCGGCTTTTCCAGGAGATTTTGCTAAGAAACAATTACGTCTCCACTTATTTTGAGGCACAAAACCTCAACAGTGCAGCCCATCCTTATTTCCTTAATACAAAAGAAATTGTAGCCTGATGGGCCCAGCTGTTCTTCTGAAAGGCTACAATTCTGAGAATACACAACTGCCTTTTATTGGACCACTAAAAATCAATGGCACCTGCAAGTTTTTATGGACAAAATCTACTTCCTCAGGTTAAGTCCTCAGGATAGTGCAGAAAAACTGTAGATAAGAATCCAAATCTGTGAGATGGGACCCAGATGAGGCTGGGCCTCTAGTGTCTTTGCACCTCAGCTCTTGGGTGCTCGTCCCCCATCCCCAATGTTTCATCAAAGGAAAAAAGTGTTCTCTCAGCTGAGAATTGTGAACTACAGCAAATAGTGGAAAGTAACAATCCTTAGTAAGGATTTCTCTATCTCTCTTGTCCTGCCACATTTAACTTTCCTATATAGGTCAACAGTAGGTCAAAGGAAAAAGGTTTCCCCTCTGTTTTATCAGGGTGACAGCTTTTTATACTATTTAAATACATTGCTGGCAAAAATCAAAGAAACACAAAACAAAAGACACAAAACATGTGGCACCTTAAAGTCTAACTTTCACATTTTAATGTAACGTTTCGTGGACACGTCTTCAGACATATAGCAGCAAAATTGCTATACAGGCACTCCTCACTTAAGAATGGAGTTCCTTTCCTACAACTAGGTCATTAAGTGAACTGCTTGTTAAGTGAGGAGCTTAAGGCAGATGTCTTGTGGTATGCTGAGGTGGCTCTCCTTGCAGACAAGCCCAAGTGAGGAGGCTGCCTGTGAGGTCATGGGAGAAACAGAACAAAAAGGAGGGAAAAATAGAGATGGAGGTGGCCGACACTCCAACCCTGCTTGGGTCATTCTCCTCCCTGGAGAAGGCAACATGGATGCTGCAGCCCTGTTTCCTGCTCTCTGAGCTGCTGACAAGTTAAGTGCAGGCAAGCAGAAGCAGGCTGTTCCAGGCTCTGAGGACTGGAACAGCACGTTCTCCCTGAGGCAGCAGTTAGGCCGCAGCTGCAGCTTTGGCTGCTGTTGCTGGTTGTAAGTCATTAAACAGTAGGTTGTTAAGCGAGGAGTGACTGCATTTTATTAACGAGTGCACATGTTATGGGAAAAGTAGGCCCAATTATGTTTGGGAATCTTAGTCCCTATCAGTTCCCCCTTGCCATGTAGGACAGGGGAAAAAGACACGTCACAGAAGGAGATTCTGTGAAGAAAAGCACTCAGAGTACACTTAGGCATCACCAGGGCAACACTTTGCAGCCAGTAAATCCTTAACTTCCAGAAGTATTGCACTGGAATAGTACCACCCGCTTTAAAATTACCGTTCTGACCTTCCTGGCCAGTGGCTGAAGTTGAGGAAATGTTTCTGCATATATTTCAAACTCTTGACAGCTTTCGGTCAAAAATACTCTGATTGTCATGACATTTATGAGTTTTCCCTCCTATATTCGGTGTGTATCTATCATTTAGAATTGTGGAATACACTATGAAGGAAGGAAAGGGTGATGACTGCAATGTTGGGCTGAAGAGACTGCTTCAGTCAGGTCCCATATACTCATCAAGCTTGCTATGGGGGAATAGCCGTCATGGTGGAGGAGGGGATAGCATGAACCACACATATGGCTTTAAATCCATGGAAGACGGCATGGCAGGACAGAAACAAATAACGAAAGATAATTTGGTATAAAGGCATCTCTAGTCCTAGAACAGGGGTGGGGAATCTTTGGCTCTTCAGGTGTTGTAGAACCACAACTCCCATCATCTTTCATCAAGATGATGACTAGGGCTGATGAGGGTTTCTTCTCAACTACGGCTGGGAGGCTCTCCCCAGGCTTGCCCTAAAAGAGATGGCATTTCTGCTCATGCCAAAAAAAGAGGGGAGGGGATTTCCTACTAATTCCTTCCTTCGGCTACAGATTCCCCAATGCATTCACAGACACACAAAATATATTGAGTACTGATATGGTGGAGCCGTAATCTTCACAGACGCTGTGGGAAAGAAGACACTTCCTTTTTCAGTTCTGAGTCACAGTGCTAGATTGGTGAATCTCTGGCTCTTGGGATGCTACCAGAGAGTTTCCTCAGGGAAATCTTTGTAACCTGTGAGCTGTATCCCAGTGTTTATCTCCCACCCCTAAACTAGGGATGGGCAACTTGTCACCCTCTAGAGGTGGGAAGGCTGAAACTACCATCATCCTTCCCTAGTAGTCATATTGACTTGGCCTGGCAGCCAGCCCTGCCCTGAATGTGGGGGAGGAGAGCAAACAAAGAGTGAAGGAAAGGTGAATGTTAGGACACAAGGGTGATGCCACTACCTGAAGCATCGCTGGCAGTAGAGGTCATCCTCACAGCCATGGCAGCGCAGGGTGGCATCTTCACTGCATATACAGCACCAGGGTAACTCTTCCTCGTCACTGTCTGATGTTTTAGTAGTCAGACTCAAGGCAGCTTGAGGGGCCACTGAAATTTGGGCCTGAGGGAGAAAGTGGAGAAATGCAATATAATTCTAAGGTGAATTACAGGATCAACAATTTACTTCTGTCTACTAGAAAACAACCAGGTTCTGCTGAATATGTCCCAGCCTCATATCTGCAGATGCAGCAGGTGTCAAGACAGCAGACCATCGATTTGGGGGACTGAAGAGGAGGACATTTTGCATTTCTAAATGCAGGTTGCTGAAACACTCAAAACTGCTCAGTCGTGGCAAGATACCAACTAATGTTGCAGCTGTAAATTCTGCTATTCGATGGATCACTATTATACCTCAGCAGAGAAAATGACATAGTGTCAACCATGCAACCAATCAATTCATCTATGGCAAAAATCATCATGTCAGCTCATTCCACAAAAGGGAATTCTTCCTGACTTTCAGAGTTGGACTGCACACCCTGTTTATTTATTTATTTATTTATTTATTTACATTTATACCCCGCTTATCTTCAAACGAAATGTTCTGAACATCACAATTCAAGAAGGATGCTGACAAATTGGAACAAGTACAGAGGAGGGCATCCTGATCAAGGGTGATCAGGGGGGCTGGAAACTGAGCCCTATGGGGAAAGACAAAGAACTGGACATGTTTAGCCTGGAGGAAAGAAGGCTGAGGGACGATTGGATAGCACTGTGCAAATATTTGAAAGGATGTCATACAGAGGAGGGGCAGGAGCTGTTCTTGATCATCCCAGAGTGACGGATACAGAACAATGGGCTCAAGTTACAGGAAGCCAGACTTCGGTTGAATACTGTATCAGGAAAAACGTCCTGTTAGAGCAGTACGGCAATGGAACCAACTACCGGGAGAGTTAGTGAGGGCTCCAACACTGGAGGCCGTGGGTGCTCACCTGTGGCAACAGTGGTGGCAGTGGAAGTGGAGGCCGTGTGGCCCGTGGGCACCCACTCGCAACATCAACAGCAGTGGCGGAGGCCACGTGGCCCCCAGCAGTGCTGCCTGGGGGTGTCCCCTGGGGCCTAAGCCAAGGGGGTTGCAGCAATCTGAGGTCCCTGCCAGCAGCAGCATGAAGGGCTAGCTGGTGCATGCACAAGGCAATGCAAGTTCCTTGCTGGCAGCTGCCTGGCGCAAAGTCCCTGCCACATGGCACCACCGCTTCCGCCCCCAGGATCCCACCACTGCTGCAGTGCCTTTGCCACCACCATACCCCCAGGATAAGAGTGTTCGCTCTTATTTACGGATTTCATTATCCCCAGATTAGCCCACAATTGATCCCCTGCAGATACGGGGGTCCTACTGCATAGGCAAGTTACCAACAATGTTAACCTCTGCCAGGGATTGGCTGCACATTTGTTTAGAGGGAGGGACAATATAGGATAGTGATTAGAGTGTTGGTCTAGGACTCAGGAGATCTAGATTCAAATACTACGCAGGCATGAAAAGCACTGGATGACTTTGGTCCATTTACACTCTATCCACCTGATCTCCCTCACAGTGTGTTGTTGCTGTTAGGATCAAGCAGGATTAACACTTATCATTTCACTCATCAACCCCCACTGTACTTGTAAAAACTGTGTTACATTTTTCCAGAATGAGAACAGTGGGAAGTTGTATTCTCATTTGCCTACCCCTGCTGATATAAATATAGCTGCTCACTTTGATGCTTTTGAGAACGCTCTCCAATGTTGCATGTGGTGGGGGGGGGCTAGAAAACAAGATTCTGGAATGTATTATTTTATTTAAATAACCTCCAAGCTAAAGCAATTTGCCAATAATGTTAAAATGCCTAAAAAAGTAAATAAATACACTTCCAACAGATCATTACCACATGCAGCAGCCGGTTGCTTCCCAATGTTTGCCACTATTTATATATGTATTTATTTATTGGATTTATGTGCCACCAAGTTTAATTCAGAGAACAATAACAAAGAACTAAGAGAAAGTGGCAGGTATTTGGGAGGAAGCAGGATACTATTTTTTTTCAGTGTACTCGTGATTTTTTTTATTTTTTTATTTTATTATTATAAAACCAATCACCAACACCCCAGACAAAAACAGTGACCCCCAGGCATCTGATACATTGGATATACACTGATAATAAAACAAATTCAAATTAACAATTTAACAATATGTACAACTCTATATAAATTAACAGTTAACAATCCGCAAGGTTTACTTAGCTTGTAACGTTTTAATTACCCCAAATTGGTTAAACATACTCATATAATTCAGTAGCTTCTCAAACCATTCCTCCTCTTTCTCATTGACCTTAAACCCTTTCATTCTGCATATCTTCATAGGAAGCAGGATACTAATCCACAATAGTATTCCAAAATACTTCGGAATGCCCTCCCTACAGAGATCCACCTGGCACTGACACTTTTGGCATTTTGACTGCCAGGCAAAGACCTTCCTGCTCAGGCAGCATTTTAATTAAACAGTGTTTTTGGCTAGGCTCATGAGCAGCAGGGTTTTATGATTTATATTGTATATAAATCATATATTGTATTTTATAGTTTTAATAATTATGCTGTTTCATAGTTTAAATACATTGTTGTATGCTGCCCAGAAACCTCTTGGTAGTGGGGCGGCTACTTTTTTTGGTAGGTAGGTAGGTAAATAAATAAATAAATAAATAAATAAATAAATAAATAAATAAATAAATAAATAAACAATCAACCAAACAACAACCAAAACAACCTGCTAACCTGCCTTGATCTGCCTGATATTGGCTTAATACCGGCTCACACTGGAGTCCTGCCAGGTGCTCACCTGTTTGGCATTTTTGGCTGATTTCTGTTGTCCTGTTGTTGACTGAGTTGTTGACTGAGTAGACCGATCTGGGGAGATGTTGAAGCCACTTGCTTCATCCAGAGCCGCTTCTTCGGTAAGCTGATGGCAAAAAAATAGCATGTGAAACAAAAGTTCAATTTCTTCACCCAGAGTTGTATTCTTGAGGCTGTCAATTTCTGGATCCTTTGGTCAGTAAGCACAAACCAGTCGATATATTTAAAAAAGGAAAAGAACTTGACTTCTTACATGCAACCAAATAATATTTCCCATCATGGGAATTTGTACTGTATAGTCTTGCTAGGGGGAAAAGGATGCCAAAGCTTTAGATAGCAATGATCAACTTGAATGTAGACAACACCAGTGGCAGCAGTCAGGATGGTCTACAGCAGTGTTGGCAAACCTATGACACGGGTGCCAAAGATGGCACTCGGAGCCCTTTCTGTGGGCACCTGACACAACTCCTTCACAGCCACCTGTATTCAGGTTAAACTGCTGTATTGGCACTTTGCGAAAAATTAGTGGGTTTTGAATAGCAGTTTGGGCACTCGCTCTCTAAAAGGGTCTGCCATCACTGGTCTACAGGGTACCCTCTTATGCTCACTAAAATTCACATTTGTTGCAAAACAGCCATGACAATTGCTTTGTGTTTCAGTGAAAAGTGGCTAAGAAATGATTTTCTCTTGCTTGGTGGGACTATGTGAATGGCAGTGAACACAAAGTATCCTTCTGAATATTTTTCTATATTCTTTTTAAAATGTGTTTTTAAATATTTTTACAACCAGACACAGAAACCCTTTGTAAGCAAGTGTGTGTGTGTGTGTGTGTATGTGTGTGTGTGTGAGAGAGAGAGAGAGAGAGAGAGAGAGAGAGAGAGGAAGAAGAAGAAGAAGAAGAAGAAGAAGGAAGAAGAAGAAGAAGAAGAAGAAGAAGAAGAAGAAGAAGAAGAAAAGAAGAAGAAAAGAAGAAGAAGAAGAAGAAGAAGAAGAAGAAGAAGAAGAAGAAGAAGAAGAAGAAGAAGAAGAAGAAGAAGAAGCCCAAGTATTTGGGAACATGCTCAGAGTATTACCATTAGTAATAGCACCAGAAACCTCAGGTACTGAGAAAAAACAGTACAAACAAAAAGGCAGAGCAAACTCCAGTTTCTGCCCACCTGTTTCAGGACTCTCTGAATGGCTTCTTCCTCATCCATTTCTTCATCACTATCAGGCAGTTTGTAATCATTTATGGTAACTAGGAGAAAGAGAGGGAAAACAAAACAAAACTTCTCATGATATTGTGCCTCTGCAAAAGGGCAGAAGATGATTCGGTTTTGACTTGCAGTCCATTGCTACTTGCTAATCCCTATAAAGTCAAAGAGTGGCTGATAGGCACTTTGATAATATGGGCCTCTGGACACCCCAATTGATATATCCAGAAGTTTAGTCAGAGAGCCAGAACAGTGTAATGTTCTCCATGTTCTCTTAACAGGATGCTCAGCAGAGAATAGCCTACAACATTATTTTCCTGTTCTAAAAAAATCTCCATACACATGGATTTATGCATACAGTACTAAGGTTCTATTAAATGAAAACAGAACAGGCCAGACTGGATACCCCCCCCACACACACACACCTCAAAATTGCACTGGTACCCTATTGGGCAACATAGAAATAAAGTTTGTAGTGATAGAAATGGAGACTATTTATTTATTTAAATATTTATAGCATGTATAATCTGCCTTGCCTCCATCATGGGGTTGGTGAGTCATACACACGACGTTATTATGTACCTACAGTATTGGGATTATTTAAAGGAATAATAGGAATACAAGATTTTTCCATGTATTAGAATATTTTTTTGTCTAAAATTGTTAGACTAAAAATTGAGGGTCATTTGACCATGTGGTTGCAAAACTGTAGTTTTGTTTTGGGAAAGTGGGGGTCATCTTATACATGGGTGCATCTTAATGACAGAAAAAATAAACAGGTATCTGGGGTGGAAAAACAGGATTGCTTTAAGTAAGACTAGGCTTGAAGGGGGCACTCGTGGGCCCTTTCTAGTCAGAACCTTCCCCTCTGAACAAGTCAGTTCTGGTAGGTTTGTGGTGAGAGCTAGAGAGCAGTAATAATTAGGTGTGGGGCTGCCATTTTACTCTTCCCTCAAAACTTTATCAGGGGTGGTGCAGGAATTCAGAAAAGCAGTTCAAAGAGAAACCCACTTGGTACTGGTGATAATGAGGTGATTGTATTGGTAGGTTAAAATATGGCTCAAGGCAGCTGTAAACAGGGGCTCTGTTGGTAAGTAGGAGTCCCCTTTGCTAAAGTCAGACCTGGAGAACAGACAATATCTATCCTGAATTTGTTTTCAAGACGACTGAGGCAAAACAAAACCCCATTGTCTTCATATTTTGCTGGCAAAACAAAGAAGTGCTGTTATCAGTCATTTCTGAGTCAACCACATTAATTATCGGCTTTGAAAAAAGTAAAAAAAAAAAAATCACAGGCCAGGGAACAGTCATTTCCTTGAGAATTATGAGTTGTCACTATCCCCACTAGTCAGCCAATAAAGGGTTGTGTCTTCTAAGGAAATGAAGAAGCTGTTTCTCAGGTTTCTCTAGAACTCAAAAATGTTACTTTTCTGTATTGCTGCTTGATAAATTACATGCCATCAAGTTGATAGTGACATATGGCGACCCCTTCCAGGCTTTTCTAGGGATGCGGAACACAGAACTGGTTTATTGCTGCCTTTTGGTGGGGGCCTTCAGGATTCTGGACTTCACCCAAGGATGGGACGTCTTCAACAAGGCACAATGGGAGATTGAATTATTGGCCCCCAGCTCTAGCTCCCTGAGTTACGATTCCTAAAATTCATGATTTTAGGAGCTTTTGTCCAAAAAGGGAGCTTGTTACACACCGGTCTCGGGATCTTGGCCTCTCAGTGCTGCTAAACGTTTTGCCACTGCTAGAATCTTCTCATCCCTGGTGTTTTCCTCCCTCAACACAGAAGCAGCCTCTGCCAAAAGTCTATTCTTCTCCTCCTCCAGCTGTTTTGGGTCAAGATCCATGACGCCTTCTGTACTGTCAGCCCGATTTAAGTCATTCAATGACTGCATCCTAACTTCTGGAAAACAGAAAAGACATAGCGTGAATTTATGCACACGTTAACCTACTCTCCATGGCTGTAAAGCCACAAAACATTTAAATACATGGCACTGTAACATACGATATTTGAAGCACACCATTTCACAGCTAATTGCTTTAGCCCAGAAAAATCTGGCCCAACCGTAAAGCTTCCATAACTAAACCTTGTAACAGTTTCTCAAGTTTACAGCAGAAACCAGTTGTTAAGGGTTTCAATGGGCTGTGACAGTGAGAAGGCTTCTGCCCATCAATCATCAGAACAATTTTGCACTTAAAGCATGTTCTGTTTTCCTGGGGAAAATGAAGAAGAAATGCATACATGGCTGAATTTTCATAATGGAGAAGTTTTCTTTAAACATAAAGGAAGGGTAGGGTGGAGCTGACAATTAATCCATTGTTTGACTTCTTGGAGTGCACACCTACCATGTAAATTGTGAGGGCAATGTCTCATGGCGTGACTGAGTACATGTCTCTTGACTGCGCCATGGAAACTGCACACAAACCAGTGAACCCACGGCCATTCATCTTTTAAAACTGTATTTGTCTTCATCCTAATGGATTTCTGCCTTTCTTTCTACAGTGGTAACTTAAGATACGAATGCCTTGAGATACAAAAAGAAATTTATGAGAGTGGGGATGTATAAGATGTATAGCGTTAAGGCCCTTGCCAAGCTGAACTCACCAGCGGGGGATCCTGCCCCCTTGCGGTGAAGACAGGGCGCTTGCAAGGTGCCAAGCGGGCAGGAAAATTTGGCTTGGCGAGGTGGAGGAGGTTAAAATCAGCACTTTGCAAGAGCCCCATCCTCAGCGCAAGGGGGCAGGATCCCCCACCAGTGAGTTCGGTTAGGCAAGGTCCTTGCAAGCGGGCTGTCTTCAGAAATGCACAGAGGGGGCTGTCAGAAACCCACTACCACCAAAGTGGAAAAGGCTTTTCACTGCTTTCTTGACAGTGGCTTTCTGACAGCCCCCTCCTTGCGTTGTGGGTGCACACAATTAATCAATTCCTTTTTTTGTATTTTTTTCTGACTTCTGGGTCGGATTAATTTGTTTCTCATTCATTTCTATGGGAAAATGCTTTTTGAGATATGAAATTTTCGCAATAAGAAAATTCCCATAAAACAGATTAATTCATATCTCAAGGCACCACTGTACTATAATTTTCTGAAGAATGACTCTCTCGACATAAAGGAGTGGGAAAAGTCAGATTTCTAGTGGGAGTGACAAAAATGCAGACTGTGCTGTGCACTCTTTAAATGTTTTATGGAAGTCAGAAGTCACTTTACTGTTTGTAATGGAAACATGTGCCCACAAAACATAAATGAAACACATCATGGACTTTGATCAAAGCGTTACATCCTCGGATTATGACAACTGAAGAGCAAATTATAAGTACAAGAGCCAAAAGCATCATTTTCATTTTAAATCATTGCACTGTGGTTTGCACCCAGGAGAATATGACATCTACAGGAAAGTGATTGCAGAGTAAGAGCTGAAATTATCTTGATGCACCTCCACACACGCAAGCCTGAAGGCATCATCTGCTGTGTCCTTTTATAACTAATTAAAAGTTTCTGACCCCCTCCTTTAGGTTCCAAGATACCCCTAGGAATCATGACTGGCAGTGATGATGTCGGGACATTTTGGTTGTTCATATGATTTTCGGATATTTCAGTCTCTTCAAGATGAAGGGATCTCCAGCGAACCTCAGAACACAAGGCAGAGGGATCAGAAACCTTTAATTAGTGATAAAAGACCACAGCTGATGACACCATCAGCCTGGAGCATGCAGCACTGCACCAACAGGATTTCAGTCAGTATGCATGTTGACTCATGAGAGTAATGCATTTTTGAGGCACAAAGTTCTGGGGTGTCCTTGTTCCCACCTCTCTGTTAATAACGGTTTGGAAGAACTGAGATGGAACTAAAGCAAAACAGGAACCTTGAGGCATCACTCCTGAGCCACCAGTCGCATCAATGGCAACCTCCTCAGCTATCTGGTTCAGCAAATCATTGGTCTGCTCCACTTGTGTCCTGGTATTGGAGAGCTGGTGTACCTAACAAGAGCAAGAGAGAGAGAGAGAGAGCGATATCAAGAGCAAGAGATGTCTAAGCCATATGACAGAGGTCAGAGGTACAAAATGGAGAATTAGAACAAGTCCAACCCATAACGAGTACCCAATGTCACAGAATCCCAAAGACAGACGTATAGAAAGAAGGTTCCTGCATTCAGTACCTCTGGGCAGGGCTGGGAAAGATCCTTTTCTAGAATTCTGAAGAGCCACTGTCGGGCAGTATGTAGACAGAGATGGGGAATCCAATCCTCCCAGCATTATCTTTATCTCCCACCTTTAGCTCCTTAGCAATGAGATCATTTGTTCGGTGGTTTTCCAGCTTTTACACAGATTTTCCCCTATTCTAAAAGACAGAAATGCTGTTCCTGAGGCTTAATTAATGGTGGGAAACGTTCAGGCTATATTATGCAGGTATTTTAGTTTCCATCCTTTTTTGCATTTGACTTAATGGGAACCCCACCTCTGCACAGTACAACCTGGCTTTCAAGATGGAAAAGGTTTCCACACACTTGGTGTAGAGATCACCAAGGCCAGGTAACTTTG
The DNA here is from genome assembly GCA_023846285.1 of Phrynocephalus versicolor. Taxonomy (NCBI): domain Eukaryota; kingdom Metazoa; phylum Chordata; class Lepidosauria; order Squamata; family Agamidae; genus Phrynocephalus; species Phrynocephalus versicolor. Next base: position 27,088,892 of record JAHTLZ010000016.1, on the reverse strand, counting down.
GCAGTTCAAGGGACCACACCAGAGACCAAATATGCAATAGAATAGAATAGAATAGAATAGAATAGAATAGAATAGAATAGAATAGACCCCAGCCACGGCCAAGAGGTCCACTTCCAGGTTTGATAAATGGGTGTTTTGAGGTGTTGGAACCAAGTGGGAATCTTCTGCTAATCTCACAAAATAAAACACAACAAAATCTCACAACAAACTGAAGGCACATAGGCTTTGATAGTGAAGAGGTAGGAGAAGACGTAGACATGTCATTTCTGTTTATTTTAAAATAAAAGTTTGCAGCACAAGAATCAGTTGCTAAAGTGAAGAAATCATTCTTAATTTGTAATACCTCCTGTTCGCGTGTCAATCTGTCTCACAACTACAGAACACATTGTTGCTAACACTCTGCCTCAGTCTCAAAGGTTTTGTGGGTCCTAACAATTCTGAGAAACAGAACCACACACAAAGCTTTTTAGAGTTATCAGATATTCAAGGAATCCATATCTTTATTTCCAGTTCTATGCAAGACCATGACATTCAGAAGGCTACAGACATTTTTCACTTGGGGAGGAAATTATGCATTTGAGAAGACAGCTATGAGAAAGAGACTGATGCTTCTTCAAAGCTTTCCAGTAGCAAGTCAAGTCAGCATTTTGGCCTCCCACTCCAAAAAACCCAGCTGGTGTAGCTATTAGCTATACTGCCTGAGGATTATGGAAGTTGTAATCTAAAAAGCAATGCTTCTAACTTCTACCTTTTATAAGGATATACAGTGGTACCTGGTATAAAGGAATTAATTCGTTCCAAATAAAATTATGTTAAGCAAATTTTCCTTTATACAAATCCCCATAGGAATGCGTTGAAAATGGAGTAATCCCATTTTATGTTGTACGGATTCTCCCCATAGGCGATTATGTTAAGCAAATTTCCCCTATCTCCGGAATATTTTATGTTGTACAAATTTTATGTTATACAAGCTGTTTGTTATACAAGGGTCCACTGTATAGAAAGATTAAAAGTACTCTTACTGGCTGGGGAGCTGAGGAGGGAAGTGGTCTGCCCTGCAAGGCTGCCAGGCGGTCTTCCATCTCTTGAGCAGATGGAATGGGTCTTGTAGGGTCATTTTTCAGCGCTGCCAGACGGGACTCGATCTCAGCCTGAGAAGGTATGGCTTCTGTTCAATAAAAAGCAAAATTGCTTACTAATGGCCACCAAATATATTTCACAGCTTCATGACAGGAGTATGCAACTTCCAGAGATCAGGCCTACCCTTGAATCTTGAAGGGCTGCTCCTCATCTGGCTCCCTATCCCTCAAAATAGTTTTTGCAAAAGCTTTTTAAATTGAAAAGGGCATCTCACACACCCCTCTTTCATCTCATAGTACCTGACAATCAAGCATGAGATAAACAAATAATACAAAATCCAGCACAAACGTATCCAAAAGGCAGAAGCATAGGGATATTTAAAGGATAAGTTTGTACAATCCAAATAAACAGTGGTCCATTATAATAATGACTACCACTTCCCAGCAAAATGCACACCATTAAAATCATATACGAAACACCTTCATGTACACCATGAATTTAAAGTTAACATTTGCCCGCCTTAATTTGGTGCCTGGCTTGCAGTTCCCATAATGAAGAACACCAGATGCAGGAGGCTGCTTGTAACAGAAATATGTACAAATCATCAAGGGCTGCCAGCCCCATGTTTAGAGAATCCAACAAATAAATAGCTACCGTAATTCATATAGCCCATGATTCCCCCATAGTCTGGTCTTCCATGCTCTTCCAAGCACAAGTAGAAGGCTCAAAAGCCGCATGTAGAAGTTACTTTTTTCAACTCTGCTTTAGCGGTGCACCTGAACTGGGCTTCCATTGGGACTGGGGTGGGATGCCAAACTTACTGGGCCTTGTTTCCTTCCTGAGCCTCTCCAGTCTCTCAGCCAGGACCTGGTCCTCTTTGGATAAGCCTTGATACTTGGAGTCGGTCAGGCTTTGGGATTTCACCAAGCCCTTCTGAAGGATACATGGCTGGTTCTGCTTAGCCTCAAGGGCTGCTACACGCCTGTTAAACAAGGAATTAACAAGCATAACGATAAAACCAAATTTCCTTCAGAAATGGAGATACCGGTAAATTGCTTTTCTGAACTAAAACTCCCAAAATATCATAATGAGCATGGCCAGTAGAACTCCGCAATACCAAGTTGACTATTCTGGTTGGGGTACTGTAGGAACTTTAGTCCCAAAAAAAGTAACTTTCACCATTGCTGGCTTATACATATACACACATAGTGTGGCATCAGCAATGGCTTCCACATATAAGCCATGCAGATCAAACACCAGAAAGTTTTTGACGCATATCTCCTGGAGGCAGGCTTGTCAAGTTCATTCTCACATTCAGGAGTCATAGGCGATCCAGTTACTATACATGTTTATGTACACTGGCTTTAAATGACAAATAATTCAGATGAAAATTATACAGTGACACTTTCAAAAATAGCTTTTTTTGCCACACGAGTGTGTGTGTGTACGCGTACAGAAAAAGCACAGTTACTCTGACAAGAAAACAGAATGCTACTTTAGCAGCAAAAGTTACTGTGGATGGAATTTAGAAAGCAGCTTTTTATCTGCCACATTTTATCTGCTACAAATAAGAGAACATTACTGATGGCCCAGGTACTCTTGGTCCAATTTAGAGCAACAGTAATTGTTAGTATATGTTTATAAGTATTTAGGTATTTATGTTAATAAATATGTTTATTAATATGTTATTAGAGAACACTCACTCACGCACGCACGCACGCACACACATTTATTTTGCTTTGTTTATCAAGGGTATGGAATGTTGCCAGGTAAACAATTATCCAGACTCACTTTTTATAGTTCTCTGGTGGAGACCATTTTGCCGCATTTGATTTAGATGACCCACTGAAAAGCAGAAGGAGAAACATGTTCAGTGCAGAACATGACAGACAGAGGACAAATCTCTTTATGACAGCAAGATATGGCTCCAGCCCAGAGCCCCACCTTACTTTTAGTCCTATAAAAGTCCTAGGCATGCCACTATGATCAGGGTCAACCTGAGACATTTTGCTGCCTGAGGTGAGTGACATAGCACACTGTCCAGAACGCCAGATACAGCCAGTTAGACCAACAGTTGCCTCCTGTTCCACTACTGGTGATGGAACATCATCCTCCACCATAGCTGAAGGCAAAAGGCATGCAACAGGGGCACAGTTCATACAAAGCTCTATCCTCTACCATCTCACTGCCTCTCCTTGCTTCCTAGCTCCTTACTTCCCAAGGGAAAAACAAGGTCTTGCAGCCTCTTAAAGACTTAGTCGTTTTATTTGGCATAAGTTTTATTTGGCATAAGCCATGGAAATGTATGCTAAATAAAAAAAACTTTAGTCATTAAACGTTTCACAGGGTTCCTTGTTCTTTTTATTGTATTCAAATAAAAGTTGCTGAGGTGGATTTTAATCAAGTCACACAGTTCACCCTAAGGAGAGATAGGACATGAACTCCTCTCTCAAAGATGTGGAGTCCAGGGTTATAAATCTACTGGATCCCACTAATTCTGGTCACTACAGATGTTGTCAGCACAGAGCCCTTGGAGTATACGTGATAGGTTTGGTCTCAGCAGTACTTGGTCCTCACTACTAAATATTCCGGTCTTGAAAGATCCTTGCAACATGTCAAGTGAGCAAAAGCCATCCAGAGCTTAAAAGTGTTCCCTTCTGGACAGCAACTTCCTGAAAGGCCAACAGGCAAGCACACTGGCCCACCTACCTAAGGAATTCTAGTAGAGGTATTTTTTTAAAACTCACAAAATTGTCCAAGTTTTGTGACTGCAAATATCCTAAGTGGCTGTGAGGAAACTTCCAATCTTTCCTCAAACTAGCAGGCAGAAGAAGGCTATTTCATGTGATTTAGCAAAAGGAAAATTGCAGATATGTCAACCAAAACGACAGGTCTGATCTTACCTTGTCAAATCCCCATGGCATTGCTTGCAAACCTTCTGCTGAGTGTTTCCACAACGGGGAATGATGGCACTGAATCCAAGGCAGCCGGAACAAAATAGTCGGCCACAATTCTTGCATCCACACTGAGACAGGAATTGAAAATAGCAGGGAAACAAGCATGTCTTATTAATACAGTAATACGTCGGATAATGAATGCTTCAGATAACAATTTTTTTTTCTGATAACAAATGGAAAGTTTCAGGTATAGGGCTGCCTCGGATAGCGAATGTTCCCTATGGGCTGCTTATGTTTCATAATGCCTTGCAAAAATGTGTACCCTGCATGCATTGCAGGATGCATAGTTTGTGGAGGGGTGGAAGGAGTTAGAGCATTTTTTCATGGTGTTTCAGAGCCATTCTGGACATGTTTTGCTGAGGGATTTGGACCTTTTGAACTTGGTAAGATAGGGAGCTAGCTTTCATTATTCTTTGCAATGCTTCTTGTTGCATTTTTGGCTGGAAGAGGCTGGGGTAGTCTTGCTGGTTTCATTTCTCCGTGTTTGCAGTATTTTTTCATTGCTCTGCAGGCAAAAATGGGCTAGATTTTTCTTCCTGCTTATGTTTGCTTGTTTGCATTCCCCCCCCCCCATTGCACTTTGGGTAGGAACAGGCTGGGGTAGTCTTACTGTTTTCTCTTATCCATGTTTGCATTGCACTGCAGGGGATGTTCTGGAGGGTGTTCCAGCACTGCAAGCCTTTAAAGTGCATTTTGAAACCTCTCCCCCAGCTTTTTTGCCTTTTTTCGAACCTCTGGAACAGATTAATCAGTTTTCCATTCATTTCAATGGGAAACCACATTTCGGATAACAAATTTTTCAGATAACAAATTGCCTCTGAAAATGAATTAAATTCATTATCAGAGGCACCACTGTATATGGTCACTGCAGTCCTGAGAGGCCTACATAAATCCACGCCTTCTTCAATAGCATCTACAAAGGAAATGCTTTCACACCAAAACATGTCAAGTGAAGAGGAGTTTTTAAATTGCTACCTATATCTTACAAAACAAATAATATATTTCCATGAATAAAGATGCTATTTTCTGTTTCTTCATTTCCTTCACTGCTAGAGGCTGTCATAAATAACTTACATATCCAGGAGTAAATATGTAGCAGTAGACTAAATTTTGTGGATGACATCTGTACCTAAAATTATCCATCATAATTTGGGTCATTCCACATATTCTATGGCCACAAACCTTGTTGCCACACCAGAACCAATAAGGTCCAGTAGCCAATACATGAACATGGTTTTAGATATTGGGTTCCGTTGAAGTCTCTCATTCTATGGAGTCAAAATGAATTCAGTTTTTAATCCCCCCTAAAGCCATTACAGAACAGTAGATTTTATTTTTTTCTTCAAATAAGTATACTGAGGCATCAAATACAATAGAGCAGGGATAGGCAACTTGCAGCTCTCCACAGCTTGCTGGAATACAACTCCCATCAGCCTTAGCTGGCACAGCCAAGGGTGAGAACGGTGAGATCTGCAATCTAACAATAGCCAGAGGACCACAATGGGCAGCACATGTTGGAAAAGTTGTGTCTTCATTGTCATTCCTTTAATATGTTTACACATGCATGTTTAAAATTAGACAACTGATTCTCTGCAATCATACCTGAATATCAAACTCAGGTGGTGGGTGGAGGGCATTTTCCTTCACTGCGGGGGTTAGTTCACTTATTTTCTGTTTATTTTTTATTGTTTGAGGTTCTTTTTTACCTCTTTCATTGTTGTTTGTTTTTCTTTTTACTTTAATGGCATTATGCTGTCTCCTACCCTAGCCTTTGATCACTGCCTGAATGCGGTATTGGAATGGACCAGGACTAACAGGCTCAAACTCAACCCCGAGAAGACAACCCCCAGGTATTGTTCCTTTGCGGGGGGGGGGGGGGGGACTGAATGGATATTGCGGCCCTCTTCCCAGTTTGGATGGGATCTTCCCCCAACTGGTTGAGGGAGTGAAGAGTATGGGCGTGATCCTGGACCCGGCGTTGTCCCTGGAATCCCAAGTGGCTGCCGTGTCCAGGTCAGCTTTTTTCCATCTTAGGCTCCTCACCCAGATTCGCCCATATCTCAGTGGTAACCTCCTGAGGATGGTTGTGCAAGCACTGGTTATCTCGAGGATAGATTACTGTGGGAAGATATGACCGCATCGCCCCCATTCTGGCCCATCTCTACTGGTTACCTGTTGCCTCCCGAATAAGGTTTAAAGGTATTGGTTTTGATTTACAAAACCCTCCATGGCTTGGGTCCAGAATATCTGATGGAGCATTATCATCCCAAGATCCACCTTGGCCCGACCCACCAGAACATCCCAGGTCCACATGCTTAGAGTTGCTACTCCTAGGGAAGCCCATAAGACCTCCACCAGGAACCGCACATTTCAGTTGCCGACCCTACCTGATGGAACCAGCTCCCTCGTGAAATTAGGACCATGGAGTCCCCCTCAGCGTTTAGAAGAGAGTTAAAAACATGGCTGTTTAAAGCTACCTTTAGTGATTAGGAAGTAGAATGTTTATTGTTTTTTGTTCTCCCCCTGACTACTTTGGTGCCATCTTATATCTTATATCTTTTACCTTTATATTTTTATGATATATGATTGTTCATTGACATTTAATGATCTGGTTTTATTTGTCTTTTGTTCCGTGTTGATAATTTAATAATAATAATAATTTATTTATTGTCATTGTGTGTATATACACAGTATACACATACAACGAAATTCAGACACCCAGAGACCAGATTCAACACGCACATATTTTATTTTACATATTTATTTACACTCTATCTTGTGAACCACCCAGAGTTCCCTTGGGAAAGTTGGGCGGTCTATAAATACAAATACAAACACAAACACAAACAAACAAACAAACAAACAAACAAATATAACCTCCAGCAGAAAGTCAGATTCAATACCTCTTGGGGGTCTCTTCCAGCTCTACAATTCTTTGACAAAGAAGACGATATCCTGGAGTTTGGCCCTCCAGATGTTTTGGAAAACAACTCCAACAGTCCTTTGTCATTGGCAATCTGGGTTCGGAATTCTGTGAGTTGTGGTCCAAAACATCTGGAGTGCTAAAGGTTCGCCACCACTGCAGGCCAACAAACTAAGCTTCTTCACTGTATAAGGTAGGCAGATGATGTAGGATGACATGCCAGCACTGGATGATCTGAACCAGTTATTTTGAAATGTGTGTAATCCATCATTCATCACACATCAGCTTTGTTACATAACAGCTTCATGTTCTTATCTCACACAAGCCCAAAAATGAATTTAATAATCCAAAAGGATTTAATATCATACCACCACCAAAACACAGAGCATCACCAATGCACTCTCCCATCAAAGACAACAGAAGCAAATTCCAGTGGAGTTTTGCTTTAGAGAAAACAGGTTCATGTTTCCTTTGAGAACCCCCAATGGTCTCATTAATTAATATTATTACACTTGCACAAAAGGCTGGGAGGCTGTAACTTATCCAAGATCCCTTCAGTCTGGTAAATATAATAGGATGTGTGAAGGATTATTAAATATAACATTTATCAATAAGATTATTGAAAAGCAAGGACTAATTTAAAAAAAACATTATGGGAAGAAATTCCAAACTCTGTCGTTCAAGTACTCCTTTCTCAAGACAAAGGTCATTTCATACCTGCTTTGCTAATGTGCAGATTAATAAAGAATAACTTGCCTGTTTCTTGAAGACAGTAAACTTTGATGCACAGCCATAACATCTGCTGTCCATTGTTTCAGATGAGGTGGAACATTCAGCATTCACGAGAAGCACAGATGGAGACACATAATTATTTTGTCTGTAGGCAGCTATCCCAATTTTCTCTTTCTTTCAAACAGAAAACAAGCAGTAAAAGAAAAGTACAGTGAAAGCAATGTTATGTAATGGAAGCAATGGACAAGTAAAGCAAAGGCTGTATTGTGACATCTATAAGGTACTCTGGTATTTATTCAGCAAGAGAAAAATGGGGTTTCAGGCTGTGTTTGATCAGAATGAAAGCACCTCTGATGGCTTGTGGTTCAGGTTGCAATCATATGTGTATCTAGGAAGAAATGTGGTGTTACGTCTAGCTGAACGTGCTTAGGACTTTACTAAGCAATCCTTTCATAGTTTATTATTAAAGAATGAAATAACAAGCATGTTCCTGTCCTGGCATGATAACCAAAATCTCATGCCAGAAACAATTCTGCCTAATTGTATGGCTAGCCCAAATTTTTGGTCACCAGCAGCACTCATCTTCAGCTTCATTTGGTAGCAGTAGCCCACCAGATCTGTGATCTATGAGCAATCCATGACGTCTTATCATAACCATGTGTGGCAAACACAACAACAGACGATACACAGAACACAAGGAAATGGAAGATTCTCAAAACACTTTTTAAAAAGTGAGTAATACAATATTTCTCCAGGTCACTAGTACATCACCTTCCTTTTCCATAGTTCTAAAAAACAGCATCCTAAAGACCAAAATCTTCCTTTTAAGAAAGCCAAAAACCTTTTTGCCCTAATCCAAAAGAAGACCACAGTACATCTGCTGGCGCTTTATTTTCAAAACTGAAACCTTTCATCTGACCCACAGACTGGTCAATAATGTATTTGAAGATTTTAAAGGTGGACTTCCCATGTCTAAAATTCCTTCATGTATTTCCAGTAGCAATGAACTAGCATTTTTTTTAAAAAAAACCAGCCGGGACTGTAAACGTTACTTCCAACATGCCACACACTACCCAGCATGGTACAGTGAATATGGTGATGGCCTATGATTCAGGAGGCCTGCATTGTAATGCTCAGCCATGGAAACTCATTGGTGGCAGGGGCCGGGGTTTGTCTGGGAACTGTAAAATTACTCTGTAGATATTTAGTTACCTTGAAAGACTTATTAGGATCGCTATAAGTCAGTTCTGACTTGATGGCACATAACACACACACATTCATACGGGGGAGGGGTGCAAGTTACAGATACTGTATACACACACACATATCTACAGCTGAAATTCAGTAGTAAGTCATAACTAGAGTTGGCCCACTGAATCAGTGAGGGTGATAAACCATCTTGTCCACAAGTTCAACTGATTCAATGGACCTATTCTAGTTGTGACTTACTAGCAGATTTTAACCAATATTTACATCTATATCTACATACTAATAAGGATGGCTAATAAACAGAAGTATTTACCGTAAGTAACATTTCACTTTCCACCTCAGCTACCCTGGTAGAAGTACTGTATGGTCCTTCACAGATAGCAACTAGAGAACCTAGAGGACAGGGTAGTCCCAAGTGGATGAATGATGTTACATGTTATCTAGTTCAGACCATAATGATAATTTGTCTACAAATCCAGAAATCTTCCCTCTTATAATTTGCTTGGATTTGGTGCTACTGTATTCCTATTCCAACCAAAGAGAAGTCAGATATATCATGATGTCTGGAGTTAAAGTTTTTGAACATTGCTTGTCCCAATTTCTTAATCAGATTGGGAGGTTTTTAGTTTCTGAATCTTGCATGTATGTTTGTTTTTGTTTTGTCTACATATTAGTGATGGCATCCTGGTCATCTGCTCTCACTGAGACAAACTGCACTGCAGGACCTACAGCCTATGTCAGTGTTGGCGAACCTATGGCACGGGTGCCAAAGGTGGCACTCGGAGGCCTGTCTGTGGGCACCCGACATCGCCCCTTCACAGCCACCTGCATTCAGGTTGAATTGCTGTATTGGCACTTTGTGAAACATTAGTGGATTTTTGAATCGCAGTTTGGGCACTCAGTCTCTAAAAGGTTCGCCATCACTGGCCTATGTTTTGTATAATAGAGCAGGTCCTGCCATTCACAGAGTTAGTAAAAGTGACCGTCTCCCTGTGAAATACACAGGTTATGTCACACAGGGGATCACAAGGGTGTGATCCAGGATTGCAGACTGCTGGTTTGAGGACCGCTTTCACCAATAATCTCTGTAGATTTGTTGGCTGGAACAAAGCTATCAAAGGAAACTTACTGGTGGCTTTTGCAAGATGCTTTAAGCTTACTACTAATGAATAGCTTTCTGTAATTGCCTTGTCACAATTTGGAGACAGTGGATGGAAACCTGCCACAAATAAACAAACAAAAATACATCATTCCCTGTGAATTTCATAGTTCTTATGGAAAAGATGTTCCCTGTTAGAATCAACAATAATTGGATGATATCCTCTGTAAAGCAGGGGTGGATAGATTTTTGATGATGCTATTATGTGTAAACCTAATATGCGGGATGTACAGAGTTAATCCTTTTCATCCAGATCACAAAGGTACTGTATCAGCAATGAACCACCATCCTATAAAAGGTTTGTCACTGGCCTCTTTCAGCATGTTTTCTTCTAGTTTGCCCATGAACAGAAAAACACAAGATGGAGCCATGCAAAGATTCATGGCTGTATCTTGCAGTTGTAAGTGGCACTCTTCATTAAATGTAAAATTGTTACAAGTAAGGATTTGTGTTGTTCATCTGGTAATAACCTCTGTGGGAGGATGTTTGACTTCCTGGTACAGTATTAAGAATGTATAATGAACTAGATAGAACCTCTGCCAAGGTTTTTCTCCATCTGTTTGCACAATTCAGTTAATCCTAAAACATATTCAGTATTTATAAGAGTAGCTCACTAACAAAAATATTTTAGCACAATCCTTTTTCCTTGTCCTCTAGGTTCTATAATAGCCATTGGGTTGCTTTTACACGAGTAACTGAAGATGCTTAAATATAGCACTTCTCCCTGCTTGTGCCTCGCCTGTTGTGTGTATAAAATAACAAATGGACATATTTATTTTTCTCCTTCTACCTTTTCTTTTCTTGGGGGTGCTCATTTATCTTTCCTTCCTTCCCAGCCCTCCTGGTCTTCCTCATCAAGGACAGAGCAAACCACGACAATAATGATGGTGCAACGGGGCCGGGTGATCAACCCATCTTTTGAGGGCGTCACCCTGCAGAGGCAGGACCCGGTGGTTGGAATGAATGCACGAGTACACATGGACGCCACTTCTGCCTTACCTCGGAGGAAGAGGAACAAACGCAGCAACGCACCTCTACCGTTCACAGAGCGCAGGGGTTGGAAAAATCCAGCCCCCCCGATTGCGTACACACGACCACTCCGGGCATCGGAGAGGCAAGCGAGTCAGCGCGCTACACCCGAGGCTAAACGGAAGAATATAGACATTCCTTCTCTAGGACGACCAGGGAAGCACCAGCACAAGACTTGCATGCTCCCACCTAGGCCTGCCAAAGAAACTTTTCCCCAAGCGCTTTTGATAATAATACTCCCATTAGCGCCGCTGTCAGAAGAGTTATACTTACCAAGCTCTTAGGTTCCCCATTTCCAAGGAAGGGAGAGGAAAAACTACGTTTCCCAAGAGCCAAAGGAGACTTCCGCCTCCCACAAGCCCTTGCGCGGTGGTTCCTCCGAAACCGCACGGAAGCTCTCCGAAAGCGGGGGCGTATGGGAAATGTAGTTCCGCGGAGGACAATCTCCTGGGCGTCGCCGAGGGAAATTCGAGGGAGAAAGACTACGCTTCCCAGGAGGGAAGTTGGCAAGGAAGAGTAGACTCTTTTGGAGGAGGGGGGGAAGAAGCTTGGGGGGCTAAGTCCTCGGCCCGCGAGGAACGTGCTCGTCGTTTGACCGGAGGAAACAGACGCGAGGCGAAATGGCGGTCGATAAGGACCTGCTGGAGCTGGACTTGTACGCGCTGCTGGGAGTCGCCGAGAAGGCGTCGGATAAAGAGGTCCGGGTGGGGGAAGGTCCCGGGCGGAGGGGGAGGAAGGGGGACGCCAGCCTGGCCCCGCTTCCCCGGAGAGAGAGAGAGAGGTTGCAGGGCTTGCAACCGGGGGTGGGCGGATGGGGGACACACGGTCGAGGCGGCGGCGGCGGCACTTGCTTGAAGCCTCGCTCCTGTCGCCCTCCTTCAGATCGCGCATTTTAACTCCCCGGGGCCTTCCGAGGGCAGCATTTGTAGGGAATCAATTGCCGTTGGACTCGATGGGGATTTCGCCTCTTAGTGATGGCGAACCTTTGGCACTGCAGATGTTTTGGACCACAGCTCCCACAGTCCGTTGTCATTGGCAACACAGGCTTGGAATTCTGGGAGATGTAGTCCAAAACATCTGGAGTGCCAAATGTTTGCCACTACTAAGGGTGTGGCAGGCCTCGGGCTTGTATGAATACTGCATATTTTTTCAGGGGGCAAATCACAATAGGGATGGGAATTTCTGGTACGATGCAAAAATCCTGCCCTCAGCTGCAACACAGTTCATTACAGCTTTGTAATTCTAAGTTACTGATGTTATTATTACATCTTTCTGTATTAACTAGTTCCAAGTGTTCAGGTTTGCTTTCCTCACTCTAGGTAAATTGTCACACAACATGTGTGAAGAGCACATGTGGTCTTAAGTACTGTATGTTGGAGTGCAAGGCCTTTTGGGCATAGCCATTGGTGAGTGAAGCTAGGATTAGCACTACATTGGAGAGGTTCACAGGTTACCCAAGTAGTTGTTTCTTTTCCTGTTGTGCTTTACTTTGAATCCTGTCTAAAGTCTGCCCATCACATTTGTATCACATCATTTTTGTTTTGTCTCATGCAGATTAAGAAAGCCTACAGACAGAAGGCCCTGACCTGCCATCCAGATAAAAATCCAGACAATCCTAAAGCAGGTATTGACAATTTTTCAGGGAACTCATTATTTATTTATTTACTTGATAGATAGATAGATAGATAGATAGATAGATAGACAGACAGACAGACAGACAGACAGACAGACAGACAGACAGACAGACTTACTCCCCATCTGGCAGCAAGGCCACTCTGGGTGTTTCACAACAATACAGGCAACCATGCAATAGGACAATAAGCAAATAAAAAGAAACAACATTTAGCACCAACCATATCTTTCCCTTTTATTACCTTCTGTATGGCAACCAGGAATACATTTATCTGGAGCTGCATTGCTGTGTGTTCATAGTGATATTTGAGCATTTTGCATGGTAGTTTCCATTCATTTCCATTCATAATAACTATTATGGAAAAATTCTCAATAGCTGAAGTGGCATTTATTTTACTTTAGTTTGGCTTATTTTATTAATAGGATTAAGTTCTCTTTGTTTATTATTGTTCCATTTAATTTATTGGATTGTTTTTAAAATTTGAATTATAGCTCCCACCAATGAGGGTAGACAGTTCACCTTGCAAAGTTAGTATACAGTCTTGGCAAGGTGAGCTGCCTACCCTCATAGGTGGAAGCTAGATACACCAAATAAATTGAAGTAGCCAAGAACTCATTCATATTTTGAATGTGTGGAGAAAATCCTCTGCCATACTTTCACATAGTAAGCGAATGGTGGCTGGGATTCTTTGAAGCTTACAGTGATTTGTGAAGAACCCTGATATAGTACCCAAAGATGTGAGGTTCACATGTCTTGGGATTTCGGAGCTGAACAATCTGCAAACATAGGAATTAGATGAAGAAGAGCTGGCAGCTTATTCATTGTAGAGCCAAACTGTTTAAGCTGGGGCGAATATACTTTCTAAATTATCTGTCTGTGATGGACTTTGTGTTCAACTGTTACAGAAGACTTTGAGCCCTTCTATGAGATACATATTCAGTTTCGCTTGCATATCCATGGTATCTGTGCCCTTTGCTATGGTGTTGCTTTATCTTTTCCTGTTTCTGTTTCCTAGCTGAACTCTTCCATCAGTTGTCTCAAGCTTTGACCGTTCTAACAGATGCAGCAGCAAGGGTGAGTTATTTCATTCTGTGTCATAAGAAAAAGTACATCTTTTAATGTTGGAAGCTTTCATGGGAAGGGAAGAGAAAGGCGAGGTTAAAATATTTTAAATAAATGGATAATAATAATAATAATAATAATAATAATAATAATAATAATAATAAT
>JAHTLZ010000016.1:26969283-27060637 GCA_023846285.1 Phrynocephalus versicolor | reverse complement strand
CCCACCCACGCACTTCCCTCAGTGGCTAAAAGTATTGACCCGCATATAAGCCGAGGGGCCCTTTTTTCAGCCCAAAATTAGGGCTGAAAAACTAGGCTTATATTCAAGTATATACAGTAAATAAGCCCTCTAATAGTCTCGAGGTTATGTTCAGCCATACGAGCTCAGAGTTTTCCAGAATTGCTTTGTCACGGTTGGCTCCCTTAACGAAGAATAGATGAACTCATCTTGAAAACACTGGTCTCAATTATACTTGTAGAACAACAATGCTTCTTCATTTGTGGGATGAGTCAAATACCCCTGATTCTCAGCTGCTGACATACATTTTCTTCCCTGTTCTTGCTGTTAAAACACCGAGATAACTTATAAAGACAGGCTGGCCTCTTTTTATCTGTGTCCATGGCCTAGATACCATCAGCCGCGATGTGTGGGTGAGAATGTAGTAGTTGCGCAGTTAATGAGCAGGTGCTCCAGCGGCTTCGCAGGAGTGACTCTTGTTTGGATGTCCTTTTGTTTGTAGCTAGCAGGTTACTTGGCACTCAATTCCAAGTGGCAGTTCCTGAGAAACTGCCTCGGTCTCCCTGAAGTTTTGTTTGAGGCTGGGCGGTTCCAGCTAGGGTGCACTGACAGCTCTCTTTGAAGGGTGATTTTCCGTCTGACTCCACTGGCCTGGCTGTTTACAGCCACGTATTGTCTGATCTGAAGTGCAGTAAGAGAAGGAAACTCGAAACAGGATCAGAACCAGCATTAAAAATCACTTTGAGGCCAAGATACGGTTTCTTCCTCTTTTAACTCGAGCTTAGGGGAGTTACTTTTGAAGACTGCAACTTAAACAATCGCTCAACCGCCATGGTAGGATGGTCAATGGACACTGTAAGCAAACTGAATACATTTCTCAAGCTGTTTCCAGCAGTGTGGACAGCACTGTCGCAAGTGTGCCCTGCAGAACTTGGTGTGAGTCCCTTTGTGTAAGGATGGAAGAGCAGCCGCTGATTTCAATCAGAAGGCTTTGTTTGCATTTAGGCGGAAGAATTTTGGCTGCAAGGTTTGCTTCTTACTAAATCTATGGCTTGTGACTAGGTTTGTCTTGGCCTGCTTCCATCGCAGCGCTTCTGACTGGGAGGTCATAGTCCCTGGCTGCTCTGTGGGATTAGGATGTCTGAGCTCAAGGGCAGAGAAGGCTGGCAGCTTAACGGAAGCCATAGCTCATTGGAGGGGAGGGAGTGTATGAGCCAGGCAGGCCTTTTAGCTACATGCTCGGTCACACAAGTTGAATTATTCCATTTCAAGTCTTCACTTCCTTGCAGTAGGGAAAAATGTTTTTCAACACACAATAGCAGTTTGGGAAAAATATTATAGCTGAAACACAGCCCTGGGTTCCAGTGAGTTTCCAGCTATAATATATAAAATGGGAACATTTTGCAGTGTGGAAGAAGGTAGAAGCCACTGTTTTTTCCTGTATGATTTGCTCCTTAGCCAGTTGGCATTATGCAGGTAAAACTGTTGTTTGTAGCATCAGCAGACATGTTCTAATTGGCCATGAAACAATCCACAAAGCAAAAAAGCCCCATGAATTGGGCTGTTTCTTTGGTTTGTTTCAGGGCAGTTGGGGGAAATGTGCCTGTCCAGAATAAAATAAAATGCTGAACTCTTATCAGTGTTGGCAGTTGGCAGTTCCTGGTTCGTGCAATTTGGGAGTTCCAGAAGCGGTAGAAGGGCCCCAGTGCAAATTAGAGATGCCAAACATGCAACAAGTCAGCTGAGTCACCTCCCCAACCCCTCCAAGTTTAACAAAGATTGGATTTGGGATGTTCAAATTGTAGGCCCCCCCAAAGCAGGCTCGCACAGGAAAGAGCACTTTTGGAAAGTTTTTGCAAGTTTGTGGTTCGTAAACAGCAATGAATCACAAACGGCTGTTTTCCCAGTTTGTGCCCATCTTTAATCCCTGTATTTTTATTTTCAAAACAAAAGCACCATTTACTGAATTCTGTACCCTATCTTAAACTAAGTTCCCAAAAAAAAACTTGGATTCAGTAAGTAGTTTAGGTAAGTATTTACCTGTATTCCCATTCTATACAATACTGCAAACTGCAACAAGATTCTGCATCACAAGACAGGAAAATGATTTTGGAAATAAATGCTTTCATTTAAATAAAGTCCTGACGTGGTTAGAAGATGTCTCACAGACCATTAATTGACTTGAGGCATTTTGTTTTGCATGTTTAAGCCTATGATAGTCGGCATTCCAGCAGTCATAACAATGCATTATAAAAACCTTTTCCCGTTTTTGTGTCATCCGTGTATTAGAGACTCCTCATCCTTCCTGCTTCTGTAGGATTTCTTCCATGTGACCACATATCACTTCTGCTTTCTCCAGAACTCATCTGGAGTTCTCAGTCTACAAGTTAAATCTGCATGCCTGTGTCTTGATCTGATCTGCTTTCTTTTCTTCCCAATCTTCTCAAACAGTATTTCATCTCATTGTTCCATCTTTGTGTTTTTTAATCCATCTCCGTTTGCTTTATTTCAAACCCCGGAAGGCTCAAATATCATGGTTTTTTAAAATCTGCCCTGCCATGTTATAGTTTATTGCCTTCATGTTTTTCTTTGCCTCATATTGAAATCTAAGCCAGGGGTCCTCAAACTAAGGCCCGGGGGCTGGATCAGGCCCGCCAGGGGCCTGAATCCAGTCCACTGGCAAGTGTAGACCTCCCCCCCCCCCGCTTAGTGGTGGAGGCTGGGCATGGGCCCACTGCAAACATATTTGCGCGGCCCAGGCTGCTTCTTCATACTTGTGGTGCTTGCGGGCGAGTGCTGCAGAGGATTGCGGCCTCCTTTGCTGCCGTCGCTGCTGCCAACCTTGCATACGGGCCGATTCTCAGGGGCTGAGTGACTTCCTCCGCTGCTGCCACCACCATCACTGTTGCAGGCAGTGATCAGGAGATCCAAGGCCACACGGCCTCCTCCACCACCACCACCAGGAAATTGACAGCCCGGGATCACAGATGCTCAATGGAGGAGTACCACTGGCAGAGGCGGAGGAGGAGGAGGAGGAGAGGGCAGACTGGCAAGAGCTGCATGGAGGGCTCAGTCCCGCTGCTGCCTGGCAGCAATGGCAAAAACAAGATGGGGGCATGGGACGGGCTGGAGTGTATGGGGGGGCAGTGAGAGGGAGGAGGAGGCGGAGGAAGCCATGCAAAAAGCCCATGGGCTTTGCTGCCCACCAGCGACAGGCACTTCTGCCAGCCTGCCTGCTGCCATCTTCCTCTCCCTCCCTCACCACGCCATCTCCTCCTCCTCAGGCGAGCGAGCGGGTGCTCCAGGGCCGCGCAGCCTCTGCTGTCCCTGCCAATGTTGGAAGCAGGTGGGCGGGCGGGGATTCTCCAGCCATGCAGCCTCCTCCTCCTTTGCACCCGATTTTGCAGGCCAGCCGCTGGGCCTGGGGCCTTGCACCACCGCTCGCTATCTGTGGTTGAATTAATTCACAGATGACGAATCAGCGGATATGGGGGGGGTCATACTGTATAGTCCGGCCCCCAACAGTGTCTGAGGGACAGTGAACTGGCCCCCTGTTTAAAAAGTTTGAGGACCCCTGTACTAAGGGCTCTATGCTGTGCTACTTTAGAGGGGCCGCTAAGGGGCCATGAAATGATCCCATAATCTCGTTGCATGATGAACCCTTCCTGAGTAATTGTATCAGATCAGGGAATTATGTAGACTTGTCAGTAGAGGCTGTGGATTCATTAGATTCTAAGCCCATTATTCTCATATCATGGCACAAACAAGCCAAAACAATTCCACACTGGAACTGGTACAGTTAATTCTGTCCTGTTTTTTCAGTGAGGAAAAAATTTGTAGGCAAGGATGCAGATGGGAAAAAAAATACTTTCCCACCCCTCAATAGCAGCAACGAAGCCCTAAAAGGGCTGCAGAACAGCAGCTCCTCTGCCTGTTCTTTTCTCTCCCTCCACACCCAGGATGGCTCTGCCTGTGTGCTGACAGATTTTTCTTTCTGCTTTGGCTGTGGCATTCTGCTACATCTAGAAGGGAATTTCCTGTCATTAATTCATCCGTTTGTCAGCATGCTGTTGACAAAACACTTAACAGCCAGTGGTCCTTGCCTTTATGTTTGCAGATAAATAGAAATATTTTTAGAAATATTATCCGAAACAAGCAATTTTCAGAGAAGTAGCCATGCTTGTCTTATTTCAGCAGGAAAAGCGTAGCAACCTGTGAGATCAACAACTTAATTCCAATTTGGGCTTCCTTAGATTGCCTTTAAAAATTATTTTTTTTTCCAAACAATAGCCAAAACAAAGATAACAAAGGGAAACCTTCAAAAAAGAAAAGAAAAAGAAAAAGAAACAAATATGTAAATTTGAAATTGAATTACTGTATTGACGGAGACTTCATTATATAATACATTTTCCAAGTAGCTTAATTGCACCGGAGTCCATTTCTTCAGACCTAACTTTCACTGCGACTGGTAACTGAAATATTATTTAGGCAATGGCATGCTGGCCACATTGTTGTCATATTTTCACTGCAGGGTGATAATAAAGCAAGCCTTATAAGGCTGTTTTCCTATGGTTTTTGTGTGCGGAAATGAACCCGGATTTTGATTCTAAGTATATTTCTTGTTTGCACTCTTTAGCTAGAAAAAATACCTCCCCAACGGAGTGGATCTCTTAAAGATCAGCGCTGGCCCGACCCACCAGAACTTTGCTGGCACTCTCGCTCTAGGTGGCCACCCCTAGAGAGGCCCGTAAGGTCTTCACCTGCAGCCGGGCTTTCTCGGTGGCTGGCCTGGCTTTGTGGAACAAACTGCCTTGTGAGATAAGCCATGCCGAGCACTTAACAGCCTTTTAAAAAGCACTGAAAGCTTGGCTCTTCAGAGAAGTGTTCGGCAATTGCTGATGTCTGTTTTGTCATATTTGTTTTGACTGCTTTTATGTAAACTGCCCAGAGTTCCCAAGGGAAAATCAGTGTGGTTTAAAAGTGTAAAAATAAATAAATAAATAAATAATAAGTAGACGTGGAAGCCAAAGCAGGACTTTCTGTTTAATTAGGAACTCTTAATATGCATCAGTTCCTTGATGGCATGCAGAAGTGGGTGAGTTCAGAATTCATTGTAAGTACGTGATCTATTGAGGACCAAAACTAGGTAACATTAGTCACATGTGTAAACATGTATGTCTAACATGGTCACTTTTATTTTGGAGAAAAGGCCACCATAAGGCTCTACACAGATAAAGCTATACAGTGGATTTCGTTTGCATACAAGTGTTGCTTACTGATAAGCCTTGTAGTGCTGTTATTAATTTGTGTCAGAAACACAATGGTGGTGCCAAAGAATAAGTTCTGCAAATAGTAGAGTAGTACCTGTTTGGAGGTAAATAGCAGCTAGGTAGTAGATTTTTTTCCCCTCAGGAGAAAACTAGCGCAGAGCCCCATGGCTGTTGTTTCTCCAAAATAAGTTTTCAGGTTAAGCATGTTTGTACTTGGGCCTCAAGATAGCAAATCGAGGGACCTGACTGAGAATCACTCTGTATGTTTAGTTCAGTGGTTCTCAACCTGTGGGTCCCCCAGATGTTCCTGGACTGCAACTCCTAGAAGCCTCCACCACTCGCTGCGCTGGAAGGGATTTCTGGGAGTTGCAGTCCAGGAACATCTTGAGAACCACTGGTTTAGTTCAATAGGAGAAGTAATTCTAGTGGTGCCTCTAGCTCAGTGGTGCTGCCAAAGGTGTTGTGTAGCTCTTCTCTCTTTCCCTCTTATAGATTTGTCTCTAGTAAGGAAAGGCAGAAGATACTGGAAAAACACCAGGAGAGGTTAAAGTAGAAAATGATGATGTTTGGATTTACAAGCCTCCTCTTCCCACCTTACCCTGTAAAATTCCATGAATAAGGTAGGGTGATTGAACAAGAGGTATCTCAGGTGGAAGCCTATGGAATGAAGAACTTCTGGCTTAGCCATAGATCCACCTGGTGGTATAAACAGGATACTGGGAGTGCAAATAAATTCTGTTGTGAAGGGTCTTGGGCTGGTGCACTTTGGGCTTTTTCTCCTGGGGATGTTGTGCAGAGCAGAAGCTGTGTGGCATTTCTCTTTGAGTCCATTTGAAGCTCTTTTTACAGTTGGTATAGCAGGGATTTTCCCATTACCCTGCTTGATTAATGTTTTCCAATTGAAAGTAGCAGCTGCAAAGGAAGTACAGTAAATATTTTTAATAAGGACTAAAATATACTTTCTCACATTTTGCAATGGATTTATTCATCGTATATTGAAGAAGTAATTGTTGTAGAGTGCCTTTCCCTATAATGAATAGAAAGCAAAACAGTTGCTTTATGTTTTGACTTTCCAGTGGATTAAATATGCCCATTAATTTGAATTAGTGAGGGAAATATGTATTGACATAAGAGAATATAATCTTCATGATTCAATCTGCCCACATCATCATTGTGCATCATTCGAGGTTCTTGCTTTTTGCCTCTGAACCAGCAGGCATTTTAGATTTCTGTGAAGCTTCCCAAGAATTCTAGTCTGCTTTTATGGCGTTGAGACTCATGCCAAAAGTACCCATTCTTTGTGCATGGACATGACTGGAAACAATACTTGTAATTCTGACAAGCTCTGGTAGCATACTTTGACAGGCCCACAAGAAAGGGCAGCACACAGTCTGGGCTGCTGTGTTTCAATGGAGAGAGGCCTGTGGGCCAGTATGGTTCCTTCCTCAAGTTTATCCTGAAGACCAACTAATTTAATAGCAAATTCTGTTTCCTTAATGCCTGCAGAACATCATCAAGGAGTGAAGGCCCAAAGTCCAGTGTGAAGGAAAAGAAAGGGTCTGATGGGTCCGGCAGGGGGTTGCCATGCCAGGAGGTGGTATCTGCAGGGTTCCAGTTTATAGCTTGGTTCTTGCAAAATAGATCGGATGGTGTTTGAGTGGCCTTGTTGGATTGACGTGAAGCATTTGGGAAAGAGAGGACTGATGGGGAAGAATCAGTATGGTCTATTATATTGGGACAGCTGGCACTGTCCAGGTATAGACGAGGTGGTTTTGGAGGTGGCTTGGTAGCAAGATTTTGCTCACTCTGACAGGATAGATAGTCTGATTTCCCCTTCAGATCTTTTAGAAGCTCCCTTTTGTGGTGTGGTCCACCAGTGTCTAGTGTTTGGCTGTTGTGATTCAACATAATGACTTGACTGCCCAGTTTCTTATTCCTCCTGAACGAGAGACGCTTGAAGAAACCTGGGGATCGGATGGATCCTCTCCGCCAAGTGTCCATGCTGAAGGAAGCGGTAAAATGCAGGTGTCGAACAGCACAGGAAAGGGTAGAAGCCTTGGGTGCAAGCCAAACGGAGGCTCTGCGCGTCACCTCCTTTCCCCTTTCTTATTCCTGGGAAATGAAACAAAAAGGTAGCAAGCTGGCTCTCCACAAAAGACATTCATAACCTTAACCCACATTAAATCAGCGGACTAGAGCAGTGAAATGTTGCCTGCAAAGTCTGCACCTTGGCGGTTTGAATCCCAGGTGCCACGCAGTGGAGTGAGCTCCCACTGTTAACCCCAGCTCCTGCCAACCTAGCAGTTCAAAAGCATGTAAATGCAAGTTGATAAATAGGTACCACCGTAAAAAGCGGGAAGGTAAACAGTATTCCGTGTGCAGAAATGCATCCAGCCATGCCGGCCACATGGCCACGGACTTGCACAACACTGGCTCTTTGGCTTGGAAACGGAGATGAGCACCGCCCCTAGAGTTGGATATGACTAGAACATAAGTGCAGGGGGAACCTTTACCTTAAAAGGTTAAACCAGTAATTGGTTTTAAAGCACTCATCCTAAACCAGTAAGTACTGCTAGCAAAGTTACCCAAGCAAACAAAATATAAATTTATGGTATACTGTATTGTTCCATAAATAAAATATAAACACATACTAGATACATGTACCAGTTGCTCTCAGTGTGTACATGTAAAAAAGCTGATACAGATATTTTGCGTAGCACAAATATTGAAGCCAATCACAATTTTTTCAAATGTAAATATTACATCCCCCCCACCCCCGTAGCCATTTTTCACCTGCTTCAAACTGCCTTCCTAACCACGTATTCTTCTCAGAACATCTGCTTTAATGCCCTTACACTATCTCTTTTACTGTCCACATCAGTCTCTGCCTTACTTGTTTTCCACCTCATACACTCCGGTCTTCCCCTATCCTGTCTTCCCTCTTAACTTGCCAGTCTTTCATCTCATCTTCTCCTTTGCCTTGTTGCTCTAATGCTTGTTGGTAGTACAGGGCCAGTTTATTTCATTGGGTCTTATCTGTGGATGGCCATCTCAAGGTTGCCCATCCGAACGTAGGCCTTTGGGTGAATCGGCACCTTTATCACTCAAACAAATAGTGGTGCCTGATTTCCAACGCAGACTTCCAAAACAAGGCTAAATGAAAGGCAAGGGAAGCTCTAGGTGTGTTGTTGTAGAGTTCCAAACAGTATTAATTATGAAAATGTTCCATATCCCACCATTCAAAGGTAAATATCGTTGTTAGCTTAGTGGCAAAAAAGATGTCCTAGAAAGATGTGTAAATCAGGTTGTTCTGAAGTTCAGCATTTAGGAGAATAAAATCTAGATTTATTACTTACGGTGAAATGAAGCAACAGGGAAGGCAGCCGAGTGGCGAGCTGTGAAGGAAAAGTATCCAATACAATGCAAGCATACCTGTGCCAGGGGCTTCCTGCCTTAGGGCTGGTTAAGTATCCATATTTGAAAGCATTTCTTCCTCTAGAACACCATTCCTTCTGTGTTTCTCTTTACACTTCTCACTCAACCACCTGTGTGTTTTGGAGGCAGCAGTTTCTCTGTGTGTGTTCCATGCCACACCCTTGCTGACTCAGTCACATCAGAAACCGGGGTTTACACTATTAGTTAATAGCCAAGGTTGCAGGAAGTAGGTGTGTAGAACTGCCATGTCACCTGACCTGTGCTACCTCAGAGCACTTAAAACTATTTTCATTAATACCTTTCTTCCGTATGCTTACTGGTGGAAGGGGTAACATAATAACAGTACTCAGTCAGGTTCAACTCTGTCTACTGAGTTCCCTTAAGAGCTGTCATGGGGCTGTGTTTGTGTTGAACCCTGTTGCTTGAATGTGGCAGATTGTCCACTGAACCTTGGGTCCTCTTCTTTCTCATAGTACTGAAAGGCTTAGGGCAGGCATGTCCAAACTTCGGCCTTCCTGATGTTTTGGACCACAACTCCCAGAATCCCAAGCCTGTACTTCCAATGGCAAAGGGCTGTGGGAGTTGTGGTCCAAAACATCTGGAGGGCCGAAGTTTGGACATGCCTGCCTTAGAGTCACACTGAATGACAGTGTCTTCAGCTGCTGCTCTGGAGAGCTTTCATGGGCATCTGGGCATCTGCCTGTTTTTAAATTCGGGCTTGCCTCTTAACCTGTAAGAACCACATAGTAATCTGTGTACTTCCTGAAACAAGTTAATTCTCCTTGTATCATTTTCTTCCTTTTTAACACACATCTGTTACAATAACGAATAAAAATCAAGCATGACCATGAAGTGTTGCTTTTTATGTAGTTTTGGAGTTCACCCAAGGAGACAAATTCGTATTCAGCTATGAATTATATTGGATGTTATTCTTAGCCTAAGCTACTGCTGTAAAAAGGAAGTCTGTGTGCTAGATCTCATGAACACACCAGCCTAAATTCCTTGATGTTAGGGGAAAATGTAAACAGTCAAAAGCATGCCGCATATAATTACAGTTAATACATTTTGTTACTGCCGTAAATAAGGAAGTGCTGATAGGTGTTCTTATTTGCTGCAAGATAATAATCTTGTTTGATGCCTTAATGTTAACATAAGAGCATCAGGTCACTTTTATTTAGCAAACACAAAACACCTATTGCACATATTAGTCCAGAAAGGGCTCTAGTATCACAATTATTTTATTATGTTACTTATTTAAAATATTTTACCTTGCCTTTCTCCTAAAAGATTACTGAAGGCAGCTTACATTATTTAAAAAGGCAATATTAAAAGTTAAAAAATAAGTTATTTAAAAATTTTAAAATAAATAAATAAGCATTAACAAAATAAATAAATGAAGCCACTCACTAAGGAAAAGCATGTCTGAAGAGAAAGATCTTTACCTGCTTGTCTTTACAACCAGGCCTCTCGTGGGAAAGAGTTCTAGAATCTGGAAGGTGTGACAGAGAAGGACATTCCCTGTGTCCTTACCAAAGGCACCTGTGAGGGTGGTGGTCCGAAGAGAAATGTCTCCCCTCATCTTAATACCTAGGCCAATTTATTAACAGAGATGCAATCTTTGAGATAGCTTGGCTCCAAGGCATTTATAGAGATTTATAAGTTGAAACCAGCACTGGGGGGGGGTCATGTGGTCCCTGTAACAAGCCCTAGCCAACAATCTAGCTGTAGCCTTTTAGACCCAAAAGAAGTGCCCCAGCATTTTCCAAAGGCAGTCCCACATAGAGTGCATTACAGTAATCCAGCCAGGTTATAACTAAGGCATGTGTCACTGTGGCCAGATCAGACATCTCCAGGAATAGGCACAGATGGCATGCCTATTTTTATGGTGCAGAGGCACTCCTGGACATCTGACACCTGGGCATCCAGGCTCAGGCACTCTTCCAGGAGTACACCCAAGCTGTGTACTTCTGTTTCGGGGGGGGGGTGAGGAGGGTGTAATCCGATTGAGCACAGACTAGATCCTTATTCCCTGATCTGCCTTTTGACAGACCAAGAGCACCTCTCTGTCTTGTCAGAATTGTTTCAGTTTATTCACCCTCATCCAGTCCACTACTGATACCAGAAACAGCTTCCTTGAATTCAAATTTCAGTTGCCTCAAAAATATGTTTTTCAAGTGTTGAATTCTCGATCATATTTCTGGCTGTTTTGGGCTGTTACATGCCAGTTGTCTCAATAAATAAATAACGTTCCTTGAAAACCTTTTCAATAAACAGTTAAGAAATAGAATATTGACAGTTGGGATATAACAACACCTAGCACAGTTTTCCTAATATTGCTGCATGATGAACCGTAACGGCACTCACACATTCTGTGCAACGTTTATTCTGTTTGTCTCATACATTGTCTCATACATTGGGGATATTGCAACATTTCCCAAGCCTTTGAACTTGAGATCTAAAAAAGAGAACAATATGAAGCAGCTCATCGTGCTATGGATCAAATATACTGCCAATCACAGCCACCTTGACTGATCCTGCACTTCCATATACTGCTGTGAACAGCACTCTTTCCTTGAACTATTGTGGCAGATAGCTTTCTCTCTAAAGAGTGCCACGTTTGGAAATCTGGGAGAGGCTCTACTTAACGCTGCTCTCTTTTCCTTAGGATTCAGTCGTCTCTGAACGGGATTACGAAAGCCTCGTAATGATGCGGATGCGCCAGGCTGCAGAGAGACAGAAGCTGATTGAGCAGATGCAGCGGGAAGATGAGGAAGAGTCATGCACGTAGTATGAGGGGGGAAAAAAGTTAAATAACACTTTTTCATATGCATCTTAAGTTAAGCCAATAAAGGTCTCTTTTTTCCAACCCAGCTGTAGTTTTCTTGAGGAAATAATCCGATCAAGAGTATAGGTGTAATGGAACCTTGTTTCCTGAATATTCTTGTAATCCTTAGAGTAGATCAGGAGTCCTCAAACTTTTTAAACAGGGGGGTCGGTTCACTGTCCCTCAGACACTGTTGGGGGCCAGACCCTGTAACTCTGAGGGGGGAGAGGGAAGGGCCAACCCACTTCACCCTGTCCCCCCAGCCCAACACCTGCCGGCCTGAATGATAGCCCCACTTTTCCCACGGTTCCAAGGGGGGCAGGGGACGGCCCATCTTGCTCACACCCCAAGATGCTGAGGAGGAAGCAGCTGCTGCGAGTTTTTGGCTCAAGTGGGGGGGGGGTCTGCAATGGCTGGCGGGCTGGATTCAGGACCTTGGCGAGCCGCATCCAGCCGACAGGCTGTAGTTTGAGGACCCCTAGAGTAGATATTCATCAGGGCTTAAAATCTACACTACCTTGATCAGGCCCTCCTCCTGTTGGCACTCAGGGATTATGCCGTTTACCCAAGCCTGCACATGTAGCAAGACGAATAACCCGAGTAGCCACACGTGGCCCTTGTACCTATGGATACAGTGGGGACTCAGATTCCTGCCTGACGTGCCAGTCCATTGAACAACTCATCCCAGGCTGCACAACCAGATTTCCATTTCCAAGGGATGGAGAAGCTTCAGCATTAAATCAACAGAAGGTGAAATCATCATGTCCATTCATCTTCCTGAAGGGCTGAACTACGACACGGTGCCACTGATTCATGATGTGGCAATGTAGGGATTATCTAGGTTTCCTGTAACTGTGGAAATCTTTCATATTATTTCTTAGGATATTGCTTACAGCGTTTAAATATTTCTCCACCATGACTTTAAAGAAATCCAATGTATTTGCTTACTCGAATCTGACCAAAGACAAAACATTCTCCAGAGTCAATATCAAATCTGTTTTCATAAATTCTTTATTATTCCACTGGCTAGTTGAGGAATGGATGCTGTTCACAGTTAAAATTAATCCCAGCAATGAAAGGTTCACTGGTACAATTACAAAAAAAAAGTTGAAATATTTACAATATTTTCTCTCTCTAGTTTGCAGTGTGCACAGGTATCATTTAAAAATCACGTATGCTGCCTCAGGCATTGATTCCTATTATTTAAATTTTGAATGAAAATGCCATCGCTTTTAAAAATACATATTGTATTTACTCATGACCTGCTTGTTCTGTGACAAAGTATTCCTATCCTTAAGAAAGTAACAACTACCTTATAATGGATTTTCCTTTTTCTGCCATAATTTAACCCCAGGTTTCTAAGTTCATCATGGCTTTAATGCCAGGTTCCCATCAATCAACAGCAACAAATTAAGAGAACACAGCAATACTGGCAGTTTAGACTAGCATTCAAGTTAATACTGAAAATCAACTGACTTCTTTTGGCCCCCGGCCTCTGAAGCTAGACTGGGTCAACTTCCTTCAAATGATCTTGTAGTGGTGGCAATGTTTCATAATACAGGGTTTTGACTAGGTCATACTTCATAATGCCTGAAAATGAACAGCACATTGAAAGGATAGTTTTGGGCCTTCTGCTGGCCGATTTACAACACGTCTTGAGCAGGCAGAAAAGCTGAGTTGTTTACACTTTCTTTGTGCAGACACCACACCAGGGTCTGCCCCACTCCAGTCATGCTGATCACTCGATAGCCACATTTTTCCAGTTTGTCCAGGACGATCCGAGGAGCATCGTGCACGTAGTATTCCCAGCTGTGGTAAAGATGACACAGAAATAGGAAAAGTTTTCAGACATATTCGTATGATTTGAACCCACACTGACGGGAAAGCCCACTGAGTACTTGTTCAGCGGCTAACAACAGAGCAGTTACCATACAACTGTTATTTGGAAAAGATCCCAATAGCTCAGAGAAGGTTATGCAGCAATAGGGATCAGACATTTAACTCTGTGCTTAAAATAAGGAGTTCTACTTCATGATGTTTCTCCTGTTCTCTCTCTGATGGATGGAGAACATGTGACCTCCAGATGTCCACAACTTCCATTATTCCACACCACTAGCTATACTGGTTAGAGCTGATGGGAGTTTCAGTTAAACAACATCCAGAGAGACATATGTTCCCCCTCTCTGCTCTGACTGCCGCATGGGATATCACATTTATGGGAAGTGTTCATATAAATCATAGCTCAACTGTTAGCCAACCTTTTCCATATTAGAGAGAAGAGGGATAATCAGTATCCATGTTCTTATTCTACCGTTCCACAAGAAACATCATCATCACCATTACATAGGTATGAAAGGAAAATATCTGCACTCCTTGTCAACTCACTTTAGGCATCAAACTTGCCCACTTGTCGTCACAGTCAAGCCAACGCCAATTAGAAATTAAGAATTCCATTTGCCTGTAGGATCTTCAGGGAAGATTTCTCTTGTTCAAACAGGATCAAGCATGGCAGCATATACAATGCACCCATTAAACAATGTAGAAACTCAGCCTCGTTAAGTGTAAGGCCTACATTTTTAAGAATCTTAACTCCTAAGAAGATTAACAACAGTGCAAATCCACTCTCCCCTGGGTCTACTATCTCTTTCATCTAAGCTAATCAACAACAATTGATACCTCAAAAACATTTTAGTGTGCAAATGAAATCTTGATTTAGGAATGATAAAAAAACAATATAGCTTCTCAAATCAAGAAGTTGAATTGGACATTAAAATGTTTTATAGGTGGTATTTAACACCTGATAAGTTGGCTAAAATGTATAAAATATTCGATATTTGTTGGAAATGTAACAAAGGATGAGGATCTTTTCTCCATATGTGGTGGGTGTGTAAGAGGGCTAAAAAATACTGGTGTATGGTACAAAAATTTATTTTACAAACTATCTTAATTAATCTTGAGCTAAAAGCAGAGATTTTTTTATTATCTATGATACAACAAAATATTAGTGATAGCAAAAAATTATAATAATCCATATTATCACAGCAGCTAGAATGTTGTATGCACAACTATGGAAGACAAACAAGATTCCGGACAAAAACCAGTTAATTATGAAGGTGTTAAACTGTGCAGAAATGGACAAGTTCACAGCACTAATGAAACGAGATGGATACTATGAAGACTTTGAAGAAAGATGGCATGATTTCTACAAATTTTTAGATGAATATTATAAGACAATTAAGTTTCCTGTTTAATTTATGAGTAATTGAGATAGTTAAGGATCATACATTGTTAAGATGAGATGCAAATTTTGTTTGAGAAGATCAGAATCGCTCCATTTTTTTCTTTTTCTTTTTGATTGACAACTTTTTTGTTTGAAAACCATAAATAAATTGCAAAAAAGGGACATTTTAGTGCTGCTGTGGTCCTTGCTATAAATATTAAGTAAAGAAACAGGACTATAAACACTACAACTCTTGATCCTTGGTTATGACAGCAGAAACCTAAAGAGGACAGCAGGTTGTCTGTTCCCACTGTGTACATTGTGTCAGAGTGGGAGTTGTATAAGCCCAGATTCAAATCAGGAGCATCTTCCGTTGCTTTCTTACTGTTTTGCTAATTACATTTGCATTATGCCTCTGCCTATGCCCTCAGGCTGGCTTATGATTATAAACATTAAGAATTTTCTAAAATAAAATAATTAAATGCTCTCAGGCTATTTGTACGACAAAGGTCTTGGTTTGGACCAATATTTGATAGTTACTTTTTGAACAAATCCCAGAATCACTTCCTCAAATGCTTTGTGAGATTTCCAGGCTTAATCTATATGTTCAAATTAAGCTTTCAGATAAGATTAATTGAAATGATTGTACTGGAAGTAAATATCATTAGGTGCAAATTACTATTTAATTAATTTTTGATAATGGCTGTACACTATTATTTAGCATAATAAGAATTTAACAAAAAAACCCTTGTTAAAAATACATGTGTTATTTGAAGATTATAACAACACAGAAATAATACTTATTCTTAGGATTGGCTTAGTTTCTGCCTCAGTATTTTGTAGGCTTGCCTTTGTTGTTTTGATCTTTGAACTTATTTTCTTGGAATGCAGCATTTCACACCCACAAGAAAAGGGCAGAATGAAGTGTTACAGTCTAGGGGTGTGGTTTTGTTGCCATTTGCTTCCTCTAGTTCAACTGTAAGAGCAAAATAGAGGCTAGAAAAAATGACAGTAATACCTGGAGTATTGCATACAGTTCTGGTCACCACATTTCAAAAAAGTCATAGTGGAACTGGAAAAGGTGCAGAAGAGGGCGACTAAAATGATTACTGGGCTGGGGCACCTCCCTTATGAGGAAAGGCTAAATCATTTGGGGCTCTTTAATCTGGAAAAAAGGCACCTGAGTGGGGATATGATTGAGGCATATAAAAGTATGCAGGGCATGAGTAAAGTGCATAGAGGAACATTATTCTCCCTCACACAAAATACCAGAACTAGGGAACATCTACTCAAACTGAGGGTTGAGAGAGTGAGAACAGACAAAAGAAAATACTTCTTTACCCAGTGTGTTGTTAGTCTGGAACTCCCTGCTACAGGAGGTGGTGACAGCATCTGGCCTGGATGCTTTCAAAAGGGGATTGGACAGATTCCTGGAGGAAAAGTCCATCAGAGGTTACAAGCCAGGATGGAGATGTGTAATCTCCAGGGTTAAAAACTGGGTACTTCAAGGGCCATATGCAGGGGAGAGGTATCAGGAGACAGATATCTAGTCTGGTATGTCCCTGTGAGGGTTCAGTCCTTGTCCAGGCGTCCCGCCCTTCCAACTTCAAAGAAGGCATCTCACATAACAAGGAAACAGAACTTTTATTATGTTCATCAACAATAAACAAAGTTTTTCTTCTAACTACAGTTTCAACCTCTTTAACATCAGATATAAACGGGTTCTTTCCTCCATAGGTTGGGGTGTCTAGAAAATGATCAAGTTCCCTACCACCACATGTGGGAATTCGGTTCCACCACGGTTCTCCTCCCTCTCCGAAAGCCTTGGCCCCTCCACCTGTATCCCAATCTCCTTCACGGAGGATTGGGGGGTTCCCACTTGTATCCCAACTTCTGAAGTGAATCTGGGACCACGGGGTCTCTTCTTGGGTGTACGTAAGGGGTAGTCGGGTCTCTTGGTCAAGTCCTCTCGGGGGTCCAAGGTCCCGGCCTCGATCTCTGTCCGGATCTTTACCAGCCATTTCTCCAATTCAAGATCCTTGCGAATCTCCTCCAGCTTACGGTTGTATTCTCTATATTCTCTCTCGCCCCAATAAGAGCACTTCTGGCGGTGTGCTCTGCGTCTGAGGCTTTCAGCTTCTTTATGTGGCATCATCATTTGTTTCCAGTCTCCCGTCCATGGGTTCTCCATCCACATCCTTTCCCACCCCTCTAGAAGCTCCCGCTTGGCCCCCTTTTTACAGGTTCCAAACCCCACCTCCACTGGAGCGGATTGGTCCGCTTTTCCCGCCAAGTCTTTTTGTTTACTTCCTGCTTGCCCCGGGTTCTCTTCCTTCTCCTTCTCCTTTAAGGCATCATAGTATCCCTTCAGCGCCATGAACCTCTCCACTGGTGTACGGGTCATTAGGTTCTCTGGCTCCTTTGGCTTCTCCATCCTCTCAGCTGGACGTGCAAGGGTCCCTCTCTTCCCATCAGAGAAGTTTCCCTCACAGTCCCTAGAGGCATTTGGTGGGGCCACTGTGAGATACGTGAAGTTGAACTAGATGGGCCTTTGTCCTGATCTAGCATGGCTCTTCTTATGTTCTTACATAAGAACATACGAAGAGCCATGCTGGATCAGGCCACAGGCCCATCTAGTCCAGCTTCCTGTATCTCACAGTAGCACCACCAAATGCGTCTTGAAAGAAAAAAAGGAAACCATCTATCACAGTATGTCAGTGAGGTGAAGACTGAAATACTCAATGATGCATGAATTAGAGATAAATACAAAAATTGATTATTAATTTTACCAACAACATTCAGAGGACTTTCTCAGGTGGGAATTCCCTTCCATGCTAACAAGGGTGGCCATAAACACTTTGCTAAAAAGAGGCTGATTCCAAAAAATGTGTACAGTACATGCCAAGATACAAGTCTGTTTGCAAATTTGGAGATCATTCCTATAATTTAAACAGCAATATAATAGTCAAGAGTGTGTCCAGCCAATGTATGTGCCTGCTAAGCCTGCTGTTGAGAGTGAACCCGAGAAGCATCTTCAGGGCCCTGGCTCTGCCTTCTTTTGATTCTTTATCTTGAAATTGTACTTGGACTGGGCACCCTTTCAAATGTCCTCCAATGCAGAGCCATCCTCTGAAAACTAGGTCACATGACCACTAGGAAGTCACTGCACACTTCCTGAATATGAGCAACAACCTGAAAGTTAGATGGCTTGCTGATGTATCAGAAAACCAGAAGACATTTGAGAGATGACAGTTAATCAGGATTTGACAGTAAGGACCATCGCTGCCTGCCTGGAAAGGAGTCCTATGGAGCTGAATGGACATGTTTTGAGGGAAGTATTACAAGGGTGTGCTGTTATGCAATATTCTAGACAAGCCAGTACTTGAGCCTTCAGGATTGCTCTCTGTGCAATCAAGGAACTGGGATATTGAAGATGCAAATAATAATTATTATCAACTATGTGTTGAAGGGTATGTTACTGTTTTGAGAGGGTATGATTCTGAAGACATCAAAAATACTTTGATGTTGGTTTCTCAGTCACTCTCTTAGTTCCAATGCCTGTGAAATAAAAGTTTATGGGAATGTGAAATGATTCCGTATAAAACCTGCCTTCACCTGTCAAAATAGGCTGTGTCTTTCATCCACTTACTTTCCTTATTCCATGATCCTGTGCAGCTGTCGCCTAGGAACTGAATCTATGAACTGAACTTCTTCCAAACATCCCGTGTTTTACAGGTGATACCGAAGTTTTGCCTGTAGCGTTACAGGGGCCTGCAATAGTGTGATTCTGCAGGAGCCTTGTAGTACAAGGGTTAAATTGCTGCACTGCAGCCGAATGGGGGTTTAATACCAGGTAGCCATCTTATGGTTGATGCAGACTTCCATTCTTCTGAGGTCAGCACCTTAAGTAGTCCGCTTGCTGGTGGTGGTGGTGGTGGTGGTGGTGGGAATGTAGCTTGCATAAATAAATTGTAAACCGCCCAGAGAGTGCTTTAAGCACGATGGGGTGGTGTCTAAGCAGCAGAACGCTTTGCTTTGCTTTGTGCAGTTGTGTGTGTGTGTGTGTGTGTCAAAAAAAAAAAAAAAGGAAATACTTACAAATGGTTTCCCAGCATGTTTCTTTTGGTGGCCCCTAGGTAGTTCATCAAGTTTGGATCAGAGTGTTCATCCCCAACCATTGTGGGTCCAACCTCCTGCAGAGAGAAATATTTGTTTCCTTTACCAAAAATCATGGAAGTACTAGGGCAGTCTTTCATTCTATCCCGCAAGAGTTACCAATTGGAACATCTCTTCACCCAGGAGTCCTTCTATGCTTGTCTCTTAACATAACAGAACAACATACCTGGGGGGGGGGAATCATAGAGTGCTCAGTTGATTGTCTTCTGATGCCCCAACAACTTTCACTGCTCTATCTTACGGCTGTATCATTGCTTCTTCATATATTATTTTTGCTTTAATTTAATCTGCAGAAACTTGTTGCTCTGAAATCATTGTTCCAGTACAACATCTGTAGCATTTTATAGTAGTTCAATTATAATTTGTTATCATAGCTGTTTGAATTATTTGCAAGCTTTCCCGAAAGTTATTTCATGAATGAATGGTAGGCTATATGTGCCTGAACTTAAGCAAAATAAAACTAGTGATGGAAAAATGGAAGATAGCATTCAAGCCGAATAATGCCAGCTTGCCGCCTTCAACTGTGATGTTGCTCCCTCTACCGGTTGAATTAAAGAAACCAAACATCTGTTATAAAAAGCTGTTAAACATGACAGTGGTTCCCAATCTTGGGTACCCAGATGTTCTTGGATTGTAGTTCCCAAAAATCCTGGCCAACACAGTTCGTGGCTGGGGCTTATGGTACAAGAACATCTGGGAACCCAAGGTTGGAAATGCTGCTGTAGAGATATTAAAGCAACCTTTCCGAACATGGTGATGCTTGCCAGATACATGGTGTAATACTCCCAGCCAGTCTGAGTGAGGGGGAGAAAAAGGTAAATGATCAGAAGCAGGAGTTGAAGTACACTAGATGTGCTTAGGAAAACAGAAACAGAAATAGCCATAGTGGTCACTAGGGTTAATCACCGTGAACAATAACTTAGGTAACTCTGCCCGCACAACAGGACTGATGTTTCTGTCTGCACCAGGCTGGTCCTAATCACTGCCTAGATGCTTTTCTCTAGTGTGGCTATCCATAATTCATCACCATAAATGGTTTTAATGGGAGAGGAGGTGAGGGCTACCATCTGCCATCCCTATTACATGAAATTCTCTGTGTAGTAGTCTGATGCCCCCCACCCACCCACCTCAAGCATGCAGGCATCTTCCAGCTTTATCTGAACCACCTGGATATTTGCAGATTCCTCATTGTGACACCCTAGGGCACCACTTCTAAATGGTAAATGTATAAAATTATAGTTCTGAGTCATCCAGTTGATTTTGACTTAACAGTGACTTGACCAGAGTTTCTTAGGTAGAGAGTACTCAGAAGTGGTCTACTAGTCACTCCTGATGGCACTGTGGCATAACAGGGAACTTAACCACTTGATCCATACCTATCCCAGGTCATTTCAGCTGGTCCTCTCCAGAGAGGCACAGTGAGGATGCAATCTCCCACCTGAACTTGGCCTCCAAAGTTCAAGATGCTTGGCAAAGAGTTAAAGATTTGGAACGGCTACCTCTCATAAATGATAGCAACACTGCAGCACGTCAGGAATCACTGAGTTCCTTGCCTTTGCTTCAAGAAACACAAGAGGAAAATTGTCTTTTCCTGTAACTGCCATATCTCATTTCAGATGCTTCTGCACAAGGCTTTTGCTGTGCCACATGGTATTCACACAATTTTACAGGGAGACAGTGTGCTCTATTTTGAAGCTTGTTTTGCCCACCATTTCGTCCTCAATTCATCTTTCCACTGAAAATCTGTTAAGTAGGGGACGTCAAAATAGCTTTACCATGGCCAGAATCCTATAAATGACCTGTATTTGCAGAAGGGAAATCATGTAAGTCTCAGTGGCATATTGCTGCTCGTTAACAAGGAGCTGGGTATGTGCTTAATCTGGTATGCATCCAGCCGTCTTTAATGGGCAACAGCGTACTGCCAAAACTTACACAACATCCCTCATAGAAGCAGAAATCTATCTAGGCTCCTGGGCAGTGTCATTCAGTTAGAAGCACTATAAGCCCACCACCTGGAAACACCCTCAGAAACAAGCAGAAACTACCAACCCCTGCATCTACAATGCTACCTGCAGCAAAATATTGGAAAATCCCTGCAGGGTCAAATTAAAATCAAAGACAATTTAAGGTCCTCAAAATGTGCCAAGATCTATAGTCACGTGGCACCAACACAGAAATAAACTACAGTGGACCCTCGTATATCAAACGGTTTGTATAACATAAAATCTGTACAACATAAAAAATTCCAGAAATAGGGGAAATTTGTTTAACAGAATCGCCTATGGGACGAATCCATACAACATAAAAACAGTCGCAATTAGGGATTACTCCCTTTTCAATGCATTCCTATGAGAAATTTGTATAAAGGAAAATTTGCTTAACATAATTTCATTTGGAACGAATTAATTTCTTTATACAAGGTACCACTGTATTCTCTAAGAATCTTGCCATGGTTCAGAGCAACCAACAGCGTTTCAGGCAGTTACTGGAAGCCCACCACTTTGGTCAAATATTCCCTGACCATTAGTATGGATTCTACAGTCCACTGTTTTGATATCTGCTTTACTCTTTCTGCTTTTTGCACTTTTGGACATAGTTTCACTGTACCATGTGTGAATTTGCCAATAGAGTGCATTGCTTCAAGATTTTTATTTATTTCTTTTTTAAAAAAATAAGCTACAGAGTGTGCCATAATTGAATGATAATACCACAAATCTCTTTGTCTATTATAAAAGCCTTCTTACTGGAACCCAGCATTTCCTTTCTAATCTGTTCACTAAATAAGCATTATTAATAATTTGTATATTAAAAATATTTCTTTGTTGTTTCTCTGCCCAGCAGTCCTTTGGGAAAGGGTGCCAAGTGATGTAGAAATTTCTTACCATTTATTTTTGAAAATATTTGGGTCTGATCGCGATAAGCACAGCTGCTTTCTTTGAAAGCCTGGCCCCAGAAGGAAAATGCAATGTTGAAATTCTATGTTTACTCTTTCTGTTTAATCTGTTACTATTCTAATGTTGTAAAAGTTCTTGAGATCAGATTATTCCCAAGAAATCTAACCTGTCATTAGAAAATATGACTGTATTATGTATGCCTAACTTCATGCAGATTTACTTGGGAATGTGAGTTAACTGAGGCTTCTGAGTAAACGTTGCTTATATTTCTGCTGTTAATTGTTAATAAATGAAATATTTATTGTGTGAAGCACTGTTTAAAATCTGTTGCAATGTGGAATGTACTAAACAAGGACACCAGCTCAAAGGTAAAATCTGCTAAAACAGAACACTTGAGAACAACAGGATTTGTCCATGTATCAGAGGCGACTAGACTTTTTGATGTTGATTAAATTTTTAAGCACTGCTTTACAATTTTATCTGATGTGATTTTGAGTTTCACTAAACTTGCTGACTAAATGTGTATGTTTTGCTATCTGGTGCTTTCCCACTGGGCATGCAATTCTTTCAGAACTACAAACAAAGTCCATATTTATCTCCTGATGACCACTCATGAAACATGTGCACAGCTGATTTGCAAGCTCATGCTAGGAAAAATGGATGCCTTTTTTAAATTTTGAGGATAGTTCATGCCCCTGCTTTTTCCTTTAGTGCTAGAACAGCTGCATTACATGTGTAACCCTTCCATCAGTTTGGTTACTTAAGTTTGGCTATGGTGAACACAGATTTCACTATACCAGCCATGCTCCAAAGCAGAGTTTCTCAACCTCATTCAACCTATAAACATAAAAATCTTGATGAAAGCAGAACCTTCTTCACACATAATTTATTGAAGATCTTCTTGATCAATATAGAAAGCTGCCTCCCATAACTACTGGAGGCAGTTCCCCATGAGTTGTATGGTTATAGCTAGTTTCTATTAGTTATACAAACTGCAGGGTTTGGCCTTTCTTGACTAAGTATGAAAGTACCTCTGGCCCAGAGGTGTTCTGTTTCGCTGAGAACACATCACACTGAATCCATTGCTGTGTGTTATATTCTGCAAAGGAACTGTGTATCCATCCCACCCAAAGCAAAGTGGTCTGCTTACATACCACCCCATACCACTTCAAGTAGTCTCTGGGTGGTTTACAGTTTTAATTATTAGTATGCAGGCTACACATTGTCCCCCCACCCCCAGCCTGAAGAACTGCATCAACGTGTTTTTAAAAGACTGTTCTGTTATTTATGGGGGCTGCATACACAGCCCAGACCAGCCATCTTAGCTTCATGGAGCAAACATCTGTATGACACACATGTAAGACTTCTGATCCTTCCCTTACAGAATAATGTAACATTATTTTACCAGCACATTTAAGATCATAATGTGCAAAAGCTTTCTCTGTGCCCATGTGATTTCTTCAATGATGCACAAACACAAATGACTGAAACTACTATACAGTATATTCCCCTTCTGACAAGTACTGTAATATGATACATTGTGCAGTAGAGATGCTAACAGATTGAATTAGGAAGCCCTCAGTTTGAATCCTGCCTCTGTCATGATCTTGTTAAGTGGTATTAGGCAAATTCTCTCACTGATCATTTTCTGCCTCCAGTAAGTGGAGGAGTCCAACTGTTGGCCCTGACAGAGTTTTTCTAACTGTAAAACATATATATACGTAAAGTGATGCAGTATGTTGGACGCTCAGACAGAAGAATAAACTCTATGCTTTCTTCTTTTGTGTTCCACAGAACTATCTTTACCTAATCAAGCCTCAGATTCTTTGTCAAAAAGCCACAAAGCTGGATTTTAACCCTTGCTCTAAAATGCGCTTTTGCTTTTTAGAGGAAGGTGACAGAAACCAAGAGGGGGGAAACAGTTTGATTGTGCCGCTATTATACAACTTGGCCCATCCACCGCCTTCCTTCCCAAAGTAAACCACAGCGCTCTGCAGCATAAGAAGGGGGGGTGAGAGACTGACACGTTTGGACCACGCCAGGATCCGTGCACGAGATCGGGATGCCGTGTAGGAAAGGAGTCAGTTTGCTGCCTAGCTTGTGCTGGCAGTACCTGCAGTTAAACTACTCGAGCCGCTCAACAAATGGCAAAGCTGGAAACGGTGGGAAAAGGCCAGCCGACATCCAACCCCAACCCGATCAACACACACACACACACACACACACACACACACACCACCACCACCACCACCACCACCACCACCAACAACAACAACAACAACAACAACAACAGCTTGGAGTATTTTAAAAAATTCAAAGTTTTTCAAATACCCACATTGCCTGCCCTAAGCGAGACACAGAAGAGACAGATAGGGAGGGTCCAAGACTCTCCGGGACAAAACAGAAACTTCTGGTTTATAAAAGTCAGCTACATTACAACTCCCCACTCACTCCTCACCCCCGAGTGCATCGCCGTCCTCAGAAACCTACGCTTTTAACAAGGGCTTTTTGACAGATGCGCCGAAGTCCTTCCTCCCTGGCCATCGGGGCCAACGGGCTCCATAGCGTCCCATCATCAGGCGCCCCGCGCGCGATCCTCCACCCCCCCTCCTCCTCCTCCCCTCGCTTTCCCCTTGTTTGGCTCACCATTCGGATCTGGGTGCTGATGAGGAGGTACGGCATGTTGTTCCCCTCGGCGCCCGCCCGCGGGAATCCCCACCACCACCAGGCGGCCGCGGCTCCAGCGCCTTCTGTTCTTCTTCCCCCAGCTCAGCCCACACGTGACCTCCTGCCAATACAGGGTTAACCAACGCCTTCTCCCCGAGCGGCCAATGGACGGGGCCGCAGCCCAAGGGCGGCGTCGCTGTTTACGGAAGTCCTCGCCGTAGGGCCGGTGGTCCGTTCGCGGCGGAGGCTGGGGCTGGGGCTGGGGCTGGGGCGGAAGGGCGGAGAAGGCAGGTTGGTGGATTATACCGAGGTGGCCCTTTATTGCTCCAATTCCAAAAAAACAAAACAAAAAAACCACCGGATTGGATGTGGACGATCAGTCTATATAGTAGGAAGATCCCCTGTGGCATTCCTGAAACAAAGTGCAGGAGGGGAACCATGTGCACAGACATGGTTGAGATCAAGGGCAGAACAGTAAGACATATAAACACTGCTAATAACTAAATTAGAAACAGCTTAATGATAGGACTAGGACTAGTCAGTAGGTCCGGGTTCAGTTCCCCGTCTGGCCTTGGAAACGTCAAGAAGGGCACTGGTAAGTTTTGGATAGTTTGTTTTAGGTGGACTTCCTAGTTAATAGGATTTCTCTTATCTGAGACTCCAGATCATTGTTTTTCATTAGACACACACTTAGTAATAACATGCTTCACACTACCAAATATTTCTAAAGATATGTTTCTGTTGATGCAGCTCAGTATTTAGTTAGTCTGGGGTGGCAAGTATTCTGGTATGTAATGATAAGGCATGGCAATAGTTTGTACGGGTGCAAGTGTTGTTGTTTGGAAGAAATGGAGCTGAATCTCAGGCATTGTAGATACAGAAAAATGAATAAAGGAGGACTTTTTGGTATGAGTGAATTTGAACCATGACTCTCCTCTGCTCCCTCTTTACAATGTCCTCAATTTTATTAGATTTTAAACCCCTAATTCCTTGAAGTTCTTGGAATTGCTTTCATAAGGAGATAACCCTTTCTTCTGCAACATTTCTGTATTGTTTGGATGAGAATTTGTTGCTCAATCCTAATCTGCCAATGTATCTGCCCTTCTACATAAAACATTTTAAAAGACATTTTGGCAGCCCTCGTCTTAAGTCTTCTGCACAACAATCGAAGCTGGTCACCTTATTTTATTTACAAAGATCAGTGTCATTTAGTACTGGACTCCACCTTGAGATCCATGCCAGCAGACATCTCAGCATGTTGCAACTACAGTACTTTTAGGAATGAAGAGACGTGCAGTGTCGCCAACCACCACAACCTCAATTTGAAACTAAATGTACATTCTGTGATTCATTAATGATATGGAAAATAACATTTACTTTGCCTTTCAACCAGGAGGTGGGGCTCTGTACAACATAATGCATAGGGCTGCTTTGAATCTTTTACATGCAGGGAAACTTACATTTCTAACACTGTTGCCTATGCAGTGTACTAATTTCCTTTTCTTATTGTTTGTTGTGTTTTTGTCTATTTTGAAAAGAGAAGCATATGCTCCTTTGATTCAGGATTGACCCAAAGTATTTCCTGCCTGAATGAGGGAACATTAAATGGTGCCCCTATTCATTAAGGTTTAAGTGTGAATACCTATGTTGAGCCAAATAATTTTCTATTGGAGTTTTATTTGCAGCCTCACACACTGTTTGTAGTTTGAGTGACTGGGAGGGACTTTTTCTAGTGTGGAGTGATTAAACTAGCTATTGAGCTCTAAACAATTGTTTCCCCCAGCCTTTGAATTCAAAGAGAGTCCCAACTCTCTCCTGAGGCTTCTGTCCCTCTTTTTCATCAATTGGGGGCAGTTCTTTGCTGCTGTTGATCTGTTCAGTTGGTTCCAGTATGTGTGCCATAAAGAAAACAGTGTACATACAGTAATTTCAAGAAGATCAGGAAAAACGTCCTGTTAGAGTGGTACAACAATGGAACCAATTAGCTCAGGAGGTGGTAGGCTGGAGGCACTAAAGAGAAAAATTAGACAACAGATATACTTTCAAATGGATTCCTGCCTTGGACTTTATTGCCTTATAACCCTCCACCAACTCCACCATTATCTGATCCTGTAGTCGTGTATAGCATTATCTTGGATACATTAACTCCACCATTATCTGATCCTGTAGTCGTGTATAGCATTACCTTGGATACATTCATCTCAGTAAATGTAGCATCACTATCTTGTAATGTGTGGCCATGAGAGTGGGCCTTGAAAATCTTATTGAAACAGTGGCCAGATGCAATATAAACTGTGGGCAATGCATCTCTAATTTGATTGTCTGGAAAGAAAATTTCCAGACTTCTGTCAGTATTGTGCTCTGGTTATTTGATTTGTATTACAATTTGTTACGTGATTCAGTAACACTGACATGGAGTGCCAAGGAAGAGGCAAACGGGCCCTCAACGGAGACATGACAAGACTGCAACACTGGGTAATCTCTTTCCTTTTTATTTTATCCAATCGGCTACACCCAGTGGACTTTTCAAAATCTTATCCCAATCCCCAAATGAAATGCATGGACCTTCTGCACCACTACCCCTCCCCCTTCGCTGGCAAAGCAGGGGCCATTGGCATTGATGAGCCACATTGAGGAGAGCTGTGAATGTGTGTACGTGAGCCTTGACATGTCTTTGGACGGACTGGGACAATATAAACATCTCCCTCCCTCCATTTCGGATGCAGCCTGAGAACATCCAACCTCCGAGCCTGGATTTTTTTCCATCTTGCCAAGGACCTGTTGCGTTACGAATCACAGGACACAGAGTTTCGGGGTGCAATCTGGTGCTCAGGCAGCATTTCTGGCTGGAGGGTCTGCGTGTCTCTCTGTCTCTGCATCAGCTGCGTGCATGTGAGATTGTGTGATGATTCTTCTTCCCTGCTGCCTGAGCCCAGCCTTTTATTAAGAGAGAGTAAGCACAATAGATACGGGAATACATTCCTCGGTGGGAGGGGGAAATACAAGCCTTATCTGTGAGACCATAGTAAACAATGGGCAGGGGAAATAGGTTCCATAGGTGGGGGGAAAATGCTCCCTAGCTAGTGAGGTATTACTGATAAGGACGGAAAGGGCTTTCCAGGCCTGACCAGATGTATCCTGATATCCTGTTGTATTTGCCATCCTGTTTGCTCTGGCCTTCTTGCTTAGATCAGCATCAGCTTAGCTGCACCTGGGTGCCTGCTCGGCCCTGGGGATTTCTGGGAAATCCAGGTCCTCAGCTTCCTCTAGGTGCGCTTTGTGCTCTGCCCATTTCTTGGAGTACAGAGCTATCAGGGTATGAATATGACATCCCCACAAGGACCTTATATCTAAGTAATAACTCCTGGCAAATACATCTTCTGCCATGTTATAACCTATTGGTACTGCTCTGAGGAAGGGGGTTTTGCCCCCAAAATATTAGCAATGTTTTTGTTAATTTTCTAGTAGCCTAAAGGTATCACCTGTATAAAGTAAAGAAGTGTGTATCAAGACAGCATTTATTTCATAATTACCCATTAACTCAACAGATAGACAAAGTTGCCTAGTGAAACGACTTCTTGATATATTCTTATAAGTCTTTCCTACGCCCTTCGGTATATATCACTACACAATCTCTACATCACTGAATGGTGATTCCTTTGAGTTCTGTTCCTTTTTCTTCTTCAAATCATTATCACTTTCTTTCATCAGAGACAAGAGCAAGGTAAAGAAAATGGCTGACAAAGGCTGGCATAACATATATAGCAGCTACTACACTATCAGTCTAACCATTGCAGGCTTTTGAATTTCTGAATTTTGCTTCACAGTAGAAGTAGAGAAATCCACAGAGAAGAGTTCGTTCATTTTCCAAGTTGAACCTTTTCTTGTTAACTAGCACTTAAGTCTAAATAACTCACTAGGAGGCATTTATAAGGGGAGGGAGGGACCCTTTACTCACAGTTGCTTGAAATTACAGTATACATTACTGCTTTCTTTACTGCACACATACTGGAACCAACTGAACAGATCAACAGCAACAAACAACCCTCCCCAATTGATGAAAGACTCAGCAGAGAGTCAGGACTCTCTCTGAATTCAAAGACTGGAAGGAACAATTGTTTAGAGCTGGATAACTAGATAATCATCCCAGCCGAGTCACTCAAACTACAAAACAACATGTGAGGTTGCAAATAAAATTCCAACTCTAACAGCACATGACATTATCTGCATAATAGTTCGGGTAATCACTGGCTAGAAAACTGGAGTGCTCTGAACCATCTAAAATAAACCGTAGCTCTCTCCTAGGTCAGTTTGGAATGAATAGGTCTCCAGCAGGGATGGGCTGCAACAAAAATGATGTAGTCATTGCTTTTTAGAGTGAATTGAACTGTTTCAGCAGAGGGCTGCAGAGCAGAATCAACTCCCATGTAGCTGGCTTCTTCCACTGTACAGTATTTGTGCAAACCTGGAACCTTTAAGAGGTCACTGAATATATTCCCACAAGACAGGACCAAAAGAAATGTGCAGTTATCGTATGTGTGTTATCATTCCTAGCCACATAATAGTTATCTGATTCCAAAACATCAAGTAAAAGTTAAGACATATTAAAAGTAAATACATTTCCATTCTAATATTCTTCTTAATGACTTAAGATGACCTTTGTCTAGAAAATTACCTTGTTACAATCGGCCTCTTTTCATCCTGCTCCGTGAAATGAAGTCATGGGCTTATTTTTCATGATGGAAAAATGGTTTTCATTTTGATGTCATAAGTAAAGAATTAAGGAGTTTTCCTGTTTGCAGGAAGAAATAAAGTCTTAAATAAGAAACTTATGGCATCTAAGGGCAATCCTGGGAGAGGGGGAAAACCCCTAATAAATACCATTTTATACTAGCCCCATTACTGAAAAGAAATTAAGTCCTGACAATTTGGCTCTGGTTGCAATGTGAGCTGGCTGGCCAAACCACACAACTTATCTTCTTGCATTACTTGCTGGCAGTAATACAAGAAGATAAGTTGTCAAGGTGCAAGCCCTGTTATCCTTACCTTGGGGCTCTTCTGATTTCTGCTCCTCTTTCTCTCCTCCCATCCCACATTTCTTTTCTCTCTTGCTGATCTTTTTGTCCCTGAAAATAACTTTGATTTATTTTTTATTCAAGATGTTGCAAAAATGTCCAAGGGGTTCAAAAGCAGTCACTGACCCACAAGTGATGTGGGAGTGGGAATCATCTTTTGTTTTACAGCAGTGCAGCCATAAAAAGGATGTGTGGATTTTATTGGAGCTGCAGCTGGAGGTTGCTTAACCTAGTCCCCCCCCCCCAAAAAAAAAGACTGTTTCACCAGAACCATGTCCTCCAACCCCTCACCCTCCGGATATTACACACATGAGGGAAGTGTTCCGGGAACCTGAACCCTTCCATACTGGTTTGCTGATGTGGAAGTGTTAAAGTATTCCTCACCCTTGTACATGCCACCCTAACCATCTTTGCAACTCCTGCTTCCCATGACTGTATTAAAATTTGTTGTATGTATGTTTTTTTTAAAGTGAATGGGAGGCTTGCAATGCTTTTTTAAAGGCTCACTGAATGACGTAGTTCTCACTTTGCATGGACCACCCAAATAGATCAGTGCAAAGGTCTTTTTCATTTGTATTCCAGGGGACTCCTTCTGTTCCTGCCACAGGGACAACAAAAAT
Source organism: Phrynocephalus versicolor (assembly GCA_023846285.1). Lineage (NCBI taxonomy): Eukaryota > Metazoa > Chordata > Lepidosauria > Squamata > Agamidae > Phrynocephalus > Phrynocephalus versicolor. The sequence goes on along the minus strand of JAHTLZ010000016.1, from coordinate 27,030,438 downwards.
CCTTGTGCAGGAATTGTTTAAGACAGGACACAGCAGTGCTGTGCATGCATACTTTTGAATTTCATTGAACTCAGTAGGAATTCTGCTTAAATGTGAATACGACTGGGGCCCCTGCGATGGATCTGAAACCAATTAGGCCGGTGATCATAAGTAGAGCAATGCTGTTATAATAGGATTTCTGTACTACAGCCTGAGTAGTGTGGCCTAGGAAATTTGGTTTCATGAGAACGTTTTCACAATATTCTCATAAAAAATTATATTCCAACGCTAGCAAAATCCAGACTATAATTGATGATACAATCTAGATAGGATCTTTAATATCCGTAAAAGCCCAGCTTCAGACGCTGATTGCCTCAAGCCTTTATTATCTCTTCTCTGATAACAAAAGGACGGCGAATAATAACTTGAAGTCTTGCAGCGGCATGGTTTTCCATTTCCTATTCAGCCTTACAGACTTATCAAATGAAATCTACTCCATTTGCTTTTACCAAACAATCTCACGTCAGCAGCGCAGTGTGGTAAGCCTAAGATGGCTGGAAAGCTCATCGCCTTAAGTAACGACCTTACGTCATATTCAGAAACCGAGTGTGATAAAAAGCTACATTTTGTTTTCTGGAAGCAACTGGAGTTTAGTAGCTAGCAAGTGCAACGTATGAACATTTAAACATATGTCATTAGAAGTGGAAGAGATGAGAGATCTCGCCTCAGTGGGCATCATGCCACTGCATATTATGCGTAGCATGAAAACTGTACACCACATCCTCTTCTTTTCAGAGGCCTTGCAAATAAATAGACAGTTAAGCTTTTTCATGGTGTCTGCAGTGGGGCATCTTTGATCATCAAACCTTTGGACTTATTTTGAAAGTGCCAACAACCATGTTATCAGTATTTTTTCAGCCAGAGAGGACCTCAATGCCATTATGGCAATATAGGTAAGAAGAAAAATGTTGCTGAAAAGACTAGAAAGTATTTTCAATAAAAGCCATTGACCTGATTGTTCCTAAACGTCTCCTCCCTCAAAATAGAGCCAAACTGGCTGCTTGATTTACTGGGGAGCTGACAAACATGAAATAGGTGAACCGTAGAGCTGAACGATGTTGACAGAAAACTCAGATTGAAACAGATAAAGAAAGAGTGAAGGGCCATTGGAAGGCTTATTTATAAAACTGTCACCCCTGCCTGCCCTGTATTAATGGAAGATTTTCAGCTCCTACAGCCTGAGGATGTGGTCAGGACCCTTGGGGAGATGAGGGCCACCACATGAATCCTTGCCCTTCCTGGTTCATAAAAGCTACCAGAGCAGGTATGGCGGACTGGTTAGGAAGAGTAGTGAATGCCTCCTTGCAACAGGGCAGGATTAGACCATAGTAAAACCACTGTTTAAAAAGCCCTCTTTAGATCCAACAATATGAAATAATTATTTACCAGTATCAAATATCCTATTCTTGGGGAAAGTACTAGAGCCTCCATAAATTGTAAACTGCCCAAACTGCTTTAAATGCTATAGTGTGGTATATAAGCAGCATACTTTCCTTTTTTTTAAAAAAATCATTTGAATCTTCTCATCCCTACACCTGGTGCTTGGTTCTGTGTTTTCCCCTCTTCCCTTCCCTTTCCCCTTCATTTCATTTTTCTCTTTTCTTTTAAAGGCTTGCTGTCCTAGCACTTGGGCAGCTAGGTGACCTAAGGGAAGATTAGAACAAGAAATTATAAGACAGACAGAAGGAAATCTTCAGTCACCTTATTTTCAGCATGTTATATTGCATCATATATTGCTATATATTGTTATATTATTTTATATTATTTTTTATTTTTGCTCACTATTGTGTTATTCTTGATTAATTGAACTCTGCTTATTGATAATTTTTGACTGTTTTCATTATTAGGTTTATATAATAAATGTGCTTTGCATATCTACAGTTGTTCTGTTTATTTGTTTCCAGATTGTAAACTGCCCAGAGCAACCTTTGGTTAGATGGGTAGTAAATAAATAAATAAATAAGTAAATAGGTAGCTCTGCTCTAGTCAGCTGGATTTGCAGGAGGAATAGTTAAAATATCCTCCTTTCTCTCTGGATACCTCTCTTTGCCCCACCTTTTGTTGCCTGCCTGCCCTACCACTAGATTACCAAACTTTTAAAAGAAAAAAGGCAGGGAACAGGTAGGGAAAAGGAAAGCACATCATAGCACCAGGTGTGGGAAGGAGAGAATTCAAACATTAACCAGTTTCCCCCCATATCTCCAATCTGCTCAATGCAGGTTGGAATTAGTTTGAACTAAATACCTACAAACCCTTCCACATCAGCTCAAGTGAAGACAGTGCCTGAGCCAATGCAAATACTGTACATTTGATTAAAAGAAAGAAAGAAAGAAAGAAAACACCCCAAGGCTGGATGGGAAAACTGATAATTAAGGAGAAAGCTCTGAGCTGTTTCTTTTGTTTTTTAGTTATTTATTCAATTTGTTTATTAAAATATTTTTATCCCGCCTTTCTTCTTAAAAAGAACCCATGTACTGTAGTCTACAGAAAATAATGCGAATCAGACTGTCCCAAGCAAGGTGCATTTTTGTGCTGTCTATATAGTCATTGAGCTGCCTAGATGCCCTAAGCATATCCTATCTCGCCTGATTTTGGAAGCTAAGCAGGGTCGGCCCTGGTTAGTACTTGGATGGGAGACCACCAGGGAATACCAGGTGCTGTAGGTGCCTGGAGTAGGAACTGGCAAGCCACTCCATGTGGGAATTCGCCACAACTCCAGTATTCCTGCCAAGAAAACTTCATGGACATGGGGTCACAAAGAGTCGGTCACGACTGTAATGACACAACACACATATAGTCATTCCTCAATTCAGCAACAGAAAATCTGTAGTCTTCCAGTTGTTGATCGCTTACTACCACTTCCTATTGGACATGGTGTCTAAGACTGATGAGAAAGAGTTACAGTTCAAGCTCTGAAGGCCCGCACATTCTCACTTCTGGTCAAATTCCTAACTTTTGTGAGCAGTTAGGAGCCTCCCTTCAGACAAAAATGCTTCAAATGAATAGATACAAAACATCTCATCCGGCCCACAGGCATGTGGTTTCCATATACGAGATGAACCAGTAATTTTGCCAAAACGGTTTAGAACTTGAGCCTTCTCTGTGTCACATAACATATAACTGCCAGTGAAGTAGCTATGTCAGTTCGTTGGGGCAACGCAACAAGGAATCATGTGTAGCGTCTTAAAAACGAACAGTTCCAGTTGGTATGATATGGTAAACTTTCCTGGACGGTCCACCACTTCCTCAGATGCAAAGACAAAGGCAACATAATTACAGTACTGTACAATATACAGTGGTACCTTGTATAAAGGAATTAATTCGTTCAAAATGAAATTATGTTAAGCAAATTTTCCTTTATACAAATTCCCATAGGAATGCATTGAAAACGGAGTGATCCCATTTTTATGTTGTACAGATTATCCCCATAGGCGATTATGTTAAGCAAATTTCCGCCATCTCCGGATATTTTTTTTTAATAATAATAATTTATTGTCATTGTGTGTATATACACAGTATACACATACAACGAAATTCAGACACCCAGAGACCAGATTCAACACGCACACACACAAATCTCCAAACACTCTCACACACATTAAAAAAATAAAAATAAAAAACCCTTCAACACACATACATAAAATCCCTGAACATTCCCCCACCCACCAACCCCCCCCCTTAAAAACACAAACATCTACACAACAGGCTAGGTAATCCTGTCCAAGTGCTCACTACTGGTGGTTCTTGAGTTCATTATTAAGTGCAATTATAGCTCTGGGATAAAAACTGTTCAGAAGACGTGTGGTCCGGGTTTTAATTGTTCTATATCTTCTGCCAGAAGGCAACAGTTCAAAGAAATTGTGAGCAGGATGAGTAGAGTCCCTCAGAATGTTGTGTGACTTCCTCAAACAGCGAGATGTGAAGATGTCATCCAGGGTTGGTAGCTGGAGCCCAGTAACATTCTGGGCAATTTTAATTATTCTCTGTAGAGCTTTTTTGTCTGCTACAGAGCTGCTCCCATACCATGATAGCATACCATAAGTTAGGACACTCTCAATGGTGCTGTGATAGTAAGACAGAAGTAGATGCTGAGATAAGTTCATCTTCCTGAGCATTCTCAGGAAATACAGCCTCTTCTGTGCCTTCTTCACAACCATATTGGTGTTTACAGTCCATGAGAGGTCCTCAGAGATGTAAGTGCCCAGATATTTAAAGCTACCAACCCTCTCCACCTCCTCACCATTTATGTACAATGGTAAATGTACATATTTCTTCCTCCTGAAATCAATTATAAGTTCTTTAGTTTTTTGGTGTTAAGTACAAGATTGTTTTCTTTACACCACTGAGTCAACCCTTGTACTTCTTTCCTATTTGTTGTACAAATTTTATGTTATACAAGCTGTTTGTTATACAAGGGTCCACTGTATAGCAATTCAACCTCCTTCATGTGGAATTTCTCTCCCTTTCCCTCATTGGCTATTCAAACAACAGAACGTCCGAAGAAAGATGACGCTACAGATGGAGGCACGGCCGTTGCTCTTATGTCAGCTCTACGCGCCATGTCCACGGGCCGCTGGGAGTTGCAGTTTCGAACTCAACATACCGAGGGGCTGAGGGGCTCGAGGGCTCCCGCTGCATCACTGAGCTGCGCCGGCAAGGGGTTTGTGGGAAGAGGGAACCTAGGGAAAAGAGCGAATGGGAACGGTGGCCGTCGTGGGTCAGACCAAGCCGGAAGCGTAGCGCCGTAGGTAACGTTGCAAATAAAGCCGTCGACTGTCCGCTCAGCCTGGTAGAGGAGGCCAAGTAAAAATAAAATACAGTAAATAAATAAACAATAAAACCAGCCCTGCAGGGAGGGGAGCCGCGCGGCCGCGGGAAGCAACGGCCAGGGGGGCCACGGGCGCGCCTGGTCCCGCTCTGAGGCGCCCGCGAGATTCCTTTCAAGGGGGAGGACTCGGTGAGGGGCTAAAAGCCGTCGCAAGTCCGTCCCACCCGCTCTCGTGGCGCGGGTCTCCTCAGAGGGAAAGTCCCGGTGGGCGCGCCCGGAGAGGCCCGTCGTGCCAAGGCGGCGGTTCCCTTTGCCTGCCGGGGTGCCCCCCGTGGGGTGGGCTGGAAAGCAGACCGTCCGGGCTCCTCTGGAGTCGGACCCCGCCGTTGCCTCTTCGGTCTTTTTTTGGGGGGGGGGATGTAGCTTTGGGCCCTTTGGGGCTGGCTCCCGACCCACCGCACCCGCGCAAAGTCACCGAGAAATAATGGCCCTTTCCCGCCTCACGGAGTTGCCCTGAGGGCCCGCCGTTTAAAAAGGGAGCGGATATATTTGCATGTAAGTGGGTTTGATATTGGGCTTTTTTTTTTCCTCTTGTGGGTGAGACACATAGGTACGTCTGTAAATTTTTTGGCAATCATTATTTTCTGCCTCTTGTAGGGAAGTTGCCTTGGTTATCGTTAAGGGCATCTTATTTGCCTTTGGAGCAGGTCAGAACCAAATATATTTGGAGCTCTTTCCTTGTATGATGTCAGTAGAACCACATCATGTACTTTCAGTGCATTCTGTGGGATGAAATCCTGTTTCTTACAACCCTTTGCTGTTGATAAAGGAGGATAATTTATTAACATGAACTCACTTGGCTTTAAGCAAGAAGTGTTCAACAAGGTTCAACAAAAATTATTTTCTGATACATCGCTTAACTTTCCAACATGCTGGCTGTTTCTAGGGGAGAATTGAAACTTGTTGCCTAGCCCCATTTTAAAAACATATTTGGATATGTTTAAATATTTTAGGCTTAGGCTGCTTCTTATAATGTTTTATGATGACATTCATTCTCCTTTATATGCCCAGATCCCATAAATGAGAGAAGAAAAATACAGGATTATAAGATAAATCCATTTCTTAGCTCCAACTCTTACCTGCACTGAATTGGTGGGATTTTCATAAATGCTGATTCAGCAAGACCCCTTCATTCAGTGACCTTGTGTTATTTGAGGCAAATAATTGGAACAATTCCCTGTACCTGTTTCCTCCTGCTGTAGAGCTAGATACTGGAATTCAATTCCACACTGTACCTCCCCCTTTAGAAAAGCTGTGTTGAGTTTTGTGGTGCTTCTGCTTGGATCATATTGTTTTATTGATATATATATATATGGCTTGCACCTGGGGACTCCACAGTGGATAGTAGGTTATAAATAAAGGTAATAAATGTGACCTGATTAATGTATTTCAGAGCCAACATGTCTAAAATAGGGACCTTCCGTATGGGACTTGGTGTGATATTGGGAGCAGCTGCAGGAATAAGTCTCTTCTATTACTACTACTACTGCAGACAAAAAAGGAAAAAGATCTGGCGTAAAGATAGGTGTACTTCTCCAAATAGTCAAAGAGCGCAGAATGCACTGAACCCCCAGGAACACACAGAAATTCTTCGGCCTTATAATCAAGGTATGATAATGACGAAGAAACTTGAGATGTCTTCTTTCCACATTAAATGCAAAATTTACTTGCCAGTGTTTTCATTTGTTCACTTGATTCCAGCAGTAGTGTGGTCTGCAGAAAGCAAATGTTATGTCTTCCTAAACAATGTTTAGAATTCTTTTGGTTTGTTTCTGAAATTATTTTATTATTTTAGTTAGAACTCTCTTGCCAGCATCACCAAAGAAGGATATATTGAAGCATTTGACTTTTTTTTGTTAATCAACAAGTGTCAACAGCTGTCTTTCCACAGTTTTTTTTGCACATCAGCTTGAGTGCATAGAAAGAAAGAAGCAGTTTCACAGAGCAATACTTTTTTCCGATGTCCATGGCTTCCATCCATTGTTACACAAGTGGAGATCAGCTCGGTCCAGTAATTCCCCAGCACCCTGGAGCAGATTTAGGACGTATTGATTGAAAAGTACAAAATAATGCAGGTCATGAGTAAAGTGGATAGAGGGATGCTCTTCTCCCTCTCACAAAATACCAGACCTAGGGGACATCCACTCAAACTGAGGGTTGGGGGAGAGAAAACAAAAGAAAATATTTTTTTAACCCAGCGTGTTGTTAGTCTGTGGAACTCCCTGCCACAGGATGTGGTGATGGCATCTGGCCTGGATGCCTTCAAAAAGGGATTGGATAGATTCTTGGAGGAAAAGTCCACCACAGGTTACAAACCATGATGGAGATGTGTAATCTCCAGGTTTAAAACCAGGGTACTTTAAGGGCCAGATGCAGGGGAGTGGCATCAGGAGACAGATATCTAGTTCGTGCGCTCCCAGACACACTTGATGGGGCTGTTGTGAGATACAGGAAGCTGGACTAGATGGGCCTTTGCCCTGATCCAGCGTGACTCTTCTTATGTTCTTATGTAAAGATAAATCTGTTGCAGGCATGGTATCTGCTCCCATTGTAGATTAATATGGTTAGATTTCACCCTTTTTCAGTGTAATATGCACATTAATGTGCATATTACACTGAAAAAGGGTGAAATGCACTTGTGCATATCAAGTGCTTTTGATAACCTGGGAGGTACCTGCATGCATTATGTAGAATGTGAGGGGCCCTCGCCCCAACTTACCTGCAATGTACAGGTTATTGTTTCAGGATCCAAACTGCATGGAGAGCACCTGTTTATTATGACACTTTCCAGTTCAGATGGCTCAGCCTCTGTATGAAAAGACCAATAAAATTTGATGACGGGGGGGGGGGGGTGTGTTTCTTTTATTTACGTTTTTTTTTTAAGTAGCATGATGATGCCTGGAAGGGTCTATTTTTTACATCAAGATAGAAGGCAATGTAATTGTCATATCTCTATGAAAAGGGAAAGTAAAGCAGTGTTTGTTTCTGTCACATTTTTAAAACCCAATTGTGCTGAAATTATTTTTTTTTTAAAAATTGACATTCTCACTTTTGAAAAAGAAACTAAATCAGCTAATAAGTGAAGGAACTAAATTTAGTAGAACAGCGATTCCTATTTCTGTGGAAAGGATCTTGTTGAATTAGCCTGCCAGCCCAGTAACTGTTAAAGAAGACCTAAACAGAGCACCGCAACGTAGTTGACAACATAATGATTTTAAGAATGCAATGGATTTGTACAGAATCTGGCAATGTTGTTATTTTTATTGCTGAACTTTCTTTTCTGGCAAATATATAAACCTGTGGATTTTTAAAGTTTTTTTTTTATATATAAAACAGCAACAGCAGGTAAACCAAGATTTCATCCTTGCTTAGCTTAGAATTCCAGAAATGAAAACCTAGCAACAGTCTTGTGCGGTATAAAATAAGCAGTCTTGTAATTACTTGTCTTTCTTACTCTAGTCCCACGGATAAGACCAGTACCAATGGAAGGTGGTGATAATGACCCCTATGTAGCTCTTCTAACACGTGAAGAACAGGCTGAAGTGCTGAATCGTCTGGACTTTGTGCTCAGGAGCCTAAAAGAGCTGCGAAATGAAGTGGAAGAGCTACGAAATAGCCTGCAAGGCTTAGCTGGAGTGATTGTTGGAGAAGTCAGGTTGGTATAACACTGTTTTCTGTGACACTCAGATTGTCATCAGCCTTCCACCTTGAAACAACCAGTTATGTATTTGTTTTGTTTATTCCCCTGAGGAGCGGCCCAATAGAGCTGTTGCTTTGGATGTGAAAAGAATACAGTCTGTGAAAGCAAAGAAATATCAAACTCTCATAGGAGAATCATGGGTGCTTCCTCTCACTATTTTGAACTCTGTCCTCATCATTTAAGAGATGAAAGAAAGAAAGAAAAACAACAGCATAAAGCCTACACTTTTATTCTAGTTTGGAAGCAATTGTGAGGCACAGTAACCATAGTCAGTGCAGTTTGAACAGTTCCTCTTCTTTTCCAATTAAAATAGTGTAGCGACATAAAGTCCAGCTCCATTTGTGGAAGTTCTAATTTTGAATAGAACGTAAAGGCCCAAGCATTACTTCCCACCCACCCAAAAGTACAATGGCAGTATATAAATCCAAAAATAAATAAATAAATAAATTGAACTGATCTGAAATCTAAATTGAAAAGACTCTGAAAATGTTTAATAATGGTGTTAATGGTATAATGTTGAATAGGTCGTTAGCACATTAGCTCAGTTAGGTGGAAGACCTTGCTGTGGAGCCCAGAGATCATGAAGAGCCAACTTGTGCAACCAGGGATGAGATGCAAGGTCCAAAGCCACATCCAGCAGGAGGCACTATTAGTGAATCACTTCTTAGTATTTCATACCTACAATCTTCTGAAAGGGTTAGAATCAAGTCAATGGCATATTGTTGTGGTTAAACAATTTTACTATTGTTTGCAAGTGGATTGCTCAATGGTAGCATCTGAGAAACTGTGTTTCTTAATCTTTTAGGTAATCATTTTTTTTAAATTGGCTTGCAACAGCTTTCATAAAAGGCAGCCAAAAATCATCAAGCTATGATTGCTACACACAACTTTCAAGGGACCAAATATGGGACCAGTACCTTCAAACGTGACTTTAACAATATTTTAAAAACACATATAAATTGCAAACAACTCACAGAACCTCTAGATGTGCAGGGCTGCTATGCTTCAAAGAGTCTCAACACCCTGTCCCCTAACAAATTATTTAAAATGTTGGCCACCAGAAATTGCAAGGGGTCTTTTCAGTAGGAAAAAAGATGTGTAAGACATGTATTGGAAGGTGGGAATAATACAAGCAAAAGTTGCCCAACATCTAGGGCAGTGATGGCGAACCTTTTAGAGGCCAAGTGCCCAAACTGCTATTCAAAACCCACTAGTTTTTCCCCAAGTGACAATACAGCTATTTAACTTAAATACCGGTGGCTGTGAAGGGGCGACGTCGGGTGCCCACAGAAAGGGCTCCGAGTGCCACCTTTGTCACCCGTGCCATAGGTTCGCCAACACTGATCTAGGGGTTGGAATGCATGGCCCCAGACCTTTGGAGATGGCCCATATGTGCTATAAGATAGTTGGCATGGCATGTGTTAAGGTGGGGAAGGAGGAGCAAACTAGATTTGTCTGTGATGGTTCAATTGTGCTTAACTCTGCTTCACTGCATGCACAAAACCAAGTATTACCATTGCAAGAATGATTCTTTTTAAATAAATGGAAATACTAGACAGCCGTGCAGCCTACAGCTTGAAATATTTGGTGTTCTTGTTTTTTAGTACAACTCTCAGAAGCCCTTAGCCAACATTCTGAGAGCTGGACTCCCAAGAAGTACTTGTCCTTTGAGAAAGATGTACTTCTAATACAGGGCTGCTCAACTTTGAACAGACCGAGTTCTACTTTTTCTGGCCCAGAGTGCCTGAGGGCTACTATACTAAAACCTCTACCTACGAATTGTATCTGTTCTGAGCCACATGCTCATAAGTAAAAAAATATTGTAAGTAGAGCAGCAGTTTCCCATAGGAATGCATTGAAAACCAATTAATCCATTCTGGAGGGAACAGATTTCAATGCTCCATGGCCCTTGAACTGCCCCACTCGGCTGAGACAGTGGGCTGGCAGACCCAGAACTTTGCTGGGGCAGTGGTGGTCCTTGGGATGGGGGAGGGATGGGTGGAAAACTTATCCCCTCACATTTTTTATTGATGGCCGGTGGGCTACTTTTGAACCCTGCACGGGATAATGGTAGCCCGCGGTCTACCTGTTGTGCAGGCCTGTTCTAGTCATTAATTTTCCTATGCCCAAAGTAAAGGGTCAGTCTGTTTTTTTGTGATAACGTTACCCTTTTGGATTCCTTTATTTCATATCTATTGCTTCCATGCAGAAGATCACTGGCGTTGTTTTTCTAGTACAGACTAGAAAAACAGTAAACATTTGGGCTCAAATCCTGTTGTGTAGTGCAAGTCACACTAAAATAGGTGCATTGAATGAGTGAGGATTGGGTGAGCAGGGTGGATAAAAATCATTTTTAAAAATATATTTAAATCACAATTTAAATAAAAATGGCTTTTTAAATTTAAATTGTCAAAATCATCAAACATTTAAATCATGATTTAAATCAAATTGATTTTATTCAAATCCACCCTGTTGGTGAATCAGCTTCTCTGTATATTCTGTTGATCCTCTTATTCTAGTTGCATCTTACTACGCTAAAATAAGTCACAAGTAGAGTTTATTTTATTTATTTTTTTATTTTTATTTTATTTTTATATTTATATCCCGCTTATCTACCAAAGGTACTCTAAGCGGCTTACACTGGCCAACAGGCACCGATAAACACAGTAAATCAACAAAATATAATATACAACAAAATATAAATTTGGTGATTAAAACCCCGGTGCATCCAACGACCGACTGTAGACTAGAGATGACGGGACCCCAACAAAGGAAAAAAAATCAGTTAGTCCCATTTGTAGAGGAGTTGACTCACCAGTCCACTCATTCAATGGGCCTGTTGTGGTGTGATTTAGTACAGAAAGCAACAGGATTTCAGCCTATGTAATGTAGAAAAAGCAACTGGAAAACACTGCTGGGTTGGAATGTCTGAAAATCAATATTCATACTGGTAGTTCTAAAAGATAGGAGACAATTGGACTTATGCCACAGTTGTATCAGCCCCTGGAGTAAGTCTCGATGGATTCTTTCTGACTAGACAAACTCAGGACTTGAACTACTAAACTTTTTAGTGGCTAGCCCATTATTTGTTTCCGGAAGTAGTTTTGAATATTGTATATTTGAGCAGATATGTTTTTTACTGCTGTTCTTTGCAGCTATTTTTTTAAATTGCAAGGCCTCATGTAGTTGGCAATTTTGAATGAACTTTTCACAGTGTCCCTACATAGTTGTGACAGGTGACACAATGAAATAATTGTGTGAGAGTTTGTGAATATTTTATAGCTTTATATTCCACAGAATTGTTTATTAAATTCCTGCTTTATAGTGAGCCTCATTCTGAATGAAACTGAGTGGGATTAGATTATTTTGGGGGATTAGGCAGGGACCAGGAAAATGGAGACAAGTAATGACTTGGTGTAAACTATTGTGCTGATCTCGTACTTTCCAGGACTCATATAGAAGAAAGCCAGAAGTTTGTTCGGCGGAGGCGTTTTGTATATCCCAGAGAAAGAAGTGATTCCACAGGATCAAGTTCCATATACTTCACAGCCAGTTTGGATGCAACTAATACTGATGATGGTGAAAGCGAAGGGGGGTAAGTGGCCAGTACCTTTGAAGACTTCAGATACTTTCAAAGAAAACATTTAAAGTAGATGATGAATTATAGTTACCATAGTAGGACTTTCAAGGTAAATGCAATGATGATTTCAAAATGGTCAGCGGCAACTCATCCAAACTCATCCTACACTGTTGTTTTTACCGCTGTTTTTATCTGATGTTTTTACTGTAAACCGCCCAGAGTCCCCTTGGGAAATTGTGCGGCATAGAAGAGTAAAAAATAATAAATAAATAAATAAATAAATAAATAAATAAATAAATAAATAAATAAATAAATAAATAAAGTAGCTTAAATTGTTCAAGTACTGCACCCAGATTAAACATTGCATGCAACTAATCTGTTTGTGAAGAGTTTAAATCCATTGCTACTCCAAGACAAGCTCATTGGAATTTGCTTCAGAGTGATGACAGATTACTCCTCTGTCTACGTGAAGCTTGAAGAACTTGAGTAGTCGTCATAGTGTTCCCATGTAGAGAGTTAAAATGTAGTGTACCTTTTGCCGGTGGGTAGTAACAAGGTGGTTTTCATTGCTTGTGAAAGCCTGAAATGGGAGTTAGTATCCACTGATTTTATGTCTGTCATGATTTCTTTAGTTTTATTCGTGTGCTTTAGTATTTCTTCATTGAACAACATTTTGAATAAAGAAATTCTTTGCATCTGCAATAAATCCACGTTTCAGTTGATTCTGGTGTTTTAATGGTATATTTATATTAAAATCCATGAGTCTTTGCCATATAGGAGACCTCAGATTACATGGCACCACATAACGTAATTTGAGGAGCCAGATTTAAAGGTCCCCCGCTTTGCCCATATTGCATGATCCAGCATTAATAAAGCTATTCTTTGCCATTTATGTCCTATCTTTTATTGCTTGGATCTGATCCCACTGTTCATTTAATCAAGTTCCAATACACTAACATTCATCAACATGTTCTTTATTTTCATTTTGGAATTTTAACTGTATTACTTGGACTGCTTGTTTTCCCTTACTAACCAGGAACTTGGGTTTGTTTATGCATCTTCAATTTATCAATTCATTGCGGACTTGATTGAGCAAAACTTTTTTATTTACTGTACTTATCAAATTCCAGACTTGCAAAAGTAACATGGAAATGAAATGGAATATTTTTGCAAATTATACATAATTGGAGGCTCAGCAGTACTTACTGGTTTTGTTGAAAAACCATAATTATAATGGAAACATTTTATACTCAGTGGCAAACCCATCCTCACCTGCTTATTATGTGACTCCTGTGCTCTTCTCAGCTCCATACATTATTAAGCATTGCACTGTGGACAAGATTTTGTGTACTGGAAATCTGTTTTTTTAATCCTTGCATGTTTGAAAAGCTAATATTTTTACATGATAAACGGGATCATCTGTTGTGGTTCTGTGTATATTTGACATGGCTGACAGTTAAAAACCTAACTGGAGTGTGCATGCACTTGATTTTTTAGGTTTTGTTTATCCTGTATGTCACACATAGGGAGCAAGGATGTGTGTGTATTATCTGTGCTTGCCCCAATGGGGTTCAACATGCCAATGTTAAGTAGTTTGTTGGTATCTCGAGCCCCAATGAGCTAGTCCTGGTGCATGACATTGTTCATATTTTTCTCTAGGGATTATGAGGTGTGGAAATACTAAGTCAGGCATATCCAAAATCCGGCCCGGGGGCCAAATGCAGCCTGATTTAACATTTTGAGTGGCCCTCAGCCTCTCCTCCCTGCCGGCTCAGCCTGTCACTCAACCCCACCAGCCGGTCCTTCCCTGTGCCGGGTAGAGACATCAGCTTGCAGTTTTATAGTTTGCCTGTCCTCCCTGCCTCCGTTATTCCCCTCAGCCATCTGCCCTGCCTACCCGCTCCTGGCTCCATGGTTGCAGTTTCTTCCCCACCCCCTTGCGAGGGAGGGCAGCATATGCAAGCAGTGGTGCATCTTGGGTGTGCATGGGCTGATTTCCAGGCCCTGCAACAGCCGCTGGACCCTTGGGCACCTTAATACTGGAGCATTTTCGGCTGTTGCAGATGCACACGGACCACACCCTTTCTCCCCCCCTTCAGGCTGAATGGTCGGCCCCCACACATTTTCACCTCACCAAATCTGGCCCTCCTTGCAAAAAGTTTGGACACCCCTGTACTAAGTGATATCTAGTTGGCTTTACTGGCATACGGAACTAATTTTATCAGTAGAACTTAAAGGAGGGGAACAAGAGAGAAGGGTTCTAAAACGTTTTGAATGCATGAAGAAAATACGTATGGGTAGAAATGTAGGGCGAATTTTAATGATAAAGAATTGCATCTGTTCTGGAGGGAACAGATTAATAGGTTTTCAATGCATTCTTATGGGAAGACTGTCCCAACCACCCAACCACCCTCAGTTAAGGGCAGGGGAAGGCTGCTTTCCACTTTCCCACCAGACAGCTGACTTTGACAGGTCCGACAAATTATTTTTAGAAAATTCATATTTTTCTGTTTAAACTGTATTTCACGTGCAGCTGGGAATCGGGTTGGTGACCTTTAAAATTATTTACTAGCTATATTTATACCATGCCTTTCCTACAGTGAGCTCAAGGAGGGGAGGGGTATGTAACTTCCTTCCCCCTAATTTATTTTCAGAAAAGCTTGAGAAACTAACTGATCCAAGGGCACCCAGTGAGTTTCAGGGTAGAGATTTTCTGAGTCATAGCACTACACCACAACACAGTGTCTGTCACGGGAATATTGGACCATGCCTCTGTAGCATTGCTGCAAGAGGCAGTAGTCAAAGGAATTTTGACCTTGGCTCTGACCCATCAGTTGTGTCCTGTTGCCCTTATTTGCTACATTGCCTATTCTATCTACTGCTGACATAGGGAGCTATTGAGCAATGGTAGACACAAAATCCCTCTCTTCATTCAGCAATATTTTTCACATACAATTTTTAGATTGTGAAAGCTGTTCATTTGTGTGTAGAATATAAATTTAGTGGGGAATTGGCCTATCACGAGTAAATGCTGCTGATTTGCATTCATGTCTGCTTATAGTACCAATGTGCTGCCAAACTAGCCTTCCTCACTTGGTATCAGTGGCTGTACTGCTGTACTGTATAACATACGGAAGGCAACACATTGACAAATGCTCCCCTTATAGTAACCATAGACTGAAGGATTAACATGGTTTCCAAACCAGAGCTTTCAGTTTGTTGTTCCTGAACAAGCCAGGATGTTTGTAATCCTGGTTTTTCAAGTTGCAAGCCATTGAAAACACCATTTTTGACAGCATAGTAAGTTTCAGCCTCTTAGTTGAGTACAGCTTTCCTGCACCTGCTCTCTTCTGGATTCTTGTGTTATAATTCTCACCATCCTTAGCTGCGGGCACAACTGGTTGTGGTTAATGGGATTTGTTGTCCTAGCCCTCTGGAACACTTAAGATTGGAGTGACTGATTTAGTAGCTTTTACTAGTAACCAGTGTCAGATGGCATGAACAACCTTCACACCCCAAGGCACAGTTTGTGGCGTGGAAGGTAGCAGAAATCTGCCTTACTGCTGCCTAAAATGAAGTCCACTGCAAAAATACTGAATGTTAGCATCATTTTAACACCCACGCTCTGCTCTTCTGTGTCATGTTTCAAAGTTATATTACAGCAAATGGAGAGTCAGATTATGATCGGGAGTCTGAGAAGCAGAGTGAAGAAGGAGAAGATGAAATTAGCTGTGAGACGGTGAAAACGGGAAGGAAGGATTCCATGGACCTTGTCAACGAAGATGAAGCCACCATGACCGTGGATTCTGCTGCAGAGGAAGAACTTGGCCGGTTGCTGCAGCAAGCGGATGGCTTGCACAGGGGGAATAACCAGCAGAAGAGAGAAGGCTTCCAAATGCTTCTTAACAATAAACTAGTGGTAAAGTTCACTCGGGCCATTTCCCAGCAATCCTGAACTGAACTAATCAACAGGGGAGGGCTGAACTGGATGTTGTGCAAGAACTTGTCTGTACCACAAGTTTAAATAAATATCAGTCGTCTAACTGCAGCATAGTTTGTTTTCTCTTAGAAAAGTTAAAACCTCAGAGCTCCTGACCCACTGCCTTTTTTTGAACAGTATTCAGTCCTGTTGGGACCACTTGCAATTTGAGCAGCATAGACATTCATTCAATCATCTTTAACTTTGTCATGTGAAATTGCAGCATCTCTGGAATGTGTAGTTAAGCTCTCCTCAGACTTGGAGTAGGCAGAATTGTTTAATCATGACATGTGTATGTTCTGTATTAATATCCAGTAGAGCAGATGGTTGGGGTATGATGGCTCAGTGGGCTAGAGCGCTGAAACTGTCAGCTGCAAAGTTGGCAGCTTAGTGGTTTGAATCCTGGGTCCCACGCAGTGGAGTGAGCTCCCGTTGTTAACCCCAGCTCCCGCCAAACTAGCAGTTTGAAAGCATGTCAATGCAAGTAAATAGGTACCGCCATAAAAAGCGGGAAAGTAAACAGTGTTCTGTGCCGGACTTGCACAACACTGGCTCTTTGGTTTAGAAACGAAGATGAGCACCGACCCTAGAGTCGGACATGACTAGCACGCATGTGCGGGCGTAACCTTTACCTTTTAGAGCAGATGGTTAACTACTTACAGCAAAGTATTGAATGGTCAGTGCAAGTACAGTGATACCTCTACTTAAGAGCAGCTCGACTTAACAGCAATTTGACTTAATAGCGAAAAACCATTGGCATTTTTACTGCTGCCTTACAAATTTTAGATGTGATCTGCTCTACTTACAATTTTATTTATTTATTTATTTTTAATTTTTTAGATAGGGCTTCTCTACTTAACAGTGGTTCGACTTAAGAGCATGCATTTGGGATGGATTAAACTTATAAGCAGAGGTACCACTGTAGTTGATTTTCATTGGTATGGTTCTTGCATGGCTGATCCTTAGATGAGTCCAGTCATTAGCATATAAAGATCTATGCTTTTATACAATACATCTGGTAGAGATGGTTGTAGCATTTTTATTTAAGTATTCTTGTATAGTAAAGCAAACATGGTATTTTAGCTTTTACGTTGAAAATAATGCAGGGATTATTCTGTGCCATTGAATATTTTTGGAACAGAAAACTTTAGAAGTGGTTCAGCAGATTATCAACAAATTGCAGCTTCTATATGATTTCTATATGAGATAGAAACATATAGGTATTTAACCTGAACTTTTTGCTTAGATAATTGAACCATAAGAAATACCTATAATACTCTGACGCTTCAGATCAATGGAAATGTTTAAAGCAACTACTTATTTATAAGAGTATGTGTGATGTAAAACAATCATTTCTGTGATGCAAAGTGTTTTTGTTTTAAAGTTGAACAGTATGGTGCATGTTGTATGTTATACACTAATACCTTGGTTTATGAGCATAATCTCTTCCAGAAACATGCTCTTACATCAAAGCGAATTTCCCAATAAGAAATAATGGAAACTCAGATTATTCGTTCTGGGGTCCCATAGACCACATACTGTACACACAAAATGCCAAAATTTACAAAATAAACTGGCTAGAAGTCCATGTCCACACCATGGTTTATGTACATGGCTGCAGAATGTGCTCTGCTAGGGACTAACAGCTGGATTTTACTCTGTATTTTTAATGTGACATTAATAAAATTCAATTTGTAGCCCTATACAGTCTTGATCCCATGACTTGAAATGGTTTGAAAAAATAAGAATGTTGAAAACAAATTAAATAATAATATAAATATAAAGAAAAATACAGCCCTAACCTGCATGTTCCTGGTTGGTGCAAGGGAGATCTCTATTCCAATCTCCTCCCTCTACTTTGGAGGTTGCCTGAGATGGAACGTTTCAGGCAATCACAATCCAGCATGGGGAGGTAGGGAGAGCCACCATTGGCTCACCTGTGGTCATGTGGCCTGCTCCAGTGCTTGTTTATCAAGACATTGCTTGTTGATCAAGCCATAATTTAGTAGAAATATTTGCTTGTCTTGCAAAATGCTCTTAAACCATGTTACTCTTAAACCAAGGTATTACTGTACGTGAAATTCCTACTTGCCTATAGCCTTGTATGTGTAGAAGGAGTTCAAGTGAAGAAATGTTTGTTCTATCCATAGTATGGTGACAAGCAGGATTTTCTTTGGCGTCTGGCCCGAGCATATAGTGATATGCATGAAATCACAGAAGACACAGAGGAGAAGAAGTCATATGTGTCGGATGGTAAGAAACCCTTTCGAAATATGCACGAGTTGGTGTTTTTCAATATTAGACCTGAATTAGGCATTTATTTGCCAAACCTGGGGAAAGTGTGCCTAGTTTACAGATTTTCACTAGACTATTCATTCCCTTCCAAATGCAGTTTTCTACCTTGTGTTGAAAAATTGCTTAACCTGACAAAATTTAAGTATACCACTTGGCAAGTGTCACATTCACGGCTGATGGCTTTAGTAGGAGTTACTAGACTTTCCCCTCATAAATAGTTCTTCAGACAAATATACCACTAGCTGCTGATGTATTGAATGCCTGTTTTCGTTCCCTTTCTGATCTATGCTGTTGCTACAGTCTGCTTTCTTCCTCGTAAAATTCTTGAGGTTATGCTTATCTAAAATGAAGTAGAAAAGAGAAGTGGAAAATACTGAGATAAGCAATAACCCTAAGAATGTTCTCCTATCTGTTGGTTCCTGACAGCAGGGACATGCTTCTCTTTGTGAAAAGATAAAATGTGACCGTTTGGAGGTTTCATTGTAGACTTATGTCGTGGATACATATTGTTGGGGATGCTGGTGGGGGGAAGGCAACTGTCTCCAGGCCTGAGCAACCCTTCTGAATATCCCTAGGCAGCTTGTAAACATTAATTTGTAAACAAAGTCGCAGCATACTTATGCGTTATCTCTACCCATGTTGAAGGTGAGGTTTGTGACCCAAGGCTCGAGACTTACAGAATACAACAGGAACTTTACAAACCTGGCTTTCTCCTCTAGAAATCAAAAAATTTTGCAAGTAAAAAATGTTATAAGCTGTATTTCTAGGAATACAGTAACCCCCTGCCCCTTCACGGTTCATATACTGCGGTCCCGCTATATCGCGAGACTGCAGTATAAAAGAAAAAAAAGGCCTCCTGGGATAAGGGGGAAACAGGCCTCCTGTACTTACCCCAGGACAGGCGCTGCTCCGAATGGGCCTGCAAGGGCCTTCCCAGGCCTGTCGGAGGCCCCAAAAGGGCTTCTGTGCAAACCGGAAGTGACTTCCGGTAAATAGGAAGTGACCTCCGAATTGCTGAAAAGCATTTCTGAGGCCTGCGAGGGCCTTTCTAGGCCTGTCGGGAGGCCTCAGAAATGCTTGTCAGTGATCCGAGTTCGTGCAGAATATCCCCCAGCTAGGCCCCCCAGGCCCGGCCCAATCTGCATCCGCATATTGCGGATTTTCAATTATCATGGGTCAGGTTGGGTCCCGAACCCCCGCAATAGGTGTGTGGGGGTGTCACTGTATCAGATTCCTAACAGCACTTCTTGGACTGCCTTCCATGTCATGCTAACTTTAGGTGGAGTAAAAAAAATCTCCCCTAATTAATGTGTGAAAATTATGTATAGGCTGTTGAAATGTCTCTTTGGCAAGTATTTAGAGGGTTTTTATTTTAATTTTTGCAGGCAAAGAAGAGGCAGAAAAGGCATTGTTGCTGGGAGATGAAAGTTCTGAGTGTCATCAGTGGTACGTAATTACTTAGTTTGGAAAGGAAAAGGAGATAAAATTGGTTCTGTATGTTGTTATTAATGGAAACAAAACAAAACATCAGCTCAGAAATTGTTCCTGGACAGACATGTTTGATTTATTGTTCAAATAATACCTTTTCACCACAAATGCTTAATTTAGCCAAAAGGGTTCACAAGTTAATCAAAATTAATAAAAAGCTATATTTTTTTCTTCATTGGCATTTGTTATTATTTAACCTGTAGAATAACTCAGAATGTTTGCCCTCTAGGATTTAAATTTTTCTGCAGTTAAAAATAATGTCTCTTCTGACTCATATACCAATTGCATTTTCACTCTCCTATGAATCTTCATCTAGAAATTTACTGCTCTTCCCAAGAGATGAAAAATATGGAATCTGGGCATATATCCTAGACCATTTGGGTCTTCTTCCAGTTAAGAAAACAACTATGATGCCAATGGCAATATAAAAAGTCCTCTCATATTTTGCTTACTTCCACCTTCTGTTTCTCTACAGCATTTGCAGTAAATGTAAATGCTATTGCTATGATTAACGTTGTGTGCTATAAAATCCCAGTGAATGTTTATACGAATGAAACACAGTTGGCATAAATTTGATAGGCAAATAGGTACAGATTGAAATTTTACAGTAGGCTTTTGCTATTGAAGACCTAACTCCACAATTTGACACACACACCAAATGTCTATGCTAATTTCTTAACTTCTGACAATTCACCAACGAGATGCATGCCAATTATGTTATACTGATAGGCACAATTGATAGGACTTTGGGCACTGCTGATACCACCTGGGGTAACAGGCAGATGATACTAGGTAAATAATGCTGACTTCAGTGATAGCTGTATGTTTCAGAGAATGATGGTAGGCTGTTGATCGAACATTATTTGTTTTCTACGCTTTGTATATTGATAATGTAAGTAAAATTATTCCATTATCTTTAGCATATTAAAATATAGATCTTTTATTAATTCAACATGAATATTAGATACATAATTGTATATGAAAAGAATTTCTTGAAATTGTCTTGCTTGTTGCTTAGATTTACATGGTATTCTTACATGCATGTATCTAGAATTAAGCCATGCTGGATTCAGCGAGACTTAATCCTCGGATAGCATAGTGTAATTAGAGCCTTATAAATGGTGATATGAGTAAGTTACATTGTTTGAAGCTTAACAAGGATGATGAATGACTTCAGATATTCCACATATTGTTACTCTTCTAGTCATCCCTAGTGAATATTGCTGATGATGGTGAAAGGAACAAAATCTGGAAAGCTACCATTGCTCACAATCAAATGAATCTTAACAGTTAAATATTAATAATCAAATGCATGTGAAATAAGAGGTAGAAATCTTTTATTTGGAAGACATTGCTGCCCTTTCTAGGCAGTAAAGAAGAGTTAGGAGTGTATTTTCTTTGGAGAACATTGCTGCCCTACATATTTCTGTGCCAAATTGCTATTTTTAAATTTTGTTTTGCATATTTATATGAACATATTTTCTCTATGGTTAGGGAGGCCGTGTAGATTGCAGACGTCCAGGGAAGAGCAAAGATGGTCCTTGGACCCTCTGAAGTTGCCTGTGTCTTTCTAGAAAAACAAGAAAGCAGATTTTAGTATCTTATAAGAGGAAGAGTCTCTGGCAGAACTAGGCATTCCTCCTGAGGACAGAATGTTCTGTTAGTGTAGCAGAGCATACCAATATCTTTGACAAATCATGATGGCTTGTTGACTTACGATGGTGCTCAGCCTTGTTGTTGTTGTTGTTGTTGTTGTTGTTGTTGTTCAGTCGTTCAGTCGTCCGACTCTTCGTGACCCCATGGACCAGAGCTTGCCAGGCCTTCCTATCTTCCACTGCCTCCCAGAGTTTGGTCAAATCCATATTGGTTGCATCCATGACACTGTCCAACCATATCATTCTCTGCCGTCCTCTTCCTTTTGCCTTCAATCTTTCCAAACATCTGGGACTTTTCCAAGGACTCCTCTCCTCATGAGGTGGCCAAAGTACTGGAGCCTAAGCCTCAAAATCTGTCCTTCCAGTGAACATTCAGGGTTGATTTCTTTTAGGATGGATAGATACATAAGGTGCTCAGCCTGTCAGGGGGTAAATGGATGTAGAAAAACCTATTGTGTATACTGGTCATCACAAGGAGAATCCAATAGTGTTTGCAACTAACAAAACCCTTGTTATAGATGTATCTGTAAGGGAATCATTACAGCCACAGGATCATCCCTCAGTCCTTCTCCAACCTATAGTCCAGTCCTTTCATCATAACTGACAGATTCCACTGCATTCCCATAGCATGCACATGCACGCGCACACACATACACAAAGTGTGTGTGTATGATAACCACCTGAAGTGCACACATGAATGCGTGTGTGCGTACACACACAAGCACACACACGAGGAATAGTTTATGGTATAATTTTTCAAGTTTTGGGCCATATTATGTAGTCTGTTAAACTGTCTGGTGTTTCCACCTTCTCAGCTGGGTCAGGGTTGGTGTGGCTTTCATAGTTGAGGTCTTGCCAGGTGTAATTTGTGGTACCTTCTGTTGCTGGGGCAGATGACATCCCTCCCAGGTTGTGGACCTGAAGAAGGTAGCCATTCATGACCTTCCATCAACCTTCACTTGATATCCTGGAAGAATCGGGAGGATGTTGAGGTCTACTCCACTCCCAATGACCTAGCCTCATTTTTATCTGAAACACTTCAATCATTATTCTTTGACTTCCTAAACCAATTCTGACTTTTAATCATGTTGTAGAGGAAGACAAACTTGCACCCAGGTCAAAACATAATAACATCTGTGCTGTACAGGAACTGTTGAATCCTCTGAGGCATTGATACATAAGTTCCTGAAGTCCTAGTGGAAGAAAAACAATAGAATTCCCTTTCCACTTGAGGATGTCTGTGGCCTCTGCATTCCTTACAAAGTTATTATCTGAATTGAGAATCAGAAGGAAGAGCTGCATGTTTGGTTTGGCTTCAGTATTTGCTATTGCAAAAAGTTTGGAAGGACAGCAAGAGCAGCAGATACTGTAAACCTTTCTCAGCAGAGGAAGCTGTTCAGGTGCAGAATTATCAGTCTTTTAGATAGAATACTTTTGTTTTCTAAATGTTTACTGCTGACCCATCAAGTTGAAGATTGTCTGCTGTCAGAAACTGAACATACAGCGTCCATATATAAGACGTGTGAAACCGGCCTCAAAACCTAGGAATGCTGCCTTGGGTGGCTTGCTTGAAAAGGAGAGGGACGCTTCATGACCAGAACAAACTGCAATGAAGCTTTTAGTTCAGTCATTTAAGCAAGTCTTATATCTACAGAACACACTTGTACCAGTTAGTTTCCACTAGAGATGGGTGTTTCGTTTCAGAAGAGGACTGGTTCCAAAATGAAACATGCCAGCACAGCAGGTGCTTGGAACCCAGTCCCACCCTCCGGAACAAAATCAACCACTGTCTTACCTTGCTGTAGTTTGTGTGGGCGAAATTCCATTTAGGAAGCAGCCTCTGATGCATCATCTTTCCCTCTCCCTGGCACTGACCAATCAGAAGCTATGCAAGGACGTGCATCATCCCACCTCCCTGTCCGATTGGCCGGCGCCGGGGAGAAGGAAAGATGACACATCAGAGGCTGCTTCCTGGTTGGAATTTCAACCAGCATGAACTGGTAAGACAGTGGTTGATTTTGTTCTGGAGGGTGGGACTGGGTTCTGAGCGCCAGCTGTGCTGGCATGTTTCGCTTCGGAACCTGTCTCCTTCCGAAATGAAAAGCCCATTTCTAGTTCCCACTTTAAACTGCAATGGCTTTATCCTCCATAGTCCTGGGACCTGCAGTTTCATGAGGTACTTAGAATTCTCTTCTGTTGTTCAAGGGAGGGCACAAGAAGTCTCTGGTAGAGAATTCTGATGACGTCACAAATTACAGATTCTAGGGTATCACAGGATGGGGCCTTGGCAACTAACATGAATTAAACATGCTGTTCATGTGTAGAATAGATGAACCTTGTGTTTTGGGAAGTAGACTGTAAAATGTTTTTTCTTCCTGTTGTGCTTATTTGGGAGTAACTCAATTGCCATAAATCCTGTTAACATGGATAGCTGTGTTCCCAGTCAGCCAAATTTAGAACTGGGAGTTCAAGTTTTATGATCCCACATTATCTGTCTCAAAGTCCATTATCAGGAAGAGATTTACATGTGTAAAGAATAATTTTAAGGAAAACAATCCTATTAAAACATTATCCCTAAAGTCAAAAGTAAAGATTACATGTTCACAAAAGAACAGTCTGAACACGTTTAAAAGCAACAACATTGACACTCATTAGTAAAAAAAATATGGTGGTTAGGGATGGGAGTTTCATTTTTCTAGGATTTCAGAAATTCTGGGAATTTCCCCAGTGCTTCATGGGAAAGGTAGTTCAGTGAGAGGTTCCCCTTCTAAAGTTCAGTGAGTGGCAAGCTTTTCCTTCTCTGGAGCACAGGGTGGATGGGCTCTTAGGAAGAAGTGGGTCTGAGGAGGCATTCCCTTCTTCTCAGTTGTGGCACATGGAGGAAAGGAGAAAATGAGAGTAAGGAGGCTCACTCTCATACCAAGGATTCTCATGTGGGGTATTAGATAAATTCTAGGACTGAACAGGATTGCTGTGCTGCTACTGGGGAAACAAGCAAATTGCATTCAGATTTTGTACTTTGCTGTGACAGCTAATGGATGATGTACCAGGGCATGTGTTGGTCATTTTCCTGATGATATTTCCAGTTGTACAACTCATATGCACTGTGGAACCTTGTTGATTAGGTTTTACCAGTTATGCAGAGCTTTCTGCAAACACCACTAGGGTTTCCAGTGCGTTACATCCGGGCTCTGCTTGTCGTCTTTGGATTCCTCTACTAGGTGAATGGGGAATGAAAATTGAGCCTTAGGGTCTGTGTCCTGGTCTTGAATTACTTGCCTCATTGCACCTGGCATGATGTTAATAGTTTCAGGCACAAAGTGAAAACAGGTTTTTTTTTTTTTTGATACTACCATTTTATTAACAGTTGCATTTTTCATTCTTTTGTGTATTGTGGCTCCTTCAGCCTTTTAAGAGTTCTACTGCTGTAAGAGATTCCATTGTTGTTTCTGTTGCTGTGTGTTTTTATTGTTTTTAAATGTCAGTACAATATTTTGAATTTTCTTAAAACAATAAGACTTGTTAGCCATCTGATGGCCAACGAAGATTGGAGAAAAATGCAAGTGAGGCAAATAGTTGTGGTGTGGAGTCTGTGGTAAACAAGTCTGGGTATCTCCTTACAGTTTGAGGTGACTGATTCTTGTTTTTTCAGCTGGCCAAAGTTCATGCGAATCCCCTCAGTTCTGAGATGTAGGGCATGGCTCCAAATCTGCGCCATCAACATGTACAGCTTGGAGTTGGGGGAGGAGAGACAAGACAAATGGAACTCCTTTTGCAAGGAGTCAAGCTCTCTCGACCGGTGGGAAATGTGGGAGTATTGAGTTCCTTAGCCCTGCCTGAAGTCTTTCTAGTCTCTTGACATTCCTCACTGTTGCGATTCAGAGTTAGTTTCTGCATAGCTCAACATTTCTTTATGGCTTGACGTGGCCCAATGTGTTAACCAGGAAATGGGAAAGTAAGCCAGGGTTCCTGTGCTAATTAGATACATATTTACAGTGGTACCTTGTATAAAGGAATTAAATTGTTCCAAATGAAATTA
The DNA here is from genome assembly GCA_023846285.1 of Phrynocephalus versicolor. NCBI lineage: Eukaryota > Metazoa > Chordata > Lepidosauria > Squamata > Agamidae > Phrynocephalus > Phrynocephalus versicolor. The sequence goes on along the minus strand of JAHTLZ010000016.1, from coordinate 27,004,835 downwards.
TGTTAAGCAAATTCTCCTTTATACAAATTCCCATAGGAATGCATTGAAAACAGAGTAATCACATTTTTATGTTGTACAGATTCGCTCCATAGGCGATTATGTTAAGCAAATTTTCCCTATCTCCAGATTTTTTATGTTGTACAGATTTTAGGTTATACAAGCTGTTTGTTATACAAGGGTCCACTTTACTTGGAAATAAACCTGATTATGTTCACTGTGTGCTTGGGTTTTCAGCTGCAGTGTTCTTGGGAATGGATGCCAGGTTTACTTGTACAAGTTCCAGTTTACCTGTTCAGACTCTTTTTGCTACCACAGCCTTAGAAATCAAAAAGTGCCATCTTTTGAGAATGGTAGGATTTTTGCAAGCTGTTGTGGCAAATGCTATTACCGTATATACTCGAGTATAATTCGACCCAAATATAAGTCGGGGCCCCTAATTTAAACCCCCCAAACTGGGAAAATTTATTGACTCAAGTATAAGCCTAGGGTGGGAAATGCAGCAGGGCCTGGCTACTCCTCCTTTGTGAGCTGAGTGTGTGTGTGATGTTTAAAATGACTTTTAGCCACCGAGGCAAGTGCTTGAGTTGGCGGCTAAAAGTCATTTTAAACATGGGGGGTCACGAGAAGTGGCGCACAATGTTTAAAATGACTTTTACCCACCGACCCAAACTTGCCTCAGTGGCTAAAATATTGACCCGAATATAAGCCGAGGACCCCTTTTTTCAGCCCAAAATTAGGGCTGAAAAATTAGGCTTATATCCGAGTATATACACCAGGCCTGCCCAAAGTCCGGCCCCGGGGGCCAAATCCGGCCCGTCAGGCCATTCTGAGTGGCCCGCGGCTGGCCGGCCCGCCCCTCCCTCCCCCTCCTTCACCCCATGTTTTTTTAAAGAAAGTAGGTGGGGCTTGCAGTGGGGTGGCAGAGTTGGGGAGCAACTGGCCCCTGACACATTCTCAGCCACCAAATCTGGCCCTCCATACAAAAAGTTTGGGCACCCCTGATATACACTGTTACTGGGGTCAGTCTGTGAGAGTTCACAGAGGATTTATATGGCTTTTCCGAGTTTAAACAGCCCTGTAAACCTGCAGTTTAAAGATCACATTAACTTTTAGTATTCTTCTAATAACTTTTATTATATCATCCTAATATTTATGGAATTTTTGAACAGGATTAATTAAAATCAAACATGAACTCTTGAATGTTCAAGCCTTGCCACTGGGGGCATACAATGATGGCAGAAAACAGTTACAGAGTATTTAGTATCAGTATAAACCCTCATGTTCCCATTTTTCTACAAACCCAAGAATCCAAGATCCCCTTTTCTCTTGTTCTCTGCTTGTCACAGTCTCATCGCTGTAGTGAGTGCTGGTGCATAGGTATTTGTCAATCTGGATCAGTACTGCCTACTTTGGCTTCTGTCCACAATCTCTTTCACACAGAGGCAGTTCTTTAAAGCACTGTAATATGCATCTCTTTGTGATACTGCTAGGGGTAGTCAATTGTATTTGTAAACCTCTTCTTTTACATCCTTAATAAGGCTAAGTAAAATAGCGATGGGCTGAATAGGTCTGCCTATCTGCCTGAACCAAGTGCTGAATTGTCTCCAGAATGCAGAATTTTAACAGACTTTGTCAGGTTGGCTTATGTAGTGGTGGCTGGGTGGTTTACAGTCGTGACCGACTCTTTGTGACCCCATGCCCTTGGAGTTTTCTTGGCAGGAATACTGGAGTGGTTGGTAGCTGGTGGTCTCCCAACCAAGTACTAACCAGGGCCGACCCTCCTTAGCTTCCGAAATCAGGCGAGATTGGATGTGCTTAAGGCACCTAGGCAGCTCTTATGTTATGGTACTGTATGTTATTGTAGTCTTACCCAAGTTTAGCTGTGTTTATGGAGAGTGTCAAGAAAGTTCTTTTCTAGATGGATACCTTGATACCTTGTATAAGGTGACCAGGTTTCAAGCAGAAATGCTTAAATAGATTGGTTACTGCTTGTTGAATATATTTGTTCTTCATGGTCTCTGTGTGTTGCACATATGGGTTGTTTCTGTCCCTGTGTAAAACTCTTTGGAACATTCTAGAGCTTAAACTAACTGTCATTAGCTTAGTTCTTCCCATTGTCTTTGCCCATGCAGCCAACATTTATTTATTTGTTTATTTATTTAGAATATTTTTACCCCGCCCTTCTCCTTGGAAAAGGAGCAAAAGCGGTTTACAATAATGAAGGACAATACCATATATCATCCCTCAGTTCCCTTATTGCCACCACAAAGGAAGTTTCTGGGGATGTTGCTGAAGCGTTTACAGGGTGGTAGTGGTGATTTTACCTTTGCTTGGGGGGGGGGACCTTGTTTTGTTATTTCCTCATCTTGCTGTTGTCCACTTCCTTTGTGAATCTTCCTTAAAATTATTATATGATGTTTCTTTTCATAGTTTGATTCCTCCTTTCCTTGTTGACCCTCATTCTTCCCAGATTAAGTTTGAAGTACTGCACTGTATTCTCTCTTTCATTTGTGAAGAACTCCCATTTTTATGGTCCCCTATAGGCCCTTATAAAAAGTACATTTCATGTGGAAATAAGATATTTATTTATTTTATTTATTTCTCTCACCAGTGGGCATTCAGTCTGCCTGTTTTGCCTCAGTGAGGAAAATTAGACACAATCTTGCAAACATTTTTGAAAACTAACCAAGGTTGTACTGAAAAATTGCGAATCTCATTTAAAATCTCATATCTGGGAAAAATCCTTTCATCGAGTTGATTCGCTTTCTCAGGGCCTTCTTCAGCACCCCATATGGAACCTGTTCATACTGAACTCACCATGGTATCCCAGTCCAACTAACCAACAAAAGACCAAAGCTCACTACAACCTCTGCAACCTCTCAGTTTACTATCGGTTTCAACAGAGCTCTCTGCTCCAAATCCATGGGATTGTCATTGAAAGGGTTGTCAGCTTCAATATTGAGAAAACAGACCAAGTCTAGGCCATATTGGCCCCATCTTTGCTGTCCTTCCAAAAGCAGGTGAAGATCTTTCTCATCGTGCACGGTTTATCTCAGTGACTGGTTAGCTGACAGGTATTTTTAAATGCACTGTTGTGCCTTACTGCTTTGTAAGTGTTTTTAGTACTGCTTTTGTTTGCCATTTCTCTGAGTGGCATTTGTTTGATCTATTTTTGTGCTTATTATTTTAGCTCTAAATATTTACTTTTAATTACATAAACCACCTTGGGTCCTTTTTAAGGAAAATGATTGAGTAAAATATTTTAAATAAATAAAAATATTTATTTATTTATTTATTTATTTATTTATTTATTTATTTATTTATTTATTTATTTATTTATTTATTTCTGATCCAGAAACTGCTCCTGCTAAGAAAACTAAACATGAGGTTAGAGATTCCAAGAAGCAGTCTAAAAAAACTTAAGGACTGTTCTGAAGAGTCTTGGGCTTTTGTCTCTGCATTTTATACCCAGGTTGATTTGACTATCTTGGTTCCTCTTCGCAGTAGGATGCAGCTCAACCTTAACCCAATTCCCCAGGTTTTAGCCAGTCCCCAGACTGAAGCAAACTGATCCAACACTGGGTACAGGAGCTGTCTCCCTTATAAATCAGTCCTCTCTGTTCCTCAGGAATGCTCACATTCACATGGCTCCTCTTCTCATTCAGTTTCTACAATACAGGAAAGGAGCTCATAAGAGTTCAAAAAAAACCCAGCAGCAGTAGGAGAAATTTCCTTCCACCCTGTCTCTGTGCTACAATGTCCTCTTTTCACCAGGAGACGTATTCAGGAACTGAATAGAACTTTCCACCGCCATTCATCAATTATCCCATTGATGGCAAACCTTTGGCACTCCAGATGTTTTGGACCACAACTCCCACAATCTTGTCATTGGCAATACAGGCTTGGAATTCTGGCAGTTGTGATCTAAAACATCTGGAATGCCAAAGGTTCGCCACCACTGAAGTATCCCGTCATGTATAAAGGAAAACACTCTGGCTCTTTTGTTGGGACGCCTTGGTTCCCTCCTATGCCCTACAGGTTTGGAGGCTGTGCACTGAAATAGCTGAATGTGACGAGAGACAAATCTCTCAGTCTCTGATACACGGAAATAAGCATTTCCTTTCAGTCTACTGCAGAGGGAACTCTCTAGAATCTAAATGTACTTGGAATGATTCCAGGTGTTATGTACTTCCATAAACACCTGGAATCAGGAAAACACAGATCTTGTGAGCAGTTGGTTTTGACTAGAGATGGGCATTTGATTTCGGAAGGGGGTTGGTTCCGAAATGAAACACCAGCACAGCTGGTGCTCGGAACCCATTCTCAGCATGTGGAACAAAATCAACCACTGTCTTGTCTTGGTGTAGTTCACGCTGGGCGAAAATTCAACCAGGAAGCAGCCTCTGATGTATCATCTTTCCCTCTCTCTGGCGCTGGCCAGTCAGACAGGGAGGTGGGATGCTGCATGTCCCTGCACAGCTCCTGCTTCCTGGTTGAATTTTTGCCTAGTGCGAACTACACCAAGGTAAGACAGTGCTTGATTTTGTTCCGGTGGGTGGGACTGGGTTCCGAGCTCCAGCTGTGCTGGCGTCTTTTGTTTTGGAACCAGTCCCCTTCTGAAGCGAAATGCCCATCTCTAGTTTTGACTCATTCTGTCATCTGTTTCTAAACCCCAAAGCCTCCCATTCAAGAATATCTGATTCACACAACCCACCTATTCGTCCCTCAGTCTGCCACCCTACTAAACTGTCATTTATGCAGTGGCAGACAGGAACTGAGAGATGGTTATTGGAAAGCCTGAAATGCAAGTTGGGAGGGACTTAGCTAACAACACTTTGCTTAAGCTCTAGAATGTTTTGAGGAGTTTTGTATAGGGGCACATATGCGTCAATCCATGGATGAAAACTCAAACTACATTTACACGTCCACCCCTATTTTAAAAATTATTATTATTGTTACTCTTATAGTAGTATCGTTGCCTAAGGAAATAACGGTGTGACCCCAGTCTCACTCACTGTATACCCCAGAGCACAAAGAGAAACTCCTTGTTCTCTGAGCTCCTTGCCCTCTGAAGATGGCAGCCATAGAATCTGGCAAAACATCAGGAAGAAAAACTTCCAGAACATGGCCAAACAGCCCAAAAAACTCACAACAACTATGTGACTTTATACTTTACTGATTAGCCTTTCTATCCATAAAACAAATATGATGCATCTGTTCCCCTAGAGAAGATGTTCAAATTAATTTTTAAAAGAAAAATAAATACATCTGAAAAACCATATTTGGGAATTATGCACTAATGTTTAATATTGTTGTAATTTGCAGGTATGCTGTTCTGTGTGGTCAGTTCTCAGAACATGAAAGTATACAAAAACGCATTCAAGCAGGGCATGATTTTAAAGTAAGCATGATTTTATTTTTTATTTTTTTGTATTTCTTAAAAGATTTTTCCTTCTAAGTGGGAAAGGTATGATACCATGTTGACAAGGCCTAGGGGCATGGTAAGAACACCAATGGTAGTATAAGGTTGACCTACAAAGAGGTTTTTTTTTAATTGATTATAAAAATTGTTATCCTGAATACTGTTTGAAACATCTGTGACTTGAGTAGAATCATAGACTTGAAAGAGACCTCAAGGACCATCCAGTCCAACCCCCTGCCATGCAGGAACCCCCATCACAATGCTCCCAACAGATGGCCATCCAGCCTCTGCTTAAAAACCTCCAAAGAAGGAGACAACCACCACCCTCCGTGGCAGCATATTCCACTGCGAAACAGCTCTAACCATCATGAAGTGCTTCCTAATGTTCAAATGGAATTTCTTTTCCTATAGTTTGAAACCATTACCCCGAGTCCTAGTCTCTGAAGCCATGGAAGACAAACCTGTTCCCTCTTCAGTATGACATTCTTTCAAATACTTAAACATAGCTATCATATCCTCACTCAGCCTTCTTTTTGAAAAGCTAAACATTCCCAGTTCCCTAAGCCATTCCTCATAAGTAATCCTAACTTACTCTTGTCTAGTCTCCTGCATCAAATCTATCCCACCCTAGTTGTTTCTTGTGTGAATGAAACCACCAGGAAAAGTAGAATGAGTGGGTCTTCTGCTCCAGTTGACCTCTCCCATTTGTGTGGGTTTTTTTAAAATTCATGTACACTACCTAGTAATGTGTTTCCAGTGAGGTAGCAATGTTAGTCTAAGCATCTATAACAAAAATAAAAACAAAGGAGTTGTACCACCTTAAAGACAAATAAAATTACTCCAACAAGAATTCCCTGGGTTATAATGAAACAGATACCTCACATGTGGAGTACAATAGTTAGGCCAGAGTTTATATCCAGAGTACATCATAGAGGGGTGGGAACTTAGTAGAACTGGAAAATGGCTTTTAGAATGACAGTGGTCTAATAACAATAAGTCCAAGTGATAATTTCATAGACATCCTATTTATCATTTAATGATAGTCTCTAGTTAATGTGAAATCTTGAAGAGTTTTCATCCACTCTTTGCAGAGTGCATGTCAAAGGAAGCATTTTAAAAGCTTCCACAGGCATAAAAGAGAAAGTTTTCCTTGTTCCTTAAGGTATTTCAACACATAAATTAATGTAGTTTCATAAAGATGAAAACAAAGTTTGTATTCATTTATTTCTGGTGTATACTTGGTGTTAGCAAGTGGTGGATTAATGTTTTATAAGTTTACTGCTTTTATCTAAATTTATACATTTTAAAAGTTTAATGTTGAGTTCCAGTTTTTTGCCAATATGCAGAATTTTGTTTTTAATTTTCCAGCCAATAAAGGAACTAATTCCCTTTGTTGTGCATCTCTTTAGAAACATATTGACAAAGCAATCTCTCTGAAATCAGATGACCCAAAATCTTACTATCTCCTGGGCCAGTGGTGTTACAAGGTAATTTTTAAAAACCCTTTTTTGTATATGTCTTGGAATCTACAGGATATCATACTAAACTGTTTTGTCTAAGTAGGGAATACAATACATCTGCTGCAACCTTTGGGATTGTTCTGTTTTTAATTGCCTGGATTTTAATGCAACTTTCAACTGCTGCTAACGTCTTTGCAGAGATGGTGACCCTTCAGTGACCCAATTTCATTTGTTTTGATGCTGATAGTTTGCATCTTACAGTGTAACTGCAGAATTATTGTCAGTAGTGTGGTCTTCTTATGCTTTGCAGCCCTTTATTTGAAAGACAAAATCCACTTTTTGGCCTGTTCTCAATTTATTCCTGTAGTTGGCAACTGAAAATGCTAATACAGCATTGATTTGAGGCAACATAATTTATGAGTTAAGCATAAGCTAAACTAGGATATTTTGCAGTGAGGAACTGGGCATTTAGTGGCTGCATGATGCTAGCTCAAGTGTGTGCAGACACACACTCCATGATGATGGACTTCAGTTGGATATAATGCACTGGTCAAATACATGTACGGTACACGAGTTGATAAAACCGGATTCACTCAGTAATAAGGGATAGCAATTTTATTGAAGTTGACAACATACCATTTCATCAATCAGAAATCATATACAATAAAATAAAATACAGTACAGTAACATAAAATAGCATAAGCATACAAACATTGGCCCTTAAATGATAGAAAGAAATTCAGTCCAATAAAACCTCACTTTAAAACACATAATTAAAGGACACATTCCTTATCACTTCTAAGAGAGGCTGCCTTGACTGCAAAAAGGACAACCCTCCGTGTAACAGATTCAGTTTTTTCTCGTCATCCCATGTTCTTGAATTATTTAGAATTATTTAGTGGGCAAGGATTTCCACTTTATCCGCCTCACAGGGGCAAAGACTATTTTGTATTGGAATGCCCAAATATATATGTATAAATGTGTGTGTGTGTGTGTGTGTGTGTGTGTGTGTGTGTGTGTGTGTGTGTGTGTGTGTGTTTATATAGATATAGATATATATACAGTATAGATATATAAAGGATAGCTGGAATAGAAGTTGCTGTTATTGGGGAGTTGGCATGTACATATAAAAATTATGTATTGGCACCAGGCATAAAGCTAACGATAAGGATCAAAAGGTCGTTTTGTGTTTGATAATCCAAATTTAACACTGATTTTGTTCTGTGTGGCACATAGCTGAACACGACAATCATATGTGATTAACTAACGGCGGAAATTTATCATGTGATCACCTACTGCTGCTTTTCTTCCTGATTGCTGTCTTGAATCTATTATGTTTAGCCTCCCAGGCCCTGGAGCTCCATACAAAGGAAAATTAGGCTGGCCCCTTTCCTGTTCTTGCAACAGGGAAAAAAAGATGATTTTTTTTAAATTCAGGCAGCCTTTTGTCAGCTGACCAGTTGCTGAAGAAAAGAACTTGTTATAATGGCTGGAGTGTCAGAGAAGCTTAAAAGGATTTTTGGCAAACACCACATCCCTGTTTATTTCAAACCCACAAACACACTAAGGCAGAGACTTGTCCACCCAAAGGATCCGATACCAAACCATAAAATGAGCAATATAGTATATGCGGTCCAATGCAGTGAGGAGTGTTCAGACCTCTACATTGGAGAAACTAAACAGCCATTAAACAGAAGGATGGCCCAACATAGGAGGGGCAACAGCTCAGGACCAGAATCAGCAGTACACCTCCATTTGAAGGACAAAGGGCACTCTTTCAAAGATGAGGATGTACACATATTAGACAAAGAAGAGAGGTGGTTTGAAAGAGGAGTAAGGGAGGCCATTCATGTGAGCACTGAAAACCCCTCCCTCAACAGAGGTGGTGGGCTCCGCCATAGTCTATCTGCTACTTATCAGGCTGTGCTTTCCAAAGTACCGAGACAAATCAAAAAGCCTTCACCACCAAGGCCGTAGCTAACGACCCATTCTTGATAGGTTTCAGCACCTTAGGCCATTGTTCACCTTAAGGCTAAGGATACTGTTGTTCATCTTATGAGCCCAATTCAGGTCAGGGTGACAAAAGGTCAAAGCTGCCTATAAGATGGAGGATTTGCACTAGCTGTATTCATACCGATGAAGCTGTTTGGATGAACAGCGAAACGTTTCTATCTCTCAAAAAAGAAGTCCAGTAGCCATGACTCAACTTCCAGATAAACTCACCTGGATGACTGAGAATCTTCACAGACATATAACTTGTTATAAATATTTTCCTTAATGATATATTTTAATTGCTTTAAATTGTGTCTTTAATTCCATTTTAATCATTGATTTTGTCTTGCACTTTAAATGTACTTGTCATTAAATATTACTGTAAGCTAATTTTGAGTCCATTTTCAGAGTACAACAGGATGCAGCTGAATAGAATAAATAAATAAAATAAATATGTGTAGTTAATGTCTGTATACTGTTGTTAGGTATTTATGTTGTGACTCAATGTAAAAATGGATCCAAGCTTCTTTTGCTAGGATATTAAACTACCATCCAGTTCAGATCTGCATTTAGCCATGAAGTTCATGGGGCAGGTGACCTTTATCCAGTCATGACTTTTTTGCCTGACCTATTTCATAGTGTTGTTCTGAGGAGGTATGCAAGCACGGGCGGGAACATACTAGGTTACACCAAATATAAGTAATAGACAGAATTGTATTAAAAATGAAGACCAGCTTTATACAACTGAGGGGGCCATCTGCAGAAATAGAAGGGTTCTTTATGTCAGTGAATGGCTTTAATTGTTACACATTAGGTATTCTATATTTGCAACATTATCTTCATGACCTTTTTGCTTTGAATCTTTTTTCTTTTTCTGTCATTTCCTCTATATAGGAAAGAATATGTTTTTGAAAGCAGTTCCTCCAAGTTATGATCAAATCAAAAAAACTAGGTAGTGTCAAGCCTCTGGTCTTGTCCTTTGGTCATTGGAGGGGGGCACAGGATGTGGACATAGCGGGGTCATGAAAGCAAAGCCCAAGTTGCAAGCTAACTCATGTTTTCACTTTCCCCGTATTTTTTTATTCTAGTAAAAACAGTCTTTCTCTAATCTTTCAAGCACACATGGATGTGATTATGGATATTGTGATGTGCGCCAGGCCTCCTGCATGCAGTGTGTCTGTATAATCCTTTGCATGTGTTTTTCTTTTGCTCCTTTATCACAAACTGTTGCAGGTATTACAAAAAGTGTGCCATCTGCTTTCTGTTTTTCAGTCGGGTGAATAATGAAACCCAGAACTATCGTCCTCAGCTTTAATGTGTTGATAAGAATCAAACACTTTGAAGTGATTTTAATTTCAATGGAAAAGAAATATTTTAATTAAAATGGAGGCATTAACCTTTTGGAGGATTGCATTGGGGCCTTCGCCCTTATGTTCTATGAGCTGAGGTTGCTCGGTTTATGTGAAAACAGACCGGTATCTGCGTAAGACATTTCAAGGGCCTAGCATTAAATGTAGAATGCAGCAGCTAGAAAGGTATCAGAAGTATCCCACAGAAATCATGAAAAGAACTCCATGGCTGCCAGGATGCTTTCTTCGGGTCTGATTTCAAAGTATTAGTGATGTTGATTCATCGAGCCCTGAGATGTCAGTACTTGAGGGAATGCATCTCACTGTGTATAATACTGAGATCATCATCTACCAAAAGGTTTCTTTTCTGTTTCCCAGAGAAGAATGATCTATTATATGGAGACATGAAAGAAAGCTTTCTCAGCTGTGGTGCCTCAGTCAGGAAATGCCCCCCTGCTACTCCAAAGGCAGGCAGGGGTTTGATTTTAGCATCAAGTGAAGATGTAACTTTTTACAAATAAATCAAACAATCAAAATATAGGTAACCAATTGCTTTCTATGTGATTGCTTCATTAAGCCAATAGTTCTCTTTCTGATTTTTTCCTTTTTCTGTGCATTGTTTTTCTATCTTGTTTATTGTTTGCCGATGGAAAGTTCCAGGACTCCCCCCACCCCCATCCATATCTAAAAAGACAGTTGTGTTTATCTTCTTCCTCCCTGTATTTGGATTTGGTCTGTCCACAAATTCATCTGTCTGTAACTGTCTGTAAATTAGAATCAGCTCTCTGTTCTGGTTCTTTGACATGATCAAGTTTGGGTCTTTCCACTATCTGCCCTAATTCTATATCCTAGTTTGATTTGGAATATTGTCCAGTCTGTGATGAAAAAACTTCTAAAATTGCTTGTAATCCACAAAGAAGTTACTTTTATGAGTTGTTCTTGTGACCACATTTTCCAGTTCAATTGCACACAATTATAGCTCACCTATAAGAGTTAATGTATATACTCGAGTATAAGTCGACCAGACTATAAGCCGGGGCCCCTAATTTAAACCCCCAAAACTGGGAAAATTTATTGACTCAAGTATAAGCCTAGGGTGGGAAATGCAGCAGGGCCTGGCTACTCCTCCTTTGTGCGTTGGGTGTGTGTGTGATGTTTAAAATGACTTTTAGCTACCGAGGCAAGTGCTTGAGTTGGTGGCTAAAAAGTCATTTAAAACATTGTTTTAAAATGATCTTTTAAAAAGTCGTTTTAAACATGGGGGGGGTCAGGAGAAGTGTCGCACAATGTTTAAAATGACCTTTAGCCACTGACCCAAACTTGCCTCAGTGGCTAAAAGTATTGACCCGAATATAAGCCAAGGACCCCTTTTTTCAGCCCAAATTAGGGCTGAACAACTAGGCTTATGCTCGAGTATATACAGTAATATCACTTGATTGTAGTTTCTGCCTCTCAGTTTCCAAGAGAGATGGGTGTAAAACAAGGAGATGTGTTTTTTAAAAAAAAAAACAAAGGGAGAGGAGAGAGAGAGAGAGAAGTTCCCCTTTCACTCTATAGTGGGATTTATTTTGAAAACATGCTGTGTACTCCAAGGTCAGATAAGTCCTTTGAAAAACAGCTTTCTATGCTCCTCGCCAGTGCAACTCTCCTAGTCTCCCATTAAAAAAGGAAAAGAAAAACAAAGCAAAAGAAGTTTCTCTTTGCTTATTAAAAATTATTTTCTACCAGCTCAGAAAAGCAACAAGGCAAAGAATCCAATCACTTCTTCAAGTAGCTCCGTCTTTCACATGTCCACCCTCCGTTGCTGAAAGCCACTCTTTTTAGACAGGGGGTTTAGTGCTTATAGTTCCAAGATCACCAAAGTGAAATCTCGCATAGAGAGATAAAGAGAGAAGAGCAGTTTTACTCACAACAGTAAAGCGACAAAATATACAGCTATAAATTGTCCCATGCCAACTGCTTTGCTGTCACCATCAATTTAGTTAATGGTGTCTGGTTTTCCTCCAGTGGGAGACAAGATGATTCCTGGACTAATGGAATTAGTTGCCACTGCTTTCTCCCTAGTCAAACAGGTAGTGCCTCTCTTCATCTCCCCTTCAAAGAGACTTGCCTCTTTTCTAACATGTTGGCTGTATCCCACCCAGGCATTTATTTATATTGGTGGGTTGGAATAATTCAATAAATAATACATAAATCAAATAGCTGTGGCTTTTATTATAATGAGTGAATCCTGTTTTGGATTCTCAGTCTTCTGCTTTTTCCCCCCATCCTATGACAGTAGCCTTAAAAAAGCATTAGGTGGAATCAATCAAGTTTCCTGTATTTGGTATAGACAATTGGTATGCAAACTACCGCAAGTTAACTTTTGTTTTGTTCATACTGAGGAAAGAAAGATTGCACAAATTCTTTCAGTAGTCAATGTTTGAAATATGTGAATCATCAAGTTTTAAAACGATTAAAGGGTACACGAATTATAACTCAGAAAATGTGGATTGTACATAACTGAGATTTGAAGGGCAATGTACTGTATGTCAGTTAGAGGTTAAAACAGCCAGTTTCACCAGTTAAGCCAAGTATATTGCAATTTAATAGAATCTGCATCCTGGCATAATCCATAGAAATAACATGATTTTCTACCAGCACAGATTCCAGCTTTAATGGCAATATTAGGCTGCTTCTTTGCAAAGCAATCTTACCTACTTTTTCTGCAGCACAAGCCAGTTCCACTGGAATTTCTATTTTAGCTGTGACAGTTTGTGTCACTTGGGTGTGGGTATCTACATAAACTTTCAGAAAGAATAAAAATATACATTTGAGACAGTTAGCCAGAAAGCAGGAAACAAGGCACAGCAACAACACTTGACAGAATTACTAGAAGCAGGCAGCACACAGACTATTTGAAGTATATGGTTAAAATACAAAGGCAATGTATTTATAAAGACAGACAATTATTGATCAAAGTGAGGTTTTTTTTTTAGTAACTGCAGCAGAAACATCAGTCACATGGCTTGGCAATAAATAGGATTGCCTTCAGATAATTGTTCTAGTGCCATGTCGTCCATGCTAGCCTAGATCTTATTGCAGAGCCTTTCCTGGAGATATTGGGAGTTGAACCTGAGACTTGGTTCATGCAAAATATTTGATCTCCAAGCGGCAGCCTTTCCGCTCTCCTTTGATTCTCTGTTCTCAAGTTCTAGAAGAACCAAACCTGGCTGCAGTTTTGATAACAGAACACCAGATTGAGTTATAAGCATCTAATTGTTGTGACGCAGGTGTCTCATCTGGGGTGGCTGGAAAGGAAAACGGCTGCTGCGTTGTATGAAGAACCCCCTACTGCCAGTGTTCAAGATGCTCTACAGAACTTCTTAAAGGTACGAATAATTGAGCAAAACAGTGAATTGGCTATGACAGACATTTTGCACAATGGACAGAAGCAGAACGTTAGCTGAAACGTTTCTGACTATCTCATTTATTGATATTTGACAGTGTCGGGTATGTGTGAGGAACAACAGTAAGAGCATCTGCTGTATTGTGTTTATGGCTGAATAACCCAGTGAAACTTCAGTAACAGCAGACCTTAATGAAAACCAAAACTTCAGCTACGATTTGTTACTTTGTTCATTTTTATATTGGTCTCTGTAGCAGTCAAGTCAAGGAAGCAGCTGCTTAATGGTTTTGTTGTTATACAGTATTTGCATACCATGATACAAGTGACAGTCTAGCCTTGAGTCATAACTCCCTGGTGTTGATTATGGAATGGGAGAAGAGAAAGAAAGAGATGTGGTCAAGATCCTGAAGCCAAATTCATAGCTGAGCAAGGTTTTGATTCTGAATCCTCCCATAATCCAGCTCAGCACAGCAATAATTACATAGCACATTAATGACACAAATACACCTTATTTGTTTTGCAAGCAGTTAATGGCATATATAAACAGTGTTAAATCTTTTTCTTGCATGTGAGCCAATAGATTGCTTTTGACTTCTAGTTTACTACAGTTAATTTTGTTTTTGTTTTGTTTTTTTAAAGAGGATATAGACTTGTGACACTTGAAAGGCTTAACAGATGTTCTTGAATGTAAACCAAGTAATGAGGCCAGCCCTCCGGATATTTTTTCTAACTAACCAGGTGCACTGAAGGCAAGAACAACTGGATCCTGGGCGAATCATGTGGAAGTATATCTGAAAGCTCTGCTGCTTAGAATGGTTTGAGTGCAGCAGGAACAGATTAATGGAAGGAGCATTTTTAGTTAACAGCTGGACTATTGGCAGCTTCTGTGTAATGTGTGTTGCATAGCCTGAACTAAACTCATCAGCCTGACCCTGTTATAATTTCTGTATTCAATTTACATGGTTTGTAGGCTGAATAGCTGAGCCCTGGATTTTCAAAAATGGGAAGAGTATACATTGCCAAGGTAAGCAGTGCTTGTCACGGACTTTCCAACAGGATCTGCTTGCTTAGTATATGTATGTTAAGTTTTTATACCCAAGTTGCTTGATAGGACCATAATGCATGAAGCTAGCTGCCTAATACAAAATTAAACCATTATTCATTTACAAAACTTACAGCCTCTCGTTCCACTGTGTTTGTATCATTCAGGACAACTCTTTTGGCTATTTAGCCCAGTATTCATTATTCAGGCAGGCAGTGGCTTTTAATATCAAGGCAGAGGGACAGCAATACTGGGGTTGAAAATCTATATAATTGGATGGGTTTTCACCTGAAACCTCTTGCATCCAAAGCAGGTGTAAGGAAGAGAACCCAAGTATTTTCACCTAAACTTTCTTCCATTAACAATGTTTACACATATGTTTAATATAGTAAATCTGCTGGCCCCATAGCTGTTACCCAGTCCATTTATAGAAGTACATTGCTATAGTTTATTTCTGTAAATAGTAGTAATTGTGTCCCATCAAGTCAATTCCAACTTAGAGTGGCCCTGTTCACAGTTTTCTACTAGGAGATGGTTTATCATTCCCTTCTTCTGGTGATGCTCTTCAACCCTCTAGCTTTCCCAAGACCACAGGAAAAAAATTGAACTCCCAACTCTTGCTCCAAGTCAGTGAGCTATCCAGTAGTTTGTTTATACAAGATGCATTTCCCAGTTAACATTAAAAGAATAATAGAACACAAAAATTCAATTGAGGTAAGACAACAGATCCAGCTTGCTTTCTGACAGTGTGAATGGTAGGAGATAGGAATGTTTATTCACAAAATAGCGCACTTACTCAAAAGATTCAGGAAATATTCTTGTTTCCACACAGATGGAATAATGTTTATGAACACTAAAAGTCTTGCATTGTACTTTCCTGTGACTCCTTTTGAAGTCTATGCAATTTGAAGCCAAGTGGCTTTTGGTACAAAAGCCAGAAGAGAGGCCAAGCTGAGTTGCTCCCTATGAAATCAGTCTGCTTCCAAAATCCAAAACTATCCAGTGTTTGAGTGTGCGGGCTTAAAGTTCTGTTCTTGTTCTGGAATTTATTGGAATGTATATTTGTAATTAGTTTTCTTGCAGTAATAATATGCTGTAGATACTGGAACAATATATTTTAATGATCAAACCATTTCCTAGTGATTTTAAAGTGGAAAAGTTGCAAAAAAAATGCAGGAAATATTTCACTTATATATTCGTACTTTGGTTTACGTCTATGGCATTCTTTTTAAAAGCCTAACTGCTTCTTCATTTAACTTCTGAAGAAGACATCTTTCTTTCAATTAAGAGAAATTGACTTATAATCCAGCTTTTAATAAAATAAGGAAAGCACCTATTGAATGTATCTTCTAAGTAATATGTGCTACAGTTCATATCTAAATTTGGTTTCTAGTGTAAGTAAATTGGCCCGTGCAGTGAACCTTAACTATGATAATTATTTTTAAATTTTTTTAAAAAAATAGTACATGGGCTTGGAATTTTAAAACAGCCTACCTTATACCTTTTTAGCAAAATAGTTTCTACTGTCCCTATACTACCCAAAGTAGTGTCTTTTAAACTAAGATATGCTTTCATAAGGCTGGTTATGTTAAAAACTGACCCGCATATGAACAATTCAAAGTAAAATAAAATAAAATGATGGCCTTATAATTTAGCCATGCCTTATGTTTAAACAGAGAAGTTGTTTCTAGTAATTTATTCTGTACATATCTTCTATCTCAGTTAGTAGCCATATTTGAAACATGTATTCTACTGCTGAGGCATTAAATACTGTAGACAGCTCTGTTTTAAAACCTGTGCTTCCAAATCCCCCTATCTTTTTTCTCAAACTGAAACACGTTCTAAGTATCCGTACCTGTGCTTAGCTCAGGAGAATTCATATACGTACTTGGAACATGTATAGGGGAAAGTTGTTCTAAAAAGAAGGAATGGCGTTTAAACTTTTGCAGGCCAGAAATCAACTTGCAATGAAATCCTGCAGCTGTATACTACTGGGGGGTTGGGAGGGGGACTGTTCAATTTTTCAGTATTAGAATTTAAGAAGATAAACTATGATTTTGTAACGGTTGCTGTGAAATGCTACCTTACTTTGCTTTTATGGGTGTTTCTCCTGTCTTGCAGTGCTACAGGGAACTGGGGGATAACTCTGAAGCTGCTCGGTGGCTGAGTTTGGCTTCAGAACTACCGGTCATCACAAAAGAGGTAGTGTTTCAGCAGTCACATGTGCCTATAATAATTCAAATTCAGAACAGTCCAGAACAAGAGGGGAACAGAAAAGTACTGGTGGGAAAGCCATCACTTTGTACATTTTGCTTGGCTTGCACCATCGGGGGGTGGGAGGGTTAGGGACAGGAGCTTACCCCTTGGCAGGCCCTTGTACTTCTTCCTCCCGTTGCATCCAATGAGAGCAATAAAAATAATGTGAGCTACAGAGCTGGTATTGCCCCCACATGCTCAGTTCTATAGGGATGTGTGTTGCAGAAATAGGGGTTCTGGGATCTGGAAATCCAAAGTCTTCTTCTGGATCGCTTTCTTTTTGACCTCTTTCACCATCTGGGGCTGATGCTAAGGATGTGAAAATCTGCTCCAATTGTACTGCTTCCTTTGGATAGGATTGTAGGGCGTCATCCTTATTCACTTGTTGCCCTTAGTGTGTGGTTCCCACACATATTGAGGGAGGTGCAGTGGCCATATTCCCCTCCATTACTGAATTCAACATATGAAAATGATGGTCTGAAAAGAGGAAGGCTGTGCCTACTGTCTGGTTAGCCTCTCTGTATGCAGCAAAACCTGATTTTGCCAAAGAGATTGAGAGAGAGAGAGCAGCCCGCTCTTCTTCACAGTGTGGCTGCTTGTGGTTGTGAAGATGTGTCTGTTTATGAGTTGAAAGTAATAATGGTAGAGGGTGGCTAGAGAACCTCCCATGACAGATGTGAGCTTCACGTGCTTTGATAATGACTGAACAGGGCTTTTGTTCTTGACTCTTTTATGGAAATTTATACATTCTTTGTGGCATCTGTGAATCCAAACAAATGGGAGTTCTTGCACTTGCACACAGTCACCGGAAGTTCCAAGTTCTCTGATGGTATGGGACCTCCTCCCCCCACCGTGCATGCTCCAGGTCTCACTCTTCTCCTCAGTTCCCTTTTGCCACTTCCGTGTACGGTCGCACTTGTTCCAGTTCCTGATAATCAATTTTTTTCTCTTACTACTTATCTGTACAAAGTTTAATTTTTATTCTTATTACTTTAATTAGTCCTCCTCCTCTTCCCTTTTAGTTTCTCCTTGTTCTTTTCTCAGCTCCGACCATTTCTGTTTTCTCCTCCCCACCACCACCACTCCGTCTCCGACATTTTATGGCCTCTGGAGCCTCATTTAAGCCCTACATTGCCTGCCCAAATAAGAGTCCCCATGTCGTATGGACATGATACGTGCTTATATTGCCTAGGGAAATCGCACCAGCCCAAAAAGAGCCCTGAGTGCAAAAAACTAATGAAACCAGCTCTTAAGCAACGGCTTGGAAGACTCAGGGCACACTTGTGGGAAAAATCTCTACGCCCCATGGAGACACAAGAGCTAATGGATCACTCAGCTACAACTGACTCCAAAATCTAAGTATCAGCAACCTTCTAAGTCTGCTTCAAAATCGACATCGGTAAAGAAGAAGACCCTGACACCATTACCTCCGTCTTCACAGAGCCCATCGACTCAAATGCCAAGACAATGATTCTGTTCCATCTTGACACATACAGGCGCTTTCTCCCGCGTCCAACTGCTCAGGCAGCTGGGGAGATATTTGTCACATACCAGATGATACACGAGCAGTGCCTACAAGAAGCCCAACCCTATCTCTGGGCTCATCAATGGATCAGACCCTGGGAGCTGACACCGAGGAAGCACAGTCTCAATCACAACCAGATCACACATCAAGAGACCGATCACTACGATTGAGGCGTGGGACAGGAGACACCTGGGATTCTGCATGCCGTCCGGACATCCCCCGATCCCGAAAGTGGTCCGTCTACCTACCTGCCTCAATGCCAGAGGCTCACAACAACCCTCTAGACATCGGTGGCTACATTGCAGCCATCGTAGCGCACCAGCGCAAGGATTTGCCAGCTACTCTGCTTTTTCGTCATCCTACCATCAAACAGTTTCTAAAAGACCGTAGAAACCTCTGCCCTACAAGAGAGCCCATAACCCCTCAGTGGTCGCTATCCTTGGTACTCCACCAACTACAACTGCCACCATTTGAACCCGTGGCCTCGGTACCATTATAGATGCTATCTTTAAAGACAGCCTTCCTCATAGCGATCACGTCCGCTAGACGGGATTCAGAAATGGCAGCTTTGCGCACTGATCCTCCATTCCTCCAATTCCACCCAAATAAGGTTACACTCTATCCGGACATTTCTTTTTTACCCAGCGTCGTCTCCCAGTTTCACCCTGATTTTACCAGCCTGTAACGGAATTAGGATGATAGGACACAGCATGAAAGGAAATTAGCATGATGGGACATAGTGTGATTTTTAAGGCTCGATATAAACTGCACATTTTCAGCTTTCGCCAAATGCTTATCTAAGGAATGCAAATTGCCTAGTCAAAACAAACCAAGTTTAACAAAAATTGGACAGCTACCATTGGACAATTGTTTCACGTGACCTCTGGATACTGGTCGGAGCTGGGAAAGTTTATACTTAAGACTATGAGAGAGAGATTGGCTTAGAATCCGGTTTCAAGATGTAGTCAGTTAAAACTAGTCCTAGCCAGCCTAGGAATTGAAATTTTCATAGTATTAAGCTAGTAAGAATATCATAGAGTTTATTATTTTCACGTAATGTTATATGATTGTATCTGATAAGCATTTTTATATTTTTCATTGCTTTTTATAACTTGTTTTTTCAGTTTTGTAACTTAGAATAGTGAATAAAGGGATTTCATTAAATTGATTCTCTCAGATCATTTTTCTCTTTAAAAGAACCCACAGGAACTCAGGAAATTCTCGGCCAGAGACACTCCTACCCCTGGGTTCCGTTACACAGCCTACTTTCCATCCCCATCCAATGACATGGAAAAGGCCCTTCACACTTTAGATGTCAGGAGAGCACTACTATTCTTCACAAACAGAACAGCAAATCTCAGGTCATCCCAAAGACTCTTCGTGAGGACCTCTGAACCTAATGTAGGTATTCCAGTCTCATCACAGACAATTTCCAGACGGGTGACTTCAGTCATAAAACTGGCTTATGAACTTGCACAGCAACCTCTCCCATGTGTGCTGAGAGGTCATCCTCCCAGACATCTGCAAGGCTGCAACATGATCCAGCCAATCCACGTTCCTCACGCATTACAAACTGGATGTTTGGGCCACAAAGGATGCCCCCTTTGGCAGAGTGGTGTTCTCTTACTCGCTGCCATGATGACCCACCAGCAGTAAGTCAGCTTGCTAATCTCCCATTTGTGTGCATTCACCAATGCCACAAAGAAGGTGGGGTTACCTAACTGTAACTGTGTTTTCTCCATCGTGGCCTTCGTGAAGCCACACAGATGGGTTTCCCAGGCGCCCCTGCGCCAGAGGTCGGAACTTCCCTAGCAATAGGAAAGTTTGTTAGTCTCCCCCCCCCCCGCACCCTGCGCATGTGCGTGGGTGTTCCCGCCTAAACGCCTCAGTTCCTCTTAACTGCCACGGCTAGAGGTTCCTTTCCTCAGAATTTTTTCCGTCTTTTTGGTTTGATCTCGGACTGTATTTGGCTCATGTCTTTCGCGCCTCCCTTCAAACATTGTTCTGTCTGCCGGGCCAAGATTCCTCATACAGACGGGCATGACCGTTGTCTTTTTTGCCTCAGTGAAAATCATTGCACCGAGACTTGCCCGATCTGTAGAGGATTCAGCTCTCAGGCCCTTAAAAATCGTCGCAACCGCTTGGTGAACTATCTTCTCGAACGCTCCCTTTGCCCGCAACCAATGGAGCAGAAAACAGTCGAGGTATCCCGTAAGTCGGAGGCGTCGGGTCGGACGGAAAAACCTAAGAAAATCCCGGTTCTACAGGGTGTGGCTTCTTCCAAATCCAAACCGTCTGCCATCCCATCCCATGCTATGCCTTCGAAGCCCCCTTCGAAACCTTCGAAGTCTTCGAAATCGCCCTTAGCACCCTCGAAGATTTCCATTACCTCGGGTTCGACCTCGGCAAAGGCTCTCACTTCTTCCTTGGCCTTGCCCTTGGTTACCGTTGAAACCAAGTACAGTGGTACCTTGTATAACGTAATTAATTCGTTCCAAATTAAATTACATTATACAAGTTTTCTGTTATACAAATTCTAATTTCCCATAGGAATGCATTGAAACTGGATTTAATCCGTTCCAATGCGGCGCTAGGTTTTTTTGGGCGAGGGGGGCGGGCGGTGGACCCCCGTGCAGGTGCCAGGTAAGGGTGCCCCTCCCCGGCTCACCCCCCCTCCGTGTCTGCCGCCCCTCCTCTCCCCTCCCTCCTTCCCTCTTTCCCCGGGCGGCCGCAGGTGGTCGGGCAGAGGTGGCCACGGGGGTGGGGGGAGGGGGTGCACTGCGCCGCTTGACCTGGGGCAGGGGTCTTGGGCACAGGACCGCCCTGCGCGGGGAATTCCCTCCCCCCCGCTCACCTCTTGCCGGAGCCCCCTCGCCAGGCAGGCAGGAGGGCGCACCAGCAGCCTGCCCCGCCGGAAGGAAGAGGAGCATCCGCGGCGGTGGCCTGTCGCCCCTCCCCTCCCCTCCCCTCCCCTCTTCCACCGACCGCCCTGCATCCTCTTCCTGGGCGGCCGCAGGTGCGCTGCACCGCTTGGCCTGGGGCAGGGGGCTTGGACGCAAGGGAATTCCCTCCCCCCCTCACCTCTTACCGGAGCCCCCTCGCCAGCTGGCTGCTGTCTCCCTCTCCTCCGCCGGCCGTCGGTTGCCAGCCCCTGCCATGGAGTCTTCTCCTCCTGACGGCAGGTAAAGCGAAGCCCGGCAGCGGCCCCGGGAAAGGGAGCGGAGGGAGAGCCTGCCATCCTCCACCCCCACCCTGTCAGAAGCAGCTCCGTCCGCCCCCCTTGTTTCTCTCTCTCTCTCTCTCTCTCTCTCTCTCCACTCCCCCCTCTTCCCAGGCGGCCGCAGGTGGTGGGCGGAGGTGGCCGCGGGGGGGAGGGGGGCGGATTTTTTTCCGTTGTATGGATTTTTCGTTGAACAAACCCTCTGTTATACGAGGGTCTACTGTACTCTGGATCGGCAACTTCCTCGGTCCCTTCGGCTCCTCGATTGAAGTACCAGCAGTTGCTTCCGTCGGATCTATCGGAGTTGTCATCCGATGATGACACAGCCCTACCTCCTAATATCACCTTGATGGGCTCAACTCCTACCATGGATTCCGGGACCTGTTGGTCCGTTGCGGAAGAGACCGGTCGGTCCACAGAGCCTTCATTATGCTCTCCATCCTTGGCTTCCAAAGCAGCCTCGTCCCCGGTTCCTATCCGGGAGACTGAATTCGAAGAGCGTGCCTCTTCGCTGCCACCGACATTCCCTTTGGGTTCGTCTTCTAAGCCAGAGAAGCATCGCTGTTGCAAGCACGTCCTGCTGCAGTAGATTTTACCGGCTACCTCGGTCAGTTTCGACGCTTTGGCCGCCGCCACTCAAACCGAATCCGTGGCTGCTGCCGTGGTTCACGCTTTGCCCCCCCTCCGGGCCGGACTTTGGGCAGGCCTGGTCTACGTCTACCCCAGTTCCCGGAGCTGCTCTCACTGGACAAGGGCCAAGTTCTTCATCCAGACCTGAGTCGTCTCCAGCTCATGGCCTGGAGGATTCTGCCTTGATTGACGCTATCATCGCTTCTTGCCGCAAGCCTTCCACTGACAGACAGTACACCTATAAGTGGAGGAGGTTCACTCTATTTGCAGCTGATAAGGAATTTGACCAGGTCAATCCTTCTCTTACCTGGGTCCTGCAATATCTCCTTCATTTAAAACATTCTGGACTTACATCGGCTTCTCTTCGAGTTCACCTCTCGGCTATTGTGGCTCACCAGCCACAGTTTTCGGAGGCAGCTGCATTCTTCAGGCATCTCGAAATGAAGCGGTTTCTCAAGGGCCTAAAAAAGACTTTCCCTGACAGGAAACCGATTCCACCTCAGTGGTCCCTGTCCTTAGTACTTTGGGCCTTGCAACGCCCTCCCTTTGAACCAGTGGCATCTACGGACCTTAGGCTGCTCACCCTAAAAACTGCCTTTTTGGTGGCCATTACTTCAGCAAGAAGGTCAAGCGAGCTTTGCGCTCTTAGGTGTGACCCTCCATATTTGCGTTTCCACCATGATAGAGTGGTGGCTTACCCAGATGTCACTTTCCTTCCAAAAGTGGTTTCCTCTTTTCATGTGTCTCAGCCACTTGTTTTGCCAGCTTTCTTTCCCAATCCTACCACTAGGATTGAAAGGGACATGCATACACTTGATGTTAGACGGGCTTTGGCCTTCTATGTCTCTAGGACCAAGCCTATCAGAAAATCTAATAAACTATTTGTGTGCCATGACCCTGCTGTACTGGGTACTCCTGTCTCTTCCCAACGTTTTGCCCGCTGGGTAGTTCAGACTGGAGCTGGAATGGATTTTTCTGTTCATCTCCCTGTGAATTCTGTCTGTTTTGGTCTGTTTAGCCAATATCCTGTCCCTGTAATTAAAAGAGTCAATATGTTAGTATCCTGATCAAAGATGTACAGTTTTTACTTTGAAGCATGAATGATTTTAAACCTTAGTCTTAAGAGTTTTTACTGCTGTTTAACTGGACTTCAGTTCTGAACTTACTCAGTACCTGATGCCATATACATCTGACATTGCAGTAGAACAGTATTCAGTACTGCACTAATAAATCTGCTATTACAGAGAATTTGTTTCAGCAATGTTTGTTCTTAATGAACTATATGAGGCAAAGCAATTTCATGCAGGTGAAGTAAAACAGAAGTAGATACACATTCGTTGCTGGCTTAAGTTATGAGTAAGGGGTTTGTCAGTTTGTAATTGTTTTCAATAATTTATTTATATAGCACCATCAATTTATATGGCTGTGTCCAAAAAATCAAAGTGGAATAAGATATCTATACCCCAAGGGGCATACAGTCTGAAACAAAAGGAGAGCAACTAGGAGAAAGGGAAGAATAATAATATCAAAACATACAAAGTAAACTGATAACCTACGGTTAATTATTCAAATAAAAATAACATAATAATAAAATATGATCATAAAAACGTAAAAGAAACAATCTGGAAATTGACTCAACTTCCAGATAAACTCACCTGGATGACAGAATCTTCACAGACATAACAGAATCAAAGGCCTCAAGGAGAAAAGATATGTTTTTAGCAGAAATTAAAAAATACCAAATGACAAGGTAGCCAGCAAATATTCAGGAACATGGTTCCAAGCATATGAAGAAATGATAGAGGATGGAGAAAAGCACATTAAAGAGCAAGAGATTCCTGAATCAATTGTATTTAATATATAGATAGAGGTAACAAGTTAGTTTATGCTTCTTGCAAACAGGTCAAAAAGTTAGAAACGGGACAAGCTATGTTAAAGCTAGGAACACAGAGGTTATAATGAATTCTGGGACTGATAGAAAGCCGACAAATGCAGAATGGAAAAAACAGCAGTCTAAAGGACAGGTCAAAAACATTATGTTCACTGTGGAATTTTGAATAGAAACAAAAGAATTAATATAATTTTGGGAAACACTAATCAAAAAGATAACAGTCACAATACATGCTCAAAACCCTGCAGAAGAAACAGAAAGAAAAGGTTAATTTGTAGCAATATCATAACGAAGGAATTGGCTGTTTTTAAAAAGTAGCCTGGAGTTGAGACACAGAAGAAAATGATTAACAGGGGAGGAAAGGGGGGGGGGCAAACCCGCATTCTCCACAGGATGTATAGAAACATCATTAATAATTATAGAAAACATGTGAAAAATAGTTATGGGAAACATGTGAAAAGGAGCATTTTTAGGAGAAAATATAAGTGAACAAGTCTGGTTATGTCTGAGACAATGATAGAATATTTAATAGACTCATACAGTTGGAAGAAACCTCAAGGGCCATCCAGTCCAACCCCCTGCCATGCAGGAACTCCCATCAAATTTCTCCCGCCAGATGGCCATCCAGCCTCCGCTTAAAAACTTCCAAAGAAGGAGACTCCACCAGCCTCCGTGGCAGCATATTCCACTGCCAAACAGCTCTAACCATCAGGAAGTTCTTCCTAATGTTCAAATGGAATCTCTTTTCCTGTAATTTTAAATCATTGCTCCGAGTCCTAGTCTCTGAAGCCATGGAAAACAAACCTGCCCCCTCTTCTATGACATCCTTTCAAATATTTAAACATGGCTATCAACCTTTTTGTAAGGCTAAACATTCCCAGCTCCCTAAGCTCTTCCTCCTAAGACATTTCTTCCAGACTTTCACCATACTGGTCACCCTCCTCTGGACCCATTTGAGGTTATCAACATCCTTTTTAAATTGAGGTGTGCAGAACTGGACACAGTACTCCAGGTGCGGCCTGACCAGAGCAAAATAGAGTAGTACTATCATTTCCCTTGATCACTATGCATCTGTTGATGCAACCAAGAATTGCATTGGTTTTCTTGGAGGCCGCATCACACTGCTGACTCATGTTCAATTTGTGATCTACCCAAACTCCAAGATCCTTTCACAGGTACCTCCCTTATGAGGAAAGGCTAAAACATTTGGGCCTCTTTAGTCTGGAAAAAAGGCGCCTGAGGGGGGATATGATTGAGACGTACAAAATAATGCAGGGCATGAGTAAAGTGGATAGAGGGAAGCTCTTCTCCCTCTCCCAAAATACCAGAACTAGGGGACATCCACTCAAATTGAGGGCTGGGAGAGTAAGAACAGACAAAAGAAAATATTTTTTCACTCAGCGCGTTGTTAGTCTGTGGAACTACCTGCCACAGGATGTGGTGATGGCATCTGGCCTGGATGCCTTCAAAAGGGGATTGGACAGATTCCTGGAGGAAAAATCCATCACAGGTTACAAACCATGATGGAGATGTGTAATCTCCAGTCTTAAAACCGGGGTACTTCAAGGGCCAGATGCCGGGGAGTGATATCACGAAACAGATACCTAGTCTCGTGCACTCCCAGACGCATCTGATGGGGCCACTGTGAGATACAGGAAGCTGGACTAGATGGGCTGTTGGCCTGATCCAGCATGGCTCTTCTTCTTAGGTACTATCCTCCAGCCAGGTGTCTCCCATCCTATATCTGTGCAAGTCATTTTTTCTGTTTAGATGCAGGACCCTACATTTCTCTCTGTTGAAACTTATTCCATTTGCTTTGGCCCAGCACTCGAATCTGTCAAGGTCATTTTTGATTTTTATCCTATCCTCTCACAATTTGGTAGTGTTTGCAAATTTAATCAGCCTATTCTCTATTCCTTCATACAAGTAATTATCAATTGCTAAGAAAGTAAAAAGTAAAAGCAAATGTTCTGTTTATCTACCACCCCAGAGTGCTTAAAGCACTCTCTGGGCAATTTACAATTTATTTGTCCAGGCTACACATTGCCATACATATACACAGAGAGAGCTGGGTACTTATTTTACTGCCCTCGGAAGGATACAAGCTGAATCAACCATGAGCTGACTACCTGGGATTGAACCCCAGGTCGTGAGCATAGTTTTAGCTGCAGTACTGCAGTTTAAACACTGTGCCACGAGGCTCTTCAGCAGCAGCATTTCCATCTTGTCTGGATTCAGCTTCAGTTTGTTAACTTGCAGTTACTTGACCACTGCCTCCAGACAATGAATCAAGACTGCTATGACCACTTCCAAGTACTTAATCAATTTAAAGTATAGCTGAGTATCATCAGCATATTTATGGTATGCAACTCCAAAACTGGAAATGATCGAATAGCAGGGTCATGTACTCACTTTAATGAAGATATTGAATAGTACTGGACCCAGAACAAAACCTTGAGGCACCCCACTAGTCACCTCCATGCTGAGGAGAAGCCATTTGGGTACAATCAGTCAACCAATTACAAATCCACCTAATAGTAACACTATCCCATATTCTGCTAACTTCTTTGCAAGTATATCATGGGGAGCCTTATTGAAGGCCTTACTGAAATCAAGATAAGCAACATCCACACCATTCCCCTCATCCACCAGGCCTGTAGCTCAATCGAAGAAAGAGATCAAATTAGTCTGGCATGGCTTGTTTTTGAGAAACCCGTGTTGACTTCTAGTAATGACAGCATTGCTTGTTCAGTAATTATAGATGGACTGCTTAATAATCTGCTCTAGAATCTTTCCAGGAATTGATGTCAAGCTGACTGCGCAGTAATTATTTGGGTCCTTCCCCCTCCTTTTTTTAAGATGAAGACAACATTTGTCCTCCTCCAATCTATGGGGAATTCCCCTGTTCTCCAGGAATTCTCAAATATTATTGCCAATGGTTCTGAAATTACTTTTGCCAGTTCTTTTAATATACTTGGTTGTAATTTGTCTGGCCCAGGAGACTTAAATTCATTATGGTTTCCAGGTAGTCCTGTACTACCTCCCTACCTATTCTATGTTGCAGTTCCCGCCCTACCTCATCTACTCTTCATCCCAGCTGAACTATTTTCTTCCTTTTTGGAAAAAACTGAGGCAAGGAATGTGTTGAGTATTTCTGCCTTTTCCATGTCTCCTTTGAGCTGAAAAACTCGATAAATCAATTTAAAATATGAGATTGTATGCTAGAAGAAAGTTCTGGAGCAGAAAAAAATGAATATTATCAGTATTCAAATACTATTGACATTCATGAGACCTAATAACTTGAGCCCATACACCACATCTAAAGGGGAAGCAGCATGGGACCAGATAGCAAGAGGAAATGTAAACATAAAACAGCCTCCCATAGAAATAAGAAATAAGAAGTAAACTAACTTAGTTTACCAACACATTTCTAGTTTGTTAAAGGAGCCCAGCAAAAGGGTATGATCAATTATATTGAACACCACAAAAATGTTTAAAGGCGGGGTGGCATAGAAGTTTTGTGACTTGACAATAAGAACATAATTTATAATATTTGTAAGGACTATTCTGGTTGACTGAAGAGGAACCAGTTTTGCAAAGGATCAGGGATCAAGCTTTAAGAAGGTCCAGATAGCAGGTACAGTATTAGATAATACAGTCCAATAATTCTGAGGCAAAATGCAGTAATGAACAAGAAGATTGTAGAGAGGTGCTTTGTAAAAATAGAGAGACTGGCATATGTATATGCTAGAAGGAACAAAAGAAACGAAAGATATGTTGTATATGTATATAAGAGATATATGTACAGTATATGTATATGCAAATGTGCGTGTATGATGTGTGTGTGAGAGGGGAGAACTATAACAGGAGCAACAGTAGTAAGAAGACAAGATGGTACCAGATTGAGAAGGCAAATAGAACTATTTGAGCGGGGTTTATTCTTTTCTGAAGGAGAAAAACAAGTTGAAGGAATTAAAAGTGATATAACGGCAGTAGAAAAGGAGGACAGCAGCCAGATCAGAATGAGTGGTAGAAACTGTTATTTAACAACAGTAACCACAGTGCTTTGAATAATACATGGAGATAACTAACAAAGGTAGAGGTCTCCTTTTTAGATAGTATAAACAGGTTGGAAAAGGAAGTAGAATAATCTAGCAATTCATGGTTCCTTTTATTTTGATCTTGTTACAAAGCTGGAAGAGAGAGTGCTCATCAGCTAGATTGCATATTTGCAAATAGGGTTAGTGATACACTTACCTTTTCCTTTCACTTTCCAGGATGCAGAAAGCAACAAAGAAATAGAAGAGATGCAGACTCTCTCAGAAGATTGAGCACCTTTAACATTCTCACCCTTGCACTACTTGCATATGAGCAATGTCAAAAGATTTTATAATTGTGATAGCCCTCACTGGAGATAATGGACAAGCCTCAGAATGCAAAAACAAGTAACAAATGACTATATCATCAAGCCTTTCTTGTAGATTTAAGTGGTCAAATTCCATGCTTATTAAAGAAATGTACAGTAATTCACCTTTCACCCTTGCTGCTCATGTAGATAATCTGACAGATTCTAAATTGGTTACTATTTTTTCATGCATATTTTGAGTCTTGTATATTTGCCAGGTGTACATTTCCAAGTTACACTAATTGCTCACTTGCTATACTAATATGGGATCATTTTGGATGTTGACCTTGTTTTCATATAGCCCTAGAAATAGTTGTTGGAAAGTAAAATCAGCACCAGAGAAGATGTGGGAGGACTAGATGATAGTCCTAAATAATAGATTTATTATTTTTATATCACAATAGATCTGAGGGATGTTAAAGGTTTCCTTTCCATGCTACTTCTCATTTAAAATCTCCTCTCTACAATTTGTTAGGTGCATACAATCACTGTAGGTGTTCTTCCACAAAACAAATAGTAACGGCGGGGAGTGCTCTTAATCTAAAACAACCATGTAAGAGAAAAATCTTGCCAAGGTCACCCTCCACAAAGCACCACAGACCTGGCCCTGTGGCTGCTTTCATTTAAAAAACAACAACATGAAGTCTCCTGTTATCTAGCTTGAACAGAATATATAAGTGAAATTGATAGATCATGATTCTCTTCAGTATTGTCAGTGAATATGTGCCTTCTCTTTCTGACTGTTTAAACTGTTGGTTGGCTCTTGATGGGAATTCCATGTACAGTACTTGAAATCTGACTTAGATATTTGTAACCAGTCCAGAAAGGAAAATGGTAAAATCTACAGAACATGGTATTTAGGGACAGTTGACTACAATCATTCTGAAATATGCAAGGAATGGTAAACCACTTTAGAGTACTCGTTGCCTAGAAAACCCTGAAAAGGATTGCCATAAATCAGACTTGGCTTGATGGCACATTATTATTATTTAACATTCTGGTGAAGATTGATAGTATGATGTTAAGGGTGCAAATTCAAACACATCAATGCTCTTGAAAGCTAGAATTCTCATTGATCAAAGCCAATACTCTTTTTGTGTATTTAGTTAACTGCTTTGTGGCTTTGCATTACTTTTTGAGTGTGCCACAAAGATATTTTGCATGGCTGGATGCACCAAGCCCAGGGAGTACTAGGTATCAGCAGAAATTTAAAAAATTATAACCAGATCGGCTGGCTTTAGTTTCTTAGCATATTTTGAAAAATATCAGCATCACTATTAGAAGGAACTGCTAATATTTTTTGAGTTTAAGGGATAGCAATTTTGTTGGATTGGTTTTTAACTCTATGCAGGTTAAGGTGGCAGTAGGACCTCTTACTGCTGCTGTTGGCTAAGTCTGTTATAGTTCATACTCTGCACTTGTTTGGAAATGAGTGCAGTTCTTAATCTGCTTTTAACAAGAAATTAATGCAGTCAAAGAATGTCTGGTTCTGGTTGTAACAAAATGTATCACATTTTTAAAGAGTTCATAATCATATCTGTGGACCTATTTGGAAAAAAACCTTGGTTTTTAAGCAACTGATTAGCTTAAATCATCCTTTCCTTCAGGATTTCTAAAACATACACAAATATACTTGACAGGGGTTCAGTGTCAAGTATCTTTTATGAACTTTTTAAACATGGCTTGAGAAGTTTTCATGGACTACTTAGTGGACTGGTTTTTATTTTACAAATTAAATCATAACAGTATTGTTCTTCAGCAGTGGTATCATCATCATTATAACCAGCACTGCAGTGTGGTAATCACAGGTCTGACACACGCCAATAAGACTGAGCACAGCTCTTTAAATGGGAAAATGTTGAGGAAAGGTTAGTGTGATGTTGGCATGGTTTGCTGTGAAAAATCACAGGTGTCAGGCCAGAGCCTTGTAGGCTTGTTGGATAAGCCAGTCCTTTTTTAAACAACCTGTCTCCATCTTCAGAAAAAATAAAACCAAGTGCTGAGTATGGTTATTGTTAACTGTTTCATCAACCACCCGCATGGACTTCTCTGCACTCAGTGACTGCATCTTAGAGCTAGGGAAACCCTGATATCACCTCATATTTTGCTATTCAAAAGTAGCTGTGTACCTGTGAAAGTTAAAAACTTGTTCAACTACTCTACAGTACCTGGCCCAAGTATTATCTCTTAATGGGAGGTAGTGATTTCTTGTTAATAAATTCCTGAATCTTATTTTTCTACTTAAAAGAAAATGGAAGAACTGGTCGTTTAATGGCATTGAGTTCTACTTACCATAATAGAACTAAAATTGTTAGTGTACTGAAATTTAAGAACTATATTCTTGGAATTATTACACATTGACCAAATTATCTTGTATAGGTGTGGCTTGAAAAAATATGTATTCTAGAAGTGGCGAAAGCAAATGGACAGCTTGTAACTCAGGCTGTAATCTGTTGTCACTGTAAATCTGGCAGCAAGCTATAATGGATGCACTGGGGTTTATTTCTGTGTATACATGTCTGCAGGTGCATCGTAAGAATATTCTTCTACCAGTTTTAGACATTCCACATGAAGTCATTATACAGTAGACGAGGACCCTAAATGGCACATTTTCTATAGTAATTCATATAAATAATATCTTCAAAGAGGGTGTTGTTTTTCAGAGAGTTAGGTTTGTTGCAATTGTAAATGTATTTATAGGATGGAGTGGATGTTTGCTATTTGTATGTAATGGACTTGTGAAATAATTGTTAATCTAATCTTAATATAAACTATTAAAATGCAACTAAAATATACAACAATGGGGATCTTTAAGAAACATTCAAGAGTAGGTAGAAGGCAATGTACACCCCATTAACTGCATTGAGTATTCTACTGTGACCTACTTCTAATGCCATTCCCCTCAATGTTAATTGCATGGGAACAACATGGGCCTTTTTTCATCTGTAAGAAAAAGGCCATGATGTAGTCTTCAGACAGTGCACTGCCCACACGTGACTTCAGGAGCCAGAGAGGAGACTACCTTGAATCCCTGCCTCCAGCCCCATTTGGTCAGAAGGATTCTTATTCTTTGACATTCTCTGATGTCATAGAATATTGAGCTGAAAACTCAAAATAATGCTGAAATTGTTTTAAAGAAATGAAGGCAATGTATGTATTACTGAGGGAGCTGGTAAACGTAAGATCACGATTGTGGGGGAACATGCTGTTTGTGCAAGGATATTTGGGAGAGATTGCAGCCATTGGTGGAAATAAGGTGTGGGTGTTTGTACATGTTTGTATTTTTAATTGTATATGTTTTGCTGATTAAATGTGAATTAAGGTGAAAAGCTTTTATGAATGCACTGCAGCCCTCTTAGAGAGCATCAGCACTGAAGATCCTATGGGTGAGTGATCGCTGAAGAGAACTGATGAGGAATGAATAATTTTGATCTGTTATGAGGAGCAAAAGGCAAATTATATTTTCCTGTAACAATGTTCTTTGAAGATGTATTTTTGTTTTTAAAAACCAAACTAATGTAAGAGTGGTATGACTGCATAATTGATTTTAATTTCATCTTTCAAGAGTGAAAACACTGTCAATGGTAAAACAGTTGGCTTTTCAAGTATGTAATAATTCTACAAATAAAATATTTACTTTATATCTGACTATCATTTGAATCAGTACACAAGGACATTAATTGCCCTTTTTACAGGATTGCTCCATTAATGGGGCAATCCTTTTGAATGGTCAGGGAGATGTGAGCTTCCCCCAATTCTTTTTTGCTGAAGGTGGGAGCTTTGTCATATAATGGCAACTTGGGTGAAGGGGCAATGAGCAAAACAGAAAGTCAAATAAGACCATCATTTCTAGAAATACACCCTGACTGAACACACAGTTAACAATGATATTGGTGATTCCACTTAGAAACTAAGTTTCTTTTAAGTCGGCAATTATATTAAGGAAAATATTTTAATTGTTTTATTTTATATTTTGAGTATTTTTACCCCGCCATTCTCCTTGGGAAAGGACCCAAGGCGGCTTACAGTAAGGAAGGACAGCTTTTATTTTTTATACTTGTTGACCGCCTGACTTTTCCTTGGGAACTCTGGGCAGTGTATAACAAATCGTTAAATAAACATGTCCAAAATAAACAAACTCAAACAAATAAAAGTCAAATAAATAATAAAACTCAAACAAATAAAAGAAAAATAATAAAAACTGAACAACAACAACCATACGACAAAACAGACTCCGGCAAGAAAGGGCTGGGACAGACAAGCAAACAACTAACAACAAACCAACAAACAAAACTTTCCCTGAAGAGCTAGATCTTTAATGCCCTCCTAAAGGCTGGCAGAAAATCCACCAGCTGCCACCTGGGATTCCAGAGACAAAGCTGTATCCAGGACTACACCCAGTACCGTTAAGACATACTCAGTTTGAGAACAGGAAACTGAGTGAACATTATGATTAATTGTGTTGATGGTATGGTATACTGACACTTTAAGCCAATTACATGCAGATGGTTCTTCTGTAGTGGGTAGAAGAGAATATCAATATGGATGAAATATAACAAAAGTGGAAGTATTGTTGCACTTTGAAGACAACAAATTTGTTTTAGTGGGAGCTTTCATGAATTGCAGTCTATACAGAAATGAATTGTAGTTCAAAAAAAGCCAAGGGTTGAGTTCAATCCCTACTATGCCTTCTTAACAAGGACTCCCATCTAACTATGCAATTCTAAGATTATTAATGCGCTATTTTTCAAGGTACATTTTTAAAACCACAGCCTTACCATCAACATTCTCATCTTCAACCTGTCAACAAATGCGCTGACAGCAAATGCAAGCAACCACCTTTGACTCACTTTACTAAGATTGCTAGTGTACCACAACCAACTCTCCCACTCCACCTACATGTCTGGCAATCCATCACCACCAACACGTGGGTCCTCACAATCATACAATATGGCCCCTGCTCCACCAACATCCTCCTGCCCGCCACAAGATCACCTTTCTTTCCGATACCCTGTGAACAGAAATCGTGAATTTACCAAAATGCCGTCAAGCCTGATCCTCACCATCTGGCAGCCAGTGGTTTCTTGTACCGCTATTTCACAGTTCCCAAAAAGGACAGTGGTATTTACCCTATTCTGCATCCGTGAGACAACAACCATTACATTATTACCATGATATTCTGTATGGTCACCTTCAAATCCATCCTACCACCTCCATCCCAGGGACTGGATTGCAGTTATCCATCCAAAATATGCTTATTTCCACATTGCTGTACATCCAGAACATCATCCCTTCCTCCACTTACATAAGAACATAAGAAGACCCATGCTGGATCAGGCCAAAGGCCCATCTAGTCAAGCTTCCTATATCTCACAGTGGCCCCACCAAATGTGTCTGGGACTGCAAGAGACTAGATATCTGTCTCCTGATACCACTCTTCTGCATCTGGTCCTTGAAGTACCCCATTTTTAAGCCTGGAGGTTGCACATCTCCATCATGGTTTGTAACCTGTGATGGACTTCTCCTCCAAGAATTTGTCCAATCTCCTTTTGAAGGCATCCAGGCTAGATGCCATCACCACCTCTTGTGGCAGGGAGTTCCACAGACTAACAACACGCTGGGTAAAACTTATTTTGTCTGTTCTCACTCTCCTAGCCCTCAATTTGAGTGGATGTCCCCTCTATCCACATTACTCATGCCCTGCATTATTTTGTACGTCTCAATCATATCCCCCCAGGTGCTGTTTTTTTTCCAGATTAAAGAGCCCCAAATGTTTTAGCCTTTCCTCATAAGGGAGGTGCCCCAGCCCAGTAATCATTTTAGTCGCTCGCACAAGCTTTATTCCAGTATAACAGTTTTCATACAGCTAGTCAACATGCTTACTCGGGGCAATACCAACTGTTCCTATATAGGACAAAATGGATGCTTTCATTTGGTCTACCATCTGGAAGTCAAAAAAGACTCTTGCAGCATTCTTCTTTGAAGAAGCAGCAGGGGGTATGGCATGGCAGCTGCCTAATACAGCTCTGCCTGTGGCTGAATGTTCTGCTAAAGCTGTCATGGGGGCAGTTAAACTTGTGCCTTCATTCATGGCTCTGGCCCACTGCCTATTCTACAATTATGGAGCATGTAGCAGACATGTTCTTTGATCACAAAGGCCTCATGGCTGAAACAGACAAGAAGATTGACTTCAGCCACAACTGGTCAAAACAGCCCAGTGTACAAAAGTCCTGCCCTCCACAACATCAACAGCTTGTCTGAAGTAATAAAAATACTAATAATTACTGTTCCTGCATATCACAGCATTTTTCTATAAAATAGTTACCCATCTCACCTTGACCCAAGTCACCTTCATCTTCAGTTTCTAAACACAAAAATGCTGAAAGCAAATATGTCTGTCAGATTTCTGTTAGCATCTCCATCAATGCTGCACAGTCAGATACCCAAAGTATTCAAGATCCTCATAAGAACATAAGAAGAGCCCTGCTGGATCAGGCCAAAGGCCCATCTAGTCCAGCTTCTTGTATCTCACAGTGGCCCCACCAAATGTGTCCTGGAGTGCGCGAGACTAGATAGCTGTCTCCTGATACCACTCATTCCTCTTGCCTCACTCAAAAGTTTACTGTCCTTAATATGAGGCTCACTTAACATCAACGACATCTGGAACAACACCATCACCAATTGATGGGTCTTCACTATACTGTACTTCAGAGAAGCTATCAAAGTTTGACTACCTTCAACTAAGGATCATGGAGCCATTGGAACCATTCCTCACCACCTCAGGCGCACAACAAATGGCTGTTCACAGCAGAGCAGCCACAGGTCAGGAGCCTCTGGGGCATGCTTCACTCCAGCCATCGCATGCGAAGAGATTTGACATGATTCCACCCTTCCCACTATTCACCAGGGTCATTCATATCATTAATATCACAAATATTACAGCTGAGCAACTTGTTATTCAGAGAGCTTTTT
>JAHTLZ010000016.1:26946738-26969273 GCA_023846285.1 Phrynocephalus versicolor | reverse complement strand
TCCTTAGGATGAGATTAGGATTGCCAAATTACAGGGGGATAAGGATCCAAATTTCTTTTGGTAGGTCCTTGATTTTTCAAAATTGGATTGCCAATCTCTCCCTCCTCCCCTGCCCCCCAGCCCAATTTCTTGAAAGAAATGGAAGAAAATTGCATAGTTGCTTTCTTCTGGGAGAATCAAGACAGAGCATGACAGGAATAGGTGCACAGACCTTTTGAGCAAAAGTAGTTTTTCTGTTTGGAGAATTCCCCCCCCCCCTCGAAAAAGTATATTTTCCTCATGGCATCTGAGGGACCTTTCTTCGAAAACAAACAGCATAAATTTGGCAAGAAGAAACAACTCTCCATAGTAAGGGAGGGGTGGCTAAAGCAGTTTATGAGGGAAGGTGTCCTCAATGTCTTTGTAGGCCATTTGCTCTGCCTTCACTTTTTCTTTATAGTAATTATTATAATTATAGGTCATCAGTGTGATCGTACCATACTGAGGTGGCTCTTTACCCTCAGTTCTTCTGGGAGAATTCTGAGATTGTATTGGTTACTGAAGACCACACAAATGGTCCCTTCTCCTAAAAGACCCACTGGGGAACAAAACCCAGACTCTGGTGATCCGGACTGTGGGTTGGGATAGTGAAAACAGACAAAAGAAAAATATTTTTTTCACCCAGCGTGTTGTTAGTCTGTGGAACTCCCTGCCACAAGAGGTGGTGATGGCATCTAGCCTGGATGCCTTCAAAAGGGGATTGGACAGATTCCTGGAGGAGATGTCCATCACAGGTTAGAACCATGATGGAGATGTGTAATCTCCAGGCTTAAAACCGGGGTACTTCAAGGGCCAGATGCAGGGGAGTGGTATCAGGAGACAGATATCTAGTCTCATGCGCTCTGGTGGGGCCACTGTGAGATACAGGAAGCTGGACTAGATGGGCCTTTGGCCTGATCCAGCATGGCTCTTCTTATGTTCTTATGACACCTCCCACTGTGTCTTTAGAGGCCTAATTTCTAGAAAGAAGGCATATAAAATGGATGGAACGTGTCGTAGAACCAGAAGGTGGATCTGTAAGTCATCACACCTAGTCCCCCCCCCCTGCGTTATTTTCATGGTAATAAAATATAAAGGATACCCTTGTTTCTGATGCCTGTACAGAAACTGATCCAGAATTTGGTTTTGATTTGGTAATTTCAGAAGGGAGGCTACCTTTACTTTTAAATCCTGTGCCTGTTGATCAGCAATGCTTCTAATGACCGTAGTAATAATCATGTTTATTAGCTGTGGGTTTTTCATTCACCTCATTTATTCATTTGAAAGCTTGGAAAACATTTACTAAACATCCATTTTTGTCACTGGTATTTGGGTATGTGAACAATGCTGATGTTTAGGTCCTACAACAATGAAGTAATCATATGATCACATGTCTGCTGTACTAATGGAGATTAGTTGGCCCTTATTTTTAACCACTGAATCAACTGATTTCAATGCAATGGTGTATTAGTCCTGTGCTTAACAAAGAATGGCTGATCCCAGGTATTGGAAATCAGTCAAGATGGGGAGGCCTCCAACTTTTTTATTATTTGGAGTTATGGTTGGGTCCCTCCATTGTGGCCTTAAAGGAAAAACTCTCTATAAAAACGGTCTTTAAACATTCCAGTAAGTTTTTTTTATTAGTGATAGTGCTGGGCCCTTATTTCATCCACTACAGTTTTTTAATTTAGTATTTGCCATTTGTGTATTCTTGTGTGTTTAACATTTTGTTGTGAGTCACCTTAGAAATTTGCCCTAATAGGCAGAGAAGAAATACAGTGCCTAAAATAAAAATGCTAGGATTTTGGTTTGAAATGATCAAAACGTGCAATTTTACAAAGGTACAGCATGTCCGATTTTGTGGAACATAGTTCCATTGGAATCAGTGGTTGAAACCATTGCCAAAAGTAAGGCTGATGACATAATCAGCTATGGCAATTTTTTAAAAATAAAGCATTTTGATTTATCCCCTGAAAGTCTGAGGCTCCTAAGGAATCCCTTTCACTGGCAGGAAACTGTTGGAGTGGGCACAAGATAGTGAAATGGAAGTATTTAATTTCTGACTGGTGCTTCCACCAGTATGACTTTATTGGCAGCTGTGATTTCAGGAATTAAACACTTTCCCCTCCCATTCTTTTGTCATCCAACAGCTTCCTGAAAATGAAAGGAATGCCATGGGAGGGGAGCCTCAATAATTTAGAAACGTTTTATTTCTGAATAATTGCGATGTATTTTGACATAATCTGCTTTATGAGCCATCACTTAACCAATAGGATTTCAGCTATATTGTCTCAATGAACAGGCTTTCTCCTTCATTTATTGCACAGACGGCAAGTTCAAATTCCTTTATTAACCAAATGATTTAGTGTCTGGGTTTTGTACATATGCATAAAGTGACCATATCCATTTCATCTAGGGAGGAGGAAAGCTCAGAGTGCAAGGTTTGTGAAAAGCAATGAAGTACATTTATGACTTCCATTTTGAATTCAAATCTCCCAAATCTGAATCCCACACATTGTGTACATTTGAGGTGCAGAATATGACAGAGGTTTTTTTTTAAAAAAAAAATCTAACAGGAAAGGCATACATATAAAGAATGATATACAATTCACTAGAGGAGGAGGAGTTTGTATGTTGCCCATGGGAGGCCTACAGACTCTGTTCCTCTCCAACAAATTGAATTGTCTTCTCACACAGAACACGGTTTGTTTGCTTTTTGTTAAGGAAGGGGGGGCAATTTAGCCATATTCCAAGCCCATCTTAGCTTGTACCTTTGAAGCACCCATACCGCCCAACATTGTATAAGTATTATTTTTAAAGGCTGGCCACTAATGAGTATGGAAAAGCCTTCCCAGCAAAAAAAAAACACAATTGGTACTAGTAAGCCTTATTATTCAGTTCAGTCATCACAGATATTTTTAAGTGTAAACAATAGAAAACGTAATGTGTGATTCAGCACGCTGGCCCATGTCTCTTCTTCCTTTTTGCCTTTTTCAATTGGAAGTGTATTGCTCAGGCTGTTGGTGAAAAATGCCCTATAGCTCTCCTGAGATTACCCACCTTTCCACTAGATGCATTTTCAGAGTGCAGGAGTCTAAGCAACCAAATGGAATATGCATTTATGTTGCCTCTCTCCCCAAGTGCATGAATGCAGACTTGGGGGAGGATCTTTATTCAGAGTCACAATTTTACAATCATTGGTGTTGCTAGAGAAGAAAACCAAAAAGCACCACATATGGAAAAAATCTCTTAAATTCAGCAATAAGGAAATGCCCAATGGTGGTTTCCAATATATATGTTATTGTTCAGGCTAAATCATAAAACCTCACTTTCTGTTAATTTTTGGATGATCAGACACAAGCGAGGGCTGTGCAGGAAGGATATTGGTGCACAAATTAATTTCTTACAGGTTTTGCCAAACAATAAGCAGGCAGTCATATATCTGACTTTTGCTTTAAAAGACAACGATGCAACATAAAAAGTGTGCCTGGGTCAGCATTACTCTGAAAGTGAAAGCAGCTCTTCAAAAGCATAGATCCAGTATTACTTCTGTGATCTTCACCGGCCAATCACACATGCTATGAAGTGGGACTGATTCAGCTTTTTCCTGTTCCTACCATGTGTGAAATGTGAGCATGGCTAGACAACTGTGTGGCCTCTAGACATTTTGTAATACAGTTCCCACAGTACTTGCAGAATGACTGGGATCATATCTACATGGGGTTGCTAACCCAATACACATACATCCCTATACATTAACTAGGTAACTGCTACACAGAAAAAGGAAACATATGCATATATAAGATAATATGAAAAAGGTCTATAGATTTGTTATTCAGAGCATATAAAGTCCATTCTTTCACTGCATTCTAGTCTTCGGTTTAGACAGGGGTGGGGAAGCCAGGTCTAGTCCAGAAAAGCTCATGGTATAAATTCTGCTTCTGTTTCAGGTGCCTTGGGGTTCTTATTGTGTAGAAACCATATAGAAAGACAAGCAGGTGTGAGTCAAAGGCTGGGGAATATGCAGTTCTCCATATGTGGATAGACTGCAATGCCATTATCCATAGCCAGTGGAGAAAAGATGGGAGCTGCAGTAAAAAAACATAAAGGAGGGTGTGTGTGTGTGTGTGTGTTGCATTGTTACAGTTGTGACTGACTCTTCGTGACCACATGTCCATGGAGTTTTCTTGGCAGGAATACTGGAGTGGTTTGCCAGTTCCTGCTCCAGGCGCCTACAACCCTTGCTCTAATCAACTTCCACATCTCACACTTGTTGCTGTAATGGCCTTACTGTCCGTGGAACTCCTCTACAAAAAGCTGCCACTGCGATACAACTTTCTTTTTCATGGTGGAAAGCTTGTTAGTGAGAGAAGCTGTGCGCTCTTGATTTCCCAGCAAAGAGGTTCCATATTAAAGTACAATGTTTTAGATGCAAGTTTATCATCTCATAACATTTAATAAACAGCTGCTAATAGAAGACTGCATTTCAAGGTGAATACATTGACAGACAGATTTTTAAAAAGAGGCCAGGTTTGTTTTTGTTGAAATGCAGGAGGAGGAATAGTTCGGCAGGTGGCACAAAAAGGTGAGTTTTAAACACCTGTTGTTGTTTTTTTCAGAAGCATGGCTTCCACTGGGGTGGATTTGGAGTAGCAGAATAATCACCCCATCGTTCCCCAACCCCTTCCCCCTTTTTTTTGCCTGAAGTCCCCTCCCGTGGTTGCCCAGTCTTTGGAAATGATTCAGGTGCTGCTGTTTGCATCCCTGGGTGTCTGTGTGATGGGCTGTATGCCAAAGAACTCAGACAGCATCTTCTTACTTGACTACTGAGACTTAGATTGATTTTGTTACATAAGCATAAATCAGCAATAGGATTCTGGCCAGTGTTTCCAAGGGTTGGAAAAAGTTTCTCTTTCAGGTAACAACTACCTTGATACTACAACCCACACTTTTTGCTGGCTGAAGGATCCTGAGGGCTACAGTTCACATAAGTGCTGTTTCTGAGCCCTTAACATAATGCAAGGTGGGTGGGGGGTGGGGGGGAGCTCACCCTGCTGTGAGTGATGGTTGGCAGAAGGGAAGCTGTTGCTCCCTTGGATGCCCCATACAATGGAGAAGCCAATGAAAGCAGGGTCCTAGATGATGTGGAGAGCCTAACCAGAGGACAGTATAGGAGCCAGCAGCTTCCCTTGAAAAGGCAGTATTAGCTTGCCTGCCCCATGTTGTTCATCCTTCTGCACCCAAACAGAACTTATAGAACCTCTGGGCAGGCCAAAAGAAGGGACAGGTGAATTGTTTGGGCCTTTTCTACCTGTAAACGCAGGCTCTTTCTCTTGGCTGGTTCAAAACGGCAATGATTCTGCCAATGCGCTGTCTATATTGCAAGGTCCTTTGGATGTTATTGGACTATAACTCCCCTTATCCCAGTTGGGCTGGTGGGAACTGTCCTCCAATACCCAGAGAGCCGCATGGGTTTGCCCCTTGTTTTACTGAATGGAAACGCGTTCCAGCTCTCCTCTGGACAGCTGCCACCCGCCCTCACTTCTCAGCTCAAGATCAGAGGTTGTCACTGTCATTGGCATAACGTTCTCACCGGAGAAGGGCTTTCTGTGGAAGTTGTTACAAAACATTCCCTTTTTTTTTGGTTCAGCAGTACTGAGAAGGGAGAAACCCTCTCCATAAGGAAAGATCTGATAGGAGGAGAGCAAAAGGGATTGGGAAGAGAGCCCTTTCAGGCGGCAAGTAACTGGTGGTGGTGTGTGGGGGGGGGGGAGAGGTGTCTTCATGGCATGCCTGGTGCAAAGAGGCATTTTTACTGTTCCCACGGGACGTCCTTCTCTCCTGGCACCTCTGCTACTCACCGTCCCTTATCTCGATCCCCGGGACCTCCCTCTCGGCCTCTCTAGGAAGGAAGGAAAGGTTTGGCTCGTGGTGACTCTTGCCCTGCGCAGATCGGGCCTGTCAAGAGAAGCGGGCCAATTGACTTTAACAAACAAACAGCCTGTTCGTGCTCCTGAAACAGTAGCTTGAGGAAGCGCCGAAGTTAAGAAACCTGCAGGGGACAAGTCTCCTCACCAACCCCAAATGCTGCGGGAAAGCAGCTGTTTAGCAGACGCGAGCGCCAAAATGCTGGGGCCAACCTCATCCCCCCCCCCCCAAACAAACACACACACCTCTCCCTCCATCCAAAGCGGCGGGAGTGCCAGGGACCCGCCGCCGGAGCGCACACTTTGGGCCGGAAGAGCGCGCGGCCGGCGGAGGGACGCCCGGGCTACGAGGGGCTGGCGGCGGCGACTCTTTCGCGCTCCTCCCGGCCGCTCCGGAGCTCGCCTCGCCTGGCCACGGACAAGGTGTAGCGCCGGGGCCTGAGCACCAGTCCGTGCTGGCAGTCCATGGTGAGCGGCTCGTCCGGGTTGGCCTCCAGGTCGCACTGGTGCAAGAGGGTGGCGGTGAAGAGGAAGAGCTGCAGCTTGGCCACCTGCTCGCCGATGCACCGCCGCCGGCCCAGCGAGAAGATCATCACCTGGCGGGCGAGGTCGCCGTCGAGCGTCTCCTGCCGGGCGTCCAGGAAGCGGGCGGGCTCGAAGACGTCCGGGTCTTTCCAACGGAGCGGGTCGTGGTTGACGGACCACTGGTTGACGAAGACCACGGTGCCCTCCGGGATGTGGAAGCCGTCCAGGAGCACGTCGGAGGTGGTGGCGTGCGGGATGGTGAAAGGCACGAAGCTGCTGTAGC
The DNA here is from genome assembly GCA_023846285.1 of Phrynocephalus versicolor. Classification (NCBI taxonomy): domain Eukaryota; kingdom Metazoa; phylum Chordata; class Lepidosauria; order Squamata; family Agamidae; genus Phrynocephalus; species Phrynocephalus versicolor. The sequence continues at coordinate 26,962,520 of JAHTLZ010000016.1, read as the reverse complement.
GGAGCGTCTCGTAGAGGAAAGCTTCCAGGCGGGGCAGCGCGGGGCGATCGTCGGCCGTCGGAAGCCGGCTCCGACCCACCACCCGGTCCAGGTCTTCCTGCAGCTGCCGGCGGAGCCGCGCGTGCTTGAGGAGCATCAGCAGCACCCAGGTCAAGGCGGTGGACGTGGTGTCCTGGCCCGCCCCGAAGAGATCCGACAGCGTGCCTTCCACGTAGTCGCCCACCAGGCCCTGCTGCGCCCCGGGGCCGTGCTCCATACAGTCCAGGATGGCGTCGCTGATGTGCCGCGGGGGCGCCCCGGGACGGAAGGTGCGCCGGTGCTGGGCCACCTTGGCGCGCACAAAGTCGTGCATCTCCCGGTTGAGCGCTTGGAAGTCGCGGAAGACGCTGCGCACCGGGTTGGGGAAGGTCTGCAACCAGGGCAGCACGTCCACCAAGCTGCCCGAGGCCACCGTCTGCCCGAAGCGGTCGTTCCTGCCCAGGAGGGCGCGGAACTCGCCGTCGCTGTGGCTGTAGCGCTGCCCGAAGCAGAGGGCACACATCACGTTGGCGTTGGCCACCGTCAGCAGCGGCGCCGGGTCGGCGTAGGCACCGCCAGCGCTGAGCCGCACCAAGCCGTCGATCAGCTCCTGCGCCTCGGCCGCCACGTGCTGCTCGAAGAGCCGCTTGCTGGGCGTGTTGGCCGTCGAGAAGGCGCGGAGCGTGGCGTGGGCCACCCGCCGCTGGGCCCGCCAGCGCGCCGTGTAGCGCCCGAAGGCCATGCTCTTGCCGCCGGAGACCAGGTGGAAGGAGGGGAAGTCCGGCCGCCCGGCGAAGGGCCCCCCCTGCTGCACCAGCGCCTGCCGGATCGCCGCCTCGCCGTTCAGCACCACCACGGCCCGCATGCCCAGGCGCAGCTGGAAGACGTCGCCGTAGCGCCGCGCCAGGGCGCAGAAAGTGAGGTGGGGCAGGCGGCCCAGCTGGAGCACGTTGCCCAGCAGCGGCCAGCCCGTCGGGCCCGGCAGGCGCTTGCCCGCCGCCAGTCGCCGCCGCCGCCCCCTCCGCCGCCGCCGCGCCCACAGGCCGAGGAGCAGGAGAGCGCAGAAAGCCAGCAGCGCCGCCTGGACGGCGCCGCCGAGCAGGGCGCCGCGCTCGCCCTCGGGATCGCCTTGCCCGCCCATGAGTGGCCCGGCAGCCCCTGCTGGGGGCGAATGAGAGAGAGAGAGAGAGGGCAGGCGAGGGGGACGGAGGGACGGGCTCTCCCCGCCGGCCGGACGGATCCTGGGTTGGGATATCCGAGCCCCGCAGGGAACTTGGTGCAAAGAGGCGCCTCCCTGGCCCCGAGTGCCCCTTGCCTTCCTTGCCTCACATGCCTGCCGGGTCTGCTCTGAGGAGTTCGCGGGATGCCCGCCCGGGCTTTATAGGCCGTCTGGGGGGAAAGGGGGCCGAGCTTCCCTCCTCCCTCCCCCTCCCCTTGTGGTGGTCCAGAGACTACACATACACACACACACGCCCCGCGCACAGCCCTTCCGTGCCTTCCTCCTGGAGTGGGAATTGAAATAACAGATTGATCCCTCGCACCAGGAATGTGTGCAACTTTCCAAAGGCTTCCCTCTGCCAATAAAGACAGCCTGATCCCCACAGCAGGAGCCCGGAGGACGGGGCGGGACGGGACGCGGGGCGGCGGCAGGGGGTGGGGGGCGCGGAGAGGAACGCGGGCGGAGGGGGGGGGCGGCGGCTGGCGAGAAGAATGCGAGAGCTACTGGCCTTTGCCAGGAGGCACCTTCGGTTGCCTTGGAAGGGCTGCTGCTTTCGTGACTGGGAGGCGAGCCACCCAGGGCACGCGCGCGGCTGTGACTCAGGAGGTGAGGCTGAGGATGGAGTGTGTCTTGGGGTGGGGGGACCCGCCAGAGGTGCGATTGGGAGTTCATCGCCCTTAGATCTCCCCCCACCCAAGTTGGCACGACGTTTTCCCTACAGAGAGCCATGCCTGGCCCCGGGGAAGTGAGAGGAGACGATGCTGATTCCCCCCCCCAAAAAAAAATGAGGAAATCCCACTAGGCTTGATTGCTTCCGCCTGACACCTTAGTCATCATTAATCATCATGCTAAGGGGGCTTTTGTTGTTTGTTTTTGTTTTTACTGGATTGGACCTTAGCTAGAAGAAGCAGGACAGTTTGCGACTGCGTGGCTTTAAAAGGCGATGGAAGGAGATGCAACTCCGGAAAGAAGAAAGTGTTGGAAAGCCACGGAAGATGACTCTGCATTTGCAATATTTTTTATTTGCACCACAGCTTTCAATATTGCCTACTAGCCAACTTGCTCTGAAGTGTGATTCAGGACATTGTAGCCCAGAAGATAGTAACATTTCCACATTCTGGAAAAGAGCCAGTGTTGAAATAAAAGAAATGCCTTCACAACCTGTTGTGAATGCTGTTACAGTATACTTTTTGTGTCTTCTTTTGAAAGAGAATCCCAGCATTGTAGTCTACATTGTAGGCTATGTAGATAGATCTCATATTTTTGCACTACCGTTTGCAACTCTGACATTACTGCAAGCCTGGACATTCTCCTGGTGGCTGTGATCTCTTGCACAGCTTCCCCATCCTCTTTCCAGCTTGTTCTTTGGTTCCGAGTATGACCTCATCACACACCAACCACACTTCTGCACAATGCTTGGAGAACTTTTTTCACCCAGAGGATCACTGGTCTCTGGAATTCCCTGCCAGAAGAAGTGGTGACAGCTGTCAGCCTTGACAGCTTTAAGAGAGGATTAGACAAGTTCAAGGAGAACAAGGGTATCAATGGCTATCATTATGGATGCCTAAGGACAACCTCCGGGTTGGAGAGATAGGCAGAATATCTCTCAATGCTATTTGCGGAGAATCGTAAGCAGGTGAAGACATCTGCTTGGGAAAACTCTGAAGCAAATGGTGAGCCACTGTGTGAGACAGAATGCTGGACTGGATGGCCTGTGGCCATCTTCTTATGTTATTAAGAAGAGCCATGCTGGATGCCAAAGGCCCATCTAGTCCAGCTTCCTGTATTCCACAGTGGCCCCACCAGATGTGTCTGGGAGTGCACAAGACTAGATATCTGTGACTCCCCTGCATCTGGTCCCTGAAGTACCCTGGTTTTAAGTCTGGATATTACACATCTCCATCATGGTTTATAACCTGTGATGGACTTTTCCTCCAGGAATCTGTCCAGTCCCCTTTTGAAGGCATCCAGGCCAGATGCCATCACCACATCCTGTGGCAGGGAGTTCCACAGACTTACAACACAAGTCTGTTCTTATGTTCTTAAGAGGGCAAGAGAGACCTCTTTCATTTAAAGCTGGGAAAACTACAATACTCCTTAAGAGTAGAAGCATACTCAGTCATGTGTAAATCGCTATACTGTGTGTGACTCACTTCAAGTGCTTTGTTTTGTCTTTGCTGCTTTGTTTTGTTTATTTCTTTGGAACAAGGCAAAGGCAAAGCAAAGGAAGGGCCAGGCAGGGCAGGGCAACGGTAAAGGCAAGGGCAAGTCAAAGGCAAGGCAAGGGGGCAGTGACTTCAGAGAAAAGCTTGCTGATGATGATTCTGTACCCACTAGGACCAAAGTAAATAGGGCAGGAAGCAGCTGGTACATAAAACTGTGCTGGTTATGACTAGACGTGGGTACTTAATGCTTTGTAGACATTCATGGGGGTTCCTGTATGGCAGGGGGTTGGACTAGATGGCCCTTGAGGTCTCTTCCAACTCTATGATTCTATGAAAGGAACCATGACTATGGCACCATGGGTGCTGCGATGGTTAGTCCCTTCTCTCCCTCCCCCTTTACGGGCCACTTTCCAGGATCCATATGCTGCCTGGACCCTTTTTCAGCCCCAGTGCACCAATCCTTGAAGAGGCAGCCCTTCCATGCCTCATCAGGCAGTTGACCACTCTGGCAAGGAGGCAGGATGGGTGGGGCAGCTCCTTGCACAGCCAGTGAGTGATCAACTGCCTGGGGAAGCAAGTCAGGTCCAGTTGGGCACCTGCCAGGATTGGTGCACTGGAGATGAAGAAGGAATCTGGCACCATATGGATTGCAGTGTGTGTGTGTGTGTGTGTGTGTGTGTGTATGGGCCACCAGAGCACTTGCGCTGCCATGGTCATGCTTCATACACATTGGTATGAAGCATGAAGTGGCCATGTTTAGTTATGACATGTAAAACCCATAATGGTTTAAGACAGGCATGTCCAAACTTCAGCCCTCCAGATGTTTTGGACCACAACTCCCACAGTCCTTTGCCATTGGCAATCTAAGCTTAGAATTCTGGGAATTGTGGTCCAAAACATCAGGAGGGACGAAGTTTCGACATGCCTGGCTTAAGATGTCAATATTTTTCAGAATGTTTCTCCCCCAAATCCACTATCCGCTTCACCAGCTCCTCTCAGTCCCCCCCCCCAATCCATTGGCCAGGATCCTGTGGCTCAGCTTGTACAAAATGGCACAAAGATGTGCACAACAAAAAGATCAAAGCAGGAAATCTTTAATTAGGAGTGATCTTTCACGCTGGTGATGTCACTCCTGTTGTGCAGCTGGAGGTGGGCAACAGAAATATAACCGATATATGCTCATATACCTTTTAAAAAGGACATATGCGGGCATTTATACATAAGCTGATATAGCACATCCGATCTCGCTTGATTTCAGAAGCTAAGCAGGGTCGGCCCTGGTTAGTACTTGGATGGGAGACCACCAGGGAATATCAGGTGCTGTAGGCGCCTGGAGTAGGAACTGGCAAACCACTCCAGGATTCCTGCCAAGAAAACTCCATGGACATGGAGTCACAAAGAGTCGGTCATGACTGTAACAACACAACACAACACAACACACACACACACACACACACACACACACTTCACTCATTCCAACCCACAATTTGTGTCCTTAGGTAACCTTCAGCTGCCTTCCCCACCCCACCCCCATCTTTCAGGAGACACGGGAAAGCTGTCAGATGGAAAATTTGCAGGGGGATAAGGGGTGAAGCAGACCCTTATTGCCGTTGTGTTAACGATGCAGGTTCCCTAACTCTGTTTTCTCTCCCCCCCCAGGCTCCTTTCTTTCTTCCATATGTTGTCAGTTAATTAAATAGTAGCTCCAGTAACGTAATGTGTAACAGAACTCATTGTGTTGTTTTTATTGGCTGAGCAAAACCTGCTCTGACTGAATTACTTAGCAAAGTGAATGCTGATAAAATGATCTGTCTTGCATCTCACTTCTGTCCATTTGTGAGGAAGACAGCTTTGGGAAGGATTTATAACTAAATCAAATCAAATTAGTTTTTATTATAGCCAATGGCCATTATATCTATATACAAATACAAATACGATAAAAGCAGTATGACAATCAGTCATATCCGAATATCTATATTCAAGGGCAACACATAATCATAGAGGAGTACAGTAGAAGCTGACTGTATTCATACCTTATTGTTTAATATAAAAGTTAAAATTCAAGTTAAAAGTGTATACAAAAATGTTAAAAATTCTCTAAAATGGTATCATATACATAATTGTACAGCCTATAAGAAAAACTGTATGTAAATAACTTAATACCTTGTATTTTTTTCAAACACTCCCTGCTCCCTCTTGATCGCTTATCCAGCTAATTCTTAGCTTTATAGCCATCTTTCCAAAACTGGTCTATAACTAAAAAAAACCTGAAGGACTGATTGGAAGTATATTTGTAATCCAGAAACATTAAGAGTCTCTAGGTTTAGTGTATACACCTTTCTGCTGCTATATGCCGGAAGAAGTGGACGTGTCCACGAAAGCTTACATTAAAATATAATAGTTGGTCTTTAAGGTGCTGCATGTTTTTGTCTTTTATTTTGTTTTGCTTTGGTTTTTGCCTGGAATTCTTGCGCAAACTAACAAGGCTACCTCTCACAAAACTACAACTGCATACTGTATAGTCTCACTTGGATTCCAGCTGCCATCTTGGAAAAATGGTGGGGTTGTGTGCCAAAAGTAGAATTTCTACACAAACACAAGCCATGATTGTGAGGTCTACAACCAGATTTTTCGGTGTGATGCTTTGTGTTTTTTTAATCTTTGCCAGCTATTTTGTTCACTAGTTATGGTGTTACCAAAACATGGCCACAAATTAAGTCTACTAGAACAGTGAGTCAGTCGCAGATGACTTGCACAGAGAGGCTCTAATGGCTACAACCTGGAGGAAATTTAAAACAGATGGAAGACTCAATGCCTTGAAATCTACAAGTGAAGAGTTTCCTTCCAAACCTTTGCCTGTAACGTAATGACAAACTGGGCTTGGATATTGGGTAGAGGTAGGCTGCAACCCTTTTCAAAATCAGAGGCTGATGTTCTTTCATCTTGCTGCTTGCAGAATTAAACTCATCCATGGATATGCCTGCAAGTGCCAGCATGATGTATAGGATGCAGCTTTTTTTTTTTTTAACAGCTGTGGCTGCAGTTAGCAGACCTGATAGGAAGGAAGAGGTCTACAGTGATAATTTCAGGCGTTCCTGATGCAAACCCTTGGGGTGACATTCCCAGTGACTATTATTGATTAGAAGCTGGGGATAGAATTTTTTTATGTTTGGAATAGTTACTTTGCTGGACTACAACGCTTCAATTTTTTTCAGCCAACATCGCCAATGGCTGTACTTACTGAGAGCCACAGAGAGTTGCAGCCCAACAGATTTTTTTAAACCTGTAGAACCTGTAAGATACCCGTTAACCTGTTAGAACCTGTAGGAAATATTGAAGACCACAAGAGAGCTCCAGCCTTATGCTGCAAAGCATAACTGTAGCAGAGTTGAAATTCTTTTGTTTAACATAGTGAATCGTGACTGCATCTGTTAAGGAGCAGTTGGATCCATTGATTCAGAGGGTCTACTCTGGTTGTGTCTCGCTATGCTCAGTAACAGGAGTTCAATCAGCAGTGCTCATGCAGTATATTGCAATATGTACTAATGGTGTTCTCGGTGCATGCCACATGTGCTCTGTATCTTTTGTGCTGGCCATGTGGCACTCACTAAATTCTCCCTTAAACATCTCTTCTTGCTGATTTGTATCATATCTGACATACCTTCTTAATGCTGAAGATTAAGGCTACAAAGCACAGTGCTGTGGATAAACCCAGTCCATTGTGCAATGCGATTGTGAAGTAATGCACATGGGTTGTCTGTGTATATTTAGCAAGGATGGTCTGTCCTTTCTCCCTTTGGTAGGTCATCAAATAAGGATGTGGACTAGCTGATGGGCTGGGTAGATTAGGGATCACTCCAAGGGAATCTTGGACCCAAGCTATCTCAAGGACTGCATCTCCCTGTATGAGCCTGTTTAGGTGTTAAGTTCATCAGTGGAGGACTTTCTCTTGGTCTTGCCACCTTCACAGCTATGTGTGGTAGGTACACAGGACAGAGGCTTCGCTGATGCTGCTCCCAGACTCTGGAACTCCCTCCCACAAGAGGCCAGACTGGCCCCATCTTTACAGTCCTCCTTCAAGCAGATGAAGGCCTTTCACTTCACCTCCTTCTCCAGGCAAGCTTCCCCTTAATTACTGGCTGCTTGAGATATTGTTTTAAACGGACTCTTGTACGTTACTGTTTTGAATATGTTTTGGCATTGCTGATTTTTTTGTATGGTATTTTAGGGATGTGATGGAAGGATTGCCATTGCTCATAAAACCCACAAGTTCATATCCCTTTCTTCTGATCCACTTGTGAACAAACAGCACAGCCAAGAGGAGCTACAAAGAAGATATTACATCAGACTTTTGAACTCCAAGAAGGAAACTCAAGGATTTGGAGGATCAAGTAGTCTTCTGGTCCTTCCAATCAGGATTCAGAAGAGGAAAAGGAAATATTCCTGATGAATGACTAGCTACAAATGTGGCACCTGCATGACAGATTTGGATTTTTGGGCCCATGGACTACACCTCCTAGATGATGGACGGCTGACAAGAGATGGGTTGTACCTCACAATGACTGGGAAGATTGGCTTGGCCACAGCATGAAGAACATCGTCAGGAGGGCTTTAAACTGAATTGAATGGGTGAGGGAGACGGAAGCTCAGAGGTAAAGAGAAACAAAGCTTATGCACAGTAAGAGGAACAGATCGAGCAGCTCTCAGCGGGCCCAATAATAATTTTCGTGAAAATGTACAAAAGGAAGCAGTCATACATCAGACAATCTTCAGTATCATAAAAATGCTATAAATATGGGAAACAAAAAAGAACTGGAAATCTTCACCCAGGAGAGGACTCTATGTGGGGTTGTCTTTGGAATGTGTTCTGAAACTTCAGCAAGTCCGAAACGCAGTAGCCTGATTGCTAACAAGGACTGGTCTCAAGGAGCAGACAGTCTCCTTGTGATGAGAAACTCCACTGTTTGCCAGTCTGTTTCTGAGTGCTATTTTAATCTATAAAGCCCTAATTGGCTTGGGTCAAAGACCTTTCTCTATAGGCAAGCTTTGCTTTAATTGCTGTCTGCCTGAGTGTAGTTCTGAAGTGGGTTCTTGTGCCTAACTGCATAGAATTATGTGTTATTTATTTATTTATTTATTTATTTATTTATTTATTTATTTATTGAGCTTATATACCACCCGTCTTCTGGAAGGAACTCCGGGCAGTTCACAACAGAAGGAAACAAACAATATACAAAGTTAAAAACAACATTACCATGAGGCAATAAACAATACACATAAAGAAAACCAGTAATAAAAGGCAGATGGCGGAGGGGGAAAAAAAGATTAATTAACTGTCACCAAATGCCTCCCAAAAAAGCAAGGTCTTTAAAGCTTTTTTGAAGGCTGCCAGGGACTGTGCAAGGCACAACTCAGATGGGAGATGATTCCATAGTGTAGGGCCAGCCACAGAGAAGGCTGGGCCACGGGTGACCGTCTTCCGAGCCTCCCTGGACGTGGCCACCCGCAGAGAGTTGATGTTGATGTTGCTTCTGTTTACTGCCTTTTACTGTGGTGTTTGTTTGGTCCTTTTTAATATTTGTGTACTTAATTGTTTTCTGACTCAAATACTGACTTTCAATGTAAGCCACTTTGGGTCTTTTAAAGGAAGAACGTGGGACTGGAATGTTTTTTTAATGAATGAATGAATGAATGAATGAATGAATGAATGAATGAATGTGATGATTGAAATAACTGAAACTTAGTGGGATGACTCCGTGACTGGAATACTGGAAGTAAAGCATATAAATGGTTCAAGAAGAACAGAATAGACAGGGATGTGGAGTCAATGTATATGTCAGAATTGCATATTCCACCACAGAAGGAGGGATGAGCTAAATTGATTTCAAATGTCCTGATAACTGGGGGAGGGGGAGCAAATTCTGCCAAATATGGCCCTTCCAAGAAATTCCTGGTTTGTGTTGCTTATAATTTCCTCCTACAAGTGGAGAAAGAAACAAGACTAGTAGCTATCCTTGGTTTGATTCTAACCAGCCGAGATGACTTTGATGGAAGAAGGTGGCACTAAGGGAAACCCTGCAGGGGTGGGGGAGTGACCATGTTTTATTTATTTATTTATTTATTTATTTGTGTGTTTGTTTATTAACAAAAAATTTTAGCCGCCCCACTACCAAGAGGTCTCTGGGCGGCATACAACAGGGGTACTTCAAGGGCCAGATGCAGGGGAGTGCTATCAGGAGACAGATATCTAGTCTCATGCACTCACTCCCATAGGCATTTGGTGGGGCCACTGTGAGATACAGGAAGCTGGACTAGATGGGCCCTTGGCCTGATCCAGCTTGGCTCTTCTTATGTTCTTATGAAGGCCAGGCCACAAAGGAAGAGGACAGACAAGTAGCAAAGCATTTCAGGCATGGCATTAGTAAGGCAAAAGCTGAAAATAAGCTGAGGTTAGGAAGAGATACTAAAAGCAACAACAAAAAAGCATTGTTCAGATATGTTGATCACCAAAGACAGAAAAAAGAAAAACTGACTAAGCTGCCTAGCGGAGAGACAAAAATAATAACAGATGACAAACAAAAAACAAACAGAAGTGCTCAATTCCTAACCTAGCTTGGTCTTTTCCCAAAAGGCAACCTATGACCCTCTAGGAAAGTGTGACGTTCAGATGGAGGGGCAGTAGTGCAGCTTTGGATTCATAAACAAATATTTGAATAACCCCTTATTACTTTGAGCAAGTTGAAATCTCTACGGCCCTATGAACTGCATCCAAAAGTATTGCTATTTCTAATTGCTCACAACAATTAAAAACATACCATAATAACAAGCTTAAAGAACTATACAAAACTATACTAAAAGAATGAAACATTAAACAAGTTTAAAAACATTTTAAAAGACATTTTTAAAATACCCAGATTTCTTAAATAGACATCAGAGTGATATGCAAGAAGGTAACGTAACATCTATCTCTCTTTCTTTCTTTCTCTCTCTCTCTCTCTCCCCCTGTTAGAGATGGATGGCTGTCTGTCCTTTTACTGATCACCTTGATGGACTGAAACCATCTCAGAGTGGCAGAAAAGGTGCCCAGTGGGCTGCTGGTGGGTAGTCAGGGCCATTGGCACATCCTGGCCCACAAAGGAGCCCCACAGGTCACGCAGAGAGGAGGAGCTGCTCATCTGGAGGGCTGGATTGTAGCCAAAATGTTTCTGCAAGGCTCTTTCTAAAATAAGATTAAGCTTTATTGTTGCTGTCTGGGATGATGTGATAGCGTTTAATGCTTTATAACTTCAAACATTTTTCTGGCGATTTCTTTCCCCTCTCCCCCCCACCCCAAAACATTCCTGAGGAAGAAGGAAAGACTGTCGCATAATAAACTGACAGCCTGTGCTATCAACATGTCATTCACAGCTGTGTTGCCAAATTGAGCCAGTCTGTTGCTCGAGTGTTCTGTTATTTCTGTTCTGTTGTATTTCCAACACATAATAATTGTGGCCCAAAGGAACATTTTGCAGATTTCTAAGAATTTCATATTGTTGGGAGGCTAGACTAGCTTATAGCCAAAAGGGAAGATGGTAGAAAATTAGATTTATGAGGTCTCATTTCCCTGTACCCAGCTGTAAACCCGCCCCTCCAGGTCACTTTTAAGGAAACCTTTTCATGATTAAAACCTTGTTTGAAGTGGCTTACTCCCCCACTTTCTTGAGATATTATTTTTATTAAGGACTTGGTGTTCTTCCAGAAATTGTAAGGGGGTTAGTTACTGCTGGAGCAAAATCAACGGAGAGCTGCATGAACCCTTGACATGACAATTTACAGAAATAAACTGTGGACGTAAGTGTTCATGGACTGAACCCTGCTTCTCTGGATAGAAATAATTTCTAGTTCCCCAAAATCAGTTTGGAGAGGTTACTTTGCAGGCTGTATTATCTCAGAATAGGCACACGCTCCAAGAATGTAACTTTTCCAAACTCTCCCTCTAATCCATATTTTGCAACCATAGGGTCTAGATTTAGGTGCATACACTTGGCTGGTGGGATTTTCCACTGGAGTGCTGCAGAAACCCAAGGAACAAAGTGAATTGGGTCCATGTTTAGCAATTTGTAACTGCCCTGACCTCCTAACAGCAACTCCACTTGCTTCCCTGGTGGCGGAGAAGCTTGTAAGGCTGGCGGCTACCCAGATGAATGAGTCCAGTTGTGGTGCAAGGCAGCAGAAGAAGCTGCCTTACAACTGAGGACAGAAACAGACATTATTGGTAGTCCACAAGTACTGCTTGAAGGATGTTACTGTTAAAGAGAAGTGGTTGCAGAACTTTTTCTTTAAAAAGCAAAACAAAGCCAGGCTTCAAAGGAATCCTGTGCTTGAGTCCTAAAGACCAGTCAGAAAACAGACAAGAAAAGTATTTTCTGAGGCATGTACACACTCAGCTCTTAAGGCTTTCTCCCTCTTTTTCTAATTGTGATCTTGTGATAACATTTGTTTCTGTGCCTCTGTCAGGGCTTTGGCCTGTGCTGGCAATTTGTACTGGCAAGCAGCTCTCCAGAGTTTCAGATACGGTAATTCCTGTCCCTATATGAAGATATCTTGGGGTCTTCCATTCAAGTATTTGAAGGGATCAGAAGCTCCTGGATTCATATCTAAGCCTGGATGCCCAGGTGTTGGTGGTGTCCAGAAGTGTCTTTGCAGAGTTAAAACTATTGTGCCAGCTGCATCCATTTCTGGGGAAGGTCTGATCCAGCCACAGTGACACATGCTTTAGTTATAGCCTGGCAGGATTACTATAACACACTGTATCTGGGATTGCCTTTAGAAAGTGTTCAGAAACTGCAGCAAGTCAAAAATGCTGCAGCCAGATTGTTAGCCAGGAGCTGATCACATAACCAAGGCTGAACCCTTTTAGAGCAGCTCCACTGGCTGCCAATCTATTTCTGGATACCTTTCGAAGTGGTGGTTTTAATCTACATAACCCTAAATGGCACAGGTCCAATCTATCCCAAGGACCTGGTCTCCCTTTATCAGCCTGTTCAGGTGAGAAGATCATCAGGAGAAGGCCTTTCCATCAGTCTCACCAACTTCACGGGTGTAATTGGTAGGGACACAGGAGAGGGCCTTCTCTGTGGCTGCTCCCAGACCTTTGAACTCCTTCTCACAGGAAGCCAGTCTGGACCCTATCCATATGCAAGCAGCTGAAGATCTTTCTATTCAAGTAAGCTTCCCCTTAATATCTGTGAAGATTCTCAGTCATCCAGGTGAGTTTATCTAGAAGTTGAGTCATGGCAACTGGACTTCTTTTCTTGAGAGAGTGAAACGTTTCACTGCTCATCCAAGCAGCTTCGTCAGTCAGACTGACGAACCTATTTGGATGAGCAGCAAAACACTTCAATATCTCAAGAAAAGAAGTTTTAAAGAATTTTAAGTTGTAAAGAATTACTGACTGGAAAACAGAAGTACTAAAATAGCAATAAAACAATATACTAAGTGGAATCTTCCCCCACCAGCAAGCAGAAAGAGAACAGAAACAGATTGGGAGCTCTAGAAAGTTTAAGAAGATGTCTATCTAAAAGCCACTACATTCACTAAAGACTTGAGGGAAATGTTCTGCAATTAATATATTACAGTACTTAGATATAAGAATATGTGTACTTTTAAACAGTAGTTTATTTTGTATACCACAAATGCAGTCTCTTTTAAATTGATGGCTAATGCTACTCACCTTAGAGACTGCTGTGTCAATGAGTTAAACGTTATTTCTTTGCCCCTTGAGTGCAGTAATAGCTCCATTTTACTTTTCTGGGTTTTGTTTTTGCCTCTGTTGGAAATGGAGGCCTGAAGAATTTAATTTTTTAATTTAATTTTCATATCCAAATTTTATAGTGTATACAGTGGTTCCTCGGATAACGACGGCAATTCGTTCTCCGAGGTTAATTGTTATCCGAAACATGTCGTTATCCGAAATGCAGTTTCCCATAGGAATGAATGGGAAACTGTTTAATCCGTTCTGGAGCCTAGGAAAAAGGCACAGACACCTGGTTTTTTGCTCAAAACTCTTTAAAAAGTGCACTTTAAAGGTACAGGTGCAATTTCACCTGGGATAACTTTTTTACTGATGCATGCTGGAAATTCATTATCTGAGGCAGTCCATAGGGAAAATTCGTTATCCGAGGCAGCCCATAGGAAGATTCGTTATCCAAGGCAGCCCATAGAGAAAATTCGTTCTCCAAAGACCTATACCTAGGCATTGCGATTTGTTATCAGAGGCAGCCCATAGGGAAAATTCGTTAGCCCTATACCCGGAAATTTGCAGTTGTTATCCGAATTATTCATTATCCGGGGCAGTTGTTATCCGAGGTAGCACTGTATTTGTATATTGGATTTTTAAAAAAATCTAATCTCTATTACCGGTATCTATTTCTTTCTTTCTCACTTTACACTTTTTAAGCACCAACCCTTCTTGCTTTTTCTTTATATTGGGAGCTGTGTAACAAGTAAATTTCCCCAATGTGGGATTAATAAAGACTTATCTTATTTTATCTTGAAAAGTAAGTTGCCCAGATATGATGTCTCTTTGGTCCTCTTCTTGCTAGAGTGATTGGGATGCTTCCTGGTGGACGACGCCTGGGCTCCACAGTCAAAAGGGATTGTTTCATCTGCCCCGTTACTTTCTCTTTGACAGCTTTTTTTGGTTTATTTATTTATTCTTGAGGGGGTAGTGGGGGAAAAGAAAGGTTACCAGTGGAAGAGGATGACATCTAGGCCATCAGTAAAGTTTCAAAAATGAATGAATGTGATAATAAGGCACTGTGACAACTGTAGTAAAAATAATAATGCACAGAGAGTGACCACTTCATCGGAAGTGGCAAGAATGATAAGTATTGTGTTTAAGAATGTACCAACTTGGTTAAATGGCAATAGTGTGCTGCTCATCATCTGGAAATAATTAAAAAAGAGACACTTTTGGAAATTGGTCATGGGTTACAGTGAAGGAGGATTTATTTGTAGAGCTGCAATTCTGTGGTCAGTATTATAGGGTATATAAAGGCTTCCATTTTAAAAAAAAACTTAGTTTATTATTATTAATGTTTTGAAGTGATATAAAAAGTATTGGATTAGAACTCATGTTGGGGGTATCATATTGAAGAATATTCTCTTCTTTTTCTTAGTGTTTGTCCCACTTGGTGGTGGGGTCTACTATTCTTGTTTTGGCCCTCCACTTGGCACGGTCATGGGTTAGGGCTAGGTCAGTGCCCACTGATATTGAAGAATATGATGATAAAAATTGGTGGTTCTTAAAAATTGCCACACAAAGAATTAGTTCATCTAGTTTATTAGGCAGACATAGAAACTCAGAGTTATAGGTAATATACAGCAAGAATAAAGCAAGCAAGTATTGCATACAAAACAAAGGTGTTAGTGGGGGTTCCAGTACAGTTTGAATTGGTCCATAGTGCAGACCAAAACTCTGCTGATCTGAACCTGCTGTCCTGGACCAAGGACTAAATGACTTCCCATGATTATATACTCTTCTGTGTGGTTGTATGATCTAAGACTGACGTATTTAGTACGCCCGTACACATGCCCACATGTGCTTTCATGTGCTTGTTCATCAGCTCATGTTCTTGGCCTATAGCCATTTGGCCGTCAAAGCCTAGAATGACCTGACCCTATTTCCTTGTTCAAAGTTGGTTCCTTATTCCTGGCTAACCGCCATGTTGTTGCTCTCAGTAAATTGACACCTCCGCACTGTAAGATAGTGCCAACAGTCTTAGAGGATGGGTCACTGTGACCATAGTCTTGTCTCCTACTTCCTAGCTTGGCTTTATTCTAGCCAACCACAAAATATTTGCTGTTCTTCATAGGCTGGCACCCACACACTTTATCTTTTTTTGTGGTTATGCCAATCGCTTAGTTGTGTCAATGAGACCTTCAGAGAGATGTATCTGACACCCACAGTCGGGTTTAACACTTCAGTATTGTTTATAATAATTTTTGACTTTTCTCAATGATAAAAAGTGGAAATACATGGGGCAATATTTATAAGAAGTTTCTTCTTTTTGCTAGTTATGTCTAGTGAATACACGTCTATTCAGGGAAAGGTTTAGCTGGGTTCAGCATAACTTCGATCCAGGTAATTATAATTAAAACTCCAAACCAAGTTGTCTCTGAATTGAGTTCTCTCGCTGCCCTCCCCCCCCCCCATTTTCTAGCCTCCATTCAGCTATAATGATGGCTGTTCTTTGGGCCACCTCAAACAGTCACCTTCCAGCAGGTATGGAAGAGGGAGAAAGAACCAGGTTATCTTCACATGAGGCTAGGAAATACTGTACAGGTCTTACCCTTCCCTGTATCATACAGCCTGTGAAAAGCAAATGGCTTGAGGATAA
>JAHTLZ010000016.1:26922802-26946545 GCA_023846285.1 Phrynocephalus versicolor | reverse complement strand
CTACTACTACTACTACTACTACTACTACTACTACTACTACTACTACTACTACTACTACTACCTTCCCCCCTACTCTCCCCTCCCCCCATTTTCCATCTGTTTGCCCAGGCTTATGTGCCCTCATTATGTTTTAGTTTTATTAATTAACTTCCCCCCTGCTTGTTTTGGTTTATTTTATATTGTTATATTGCACTGTACCTTAATTGGTTTGCTGTTATTTTTACTTGGTTTTATTTTGCTGTTGCTTATTCTGGGGATTTTTTTTTTGAGTCACCATGTCCGCAGGGACTGCTATCCCAGTTGTGTCGGATCATGGGTGATACGCTTGTAGTTGGGGGGGTTAGTCGGATAAGAAGAACTCAGTCCAGGCAACTAGGGCCTGTCCCCCGTTCTGATCCCCCAACTCACTGCCACGTATCTCGGAACCATCCTGCCAGCGCCTCTGACCTGTCCTGTCTCCTGATGAATGCCAGGTTGGTCCACAATAAGATCCCCATCCTTTATGATGCCATCTGAGATGGGAAGGCCGACCTGGCCTGTATCACCGAGACCTGGGTGGGAGCAGAGGGGGGAGCTTCGCTCACCCAGCTATGCCCCCTGGGTTTCTGGTTCAGGGCGTAGGCAGGTCGGAGGGTCGTAAGGGGGGGCGGGGCCGCCATTGTTTATAGGGCATCTCTTTCTGTCAGGAGATACTTGACACTGGTGAGTCCGGGGTTAGAATGCCTTCATCTATTGGTGGGACAGCGGGACAGATTTGGCATTGTGCTTGGTTACCGTGCTCCCCGCAACTCAGCACAATCCCTACCAGAGCTCACAGAGTTCACCGCGGCTGCACTGTTGAGGTTCCCTTGCCTTCTGGTGGTATGGGACTTCAATGTGCATGCTGGCGATGGGCTTTCAGGTGTGGCTCTGGAATTCATGGAGTCCATGACCTCCATGAACCTGACCCAGCATGTTGTATGCCCCACCCATAGATCTGGGCATACCCTGGACCTGGTGTTTACCTCCACGTCGGAGGATTTTAATCCGAGAGTAGGGGACATTGTCTCCCTGCCTGTGTCATGGTCAGACCATCATCTGCTGTCTTTTCCCCTATCGATTGCTGCCCTGCCCTGCAGGAAACCTCAGCCACTTGTTTGGGCCTGTCCCTGGAGACTTCTGGACCCTGCTCGGTTCCAAGAGGCCTTCGGGGAGCTTCCTGGCAGTTTGGCTGACCATCCGTCCAAAGCTGTGGTGGACCAATGGTTTGAGGATGTCTCCAGGGCTGTCGACCGGATCGCCCCTAGGTGCCTTCTCCGTTGCAGAGCTCGCCCTTCGCTGTGGTATACATCGGAGTTGAGAGCAATGAAGCAAGAGTGGAGAAGGCTGGAGAGCAGCTGGAGGACGGACCGGACAACGTTTAATAAGGCTGCAGTTACAATCCAGACTAGGCGCTATGTTCGGGTGATCAGGGAGGCCAAAACATCTTTTTACTCCCTGATAATTAGTGAGGCCTCGAACCGCCAGGTGGAATTATTCCGTGTGGTTCACAACCTCACTAATCCTGGTCTGGTAAGGCCTCCTCCTACTGAGTTCAGTAGTGAGACTTTTGCAGCCTTCTTTAGAAGTAAAATAGAGGCCATCCATGCCGGTCTTGACTCCGGTTGCCTTAATCTATCCTCAGCATCTCCCAATGCTGCACCCCCTCAGTCTCCTCAATTGGTCGAATTTGGGCCTCTCTCCTCGCTTGAGGCCTCCAGGGCCCTGGCCCATTGCTGGCCTGCATCCTCCCCCTTCGATCCTTGCCCATCCTGGCTCATAAAAGCTGCTGGTGGGAGCATGCCTGAATGGGCTTCAATTATTTCCACTGCCTCCTTCAGGGAAGGGATTTTCCCCTCTCGCCTGAAGGAGACGGTGGTGAAGCCCATTCTTAAAAAACCTGGCCTGGAATCGGATGAATTGGCAAACTACCGTCCAATCACCAATGTTCCCTTCATGGGCAAGGTTATCGAGAGGGTGGCTGCTGTCCGGCTCCAGTCGTTCCTGGAGAGAGAACGGGTTCTTGATCCATTCCAGTCTGAGTTTAGGCCGGGTCGGGGGACTAAGACAGTCTTGGTCGCACTGCAAGATGACTTCTTCCGGGGGGCCGACAGGGGTAGCTCTACCTTGTTGGTCCTTCTGGATTTGTCAGAGGCCTTCAATACCATTGACCACGATATCCTGCTGGACCGGCTCTCCGAGATAGGTATTGGAGGCACTGCTCTCACTTGGTTCTGATCCTTCTTGGAGGACCGTCCCCAGCATGTGCAGCATGGGGGGGGGGTGTCTGCCCCGTGGATACTCCCTTGTGGGGATCCGCAGGGGTCATCCCTCTCTCCCATGCTGGTCAACAACTATGTGAGGCCGCTGGCAGAGGTCATAAGGAGATTTGGAGTCTGCTGCCATCAGTAAGCTGATGACACACAGCTCTATCTCTCCTTTTCCACCTCTGCAGTTGAGGCTGTCCAGACCCTCGACCAGTGCCTGGATGCAGTCATGGCATGGACCAAGGCCAACAGACTCAAACTCAACCCCAAGAAGACTGAGATTATATGTTCTTTGGGACTTCCCCTTCTAGATACGGAGGCCCTCTCCCCAGTCTGGAGGGCGTTTCCCTCCAGCTGGAGGACAGTGTCTGGAATCTGGGCGTGGTCCTGGACCCGGCTCTTACTATGAAGGCCCAGGTGGCCACCGTGTCTAGGACTGCTTTTTTACATCTTCGACAAATTGCCCAGATTTGCCCATACCTTGACGGGGACTCCCTGAGAACAGTTGTGCAAGTGTTGGTGATCTCGAGAATAGATTACTGCAATGCTCTCTACATGGGGTTGCCCTTGACTCTCCTTCGGCGACTGCAGCGGGTGCAAAATGTGGCAGCCAGACTGGTGGCTGGTGTGCGTCGACATGACCAAATCACCCCAGTACTGGCTCGCCTGCATTGGTTACCCGTTGTGTCCCGAATTAGATTCAAGGTCTTGGTTTTAATTTATAAAACCCTCCATGGCCTGGGACCTGACTACCTGGCAGAGCGGATCCCCCGGTGGTCAACTTTGGCCCGACCAACTAGAGTGTTGCGTGCGAGCTCGCTGCAGGTGGTCACGCCCAGGGAGGCTCGAAAAACGTCTACTCATAGCCGAGCCTTCTTTGTGGCTGGCCCTACACTATGGAACCATCTCCCTAGCGAAGTGCACCTTCCACAGTCCCTGCCAGCCTTCAGGAAAGCTTTAAAGACCTTGCTTTTCCGGGAAGCGTTTGGTGACTCTTAATTAATTAATTCATCCCTCCATCCCTCCATTCATCCATCCCACCATCCATTCATCCATCCATTTTATTTATTTATTTTATGATGGTGGGTGTGAGCAAATTTGAGCACGTCACCCCAGTTCACATCCACGGGTTGCCTCTTCCATCCTAGATCAGTTCAAGGTTTTGACAGTGACATACAAGCCTTCCACAGTTTGAGCCCGTGTTAATTGTTGGAGCATCTTCCCTTAACATCATCTGCCCAGCCCTACAAGAGGGAGGGCCTCCTTTGTGGTGGCTCCAACCCTACAGAACCAACTTCCAGAGGAACCTCCAGCAAGCTCCCTCCATGTTGATATTTAGGAGGCAATTTAAGATGCTGCTTTTTAGGGAGGCTTCTACACCAGCCCTAGCTGATTGTTTCCCCTCCCTTTTCCTCCGTCTGCTCTGGTTTTATATGATTGTTCTGTGCTATTTGTTTTTAAGAATTAATTATAGTGCTTGCAGTCTTCTTGATGTCACGGAACTATAGTTCCCACCATCCTGACCAATGGTTACACAGGCAAGACTATTCTGATTAGTAATCCAACAATATCTTGAGACTGGAGTTTCTATGCCCTTGGCCCAAGATACAGTGCCACCTATTAAAGGTTCATAGTTGGCAACAGCTTCCGTTTCTTTCTAAACTATCACTGGACCCAGACTTCATTTTTATAGCCGGAAAGCATTTATTCTGAGGATGAGTAAAGATCAGAATGACCGATTTTCAGATGAGCCCAACCTGAACTTTGACTGAAGGCATTAATCTAGAGACGTCTCCTGATTTGAACAGAAAGCAAATCCAGATATATAAGAGGGTTATCTTCTGCAGGATCTGTTGCAGTGTCTGTGTCGGGTTTGATCTAGTCCCACCATACAGGGAAACTTGCTAGAAGTACTCATGCTCTAGAAAAGTTGAAGGAAAGTAGGCACAGGTAGAGACAGAGCAGGCAGCTCCTGCTGGGTTCACAGAAGCATTACATTGCAGTGGCCGAAATCATATTATGTAAATTACATATGTGGAGAGGTGAAAGCATCACTGGCATGGGGAGATATTCAGTAATTAAAGACTTCCTCCTTCTTCCCCGCAGCTTGTTTGACTTGCAAGTACATAAGAACATAAGAACATAAGAACATAAGAAGAGCCATGCTGGATCAGGCCAAAGGCCCATCTAGTCCAGCTTCCTGTATCTCACAGTGGCCCCACCAAATGTGTCTGGGAGTGTCTCCCTGCATCTGGTCCTTGAAGTACCCTGATTCCACATCTCCATCATGGTTTGTAACCTGTGATGGACTTTTCCCCCAGGAATCTGTCCAGTCCCCTTGTGAAGGCATCCAGGCCAGATGCCATCACCACATCTTGTGGCAGAGAGTTCCATACACTAACAACAATGAAAGTACTCCATAATGAAAGTACTCCATTTCATTATGTGGAAACTAGGGGACACAAGGAGGAAGTCTTTAATTACTGAAAATCTTCCCCTGAGAATGATGTCATTAGCTTTCCACAGGTGTAAACATATGGAAAGCTCAGTGGTTTAGCCATCTGGCCATGGAGCCCAGCAATTGGGAGTCTCATTCCTCATGGTGCCTCCTTGACAAGAGTTGGACTTAATGATCCCTCTGGTCCCTTCCAGCTGTGCAGTTCTGAGGTTGTTGTTGTTGCTATATGCAACAAGATTACAGGATTTTGGCCCCTGTTTGATTTTTTTCTTACACAAACAACCTTTTCTCCTCTAGAGGCTGTTCCAGGTGTCACATTTATTGGTTCTGCCTTGAGTTCTGCACTGCCATCAGCAATACTTTTCCCGTTCCTCTTGTCACACTTAATACAGCAGTTTTCCCCATGGCTTTCTATTCTTTTTAATCTCTCCTGAAAGTGTGCTTTATTTTTCAGTGTTGCTTTGTTCCACGGGTGGAGCGTATATCTGTGGGAGTTCCGATTTAAAGCAGATGTCTGGTGAGAGCCTCCCTCCGGGAAGCTATCAATTAGCACTTGCAAAAAGCTCCGAAAAGCTCCAGAAAAGGGTCTCCAACAGAGAAGTAGGGGTACCCTAAAGGGTTTTTATGATTTCCTAAACTGAGATTGCTTATTAAGGGGAAGTTTGGACACAAATCCCGCTAAAGCCTTTCCTACATGACAAAGTGAAGGCTGAGCAGGCTTTTTTTTTTTTTTGGCTCCTTTGGGGATAACTGTGATACATAATTTACTAATCATGAATATGCTGTGCTGGCTGGGGGGGGGGTCATGGGTGTGGGAGTCCACGAAGCAGCTTACTCTATTTCCAAAGATGCAACATGGCAAACTATGATGTCACACTCAGCCTGGTGGATGCCATCCTTGATTTTTCATTCAGCAACAGGAGAATAGCCAAGAAAGGTTTGTTTATGTAACAGCCTCTTCAAAACAAGTTGACGATGGGGGGGCTTACTGAAGAATGCAGCCTTGGCAACAGAGGGATGCTTGCGGGATCAGGGTCAGGCATGCAGGCTGCTGGGCTTTGGAGCCTTGATCCTGGCAGCTTACTTATAAGCTCTTATCCCCCTACCATCCTTCATTTCCCTTATCCAGCACTCTTTCTGCCTCAGAGACAGCACATCCACAAGGGAGCCAGAAGGACTGTTTCCCAATCCTGCACTAGTCCAGAGCTTCTGTTTCAGCTCTTCCTTGATCTGAGGACAATGTTATGTCTGCTCTTAAACAGCTGCATTTTCCACTGAAGTGGCCAAGTGAGGAGAGGCAAATGTGAGTGATGATAACCAGTTTTCTTGCTTTTGGGAGTGGTTGGGAAAGTTTTTTTTTTTTTTGGGGGGGGGGGGGGGACTACTGTTCCCGGGATCTGGAACCAGTGTGAACATTGGCTGTCCTGGCTGTAGGAAATTTGCCGGTGTAGTTACTGGCCAATAACAGGATCTGAGGATCCAAAAATTGACCAAAAATTGACCAAAAATAGTCAAGTTACAAATTTCATGTTTAAGGCCATGTGACCATGAATTGTTCAATCACGGGAAATGCCAGATCCTAGAATCTAACCATCTGTGGGATCACTGCTGTCCTGGTTGTGGGATTCTGGATGTGTAAAGGGGTGTTGTGGCTCAGTGTGCTAGAGCACTGAAACTGTCGGCTGCCAAGTCGGCAGTTCGGCGGTTCAAATCCTGGGTGCCACACAGTGGAGCGAACTCCTGCTGTTAACCCTAGCTCCTGCCAACCTAGCAGTTTGAAAGCATGTAAATGCAAGTAGATAAATAGGTACCGCTGTAAACAGCAGGAAGGTAAACAGTGTTCTGTGCACAGAAATGCATTCAGCCATGCCAGCCACATGGCCACGGACTTACACAACACTGGCTTTTTGGCTTGGAAACGGAGATGAGCACCACCCCTAGAGTCGGAGACAACTAGCGCGCATGTGCAGGGGGAACCTTTACCTTTACCTTTAATGCTTAAATAGTAACTTTTCCCATCCCTGAAATGATGTGTATCCAAAGTACATATTTACTGAGTTTTCTTCTATTGCGTGGGTAGGAGCCTAATCGTGCAAAAGAGAAATACACAAGGGAAGAAATGAAAAGAGACCATAAACCTCGAAGGGCAGTCATCTATGCAAATCGTTGTGGGACAAAATAAAACATTTATGTTTGCTGCTTATTTAGTGCTGCAAAAGCAGGAAGATGGGTGGCCAATTCCAACTCTTGGAAGGGAAAAGCCCTTGGTTGGTAGGTTGTATTTTATTTAATGAGTCACATGTACATTTAAAACTTAAGGTTTGTATTAAAAATCGCACTTGATTTCTCTCACCTTTTGACGGGTACTGTTTCACTCATCAGTCAAGTGGGAGAGTCAAACCAACTGGTCTAAGAAGTATCCAAATTGTCCTTGTGACTTGGGTTAGCTGAGGGAGTCCAAGGGTGTGGTTACATTTTTCACTGCCTGAAGAGTGTTTTGACATTATCTGTTCCCTGCAGTCACATAATGTATGGAGAAAAATACTCTAGTCTGATTCCCAGTTCCTACCCAAATGGGATCTTTTGGTCTACCTGCAGGGCTACTGTTGTGTAGTTGGGAGGATAGGCCGCCGTGATTCCCTGATGGATAGAATGGTCCTCTTAAGGGGAATTACTCTCTGCAAAGCAACACTTTCCAACGTGATCCGTGATCCGGTGTGCATCTTTCCAGCTGTCTAACTGCACCAAAAGGCTGGTTGGGTCAAGGATAGACCACAATGGTGTGTGGTCTGTTCAGTATCAATGATACTGAGCTGCCAATCCCATCAGCTGTAGCCCTTGTGCCCAATGTTGAAGGGTGCTGCGGGTTGTGGCATTTAATATCTAGAAGGCTAAACATGATCTGTTTTTGTTGTTGGGGAAGAAAATAGCACTCATTGACTGGACCATGTTTGCTGCTCCATATCAACTATAGAAGTTATCTTGTTGTCAGCCCCACTCGACACACTGGTGATTTGGAATAGTCCATAGACAAGTAGCAGATAGCAGTAACCCGTACAAGGTTTATCTCCTCTCTGTAGGAGTGATCAAGTGGGAATGGTTTCTGGGCTGACTTCAGGGTCTCATATTTCTGTCAACCACATAATTAGTCTGCCAGGTCCCCTTATCCACTTCGGCTACCTTCATGTAACAAGAAGATACAGATAAATCCCACAGTTTTCCCCATGGAAGTGGACAGCTCCAGTTGCATGGAGGAGACACTCCAGAGAGACCTGCCTCTGCTCAAAATTATACTTAATTGCACTATTTCTAGGTGCCTTTAAAAATACATTTCCATTAGTAATTAGTCCATTAGTCCATTAAAGTCATTACCCATATTTTTCCATCTATAAGACAACCCCCACTTTTCCAACCCAAAATTAGTTTTGCAACTGCACAGTTTTCTCCTTGACTCACTTCCGTGTATAAGACGATACTCAATTGTTAGTTAATCAATTTTAGACAAAATACTGTATAGTCTTATACATGGGGATATAATATATTTATTTAAGAATTCATATAGGACTAGATGGACAAAGTCATTGTTTTGCACTGTCCCATCTAAAAAGTGGTGAACAACCTTGAGTTCTTGTTATTTGCTACAAACAGGTTTTATTTATTTATTTTAAAATATACAATAAAGAGCTGGGCAAAAAACTAACCTGTTGCTATTTCGAGTTGGAGAAATTGTTGTTCAAGCTAAATTAAGAGAAAAAAAATCCATGTAATATTTTAACAAAAATACTGCAAAGGAGGTGTATTTTCGTCTTTGGCAGAAATGGAAAGGCTGAAATTGTCAATGAGTTAATTAAACATAAGAAATCAACAATTAACTCTGTAGCCCTACCCGCTTCCCTTTCTACTAAAAGTCCTCAGCACACTGGAATTCCTATAGGCATCAGAAAATATCCATCTAGATGTGAATTAAGGGGAAAAATTAAAAAGAATTGTAACAAAGGGAGCAAAGTATAAAGCAAGGATATTGGTTCCTAAGGATTTTTGTTTGTTTTAGAAGAAAGTTGTTTCACTCAGAAGGTTCCCTTTTGCCCCCTAGGGGCAGTAGTTGATTTTTTTGAGATGCTTGGAGGGGCTGCCAACACAGAGTCTACTTCCCAAATTTTTAAATTCTCTATAGGTTTAGCCACTAGGGAGCATAAGGGTTTTTTTTTTACTCAGGTTATTAATTTTTTTCTAATAAAATGTTTTTTGAAGGCTAGTGAGTACAGGCATACCTCAGTTTGAGAAATTAATGCGTTCTCTGGCACATAAACAGGAAATGCAAGAGGGCACAATGCATCCTGGGTATTTTTTCACAATGTATTATGAAAAGGTTTTGTAAACTGGGGTATTGTGATTTTTTTTTGTAAACCGAGGCATTATTTTCAATGGATTTGCTTTTGTGAACAGAGAATTATGTTAATAAGCATTCGTAAACTGAGGTATGCCTGTATAGTCTCTTGTGGTCAAGGACAAGTGTGTGTAACTCCTGGACTCTTGAAAGTTGTCTAACCCTACTTTTGAGTATAAAGAAGAACAAAACATTAAAAATGTCCAGGCAGAATAAAGCTGCCAATGAAAGCTGAAATGTTCAGCATGGTGATTTCATCAGATGCATCTCTCATCACTTGCAAGATGAGCTGAGTTTAGTTTGCATGCAAGATAGTAAGTAGTTCAGAATTTCCTCTCAAGATCTTTGGCTTTCGCTATGGCAGCCTCCTGTGCAGTAGCAGCTCTCTTTGAATAAACAGATAACTATTAAACTTGGAACAACCCATTATAAAGGGTCCCTAGAGAAACTTTTAGAGACAGCTGTTTAATTTAAACCTGACTGTTTAAGTATGTGCTCTTTCATCTCACTGCCTGGATGTAAAATAAAATAAGGGAGGAAAACAGAGAGAGAAACCAACTGTCTTGTAATTTCTCAGTCCCTTGCAACACTGGGTCATGTCAAAAGGACAAATCGTTACATATGCCTTGCCTATACTTATTTCTTTTTCTTTTTAAATAACAGATTATTTACGGAAGGCAAGCTTGGTTTATTGGACTAAAAATCTCCAATTCTAGAGTATCAAAACATTGCTAAAAATAAACATGGAAATTCTGTTTCTTTTTTTGTGTAGAAGTGCCTTTGATGAAACCATGCTCTCTGCTGAGAACTGAAGGCAAAAAAGTTGGGATTATTCAGTGAAATGCATTGTTTGTAAAGGAAGGGTGGGTTTGCTGAGATTATTTCACAGATGAGACATTTTTCGGCACATTTTACCAGATGGCTAAATAGAGCCTCTATCAGTACCGCAATACAGTAGTAGATACTTGAGTGCTCATAAACTCTGTTGACACAAAATATATAAAGTATCAGTTTTGTTACATGGAAAGCTGTGTCTATCTAAACAATTGACAAAATCAGGCTTTAAAATATGCTGTGTATGGGTCATAGATCATAGAATCATAGAATAGTGAAATTGGAAGGGGTCTATAAGGGCATTAATTACTCCCCCACTCCATGCAGGAATACAAATCAAAGGATATCTGCCACATGGTTGTCCAAATTTCTCTTGAATGCCTCCAGTGTTGGAGCACTCATCATCTCTCCAAGTATGGTAATTGGTTCCCTTTGCCATACTGCTCTATAATTGGTTCCATTGCCATACTTGCTGTAGAGGTCAAATTAGACAATGTGCCTAGCAGGTGCACCCTCAAGTTATGAAAGATATATGTCACAGCAGTGGGTCTCACATTTAAGCTTGCTTTGATCTGTGATTGACCATTGGAAAGCAAACATGGGCCTAGGTGTGATGTTCAAGGCACATATCCATGGGGAGAGCTCATCACTGGAGGGAACACAGGTTAATGGGAGGAAATAGGCATTCTTTTTAATGTCTAGCTGGACTTTGCATGTATGTTTTATTTTATTTATTTAGTTATTTCTATGCCTTTTTCACAATTAAGGGATCAAATAATCATACATTATTAAAAAGCACAACAAAAGAACTAAATCCACAATACATTTTGACAATATATATAATTAAACAAGCTCAGTGTTAAAACAATTAGTTAAAACAGTGAAAACATATTTTAAACACATTAAAATATAAATAATAGAATAATATACAGCACACAAGATCAGAACTGTAAAGCCTGTCTTTAACTTATTCATTCATTCATTCATTCATTCATTCAGTCAGTCAGTCAGTCAGTCAGTGAGTCAGCATTATTAGATACACAAGACTAAAACACATTAACAAATTATATAATATTTACAAGTAATAGAAAACAGACTGAAATTCAAATTACAATTAGGAATGAGTTCTTAATTGGATTACTGCAGTCATTTGATCATCTGTTTTCTTATTGTGCAGGCCATTACACAGAATTTTGCAACCTTTGCTGCAATCTCTCTTGAGGAATCAGTGAGGAGAAAAGAGATATAGAACGTATCAGGTCTACAAGGATCATGTTGTAAAACTGGGGAATTAAGTAGATTGTGTTGATCTCTATAAAATGTGCAGCACAACAGGACATGTTTCATAGTTTCCACCATACCAGTGGCAAGGACAAAAACGCTGGTCATAAGGCATGAATTTCTTCTCTCTAAAAACACTGAAGGCAGAGCATTGAAACAGGTCAGGGTAAATGTCTGGGGAGTTCTAAATTACAATCCAATGGGATAAAGACCTGATTCCTAGCCACTGAGTAACATGGGACCTCTGTTCTGTCAAGTGGGAGGACTGGATTCTACATCTGCTTCCTAACAATCTCTTTGGCTTTCATAAACCTCCAATGTAATAGGGCAGGAGGGGATGACCCAAGGATAGCATTTTCCCCTCTTGCCCAGCCTGAGGGTGGTAATCTATTAAAATTATAGGTGCTGAACTATTAAGATTGTGCTTTAACTTCAGCCAAATGCTGTACTGACTTTTTTGAAACCAAGTACTTGCTTCAAGTTAGACCATTCTGGTGTGCAGTGGAAATACTGTGTGGTACATCAAATACAGTTATCAAGAATTTACACAAGTTGGGCCAGTTCCTTGCCTTAAAAGACTTTTAGTACAGATGGCATGTAAGAGCCCCTTTTTGAAAAGAAGAATCTCAGGACTTCCAATTCTGGTTACACCACAGCAAGACAACTTTATCAAGTTGAATTCCTCCAGATAAAAGGGAGCCTAAGAAGGCAAAGAGAGGCAGCGTGGCTAGCTTATTTGGTCCAGGAAAATGTCTTATTTCCCACTACAGGAAGACCAGATGCCATCAACTAAGTTGATGATGATGGCATGAGCTGTTGGCACCAGAGAAGTGTAAAAAGCTGTAAATATTTGGCATGTCATGAGTAAAACTGCATTAATCCCTCTATCTCTCTCTGCAAACATCTTGGGGATATTTGGAATTCTTTCTTCAAACAAGCAGTAACCACCACCACCCCTTGTAGAATAGTGGCTTTCGACAAAGGGGTGTGAATGTGTGGAAAGATGGAGCTATCTGAAGAAATGATCTCCCCTACACTTGTTTTACAAATTTGCCTTTTTGCCTATTGCTTTCCTGGGCTAGTACAGAATTTTTTTAAAGGAAACTTCTTTTAACTTTGTTCTCTTATATGTGGTGGATATAAGCACACAGTTTAAGGGTATTTGTACATGACTCCTAAACTCCGCCGCAAATGGCTACCAGCTCCGGAGCTTACAGTTGTTTCCCCACCAGCTCCAGAGTTTGCAGGAAATTAAGTGCGACCACGCCCACCTAAGCACGTCCCAGCGCACTTTTCATGTACCTGCTCTTGGAAGGGTAAAATCCCCAGATCCGGATGTAATCTGCTGAGTGCCCGGCTGTCCTCGCTTCTGGTTTTTTTTTTTTTTTTTGCCTCCCGCCCCTTTAAGAGAAGGAATCAGGATGACGACGGGGCCAGTGGATCTTAGGGGTCATCTGAAAAGGCCCTAAGAGGAATGCTTGGAAAGCTGTTTTTCAAAGGAAGGTTTATATGACCTTGGTTGGATTCCAATGTTTTCAAAATAAACTTCTGGACAGTATATGTGCTCCACTTCATTTCCTCCCCCCTTCCCCCCCCCCCAATCCAGCCGCCTGCTTCTACACACCTCCCTTTTGGAAACTGAGTGGCTGAATCTACAATTACAAGTGATATTAACTGATACTAAATTAACTTAACACTAAATTTAGCTTTCATTGTTAAGAAAGCTAAATTTGGTCTTGATCAGGAGATATAACCAGAACAGAGAGCTGATCTTAATTTGCAGACAAATACAATAAGATATTTGTAGGATAAATTTGTGGACAGGCCAAACTTAGAGAGGAGGAAGATACGCACATTTGTTCTATTAGATAGGGATACAGAGGAGAGAAGAGTTTGGGAACTTTCCAGCAGCAAAGCAACTATTAAGATAAAAAAAACAACTTATGAAGATAATAGACCTAGCAGGAAAAGAGAAAATCCAGAAATGGAATTTTTGGCTCAGTGAATCAATTACATACAAAGTTTAATAATAATAATAAAAATAACTTTATTTTTATGCCACCTTTCTCCCCGGAGGGACCTTTATCCTCTGTATTTTGATTGTCTAAAGCTATTAATGGATTGTCATAATATGGGAAATGGAAAACGGAAATGTGAAGACCAACCTGAAATATAAATAAATGTTAATCTGTTAGGTCTTTAAAATAAGTGTGGTAGTTTGGTATAGATAATAACTTTTAATACATAAAAGTGAAATCTGTAGACCAAGATGTAACTCTTTTATAATAGTCCATAAAGTACTAACCTGAATCATAGAAGGCTTTTGAAATTAGGTACCTCTTAGAAGGATAGGTGAATATACCTTGTTGATGACATCTACTATATATATAGTTAGCTAAAATATATCCTAAGTTGTTTAGTTAATTGAAGAATTAAATATCAGGATTGCATACACTGTTAAGACCAGATAGGCTAGTTCAATTTTGTATTTTGCTATCTCTATCTTTTGTTTTAGAAGGAAATATATGTAAGTAAAGATAGATAGAATATGGATGGGATAAAAAGGAAATTAAGTATGAAAGTGTGTTCTTTTAAGTTGGGAAAGGAGATATGAGTTACAATGGGCTGAAATGTTGGGGAAAACTTGTGATTGAATTTGTAACATGACAGGAGACAAGCAACATGTTTGTTTTATTTTGTTTAGTCTAGAAAATAAATTAAAAAAAGAAGAATTTCAGAAGGGCAGTAATAGATCTTTGGGCATTTTCACTGACATGGGTAATGTGAGCACACCGGATGTTTGCTGGGCCCTTACTTTCTATGTCCCATAGACAAGATCTTTCTGCCAGTTACAGAAGTTAGTTGTCTCTTAGGCCTTCAACAAAAGGGGCTCTTCAGTCAAATGGATCATCAACACTATCAACATGTGATAACAGCTGGCTTAGATTTCACTCCCTAAATTGGTTTGAGGCCACTCTGCCAAAGTCACAACCATGTCAACACCTTCCTCAGGGCTGTTCCCCTACCAGACATGGAGCCATCTGGACACCTTCGTGACATTATGTCCTGGACATGAGGACTCACCTGGGCCCGTGTTTTGTAGTGCTTCATCTCAGCACCAGAGGTATATCCTTAGTAGTCAACTGCTGGAGGAGGTGGGGAAAAGGAAACCTGGGCTCCTGACCAGACTAGACAGCTGATGAGAGAGGATTACCCAGGCGGAGCACCAAAGCCTCTGAGATGGGAAGCCAGCTAAGGGGAAGGGAATGTGTGATATCTGTGGTGCTGCACATATGAACTGATACAAAGTGCTACGTCATGCCCATCTCTAGTTGTCACCCTTCCTACAGTGGCATCTGTTCACCTCTTTAAGACATGATCACCCACTGCTATGCATTCAGAGACCACAAAGAAAAAGAGCAGTTTGGTTGCCTGTAACTGGTTCTTCCAGTGGTCATCACACAACCCATCCTCTTCTCCTCTCAGTTACCTCCACTGGACTGAAACTGTATAGAGCAAGATGGAATGGGTGGAGTCCACTCTGTAAGGGGGTGGAGGTCTCACCAAAATGCCTCAACTCATTTCCAAGGGACACACATGGACATTTAGCCTATTGGTGTGAGTTCACAAATGACCACTAGAGGAACTGCACCCATAGGTGAGCAGCCTGTTACAGTGGACCCTTGTATAACAAACGGTTTGTATAACATAAAATTTGTACAACATAAAAAATTCCGGAGATAGGGAAATTTGCTTAACATAATTGCCTATGGGGCAGATCTGTACAACATAAAAATGGGATTACTCCATTTTCAATGTATTCCTATGGGAAATTTGTATAAAGGAAAATTTGCTTAACATAATTTCATTTGGAACGAATTAATTCCTTTATACAAGGTACCACTGTATTTGCTCCTACCAATAATGGATTCACAACTGCTGCGGTATATTGGATGTTGAAATTATGTCTAGATGATTTCTTATGTTTAAGTGTTTCAGACAGCTTTGTATCATGCCAATACTCACTTTCACTCACTTGATGGAAATGAAATCCCTGTTCAGAATGAATAATTTACATTATTTCGTTCAATTATTGCAGTTTAAAACACTAGTCTTTTTAATCTTCTATTATTTGTAATATTGTTTTTAATCATCGGTCTCCTTTACAAAATATGTTACATTTATATTTCACATTAAGAAAGACTGTGGAAAGAAACATGATGAACAACAGATGTCTCATGTAGTCCTTAGCAAGTGAGAAATGATCTCCTAGTGGCAGTATATCTGATATGCTTCACAGAGAAGGACACCAATGCCTACAGCTAGTCATCTATAAATGCCAATTATCATTCGTTCCTCTATGGAGCTGTGAGAGAACTAGAGTTTGGGATATAACAAACCTAGTTAATCAATCTGATTTCAGTGGTATCTGTGCAAAATATAATGCTTATAGCTGTTAATGCTCCAAGGATCTTTCATAAATCAGATTTTCAGAAATATTTCTCAATTCCAGTTTCAGCTGTTTCAGCTATTTCTTATATCAAGTAGTATATAAATTTTAAAATAAATAATTAAATGAGTTGGTCTTTACCATTGGGTTGGATGGTCTTGGTTAAAAAAGGGATAAGTGTTTTCAGAAGTGAAATTTCAAAGAATCACTGAAAAATCTATTGACCTGTTTTTCTTGCACATTCCAAGAGATATTATTTCACTTTTCTTTTAAACATGGCACATTAGCAATATTTTCTTGGATGACTATATCTTGTTGTCAGGGCAGCCCCAAAGAGGCAAAGAAAAATTTTCCTGGAGCAAACAAAGTACTGTCTTAGGGACCACAATACTGAATTAATTTCCATGTTGGCACTGCATGGACAGCCAAATCCCTTCATAATCAGTATTGAATTTTCAAGAGTACACTGGGTCAGAATGCCAGAACCTTGGACTGAGAACTTGAGCAGACTTCAGCTTCGTGCTCAGTTAAATTGGATGCTTGCTCCACCCTGCTGTTATAACAGCATGTCTCTGCTGGTCATTTCAGAAAACGGCTTCAAAAATTTGAAAATGTTGTCAGTGCTCCAAAGTCTTAGAAATAATGTAGGAACTTCCAGAACTCTAAAACCATTTAATATCTCTTCCAGGAACACTGAATGTTGTTTAAATCACAATTAAGAATTCTGTTCTGTCTAGTCAGATTTTATCAGTTCTTGTAGCTTTATGAACATGTTTATTTTCACTGATGATGAATGATGTCTTCTGGATAGTGCTATAAATAATTTGAAAACAATAAATCCTATGCACACTGTACATTTTTGTAGTGCACAAAAACAGGAAAAATAATGCAATATTTAAAATGAAGAACAATTATAATCAACATAAACAAATAATATTTCAATGGGAAGTATGGGCCTGCTTTCGGCTGATAAGATGGTCAATATCTGGTTTCATATTTGTCACTGCTAGTTGTAGCAAGTGATGCAGGTGTTCATCAGTTAGTCTGGATCTGATTGGAGATTTCAGATGTTTCATTCAGGAAAAAGTCTGCTCACAGACATAGGTGCTGCCAAAGATAGTTGCAATTTTGAGTGCATGGTTCCTGAGATTATGATTTGTCTCAGAGAGGAGAGATGCATAGAAATTAGTAAGGCTGCTTGATTTGAATGTGTCTTTCAGAGAGTCACAAGTCTGTAGTTCGGCCAATTTCATTTGGTAAATCAGATCAGCTATTTCAGTATCAACAAAAAATGGGTTCCAGAAAAGCTGTATGTCCTGTTCATGGAGATGAAGCTCTTTAAATCTACTGTAATTTGAAACTCCTTTTGCAACATTTCTAGTATATCCATACACATTTTGTTACTGCTGGTTTTTCTGCCAACAGGTTTTAAGTTGTGGGGAGATGGCAGAGTTTTCTTCCTTTACTTGTTTAATGAGGTGGTCTCATTTTACTTGTCTAGTGAGGAGGGCAGACACTCCCTTCTAGATGGGAAACTCCAAAAGGCGGTGTGTGCGTGTGGACTCCAGAAGGCATTCTCTCTCTCTCTCTCTCTGAAGTAGGAACTCCACCTACTTCACATGTTTCTCATTCTCCTGGACCCCCCCCCCCCCGTCTGCTTCTGCAATGGGATCTCTCCCGGAAATCCCTGCAGACCCCTCTGCCGATTGTGCTATTCCTGCTCCGGTAGACCCCAAGGCCCTTTCTCAAGGCACCCAATCTCTGCCGCGGGGCACCGGTCTCCTCCTGGGGTTGGGCACAACCCCTGTGGGCATCCTGCCCAGCCGCCTCCACCTACATCAGGGCTCAGGGTGCCAGGGCGGAATCTGGAGCGCCTCGCTCTGTCTTGGGGCTGCCTCCTTCCAGGGGTGATGCAAGCTCCTGGAGAGCATCCTGGAGGCCCGAGTTCTCTCCCAACATGGTGCCTTCCCTCCTCTCCAGGACGGTTTAGGATTAAAAGGCTTGGCCTGGGCCGGGGGCTGGACGTCTCTCTGTGTGTTCCTCCATCTCTCGCAGCTGCCGGGCTTTCACCTTTGGCTTCTGGGCTTTCTGCCTTTCTGCCTCTACCCTCTCTGCTGGGGCCTCCTCCTCCACCCTCTGCTTTAAGAAGCCTCATGGTGCAGTGGTTAAATGCCTGTACTGCAGCTAAAACTGTGCTCACGATCTTGGGTTCAGTCCCAGGTAGCAGGCTCATGGTTGACTCAGGGCGTTTATACACGACCCCTAAACTCCGCAGCAAATGGCTGCAAGCTCCGGAGCTTAAAAATGTTTCCCCACCAGCTCCGGAGTTTACAGGCAATTAAGTGCGACCACGCCCACTTTAGCGCGTCCCAGCGCACCTTTCGAGTACCTGCTCTCTGGAGGTGAAAATTATTTGATGCGGTGCAACGATAGCGAGTGCGGGGCTCTCCTCGCTTCTGTTTGCTGTTTTTTGGCTCCCGCCCCTTTAAGAGCTACTTAAGAGCTACTGGAATGTTGCTGGGGCAAGAGCCGGCAGGAGCGAGAGGCAGAAGGAGGTGAGCCACGGTCTTTCTTCCTTTGTTTTCTCCCTCCCCTCACACAGCTGACAGCCAGGAAGTGCGGAGGGGGTGGGAACACAGGAAGAGCGACAAGCCCCTAAGATCTCTGGTCCGAATTTAAGTGGCCAGCGGATCTTAGGGGTCGTGTAAAAGTGCCCTCAGGCTTCCATCCTTCTGAAGTCAGTTAAATGAGTGCCCAGCTTGTTGTGTGGGGGGGGAGGGCAATGTCTAGCCTGCACAATTAAATTTTAATCCATCCAGAGAGTACTTGAAGTACTATGGGACAGTATATAAGCAGAACACTTTGCTTTCTTCTTGGTGCCACTTGAGTGTTTGGCTCAAGGGGGGCAAGTGGGGGGTTCTGCAATGGCCAGAAGACTGGATTCAGGATTCTGGCGGGCTGGATGTGGCCCACAGGCTTTAGTTTGAAGACCCCTGGTCTATATTAACAACCTAGGAGCTCGTCTTTTGTAAATTTAATGTTCTTTAATTTTCTATTAAAATCAATCTGCTATTCCACGAAAAATATATTTTTCTCCTCATGTAGTTGAGCTGGAAGGTTGGATTATGCCATAATCCCTGGTGTTTACTCAGAAAGTCCCGGGACATTGACCTTGTGAACCTTGGCTCCACTACACCACTGGTTTGGAAGAAAGTTGCAAGCCTGTTGCACTGTGTCATAAAGGGAGGGGCATGACATGAATATTGATCTTTTCCAGTCACTGGAAGTAACACATGAAAAATAGCATCTTTACTAATGGCTTCTTACTTTTTTGAGCAACGAGGATCAGTCTTGCTGCTTCCAAATATTTTAATAAAAAGGAAGCAAATGCCAGGGTATTTTAATGATGGCTTACTGACTCTTGCAGAAATGTCACTATTGAGAAGGGTGCCATTTTTTTAGTTATTTTTGTTGTAGAAAATAAAAAGAATTGCCACCGTCTTGCTATACTACACCCTCTGGCAGGATGCCCTGTTTGCATCCGCTCTCATGTGGTCACATGACAGTTTCCCCACGAAAGATGCCATTTGCCTACACAGCTACCTTTGCATATGCAGTTAATTATCAGAGTTCTGGTCATTGCAGGCAATATGTCAATAATATGGCTTGTGAAAAGTTGGATCTAAAGGGGAATGCATTATACAGTATTTACAGTGACCATTCTGAGCTCTTCTCTTTTTGGTTACTTACAGCAAGCAACTGCAGTTCTGGGGACACAAGGCTCTCCTCTGATACTTCTTTAGAGAATGTCCATTGGTGGACAGGAATAGCATTTACCCTGTTCTTTGGCAGTGGGCTGTTATGTGTGATCCAAGCAGCCATAAACCCACTCATTCAGAACTGGGCAGACCTCAGTAGCAATTCTACAGTGGTTTTGATGTGCATGAGCCTGTCGGCTTCCACCAACCTCCAGTGTCCACTACAGTGACAACAGCTGTAGTGGTTGATTTGTAGATGACATACATCACTTGCTTTTGGGGGGGGGGTTGGGGAAGTTGGGTGTCATCCCCACCTGATTTTTAGACACTTGTTTGGTCTGATAATGGTCATGTCCTCTGTTTTTTCCTTCTCATAATTTGGAACCTCCTGGTTGTATCTAGAGGAAATATTGGGTGGCTGCTTGGGCATCACCAGAAAAAAGGAAAGGCATTCGAAAACAGGACTACAAGCTACATAGATGGGCATAAAACTTGCATGTAGTACTTTATGTGTGAAGATTCGCATTTAGAAATGATGACTGCAAACCTGTGTACTTGCTCCCTGTCTGCTGCCCTGGTGTTAACAGGGAGTGTCTGTCCCCTGCCTCCTCCTCCTTAGGTTCTTAATCTGTAAATTGGACCTGCATCAAATGGTTTTTGCTGCAGATCATATCTTCAAGCCTAGAGTTGTTCTCTATAAAGGAGGACTTATGGCTAGCCTATTTGGAAGGTGTTGACAGCTGATACATTTAGTCTGTTGGGTTGTTCCTCTGTCCATATTCTTTTACTTATGAGAAAATACATACCGTATTAACACTGTGAACTTTTTTGGGAGCCCTTCTGGTGCATCAAAACAGTATAAACATTAAAGAATAACATTTGGGACCCTACTGAGCTGCCGCTGAAAAGTCCCACTGGTGTAGCAACAGAGGATTGCACTATTGCATACACAGGGTCTACCATAACTTCAGGAACATTTCCAGGATGACCCAAAGCTGCCTAATGGTATGTGAGTATCACATGCTTACCCAACATTGACCACTACAGCACAGTGTGTTTGCCTTTGTGTTTTGAGGTAGTAATTTATTTATTTATTTATTTATTTATTTATTTATTTATTTATTTATTTTATCGGCTTATATCCCGCCCATCTTCCCTAGCGGGAACTCTGGGCGGCTAACAATATTAAAAACGCATAAAATAAGAAGAAGAAGAAAAAAACACCGAGCAGTAAAGTGGCGGAGGGCAGGATGGCGGCAAATAGCATAGAGGAGGGAGGAAGGAAAGGAGGGGGGGAAAAAAGAACTAACTAATAAGGTCACCAAAGGCCTCTTTGAAGAGGAAGGTCTTCAAGGCCTTCTTAAAAGCAGGCAGGGACTCCAGCAGGCGCAGCTCACTAGGGAGATGGTTCCAGAGAGAAGGCCCCACCACAGAGAAGGCGCGGTTTCGCGTACCCGTTTTCCGCGCCTCTCTGGGTGTGGCCACTCTCAGTGAGCGCGCCTGCGACGATCTCGTGGGTCTGGATCCGGATGCCCTCTGGGAGATGCGCTCCGCCAGGTACTCTGGTCCCAAGCCATGGAGGGCTTTGAAAATCAAAACCAAGACCTTGAACCTAATCCAGAAGACAACGGGAAGCCAATGCAGGCGGACCAGGACTGGGGTGATGTGCTCGTATCTACGGGCACCCACCACCAGCCTGGCCGCCGCATTTTGCACCCGCTGTAGCCTCTGGACCAAGGTCAAGGGCAACCCCACGTAGAGGGCATTGCAATAGTCGATCCTCGAGATCACCAGGGCCTGCACAACTGTCCTCAGGGAGGACTCATCAAGGTACTGGCGGATCTGTGTGATCCTGCGGAGATGGAAAAAAGCGGCCCTGGAGACGGCCATCACCTGGGCTTCCAGGGAGAGGGCCGAGTCCAGGACCACGCCCAGATTCCTGGCCCTGTCTGTAGGCTGGAGGGAAATACCCCCCAGACTAGGGAGGGGGCCATTGTACCGAGATGAGGGCGTCCCGAAGAACAGAACCTCCGTCATCTCCGGATTGAGCTTGAGCCGGTTATCTCTGGTTTCTTAAGAGTGGGTTTCACCACGGTCTCCTTCAAGCGGGAAGGGAAGCATCCCTCTCGAAAGGAGGCCGTGGCAATACATTTTGTATCAGGGAAGGGTGGTGGTGGTGGTTTCAAGCTGTTTCCTAACTCTTTTTGAGCCACAACCCCCTTTTATAACAGCCAAGTAACCTGCAATCCCCTTTTCACTTTTGATTTTAAAAAAGGCATTTGTAATGGGGTATAAAGTCATCCCTTGTCATAAGAGTAAAGGGTTCTCCTTCCTTCACAGGGCCTGTTTCTCATAAATGCACCTGCACAGTAACTTTGAAATTATTCTCTGAAAGGTCAAGGCAGAAATTATCTAGGATTTCCCCCTCCAGGTCAGGAAAAGCTGCTCCAGAGCAGGGGTGGGGAACCTTTGGCCCTCCAGATGTTTCAGACGTCAACTCCCAGAATTCTTAGGTTGTCTGTCAATGATAAAGGACTGTGGGAGTTGCGGTCCAAAACATTTGGAGGGCCAAAGTTTCCTCACTCCTTCGCTAGAGCAATGACCAGCAGCCATAAGTAAGCTATGGCATATTAGTCCTGATCAGGGAGAGGGGTTTTACATTAGAAAAAAAGAGGAAATTGGGTTTATCTAGGAATCTTACACATGCAGGTCAGCATCCCTGTTTGTTATAAGAGTTCTACTTGCTTAACTGTCTGTTTATTAGTTGGCATCCAGTGTTGCTCAGTCAGTCGGTTCCAGGCCACAAGCATTGTTATTCGTAGTCATTGCCAGTGCTGCTGAGGGAGAGAGCTGGGTCTTGTCAGGTGAGGAGAATTGTCCAGCTTCCCACCACCTTATATTTCTCCTCGGAGCTTTCCTCCCCGCTCTCCAAACAAAGCACACAGAGCTGGCTGTGGAATTGGACCTGACCCATGAGCATGAAATCTGCTTGTGGTAAAAAAAATTGGCTCTTGAGGAGCATGTGGCTTGCACTAGTGAAGCCTCAAGGCTCTATATTCTGCTCCGCATTTGCCACTTGGATTTCCTTTGTCTCCTGGCTTCTGTTATGCCACTCCCAAGGTGGCTTCCAGCGCCAAGGAAGGAAGGAAGAGAAAATGAGGGGTTGGGGCTGGAGGGCTGGTGAATGCTCAAGACTGCGGCTTAGCTATTGTTAGTGGGAAGGCTTTGGGGATTAAAAAGCAGGAGTAGAAATCTGGACGTCTGTTGCCTATTTTACTTTATTAGGACATGCTGTTGCAACTTTAAAAAACAGAAAGAAAAATAGCAAGAAGTTAGGTTTGTTCTTAGCTTTGGGGGTGGTGGTCTGCCATTTTTATAAGACACACAGGGAAGCGCGAAATACTGAGTAGGACCCAGGGAACGTTTTTAAAAAGTGCAGCCTATATGACAGGAGAACTCGTGCCCTTAGGAAGAGAGAGGCAGTCGTTTTTTAAGTGTCAAGTTGCAAGTGGTTTTAATTTATGAGTTTTGTGTCAGAGAGAGGAATAGAGGGAAGGTGTCTGTAGAATTTTTCAGCCTCACGTGCCAAAAATAAATAACCCATTTGGCCTTCAATGCACTACAACTTCCCCTGGGAACATTTGGGGCAGGGAGGTGCAATGTGACGTCCTCTTTCAGAGATCTTAGGACGGTCTTGCTTTGCAGACAGAGGGGCAAGAACAAAGGTGAATATGGCCACGTGTTTTATGAACTGCAAAGGTGCAGCTGACCAATGCAAAGCTATTCCCTGGGTATCGCTGCATAAGGTGTAAGGGCCTATCCAGAGTGGCATATCAAATGGTATATGGATGGCTGTTGGTACAGTTTGTTTTGAATCAAAATATGGTATCTTTATGTATTCCCACTAGTTCAGTCTATTCTGCCTCTTTAAGAGCTGTTTCACATGTTTCTGGTACTGTATATGTATCCTTTTTGGCCATCCTAATGATTACTGTGTATTAGGTGTGTACAGTTAGTATGTACTGAAATGGAGCTATGGATGGCATAATCAGAACTGTGACATTATAGCTGGGTTGTGACATTAATAGGGAGGACAGAGAAATCCCCTCCTATTTATATATATTTCCCCCTTTTTATATATTTTCCTAATTAATGCAACCAATCCTAAGGCCCTGATTGCCCTTGCAATCTGCCACTTTTTTAATTTAATAAGAAAAGAAAAGAAAAGAAAAGAAAAGAAAAGAAAAGAAAAGAAAAGAAAAGAAAAGAAAAGAAAAGAAAAGAAAAGAA
>JAHTLZ010000016.1:26909448-26922792 GCA_023846285.1 Phrynocephalus versicolor | reverse complement strand
AAAAGAAAAGAAAAGAAAAGAAAAGAAAAGAAAAGAAAAGAAAAGAAGGCCACTGTAGCTAGTTGAATAGTGGCAGAGGGAAAAGCCAGGGAAAGAGGCTAGTTGACTCCATGAGTGTTGCCTT
Source organism: Phrynocephalus versicolor (assembly GCA_023846285.1). Taxonomy (NCBI): domain Eukaryota; kingdom Metazoa; phylum Chordata; class Lepidosauria; order Squamata; family Agamidae; genus Phrynocephalus; species Phrynocephalus versicolor. The sequence continues at coordinate 26,922,668 of JAHTLZ010000016.1, read as the reverse complement.
CACAGTTCAGCCCCGGCCGAGTGCCAGCTGAGGAGTAAGGCGAGAAAGTGTGTGTGTGTGTGTGTAACTTTCCTTCCCTCTCCCAAACCTTTATTTCAACATTTCCTCCTTGTGCCAGTACTACTGCTATGAGCTTGTCCCACCGTGGCTGTCTGTTTTCCTTTGAGTAAACTGGGCAACTCAATTCATTTTTCTGTCTATCCCCACTTTTCCAACCCTGAATTGCAGTTTCACAACCTCACAGTAATCTCCTCGGTTTACTTCACCTGTCACCCCCCTCTCAAGAGGTCATCATGCAACGCAACCAGGGCTGTTTCAGTCCCATGACACGGCCTAAACTTGGACTGGACTGGATCCAGGATGCAATCTTCCTCCAGGAACGACTAGAGCCTCACAGCAGCCACTCGCTCCACCACCTTGCCCAGAAAGGGATAGAGATAGACATATCGTTCACAGCCAGGCCAGATATTTTCAGTACGGGTTTAATCACTATCTCCTTCAGGTGATCAGGAAAAACCTGGTCCCTGAAGAAAATGGTGGCAATTAAGGAAACCCATTTGCTTCCCCCTCCCCCCCGGTGCTCTTCATCAGCCAGGATGGGCAAGGGTGAAGCGGAGAAGCCGCCAGCCGGCAATTTTAGAGAAAAACACAGTCTTATACATGGGGAAATACTGTACTTGTGAATGAATCAGGGATTCATTAAATCAGGGACTGAAAGACTGATGTGGACCCTTCTCACAGGGAAGTGAAACTCTCCAGTGTGAACAATCGCTCAAGTGAGAGAAAACTACTGTAGCTTGTAAGAGATACAAACCTTTTGCATTTGAACCAGATTGCTCTGAATTCCCCCCACTGGGACAGGCCCTATGCAGGTTATCCACTAAGTCCAGACTTCCCATACTCTCTCCTCAAATGGACTCCGGCCAGAGCTTGTACAAGTTACTTTTTGGACAGCCAGCTGTCGTTTCAAAAGGTAACTTGTCAAAGCTTTGTTTTGGGGCCATGAGGAGTAGGAGGACTCTCTATCGGAATATGTGATTGCGCAAACAACGGCCTTTGCTGTTACATGAGACCTCCAAGGTCAGCCCACCTGGCTCCTTCAAGGCTGATCTTTAGCAGCCAGTAATAATGATTCCTGACCAAGTGTAACGTCACATCCAGTGCCAGGAATGAGGCTTTCAAGATGCATTCTCCTCCAGCACAGATGGCTTTAATTTACACTTATTTTTCTTTTCTTTTCTTTCCCTCTCCCTTCCTTCCTGGACATCTATGTTTCATAAGGCCTCTTCACAATACCTGTGCCAATAATAGAGAACAAAACAATATTATAATACAGTAAGATTCTGACCTGAGCCTACTCCCAACATCCAAGAAATTCCTATTGTTTCTCCCCTAAGGATCTTGTACAAATAAATTCACCCTATGCAGGCAATATGAAAAGAAAATCAGTTGGGGGATAGATTAAAAAGCTAATCTGTTGTATGTTTGGTTTTTAAAAAAAGACAAATTCAATGTTTTTCACAATTATTTATTTATTTATTTATTTATTTATTTTTACAACTTATATGCCGCCCACTACCCAAAGGTCTCTGGGCGGCTTACAATCAAGGGATTAAAACAGTTAAAAAACATCAAACAACAATAAATAATTAAAACAACAATAAAACCTTATACTAAAAACATCACACTAAAATTGCCATCAGAAGACCCACAATCTAAGTTATATCGATTAAAAAACTTCTGGAACAGGAAGGTTTTTACCTGGCGCCGGAATGTCATCAGTGTTGGCGCCAGGCGGATCTCACTTGGGAGGGCATTCCATAGCTTGGGGGCAGCTGCCGAGAAGGCCCTGTGTCTGCAAGCCATCCCTCTTACCTCCTTGAGGGATGGCTCTTTCAAGAGGGCCCCCTGGCTTGATCTTAATTGCCGGGTAGGTTCATATGGAAGGAGGCGGTCCTTCAGGTATCCAGGTCCTAAGCCATTTAGGGCTTTATATGTCAAAACAAGCACTTTGAATTGGGCTCGGGCAGCAACTGGTAGCCAATGTAGGCTACGTAGAATCGGCGTGATGTGATCCCGAGCGGCCCCACCACTTACTAGCCGCGCTGCACGATTCTGAACCAGTTGCAATCGCCGAACCGTCTTCAAAGGCAGCCCCATGTAGAGCGCATTGCAGTAATCAATACGGGATGTTACCAGTGCATGCGTAACTGTTATGAGGCTCCGTTCATCCAGGTAGGGGCGTAGCTGATATATTTTCCGCAGCTGGAGAAAGGCACCCCTGGCCACCGAGTCCACCTGGGCTTCCAGAGTTAAATCGGGGTCCAGGAGCACCCCCAAGCTGCGGACCCTGTCCCTTAGGGGGAGTGCAACCCCGTCCAGAACAGGGAAGTGGCCCTCTAACCTGTCTGGCGAAGCACCCACTAACAGCACTTCCGTCTTGTCTGGATTGAGTTTCAATTTGTTAACCCTCATCCAGTCCATTATCTGGCCCAGACACGAGTTCAGCACAGAAACTGCCTCACCTGGATTGGTGGAAAACGAGAGGTAGAGCTGAGTATCATCAGCATATTGCTGAGTCCTCAGCCCAAACCTCCTGATGACCTCTCCCAGTGGTTCCATGTAAATGTTGAACAGCATGGGAGACAGTATAGAGCCCTGAGGGACCCCATGACATAAATGCCACGGGGCAGAGCAACTGTCCCCCAGCACCACCTTCTGGACACGGTCAGCCAGGAAGGAATGGAACCACCGCAAAGCGGTGCCTCCGACTCCCAACCTGGCCAGCCTATCCAGAAGGACACCATGGTCGATGGTGTCGAAAGCCGCTGAGAGGTCCAGGAGTATCAACAGGGTTGCACTCCCCCTGTCTCTCTCCCGGCAAAGGTCATCATACAGGGCGACCAAGGCAGTCTCTGTACCAAAACCCGGCCTGAAACCAGATTGAAATGGATCCAGAAAATTACAAAAAATTACAAAAGGAAAACAGATAGAACGTCTATTTAGCTTAAGGAAAAAAAGACAAGGAGGGAAGACATTATAGAAGTACAAGTGGTACCTTGTATAAAGGAATTAATTCGTTCCAAAGGAAATTCTGTTAAGCAAATTTTCCTTTATACAAATTTCCCATAGGAATGCATTGAAAACAGAATAATCCCTAATCGTGACCATTTTTATGTTGTACGGATTCGCCCCATAGGAGATTCTGTTAAGCAAATTTTCCCTATCTCAAGAAATTTTTATGTAGTACAGATTTTATGTTATACAAACCATTTGTTATACGAGGGCCCAATGTATGTAACATCTGCTAAGTGTAGAGGAAGCAGAAGGGGTGAGTTAACTTTGGGATTTAGAGTTAAGATGAATGGTGAGGGAAATGGGCGGTACACAAATAAATAAATAAATAAATAAATAAACAAACAAACAAGCAAACAAAAGACATTAGTTCTTGACACAGTGTATAGTTATAGTCACAGTGTATAGTTATAGTCACTGCCACAAAATATACATTACGTCAACTTGGATGGCTTTAAGATGGGATTTGATGGGGCCTGGGGCTAGTTATGGATGTTACCCATGAATATGCATCACTTACAGTAGGAATTGGCAGCATATGTTATTTATTTATTTATTTATTTGACTTATATACTGCACCATCTGGCATAATAGCCACTCTGGGCAGTTTAGAGTGTTAGAGTTTTGTTTGTAGCATTGCATACTGTCTAGAATCCATGTAACTAGAAAGGACCTTTCTGGGCTGGAGCGATTATCCAGCTAACCAACTAAACAACCATGCCTTTCAGCTGTTGAAATAAACACTATTGAGTGTTTATTTCTTTCCCTCTCTTTCATCTTGCGGAGAAAGTTTGTTTGCTGTTGATTTGTTTGGTTCGTTGTCAGTATGTGTGCAGGAGCCAGTGATTTCAAGGAACTGTAAGTAAGTAAATGATTTTTATTATTTCTACTACAAATTTCTCAGAGTGAGTCAGCCTTCTCCCCAAAGATAGGCCCCGGGCAAATATGAATCACAAGGGGAAGGGGCAGGATAGCAGGTTGAGACTGATAAACAAATAGTCAAGGAATATCTCAGTACTTTGAGTGGGTTCAAATCCTCAGGACCGGATGAACTACATTCAAGGATATTGAAGGAACTGACTACAGAGAACTCAGAAGAACCACTGTCTATTGTTTTCTTAAAATCATGGATGGATAAAATGCCAGATGATTGGAGGAGGGCTGCTATTGCTGCCGTCTTCTAAAAAGGCAAATAGGAGGTACCAAGAAACAACAAAGCAGTTACCCTGGCATCAATCCCAGGGAATATTATGGAAGAGAGTATGGTTCAAGCACCTTGAAAACAATGCAGTAATAAGTAGAAGCCATAATGTATTTGTTAAGAAAAAATCCTTCCAGACTTATTTGGAAGTCTTATATCATTTTTATTAGATAACTTTCATGATAAATAGTGGGAATGCTGTAGATGTAACATATCTTGACTTCATCAAAGCCTTTGACAAAGTGCCCCATGATGTTCTGATTAGCAAGATCACTAGATGTGAGCTAGATAGAATAGCTATTAGATGGATACACAGTTACTTACAAGATTGTACTCAGAGAGTTCTTATTAATGGCTCCTTCCTGGTACTCTTCATCTTCTTAAATAATGACTTGGATGAGGAAGTACAGGGAATACTAACGAAATGTGTAGATGACACAAAATTGAGTGGAATAGCCAATACACTGGAAGGCAGAAACGATACTGATAGGCTTGAGGACTGGGCTAAAAACAACCAAGTGGCATTTACCAGGGATAAGTGCAAAGTTCTGTACCCAGCGGGGGGAAACCCAAATGCACAGTTACAAGATGGGGGATGCTTGGATTAGGGTTTTGGAATTGGTTTAGATCACAAGTTCAGTATGAGCCAGCAGTGTAATATAGCTTCGAAAAAGCCCAGTGCTATTTTGGATTACATTAATAGAGGCATAGTTTCCAGGTCTCAAGGGGTATTAGTCTTTCTCTGTTCAGCACTGGTCAGGCCTCACCTTGAGTACTGTTGATTTCTTTTTTCTTGAGAGATTGATACGTTTCGCTGCTCATCCAAACAGTTTCGTCAGTCTGAGGAAAGCTGGTTGCGAGTCCTCCATTTTATAGTTCACTTTGACCTTATGTCACCCTGGTCTGAAAGAGGCTCGCAAGATTAACAATGGCCTGAAGTGATCTTGAAGCTATTCTCCTCTGTGGATCTCTGTAGTCTGCACTTCTTCTGCATAGCAAAACTGTACAATAGTAGATCTCTTTATGCCTCCCTAGGATGCACATCATAATGTAAAAAGAAGGGCTGAAGTGTGTCAGAAAAAGCTGTGAGCAATATTGTCAGGAGACTAGATTCTGCCAAGATCTGTGTTACCGATGAAGCAACTGGATTAAAGTTGAAAGAATGTTTTGGCTGATGTTTGCAGAGGCAAACATTGCTGAATGACTCATATACTTGGAACATGGACCATAAGAAGTATGAATCAAGGTAAGTTCAAAATTGTAAAAAAGAAAATGGAATATTTAAACATTGTAATACTTGGGATAAGCACACTGAAAGAGACTGGAACAGGAAGTTTTCAATTAGGGAGTTTTGAAATGTTTTACTATGCAAATGACAAGCTTAGAAGAAATGGTGCAGCTGTAACACGGAGTGAGATATGTTGTGCTATAATGTGAACTCTGATTTATATACAGAATTCATGGAAAGTCACTCAATATAACTATCATTCAAGTCTATGTTTCAGCTAAAGACACTGAAGAAGAAAAATCTGAAAGGTGTTAGGCATTTAGATGTGCAGGAGGATTTTTTTACTATCAAAACTAGGAGTAAAGCTCAAGAAGAACACTAGAACAATAAAAGGCCAATTTAAATAACATTCCAGGAGAATTTAAAGACCAGGTAAAGAAGATATTTGAGCTGACTGTTAGCCATGGGTACTGTGGATTAGAAAAAAAAGACTGTCAGGGAAAAATACAAAGATACTTGTCCTGTGGTTAAATGAAAATAAAAGCATTCTAATGAACTAGAACTAGGGGGCACTGCATGAAACTTTTAGGTGCTAGATCTCAAACAAATAAGAGAAAGTACTTTTTCACCCAGAGGATCACTGGTCTATGGAACTCCCTGCCAGAAGAAGTGGTGACAGCTGTCAGTCTTGACAGCTTTAAGAAAGGATTGGACAAGTTCATGGAGAACAAGAGTATCAATAGCTATCATTATGGATGCCTAAGGACAATCTCTGGGTTGGAGAGATAGGCAGGATATCTCTCAATGCCATTTGCAGGGAATCACAAGCAGGTGAAGACATCTGCTTAGGAATACCCTGAAGCAAATGGTGAGCCACAGTGTGAGACAAAATGCTGGACAGAATGGACTGTGGACTGTTCCAGCAAGGCTGTTCTAATGTTCTTATATTGTTATGGATTAGTGATCAAACCTATTCATCCTGGAAGTAATCAACCCTGAATGCTCACTGCAAGGACAGATTTTGAAGCTGAGGCTCCAATACTTTGGCCACCTCATGAGGAGAGAGAGGAGTCCTTGCAAAAGTCCCTGATGTTAGGAAAGATTGAAAGCAAAATGAAAAGGGGACGGCAGAGAATGAGATGGCTGGACGGTGTCATTGATGCAACCAACATGGATATGAACAATCTCCTCCGGGAGGCAGTGGAAGACAGGAGGGCATGGCGTACTCCGGTCCATGCATTTCGCAAGTTTTAAAAATGTATTCTTTTATTGTGATGATTCTGGGGCAATGCCAGCCCCATCCTTTTTCTCAAAATAGACAAACAAAAAAGTTTTGCTGATATAGTAAAGAACAAGATGCAAGAATGTTGGCCACCCAGGAAAGGGAAGTGGGGAAAGACTGACTCCTTCTGATCAATGCATTTTTCTTTTCCCCTTCAAACTATCCCAAGCAGGAAATGACCCTTTCTCTTCTGCAAAGCTCTCTTTCACCACCAGCAAGGGTATTTCTAGGTCAAATCGGTGACTCTCTGTTGGTTTGCAATGTGTAGCCTGCATAACTAAATTGTAAACTGTCAAGAGAGTGCTTTAAGTGCTGCGGGTTAATATATAAGCAGTATGCTTTGCTTTTTTGCTTTTTGCTTTTGTTATGAAGTGGACATGGCTATTAAAACCAGATTAAGTCTACAGTGTAGATGTATATAATAGCTCTTCAGTGTAGCAGGAGTGAACGCAGCAGGAGTTAAGAGGTCTGTTTCTGTCTCTGAAAAAATACTTGCGGTACAACAGAATATGGCCCCCATGGGACAGATAATTGTGGGGCACAAAACGATATGGTTTCAGGAGAGCTCCCTTCCCAATTGCATATGCATTAGAACAGGCCTAAAGACTCAGTCTGTATTAAAGGTAATTCATCCCAGGCAGAATTATGAATAGAAAAGAAGCACAGAATGCCCTTAAGCAATAAGATATGTAAACATAAACTGTCTTTTCCAGGAAAGGAAACATACTTGTTAGACAAGCTCCCGTGTGTGTACAAATACTAAAACAATGAGATTATAATTGGATATGAATCTACATGTTAGATCAGCCAGGAATAAGCATATGGTGAGTAAATTGAAACTGGGCCAAGGAGTCTTTTCTCAGTTCTGAATGCATGGCTCCTATAATGCTCAATTATTAAAAGCCTTTTGCAATAGCTCATGCTATGTATAATATTAAATGTGCAACATGTGCATTCAATACTGAAAGACAATACCATTCCATGCAAGCTCTTGGAGCCAACTGGCCTAGGAGTGACATGATCCGTCATCACAGGAAGCTGAACTTTGGAACTGAATCTGTAGTAATTCTGGAAGACTCTTTAGATAACAGAGCTTCAGATGATTCTAGTTCCGTTAATACAAATAACATAATTAAGCAGCTATAGCTGCATTGTGGTTAGTTAGCGAAACTTCAGGTTACAACACAAATTCAAAGGGGAGGTGACATGTTCCATAGCAGTTGTGTTTAATATGAGCCCACCAAACCAATGTGGAGCATCTTCAGAAGGGTGCGCTTCACAGCAGCAAAGAGTTTGGAGAAAGGGCTTAATCTTACTCCTGCCAGCCATTTCTCTCATGATAGCAACAATAGTCACCTGCTCTCACCCATATTACCTTCAAGTAGGGGGAAGGTTCCCATTCCACTCTAGGGTGAGGACCTGGAGAGCAGCTGAGTAAAGTATCATGTTTGGGGCTCTGTGGGGGTGGGGGGGGAGACCGTCTGAGGGAGGGTTAAGCACTTTCTATTCTTTTCCGATATATATCATAAATCACAGTTGGGCAATACTTTTATTCAGGCCAACCATCGTAGCCCAAGAGAGTATGCGAACTTGCCAGATCTCAGGAACATTTCCTCAGCCTACGCAGTTCAAAACCCTGGAGGTGTCGGGGAAGAGACAAAAGTTCAAAAATTCATCCAGATGTTGTGGCAATGAAAAATGTAATTTAGCTTAGGCAGAGTCTCAAAATGGTGATTGTAGAGGGAATGAAATAAGCCATTGGATGCTAGGGAGAATATTTAATAATAATGTGCCATCAAGTCCATTCTAACCTATGGCAGCCCTTTCCAGGTTTTTCTAGGCATAATAGATCACTCAGAAGTGGTTGACCATTCCCTTCCTGGGGGAAGCCCTGGGACTGTGCCTGAGGCTACACTGTCTGTTTTATCTCTGAGAAAACACAACAAAGAACTCCCTGTCTCTGACTTTACAGTTCAGTACCTAACTCACTAAGCCTAGCTTTTCCATGGTCTTGCCAAACGGGCAGTAAGAGTTCTCTTTCTTCAGACTCACTGCCGTCCATGCATATGAGGGCGAAAGACGGGATGATGAAGAGAGCAGACATGCTCTTTGAGCTTGAGTCTTCACTACAGTTTCAAGCAATTGAAGAGGGCTATATTCAGTTACAGATCCAACAAAGAATTCTGGAACAAAGAAGCAGGAGGCTGGTCCCCATTTCTGAATAACTACAAATTCTGTTCATGTGACTCTTGAGTTCATGTCTCCAGTTGGCCATGAAACTCAGAGGTATCATTGGGCCAGCCACACACTTTCCTCCTAAATCGGAGGGTGGGGGTGTTGTTGTTGGATAAAGCAGGCAGGAGGGAACATATTACTTTGCCCGTATTTTAGGATCCGTGACAAAGAAGTGTAATATTAAATAATCCTCTCAAGAATCTGTTGCAGGTTAATATTTGTTTTGTTTTGTCTTTAAGTTGGAGAATCTACTACCGACTCTCTCACGTCACTTCTGTTTTGTTGGTATGGAACCACTCTGGATTGAATGGCTAAAGGAGACTTGTCTCCTTTCCATGTACTTCAGAAAATACTCAGGACTTGTTATTTAACAAGCATGTTTTTATTGTTGTTTTTACATGCTGTTAAGTCAGAACTGACTTATAGCAACCCTAATAAGCTTTTCAATGAATGTGAGCTATTGAAGGAGTGGTGCCTCATTGCGCAGTGGTGCCCCAGGTAGCAGGCTTATGGTTGACTCGGCCTTCCATCCTTCCCAGGTTGGTAAAATGAGTACCCAGCTTGCTGGGGGTGGGAGGTAATGTGTAGCCTACATACTGTAATTAAACTGTAAACCACCCAGAGACTACATGAAGTGGTATGGGGCGGTGTATAAGCAGAACACTTTGCTTTACTTTGGTTTTACCAGTTTCCCCCAGTGAGTTTTCATAGCTGTCAGACCCAGGCCTTCTGAATCCCATTCGATTACACTACCCATGACACCAATGGTAAATGTTGACTTACAATTTAGCAGTTGATTTAATGGATCTAATCTTAGGTGAGACAATAGAATTTTCGTCTATAAATGCTACTTTGGAAGCTATCTGTTGATAGTTTTCTAAATTTTTCTTTACTTGCATTCAGAGCTACTAGACCAGATTATACATTTATTGTGAAAGTTCTGTACTATCATTTTGTTCTTTCAATATAGTAATAAAAGAGGGAATCTATGCTCTAATCTGGTTGATGGGGGAAAACCTGATTCAAGAGGAAAAACATAGTAAGCAAACACTGTTGTTGTGCATTTGTGTCTGTAATAATAATAAAAACACAGCAGCAATATTCAGAGCTTCCAACATAAGGGGAAATGGCTATTTCATGCTTTTGTATTTTATTTAGAACTGTCTGCAGTTGTAAGAAAGAACCAATTAAAACATTGGTGAAATTGGCATCAAGTAAGCTTTGTTGCAGATACAGAAGCAAAAAACCAAATGATCAAGTTCCAAGTTAGCAATGAAATAGAACTGTTAAAAAGTTGATTTTACACTGTAAAAATTGGACAAATTAGTAATGCAAAGACAAACAGTGATCAATACAACGAAGGTGCCCGATACTCACAACTAACCGATTCACTGAGTCCAAGACCTTTGTGATTCACCTCATCCTCCAGATTTAAAGATGCCGACCTGAGAACTGTGATTTCTATAGATCAGTGATAGCGAAACTTTTAGAGACTAAGTGCCTGAACTGTGATTCAAAAGTGTTCTGCTTATATAGTGCCCCATAGCACTTCAAGCACTCTCTAGGTAGTTTACAATTTAATTATGCAGGCTACACAAAACCCACTTATTTTTCACTATGGGTATTTGTACACGACCCCTAAACTCTGCCGCAAATGGCTCCCAGCTCCGGAGCTTAAAATTGTCTCCCCACCAGCTCCGGAGTTTACAGAAAATTAAGTGCGGCCATGCCCACCTAAGCGCGTCCGAGCGCACTTTTCATGTACCTGCTCTTGGAGGGTGAAAAATCCCAGTTCCGGATGTAAAGGAGTGAGTGCCCGGCTCTCCTCGCTTCTGTTTGTTGTTTTGTTTGCCTCCCGCCCCTTTAAGAGAAGGAATCAGGACGACGGGGAGGCTTGGACCGGCAAACAGAGGTGAACCTGCATTCTTTTGTCCCCTTTTTTCTCCCTCCCCTCACGCAGACAGGATCAAGGAAGTGTAGAGGGGTGGGGACACAGGAAGAGCAACGAACCCCCAAGATCTCTGGTCCGAATTTAAGTGGCCAGCGGATTTTAGGGGTCGTGTGAAAAGGCTCAAAGTGTCAATACAGCACTGTAACCTGAATACAGTGGTACCCTGGGTTACAGTTGCTTTGGGTATTATCCTTCAGGAAAGCGAGGATCGGAAGAGCAGACTTTTAAATACCTCACTGTGGCTGTGAGAAATAAAAAAAAAATACGCTCTTCGATCCTTGCTTTCCTGAACAGTAGCCCTGGGCAGAGAGGAGAATGGGGTGCTGTACCATTGGGAAAGCCAGAGGGAGGGGAGGCAGCTTGTGGGCTCCTTCGTAGCTCTAGTTCACTCTCCAGCCACGCCACTCTGGGCATCCCAAAAGCAGTGTGGCTAGAGAGTAAACTAGAGCTCTGAAGGAGCCCACAAGCTGCTGCCTCCCCTTCGCCTGGCTCTCTGCCCAGAGCATAGTGGCGTGCTCCAAGCGGAGGGGGAAGTGGCTGTGAGGGGGCAATGTCGCGTGCCCCCAGACAGGGCTTTGCATACCATCTTTGGCACTCATAGCATAGATTCGCCAATACTGCTACAGATCAACTGAATAGAGCTCACAGATCACCGATGGCTTGTAGACATGTTTCAGGACATCTGGTCCACTCTATTGGTGATTCCTCACCAGAACAGCATTGGACAAAGGTCTTCCTCATCTGATAGCTGAGGTCTTTAAAGTAGAAATGGTGAGACCCTAAAATGGAATCTATATGAAATCCACGTGCCTTCAACTGAGGGGTACATGTTACCTGTCAATGTGCTTATCTGTCCTTTGATAGGCATTTCTACCTTTAGAGAAAGAATGGGCAACTGTGGTACTCCAGCTGTTAGCAACCGTCATCATCAGCTTATGCTGGCTTGGAGTGAATGGGACTTGAAGTCCAGCTACAGTTTGGGAAAATAGTCTTGGATTACAGGTCCTGTTGTTCCACAGCCAACATGACTAGCGGGATATTCTGAGAAATGTAGTCCAGAAACATAATCTTCCTATGCTTGTAGTCCAACAACCTCTGAGCTGTCTTCTCATGTTTTCTAATCCCTTTAGAAAGGGGTGGTTGATGGTTGAGAAGAAGCTACAAAGTATGTCCTTCACCTTGCATACTATTCACCCTCTTTAAATCACCTCCTAAGACAATTAGGCCATAGGTGATGTCTTTATAGGCCACTAATAACAAATAATAATAATAAAACTAATAAAAATCATTGCAAGCTTTTATAGACAATATCCACATCTTCAGAGCAAGTGCCAAAAATCCAAACATGGCAAGGTGTGATTTTCCAGGAGATTAATCTTAGATGTAAAGATTTTTTTTGCTAGAGACCTCTGTCTTAGATGAGGTAGGAAGCAGCAGAGCTGTTGGCAATTGTTGTAAAGCTGCATCTAAGGCCGAGGATTGGGTTTCACACACAAGTATCTGATTAACAGATACTCTTCCATGTTTTATCCCATGTGGAGATTGTCCTGGCTTCCATGCAGAGCCACCCCGCTGATAGAGATGCTCAGAAGCGTTCTCCCAAGTGTGTTGTAACAGGATGGCACTCTACCTTGAAAGAGCTTTCTTCTAACCTCTTGACACAGTGGCCCTGAATGACACCACTGAGCCTCCTCGGTGTTTCATGCCTTGCGGCACTGAGAACAGCTGGATTGCTTTCTGTGAGATTTAAACAGAGAAGTCACGGGAAGCACGACTTCAGGGTTAGCTGTCCTGCCAGGCTCATTTCCTGATTTTGTGGGAAAGGTTCAGGGACAGGTCTCGTGGACACTGAGTATCGTGTTGAGATGAGATACAGATATAAACAAACTGAATACAAGAAAATACTACGTTTTCAATCTTCCTCAAGGATTGAAATCTACAAGCCAGGTTTTTAAAAATGGAGAAAATTAATGGTTCCTCTCATGAAAATGGAGAATGCTAGGAAATACATTCCAGAAGAGAGAAATATATGATGCACTGTATTGTCCAAATCTGAAATATAAAATATTTGTACGTATTTAATAGAAGATTGTAAATCTTGTATTTCCCAAGTGCATGGTTAACATTCCTTGTTCGTGCCTTATTTTGCTTGAATTCTGTGTTTTATAATGACTTCTACATTTCCTGATAAGAAAGAAAGAAAGAAAGAAAGAAAGAAAGAAAGAAAGAAAGAAAGAAAGAAAGAAAG
>JAHTLZ010000016.1:26852060-26909438 GCA_023846285.1 Phrynocephalus versicolor | reverse complement strand
AAGAAAGAAAGAAAGAAAGAAAGAAAGAAAGAAAGAAAGAAAGAAAGGGATTTAACACTGGCAGAAAAGAAAATACTTCAAACATGTGAACTTTTGCACTTTGAACTCAGTTAAATCAGAGCACCCTAATGACTCCTGGACTCAAATGGAGATTGCTTTTCCTGAATTTATGTTAAACACATTAGCCTGGGACTAACCATGACTTTATTGTAGAAAAGGATAATACGTTTTTTAAAAGGAAATGTATAAAAATGAACATAAATACCGACCCCTCATTCTTCTTCTTTTTAATGGAAAGAAGGCAAAGACTGGATGGTGAGCCATAGCAGTCTCAAAGGCCACAGAATCTAGTGACTCCAGTGTGGTACGGGCAGTGATTCTGCTCCAGGTTTTAATCTGATTTTAATATATCAGCTTCTGTAAAGTTCAGGCTGAAACCCAAAGCTGATCTACAGCCCCATGAATGCAGAGTCAGCATCCTCTGCTGCTCAGCGGGCTTCCGCATGGCTGTGCTTCCTTTCTTGTTGACTTTGGGCCAGAATGGCATTCCCCCCGTCACCTGCTGCCATCCGGATGATCACTTCCCCATTCTCGGGTGACAGGGCCATCAGCTTTTGCTGTGAGGCCCAACCCCAGCCTGACCAGTGAATATTTTATGGATAGTTCTGTGGATTTCTGCTTTATTCCAGCAGTGGGTGATTTAGGGGTAATGGGGGCCATTTCTAGATTTGCCAGCTGCCCAAGGGTCACACACTCTTTAATTTCCATATTTAATTTTATTAGTTAAAGTGTTCTGCTTATATACCACCCCATAGCATTTCAAGCACTCTATGCACGGTTTTTAAAAAACAATTTAATTATGCAAGCTACACCCCCCCAGCAAGCTGGGTACTCATTTTACTGACCTTGGAATGATGGAAGGCTGAGTCAACCTTGAGCCTGCTATCTGGGATTGAACCCCAGGTTGTGAGCACAGTTTTAGCTGCAGTACAGGCATTTAACCACTGGGCCACGAGGCTCCTATTTTTATGCAGTAGCTATAAAATGTAAGTGCTGTTTCCCTTCACTGGAAAATGATTTAAGTTCAGAAAAATGATTTCTTTTAACTGGAAAAGTGTTCCACCTTCTAGTGGAAGGGGTGGGAGGGAAAGACAAATAAGAAATCTGGGGGCAGAGATATTGGCCTGACCACAAAACATAGTGGATTTTCCCTTCTCCCCAGAGACACATGTGGACTTTCTGTGTAATCTTTTTTAACAAAATGCTGTTTAGGGTGGGAGTATTGCAGTGAGGCCCCTGGAGGCTGCAAGCAGCCCGCAGACTACATTTTCCATTACTTCAAAAAACAGACCAAGTAAAAACATCCTCCCCCAGACACACAGGAAGGCTATTGTCAGAGGTTTTGCCTCCGTGCAATCACACTCTTGGGTGCAGTGAAGAGGCCTCCCAGATGGAATGCCAGTTTGTAAATGAAGTGTACATTTACCTCCCAACAGAGGTTTCTCAGCTGTTAAGTTTCATTAACTTGCCAGACAGCATCTTCCTCTTAGCAAACTGCCATTTGATCAGCCACCTGAAGTGTTAGTACTGTGTGGCAAGCAAATTTGCAACAACAGACTGTGGGATGGCGGGGCTGAGGAAGCTTCTGCAAAGAGAGAGACCTCTTCTCCGTCTTAAGAATACTTTGGTTCTAATGATGGGTTAACTGTATCATTCCTTTTAAATTTATTTATTTGACTAGTTTTTTATCCCGCTCATCTAGTGGCATGCCACTACTCTGGGCAGTTTACACAGATAAAAACATTTAAAAAAAACCCAGCTCCCAACCTGACAAATAACCCTTCAGAGGCATATGGAGTGGGTGGGGGGGAGATCTTTTGGGTATGTAGGACAAACATTTAAGACAGCTGAATCAGGAGAAGCCGGTGGTACTTGGTGTTGCTAGAGATTCCTTTTCAGCAGGAGAAGCTGTTTGAGTTTCACTCTTCAGTTCTTCTTACCCCTGTTGCCTATAGCTATGCCCACCAGCCAGATCAAAATGAAATGAACTGTGTAATCAAATGGATATGATTCCAGGATTCCCTCTTCCCCGTCCTGTACAGATTTTCCACCCCATCAGTGGTCTAAAGACCGTCAGATGTTTAACAAGTAAAGAACGCTCCGGGTTTAGGGAATATTTGAATGGTTTTCTTAACCTTTTTACTGTTGTGTGCTGGCTAACTCTACTGGGGATTCCTAGAGAAAGAGAGCATTCAGTTACCAGCCATTGCTCTTTCCATTTTACTCCCAATACTCATTATAGATCGCTCTTAATTAATGCTGAACATAGGCTAGTGTTGGAGAACCATGATTCAGATAGCACTCACGTTTGAGAAACTAGACTTCAAAATGATGCCATGTTTAAGTCCTGAAAGTCAACCACAAAACAAAGCAAGGTAATTTACACCTTACATGAGATGGGGGAGACTACTCTGCACTCAGATGCTTTCAGCAGTCAAGGAGCTGCATCTTCTCTTCTAATGACAAGATTATTTCTCACATCTATGTCTGCCTCATCGAAAAGTAAATGAGGTAGGGTGGAAATTGCAGCATAAAATAGATAGGAAGGTAGTACAGAAAAACAGTAATACTTCGGATAACAAATGAACAAATAATTTTGATAGCGAATGAAAATTTTTGGGAATAGTGTTGCCTCGGATAAGGAATTTTCCCTACGAGTTGCCTCGGATCAAGAATTTTTCATAATGCCTTGCAAAAAAAGTGTATCCAGGATGCATTGCACCCCCATAGTTTGTGAAGGGATGGGAGGAGTTAGAGCTTTTTTTCCATGTTGTTTTGGAGCCATTCTGGACATTTTTTTGCTGAGGGATTTGAACCTTTAGAACTTGGAAAGGTAGGGAGCTGAGGTTTCCTTGCTTTCTTTTGTGTTTTTGCATTGCTTTCAACTGCACTTTTAGCAGGACCAACCTGGCGTTTGTTTTGGAGCTAGCTTTTATTAATCTTTGCACTGCTTTTCTTTGCACTTTTGGTGGGAACAGGCTGGGGTAATCTAGCTGCTTTCTTCTATCCATGTCTGCAATCTTTTCCATTGCTCTGCAGGCAAGAACAGGCCAGATTTGTCTTGCTGCTTGTGTTTGTCTGTTTGCATTTTTTTCTCATTGCATTTTGGCAGGAAAAGACTGGGATAGTCTTGCTGGTTTCTTTTGTCCATGTTTGCCTTGCACTGCAGGGGGGCGGTGTTCCAGCACTGCATGCCTTTAAAGTGTACTTTATAAAGAGGTCTGCCCCCCCCCACAGCTTTTTTGCCTTTTTTTGGACCTCTGGAACAGATTAATCCATTTCGGTTCATTTCAATGGGAAACTGTGTTTCAGATAACACATTTTTCAGATAGCGAATTGCCTCGGAGAATGAATTAAATTCATTATCAGATGTACCACTGTATCTGGAAACCCAGTCAACTTGACATCAATTCCTGGAAAGATTCTAGAGCAGATTATTAAGCAGACAGTCTACAATTATTACTAGAAGTCAACACGGGTTTCTCAAAAACAAGTCATGCCAAACTAATTTGATCTCTTTCTTTGATTGAGATATAGGTCTGGTGGACAAGGGGAATGCTGTGGATGTTGTTTATCTTGATTTCAGTAAGGCCTTCGATAAGGTTCCCCATGACATACTGGCAAAGACATTAATAGAATGTGGGATAGATAGTGCTACTGTTATGTGGATTTGTAATTGGTTAACTGATCATACACAAAGGGTTAAAGGTATGGAACATATGTCATATGAGAAGCAGCTTAGGGATCTGGGAATGTTTAGTCTTACAATAAGAAGTTTGAGGGGGATATGATAGCCATGTTTAAATATTTGAAAGGATGTCATATTGAAGAGGGTGCTGGCTTGTTTTCCATGGGTTCAGAGACTACGTCTCGGAGCAGTGGTTTCAAACTACAGAAAAAGATATTCCATTTCAACATTAGGAAGAACTTCCTGATGGTTAGAGTTGCTCAGCAGTGGAATATGCTGCCACGGAGGATGGTGGAGTCTCCTTCCTTGGAGGTTTTTAAGCAGAGACTGGATGGCTATCTGTCAGGAGTACTTTGATGGGGGTTCCGGCATGGCAGAGGGTTGGACTGGATGGCCCTTGAGGTCTCTTCCAACTTTATGATTCTATGATTCTATGATTCTATCTGTCATATGTTTCTTTTCCACTCACTGTATATTTGCCTCCTTTTTATTGTGTGCCTAGGGATTTTAAAGCTACAGTAAACCCTTCTTGTTCATTTCATATTTTGAAAATAAGCAGAAGCAGCTTTATTTCTGTTAATGCCTTCAAATTTCTATGAGTTTAAATGAGTTTAAATTTATCCAGTTTTAGATTAGATTTAGGTTAAATTTAAAATAATTAGAAGCTGAAATAGGAATGGGGACGCCATGGATGTGATCTAGTTACAGTGAAGCAGCTTAAAGTCCCATCAAGTTTCCTTAAAGTTGCCATCAAGTGGCAAATGTGGTGTTTGCAAAATAAACATTCAAATTGGTCTGGGCAAGTCGCTAGAACAGTGTGCACTCTTGTTATCACAATCAGTATTATGATGATATTACTTGCCAAGTGCTTAAACTCAGGGACAGAGGCAGTGAGGAGTGAGCATGATCAGTGCCAATTAGAAATGGGCATCAAATGAAAAACAAAATGCTGTTTCATCATGTTGTTATGTAACAAATTACGTTAGGTAACGAAACGGCAGGACGCGTTTCATCATGAAGCGAAACGAAATGCAAATTTTTCCCTCTAGGAATGAAACGATTCATCCTAAAGGAATCAATGGCAAGGGAGCTCAAGTTCTTTCCTGTAAGCCCCCCCAAATCTGGAAAGGTTTGGTGGTCAGAGGGCTGAGTTATTAAGCTTCAAAGGTGGTGCCCCCTAGGAAAAAATATTTCTAATTGAGCAAGAAGCCAGTAATAGCCCTCCCCGCAGGTGGGCGATTAATGCTGCCACCGCATTGCAGCTTGGTTTTCAAATCCAATTAGAAAGATTTTTTTTCTAGGGGCACCCCCTTTGGAGCGTAATAATGTATCCCCCTGAAGCCCAAACCTTTCCAAATTTGGGGGGGGGGGTATAGGTAATAGTCCAAAGTTGCTCCCCAGGTATTTTGGTGCTGATACATTGGCTGCTGTGATACCAATTTTTGAGTACATTTTTAATGTACACTGGCAGATTGCAGCCATGTTTCGGCATGGAAATGGCAGGGTTAGCTTCCTCAAGTGATTCTAGGTAAGCTCCTAAAATTTGGAGAGATTTGGGGTTCAGGCGGCTGATTTATGAAGCTCCAAAGGGATGCCCCTAGGGAAAAAAACCCTTTCTAACTGGAATCAGAAACCAAGCCTCAGCAGCACCAATCCCCCACCTGTAGCTTGACTTCTAAAGTTCTGAAACCAATTAGAAATATGTTTTTTCCTAGGGGCATCCCGTTTGGGGCTTAATAACTCAGCCCCCTGACCCTCAAGCCTTTACAAACTTCAGGGGCTTACAGGGAAGAGCTTGAGGAAGCTGCTCTGCCATTTTGGCCCTCTAGGACCCAGGGCAGAGTAGAGTTTTGTTTCATTTTGTTTCATTTCATAACGGAAGTATTTTAAAAATTCATTACAAATGAAACAAAACGAAACTACTAAAGAAACAAAATGTAACAAAACACTATTTTTCCGTTTCGTGCCCATCTGCAGTGTCAATAGAAAACTGATTTACAGGGAACCTAGAATAGGTTTTGTTTATTGGGCTGTCATGGAATCAGTCAACTAGTGGGATGGGACGTGTGACCTTTGAATCACAGCTTGTACGTTTCAGTTTTTTTGGACTACAGTTTACAGAATTCCCCAGTCAGACTGGGCTGTGTTGTTCAACCTGGTAAGAGTTCTGTGTTCTGCCCTCAGACTAATAGTTTCCCTGCTTTCATCCTTTTTGTCAGCTGATGGATGTTTGCAAAGGGTCTCCTGCTGTGTTCCTGTGCCCATCCTGGTTGAAGAATATCAATCCAGCAGGTCTTGGTGGTTCTGGTTTGGTAGTTTGGGAGATACAACACACGTTTATGACAGAGTTACAAATGTGCAAATGTCTGCAAGGGCTTGTAGGGTTAATGCAGGCAAAGCACTGTGTAAGTCATAGATGGGTGAATAGAAGACTTGTATTTTGCACTACCATGGGTTTTCCTACAGCTGACAGTGCATGGCTGTTGCTGTTCTCCTGCTCTTCCTCTTGTGAACTGCTTCTGCTCCAGTAACTAAACCTGAACTCCTTACCTGTCTTCCCCCACTCTTCACCCCAGCCACTGAACTTTATCTCACCCATGACCTCAGCAGCTAGTAAAAGATCCATTAGTCTGACATGTCTGGATTTTGTTGCTTGGCGTAGTGTAGCATTCATCTCAAATGATGAAAGGCAACACATAAAATTGTGTCCCACACAAGCCCTTTGTGCTCAAGGTTCACGCAAACTTGAAAATGCTAACCAGAAAGACAGTAGATGCTGACTAACACAGAGAGGCTGCAAAGTCCATGGAGCAGCGAAGCACCATTCTGGCTAGTATTAGAATTAAAACACACACACAAATAAAAACTGCAAAACAAAATTTTAGAACAAAGGGAGGGAAATGTGCTGTTAGGAAGGATTTAATTCTGTTAAGTCACACATTGTGAGTTTGGAAGGTAGAAAGATTGGCAGATTTGGCTATGGAACACAGAGCGATAGTCAAGAAATTGAAAATGTGCATTTTTAAAGACCACCTCTTCCAGTTTCCCACAACCAGTGTAATCACTTGTTATGCTGTCTGGGGTGTTGTGGCAGGTTTTGTAGAAAAAGCAACATATCTGAACTCATAACTAAAACCTTTAGTATTCAAAATGTACATGAAAAAAATCCAAAAAGGCATAATGTCACCCAAAATAGCAGAATTAAAAATCTGAAGAGAGTGCAAAAATCTTAATAATTGAAATAAGATCTCTCAATTTAGAAGCATGGTGATGTACCAAATGCCGAGGCTCTTAACTATCTATGAACTGGGATTTTGTCAGTAGTTGTAAATAACAAGTATCAGCATGTGAGGTATTACGCATTGTCAAAAGTTGAATATCATTGCTTATCTCCTGTGAAATACTGTCCAATATGAAATGCCAAATTTTATAATTTTATCTCTTCAGTGCAAGAAGCAACTAGGAGGCAGCATACCTGAAGCAGAGTTAACATTGGCATCTAGCCTTCATAACAGGGATTTTTGAAGACATTTCACCATGAGTTTTCCAAGTTCTTATGCAGGGGAGACTTCATGATGAAGTTAGTTCCTTGCCCATCCCAAATTCCAGAGAATCTCTTGTAATCTATTACCTCTCCAGACTGGGGCCCTCCAGATGTATTGCAACAGCCAGCCTTAATTAATTAGGGATTATGGAAGTTGTATTCAGTCATGTCTTGAGGACGCAAGAAACGCTCTTCTGCCAACTAATCAAGAAGCCTTGTATCCATTCCAGATTTAACCATCTGGAGAAGATAATTGAAGTACTTTCCCCCTCCAAGTCTGGAAAAATTGATTTCTGAACTATAACTCCCAGAATCCTTCAGTCAAAGTGGCTGTGGTTATTCTGGAAGTTGTAGTTCAGAATAACTTTTCTGAACAATTCTTTTCTATCCTGTTCGATCTTTCAGTCCCATTTAAAGTCCAAACAATTACACAACACATTTTTTAAACCCAGGTCTGAACACCTGCTCCTACATTGGGTACAATAAGGCAATTGCCTGGGATGTAATGGGCCTTCCACTCCTCTAATGAATTTCCATTAGTGTGCTACAGGAGGGAGGGAGGGAGGGAGGGAGGGCAGTCTTGCCAAGGAAAAGGAGAGGAATGAATAAGTTCCTTCTGGCATGCAAAATTGAGACATAATCACTACTCTCCATAACTAGCTGTTATTTCAGGATGGGTGTGAGCCAGAGGAATAGAGGGTTTGGATAAGGAACAGACTGCCCCCCCTTTCCTGTCTCACCCTTGGGAGGGGAGCGTGTATGAGGGGAAGATTAATCCACTGTCGGTGTGGATTAATGCTGACAGGAGGGCCTGGACCGTGACAAGATAGATGACAGGGTTACACGGCAATGCGTGAGAACCCTGCCCCCTTTGAGCGAGCACTGTTTTCATTGCGTGACTGCCTTCCTTCTCCCTTCCAGCAGGCTTTTACCTTGTGACAGGCTCCCCTTAACTCTTTGCCTGCCATCCAGAAGAGAATGGAGGAGGCTGAAAGTTGGAGGGAATCTGCCACAAGCATCATGAAGGAGAACAGAGTGGTTCCCTCTGTACAATTTACCTTCACAAGGTCTCCAGGGGCCAGGTAATACGGAGCCTGAGAGTACCACAAACTCTTGGCCTTTGAACCGTGGTGGGCTCTCTCTAAGGTACATAAGAAAATATTTGAATGTAATTAAATGTACCTCTTCGGTGGGGAATATGTTGCCTCCAGACTTTGTTAGACTTTGGTTCCTCACCTTAAGCTCTGCCAGCTAGCAAGCCTGGGAGCTGTAGTCTGACAGCAGCTGAAGCCCTACATAGCCCTTGCGCCTGACATGCCAGTTAGAGCTGTTCGGCAGTGGAATATGCTGCCACGGAGGGTGGTAGAGTCTCCTTCTTTGACGGTATTTAAGCAGAGGCTGGATGGCCATCTGTCGGAAATATTGTGAAGGGGTTCCTGCTTGGCAGGGGGTTGGACTCAATGGCCCATGAGGTCTCTTCCAACTCTATAATTCTATGATTCTATGATTCTATGATTCTATGTTTAAGAAATCCTTCATACTGTAGTTATACCATTAACCCAATTTCTAGATACTGTGATGGATGGCCAGCTTGCAGGTGGGGATACTCTGTGGATATTCAAATCGCCACACAGAGATTAAGTTACAGTGGTACCTCTGAAGACAAATTTAAATCGTTCTACAGGTCAATTTGTTTTATGAAAAATTCATCCTATGAAACACGGTTTAATGCAGTTCCCATATGAATGCATTGAATTCGTCTTGTGAGGCATCCCACCAGAAATATTCGTCCTACGAGGTTTCATATTAAGGGGCATTCATCTTGCGAGGTACTACTGTAATTGGATACATTGTCTCAGTTCAAATTTACCTAACAGGATGGCTGTAAGGGCTCTATAAAGGGACAAGTAACTACAGTATATACTACCTGGAAAAGAATCACCAAGAACTGTGGATTTATTCCAAACCAATGTTGCAAGATGGTCTTGGAGTTTTTCTACTTTTTTGTATACATCTGTAATGCAGTCTGTGTGTCCCAGAAGATAATTAGACACTGCCACACAGAGGGTGCTGCATGCCTATGGAATTCATGTAGCCTGAAATACCAGCAACAAAAAACTAAGCCCAAGGAGGTTTCAGTAAGCTGCAGGTCTGGACTGAAACAGGTGGGTAGAGATACCCCCCACACTGTAATTTTTATGAAACCTATGGAGTTTGGAAAATTACTTTTTGGGTTACAAATCCCAGAATCCCTCAGTCACCATGATTAGATGGTGGCTTCTGAAATCTATAGAACCTGTCCCCTACCCCTTTCAAAGTTCTGGATTATGTATATAAATTATCCTCATTTCCCTGAAATTGAATGGACTATCGAGAGAGAATGCATAAGAAATGTCTGTTTTCTGCATAGCTCCTATTCATTTCAAGTAGCTTTTACAAACTTGAGGGATTGTGCCCATACTATCTAGTTTCCATCTGTTGACTGGATATAGATCTTAAAAATATTTTTAAGAATCCTTTATACATATTCCTCAGTTACAGTCTCTGCTACAGCTATGGCTGAAATCTGTCACACAGGATTTGACAGCTGTTCTTGTTTATCATATTCAATATTCAGTTCTGTTTAATATTAGACTCAGATTTGAGCTGTATTGCATAAAACTAGAAGATACTGGCATTTTCTGAATAACATGCATCTATTACTTGCAGTAAATTAAATACTCATTGTATAAGACATACAATGGTACCCCAACTTAAGAGCAGCCCGACTTAAGAGCAATTTGACTTAAGAGCAGAAAACTGTTGGCATTGTAACTGCCGCCTTACAAATTTTAGATATGGTCTGCTCGACTTACACTTTTTTTTCAGTTTTTTGAATTTTAACTTATTTTTTCAATTTCTTTGGATAAGTACCCCGACTTAAGAGTAGTTCAACTTAAGAGCATGCATTCGAAACAGATTAAATTTGTAAGTTGAGGTATCACTGTACTTTTAATTATCAATGGGTGGAATATTTGATATTAGTATTTTGATCAAGAAAGACTTGTTTGTTAGATTTCAGGCTGTACCAGATAGCCATGGAAGTAACCGCAGAATCTAGTGGGGATGAGGGACTTGATCGGGGTTCCCTTCTGCATCTTCCTGTGCCTCTCAGAAACCAAGACTGCTGTACCCTCCCAAATTAGTTCTTAGCCAGGTCTCTGGGGGAGCGGAGGGAAGGAAGCCACTTTGTGCATTGGATTTTTGCCATATTGGATATAGGCCTTTATTCCCCAACTTTGAAATGTGACAGATATCTGGGTTTTGATAATTTTATCTTTGCCCTTAATTAAGCAATGAGAATTATCGTTATTGGGCACATTTCTACGTTAAAAAAAATAGAAATGTCTGTCTTAAGACCAGCTGTACTTTTAGGGCTCTTTTTGTGTCTGCTGATGTTATGTGCCCTGAAGTAGCTTCCAACTTACATCAACCCCAATAGGGTTTTCAATGCACGTGAGACATTCAAGGAATAGTTGACTCTTGCCACCCATCTGTCAGTTTCCATGGTTGAGTGAAATTTGACTCCTGATTTGCCAAGTCCTAGTCCAGGCATGTCCAAACTTTGACCCTCCTGATGTTTTGGACCACAACTCCCAGAATTCTAAGCTTAGATTTCCAATGGCAACTGTAGGAGTTGCGGTCCAAAACATCTGGAGGCCCTAAGTGTGGACATGCCTGTCCAATGCTCTATCCACTACACTAATCTGGATCTCCTATGTATGTACCACTACCATACTCTCTCATTCTCCCAGGAAGGAAAAATAAACCATAGCAGACAATAAAGTTGCCAGGTCTTGATCCAGTAATTGGGACGATTATGTGCATCACGGCTCATATCAGGGTCTTCATCATCTTCAGTGAGTGGTATCCACATATCAGTGTGTGGGTCCCTCCCCGACAGCCCAACACAAAATCCCAGACTTTCTGTACTTTATATCTTTTCTACCAGACCACACTTTTATTGAACTGGATGTATTGTCCAGCTATCATGGCATTTTCAGGATATGGGTGTGTGCTGGTAGTGCAGTATGTGCCTCTAACACATACATTAACATCTACTTATACCAAACTATTGGCAAAATGAAAAACTAAATAAAGGAGAGGAATTAGCAATCTGTCTGTCTTTACACCCATTAAGTCCACATATGGAAAAAATTAGCATATGCTTCTGAAAACTGGAGAAAGAATTAGCCATCTTTGACCACACACAGTGACAAATTCATCCAAGTCTCTCCCCACAAACTTGTTACAAGATGTAGATTTTCTTTCCAGAAATTAAGAGAACAGATTTCTCAATAACACAAGGCTACCCGTTTTTTTTTCCTCCAAGTGAGAATCTGGCTCAGTTTCTCTGGCTCTGTGGTTCCTTCACATCTCACGTATATTAAGCAGCAGTTAAATTTGTGTACAACATGTTAATTGCATAGTCTATAGTGCTGCCAGTTCTCCTGGATATGTACAGCAGATGTGTTAGGCCTCTGAACAGTGGCGACAGGATGTTCGTGACTGGTAACTAAACCACTGTACTGAAATTTTGGGTCAGTTTAGGCTGCAGAGTGCTTGATCTTCAGCTGTCAAACTATCCTAAGGGGGGGAGGGGGAACGAAGCCAGAAACTCATGCTCAACACATGCTGTTTCAATTAGTCCACTTTCAGAACCCACACAGTCCATAATAGTTCCTAGAATTTACTTAGGTTCACAGCCTGCTGGTACATTATTAGCCAACTTTTCCTATTCAGTAGTTAGCTTTTCAGATAACTCATGCCTAAACTCCAATTCTGACATTTAACTCAGCAACTTTGAACATCCAAGTTGCAATTTAAAAAGAAGCATTTCTTATACCTTTTGTAACTTTCACCTGCACCATAGAATCATAGAATTGGAAGAGACCTCAAGGGCCGTCCAGTCCAGCCTCTTGCCCTGCAGGAACCCCCCTCAAAATACTCCTGACAGATGGCCATCCAGCCTCTGCTTAAAAACATCCAAAGGAGAATCCACCACCATCCGTGGCAGCATAATCCACTGCTGAACAGCTCTGTCATGAAGTTCTTCCTAATGTTCAAATGGAATCTCTTTTCCTGTAGTTTGAATCCTGATCTTTGAAGCCATGAAAAACAAGCTAGCCCTCTAGCTTGTTTTTCATGACATCGTTTCAAATATTTAAACATAGCTATTATGTCCCCTCTCAACCTTCTTATTGTAAGACTAAACATTCCCAGAATCCTAAACCGCTCCTGGTAAGACATATGTTCCAGACCTTTAACCATCCTGGTTACCCTTCTCTGGACCCGGTCGAGGTTGTCAACATCCTTTTTAAATTGAGGAGCACAGAAAAGTAGACAGTACTCCAGGTGGGGTCTGACTGGAGCAGAAAAGAGTGGTACTATCACCTTCCTTGCTCTAGAAACTATGCATCTGTTGATGCAACCAAGAATCACATTGGCTTTCTTGGCCGCTGCATCATGCTACTGACTCATGTTCAATTTGTGGTCCACTAAGACTCCTGGATCCCTTTCATAGGAACTATTCTCCAGTCAGGTCTCTCCCATCCTATATATATGCAATTCATTTTTTTCCTGCCTAGATGCAGGATCCTACATTTCTCTCGGTTGAAACTCTTTCCATTTGCTTTGGCCCAGCACTCTAACCTCTCAAGGTCATTTTGGATTTTTATCCTATCCTCTAGGAATTAGCCACCCCTCCCAATTTGGTATCATCTGCAAACTTAATCAGTCTACTCTCTATTCCTTTGTCCAAGTCATTAATAAAGATATTGAATAGCACTGGACACAGAACAGAACCCTGGGGCACCCCACTGGTCATTCCTCTCCATGGTGAGGAGAAGCCATTTATGATCACCCTTTGGGTATGACCAGTCAACCAAATACAAATCCAACTAACAGTAGCATTATCTATCCCACATTCTACTAATTTCTTTGCAAGTATCTCACAGGGAACCTTACTGAAATCAAGATAAACAACAGGCCTTACTGAAATCAAGATAAGCAACATCCACAGCAATCCCCTCATCCATCAGGCCTGCAACTCTATCAAAGAAAGAGATCAAATTAGTCCGGCATGACACCAGGCTGGTTAATTTGTAGTCTAAAGAGTGGAGAAAAATGCCATTCTTTTAACAACTAGACAGCTTTGCCACATAAGATTATTAGCTGAAAGGTCAAAAATGTCTCTCTGAAGGCAGAGACAGTGAGGTGCACTGCTACCTTTACTCCCATGGTATAAACTCCTTTTCTTAGATTCCACTCACACCCAACAAAAGATTTTCCTATAGGATGGAAAACTATAGCAATGTCCACATCAGGCTAATGTCCCATCCGGTCCCATATTGTCATCTCTGATTGGCTGGTCCAAGTTTCAGGCATGATTCTTTCCCAGCTTTATCTGAAGATACTTGGTGGTCACTCATTCAAGTACTGTACTAACTAGACCCAATCCTGCTTAGCTTCAAAAATCAGACAAGGCTGACTGCAATCAAGGTATTATTGAAAGTGAATGCCCATCAATGAAATAACAAACTATAAAATATGATACCTGTTTGGATGCTCAGATTGACAAGTTACTCAACACACACTTTAGGTTGTCCGTTCAGTTTAGCACATGAATAGCAAAGCAGATCTTTACTGTTAACTGGGAAAATATGCAAATCAGTCCAGTTTACAATAAATTATTAAACACAGTTTTGATAAATAATTTTTGAAAGAGAACTGCATTGTTTTATTTAACATATTTATACGCTGCCTTTCTCCTTAGAAAGAACTCATCCTAACTGATCTTTATGTGATACTTCAGCATTTCGGTACTGTACACCTATAACAATGTTTTAATCTAAGCCCTCACTTATCATTTAACTAATATTGAAAAAGTCTGCATAATGAATTCAGAGAGTAGACAGTGACTTATCTTTTGTGTAAATATTTGAACTCAGGAAAAATATATGTCGGTTGTTGATGCAATTGTTCTATAATTCAAATAACCGAAATCTTACTGGGAGACATTACAGGTGTAAGGGCAATCCCCCCCCCCCAGGCTTTTTGTCCCTCATGTGTCTTGTATGCATGCAACCAGCCATACCCTTGTTTATTCAACCATTGAATGCAAGGAGGTGCAACAGGTGACTGAAAAGCAGGGATGCCACTAAATTTTTATTTTTCATTTCCCTGACCAACATTTGTCACGTTCCCTGACCACCTTTTAAATACAACCACAAGTTTAAAAAATGAATAGGTCGTGATGCAGTGATGCAAGGCTTAATGAACTATACAAGGCTATATGTCTGTGAAAATTCGCAGTCGTCCAGGTGAGTTTATCTGGACGTTGAGTCATGGCAACTGGAGAGATTGAAACATTTCACTGCTTATCCAAACAGCCTCATCAGTCAGAAAAAAAGCTAGTTGTGAGTCGTCCATTTTATAGCTCACTTTGACCTATTGTCACCCTGGTCTGAAATAGGCTCATAAGATGAACAATGGCCTGAATTGGCTTTTTAGGTAGACAATAGTCTCAATATGCCTTAGGTGAACAATGCCTCAACTGCAAAAATATTTGTCAAAGTAAGAAATTTAATATCAGTTTCTTTCAACATTAACTACACCAAGATCTCTTTTGCAGTTGCACCCAAAATTACACTAACATACAAACTTCAATTCAAGTAAGCTTTGAATGCTAACAAATGACATAACATTTTTGTTATTGTTTTAAAAGTACTATACACTGAAAGTTAAATAAATGTTCTATCTAAAATGGTTTCTCTGAAGCCATACTATAAAATGTGGTTTTGAAACTGCAGTAGTGATCAAGTTAGAAATTATATATTTTAATCACAATTTCCCTGACTTCAGACCAGTTTATCTGACTTTCCCTGACCCATTACCATTTACTTGACTTTCCCGAAAGTGGCAACCCTGAAAAAGTTAAACTTTTTGTGTGAGTAGCCTTATGCAGCGATGTAAGGCAACAGGATTCTGGTCATGGCTATAAATGCCACAACTTTTACTGTTTAATTAAATGACATGGTCATATATCTATTTGTGATATAGGTGCTGCTGCCCAAGTTTCATTCCTAAGGAAATTACAGGATTGCTATAGCACACCACTGACTTTCTAATAAGGCACTGTATGTTTATACCTAAAAGGACCACAGGGTGGTAAACTTAAGACTACTGTACCAATGGTGGAAAAGCTCAGTCAGCTATATGGTTAAGATATGCACCTCAGTCATTATTAACACATCACAGTTCTGCACTGCATCTCTTTATAGTTGTTTCCATAGATGTATTTAAATTACCAGAGTAAAAGAAACAACATGGGAGGCAATCATATAATGCTCTTAGATGTCCCACTGGGGACAGTTATTCTACCTATCTTATGAAGATATCCTTAGTGATACACTGAAGACCTGCCTTTACTGCAGAGAAAAGGTCTGAAACCATGCCAGTGGTTTCACGTTCTGCTAAAGTTAAAAGGGGCCTCTGAGCAGCTCATGCTGATCTAGAAGTTCCTCTACATTTTTCACTGCTTCCTCTATACCACTTTTCCCTTGTGAGGATTTCTGAAAACTTACAATTGATAAGACAACTCAAGATCAGCAATAAAAATTCAAAGCTGTACAAGAGAAGAATCTGGAGTATGGACCACAGTACAACCCTGCCATACTCGAGACTTTCTACCGGAATCACAGTTAATTTATGCAGGCTACTTGCCTTTATACTGGTTTGCATCAGAAATATAGACTCCAAAACAGCACTCTCCAGAGGTAACAACAGCCAGTATATAATTAACTTTAATTAAATCAAATCATATGGAAAGTATTTACAGGCGGAAAATATCGTTGTAGAACACATGAAACATTGCCGCTGTGAAATGGAAGCAGCTTTTATAGGCTGAGCCAAAGAACCTCTCAGATTATAGTTGTACAAATAGATTTGACAAATACAGTTCCAACGTCTACACTTTGTTCTAGCGATGTATAGTCATTAGTTCAAATGAATTTTCAGCTAATTAAAACAGAAACATTGGAACTAGCCGCCTCAAGGTTGGGGTAATCCAATAGTTTTGCAACTCCTTTATTTTGAGCAGATTTGTTTCATCTTCTTTTGGCCAGCAATCATAGAATCAGGACATATTTAATGCACCATATTTGATGAACCTATAAGCTCTGCGTAAGATTTGCAAACATTAAGTGGTTTCTCAGAGTTGTCACTGTACTCAATTAAACAGTAGGAGGATCCAGCACAGTAACAGATGTCAGGTGATCTGTGCAGAACAGCTACCAAGTTCTAGTTTTTTTCACAAGGTGCACCAACATGAAGAGCAACAGAGGAATTTGTCTGAGAGTACCACACTTATAACAACTCTCTCTGGCAGTCTGAAAAGTTATAATAGGAGAGTCACCAGGAAATAAGGTGATATTGAAAGGACCATCTTTTTAAGCCTGTTCCAAGTTGTAAAATGTTCTTCAGTCTTTGGCATCTCCTATTCCATCAGCATTAATTGCAAACATAGCTTCTGCCTCTGGGAGGCAAGGTGAATCATAGATTTTGCATATCCTTGTTTCACCTCGACCTTTTCTCAAATATAACCTGAAAAGAACAAAGGAGTGCATTTATTCACATTAGGACAATGGATCCATTACATTTTACAAGATCTGCAGTGATCCGATATTAAAACCAATTGCTGATGGATTAATCTCCCTGTTACCCAAACATGGTAATTGCATTGATTAGAAAGACAAAGAGGAGAAATTTTACAGCAGACTTGGAAGACGGCTGCAGCCCTCTTCCTCAAATGGTACATCACCTGGTCCCACTGCAGAGACTCCACCCCCACCCCCACAGTTCATCTCCCCCACCATTTGGCAGCCCCAAGAGCTGCTTACAGAGGAACAGACATGAGCTGGAATGTCCCAGACAGTTTCAACTGGTGGGGAAATAGAACCATGAATACACTTTTTTAAAGGATTAAATTATGAACACATGTATGCAGCCAAGTGAGAGGATATTGTATTGGATGGGGAAATTGCTGATCAGCAGCCCCCTAATCTCATTATGGAGCGGGTGGAAGGTTATTGTTTTCTTCCCTTCCCTGTCAGTTTTAACACATGTAGGGTAGACTATAAAAACTCTTGCTTGCCAATATCAGGAGATATCCCTTCTGCCCTAGGAGGACGGGCAAGCCATTTGTGTAACACCTGGTTTCAAGGGGCAGTTGAGACTCGCTGCTGCTGGTGGGGCTAACCGGCACATGAGAGAGTTTGTATGGTTCCTTTTGCTATAATAATACCTTTATTGTCAATGTACAACATGTGCACAATGAAATTGGCTGAGTCTCCCTTGCCCACCTCCACCCCCATCCCACTAGCAACCACTCAGTCTTATTGCACCCTGTGTACTTGACACAGAATGTGCCAGCCCACAGGTCAGTTCTTCTATACTTGTCCTGGGATTATTTCCCATTCAGCAGTCTGACAGCCCATGAATAAAAACTGTTCTTCAGTCTGTTGGTGCGGCAGGCTATACTACGATATCTTCTGCCTGATGGTAACAAGGTAAAGAGGTGCTGACTGGGGTGTGAATCATCCTTAAGAACTTTTCCAACCCTCCTGAGGCAACAATCCCTAGCGATGTTGTCCAGTGCACTTAGGGGACAGCCCGTGATATGTTGAGCTGTGTTTCCCACCCTCTATAGTGTCTTCCTGTCAGCAGCTGTCAATCCAGCATACCAAACGGTAATGCAATATGTGAGGATGCTTTCAATTGTGGACCGGTAAAAGGAGATCATCAGTTGTTGCTTCACTTTGTTCTTACGCAAGACCCTGAGGAAATGCAGTCTCTGCTGGGCCTTCCTGACTACTTTGGTTGTATTGATTCCCCAGGAGAGGTCTTCACTGAGGTAAACTCCCAGAAATTTAAAGGAAGAAACTCTCTCCACATAGCCCCGCTGGATGTACAATGGGGCTGGTTCCTCTCTCTTCCTCCGGAAGTCCAGCACCATCTCCTTTGTCTTGGTAATATTTAGATGCAAATTGTTTTCTAGGCACCATGTGGATAATTTTTGGACCTCATTCCTGTACACTGATTGATCTCCCCCTGTAATAAGACCCATTATGGTGGTATCGTCTGCAAACTTAATAATCACAGTAGATGGATCAGATGATACACAGTCATATGTGTAAGTGAATACAGAATTGTGTCAGGCTGTGTGTGTGTTGTGTTGTGTTGTTATAGTCATGACCAACTCTCCATGACCCCATGTCCGGAGTTCTCTTGGCAGGAATACTGGAGTGCCTACAGCACCTGGTATTCCCTGGTGGTCTCCCACCCGAATGCTAACCAGAGCCGGACCTGCTTAGCTTCCGAAATCAGGCGAGATCAGATGTGCTTAAGGCATCTTATAGGGCATTGTGTCAGGCTACATCTCTGCAAACCATCTACAACAGGCATGTCCAAACTTCGGCCCTCCGGATGTTTTGGACCACAACTCCCAGAATTCTAAGCTTAGATTGCCAATGGCAAAGGACTGTGGGAGTTGTGGTCCAAAACATCTGGAGAGCTGAAGTTTGGACATGCCTGATCTATGATAAATCTTCTGAAGCAACAGTCACTTTTTGCTGTCATCAATCAAAGAAATGTAACTTCATAGGGGTTCATGCTCGTCTAAAACCTCCAGCTGGTACCAATGCCTTTAAGCCTGTATACTGTTTAGTCTCTTTTCATACAGAAGTTTTTTTTCTTGCCTGACTGCTGCATAGCGTAACACCACCACATGCAGCTATGTAGAACTTGATCAGATCCTGAAATACTGGCAGTAGTTCAAGTCAAACTGATCAAGATGGCCAGTTCATCAGTTATACCAGAAGACGGAGGTTCAGTCCTCAACTTTGCCCAATATTTCTCTTTTTATGAACAAAAAAGAAAAGAAAAAAGAAAAGAAAAGAACAGCTAACATTTCCTCAAACTTCTCCATTTCCTTGCAATCTCCATACCACTTCTGGACCAGACAATGTGAAGTGAAGAACAAAAGGAGAAATCACATCACTTTCCCTTGTGTTAAGGGACGAGATCGAAATCTGAGTATTTGGAGAAAGAATATATTTACAAATTTAAATAGTGGGTATACCTAAAAGCTTCAGTCTATTTGCACTGTGTTCAAGTCATAGAATCATAGAGTTGGAAGAGACCTCAAGGACCATCTAGTCCAACCCCCTGCCATGCAGGAATCCCATCACAAGTCAGCTGTCCTCAAAAGACACAAGGTAAAAATTAAATAACACTGTTCTATTTGAAGAAGATTTAAAAAACTTTTTCCAATGAGGCCTCATATTGAAGCCTCAACCATATAAAATGTCTGCTTATTAAGAGGAAAACCTGAAAATAGCACAAAGAAAAATGAGCAATGGGCTGTCTTACCTGGTTGTGGATGCATGTGCAATTATATTTCCTCCAATAGGTTTCTTGGGGTCTGCAGCAAACATGGCGGCTCCATCTACTTGGGCAACCACCTGGTTTGTGATCACAACTGCTATACCAAACTGTCACGGGAAAGGCATATCATCAGTTTCATCGTAACTGCCTTAAACCGGAAGCAATTCAAGAATCTTTGTAACGGCACTAATCTGGAATATGGCAAACTGAGCAAAAAGGGGGAAGAAACAGGAGTTCCATTTCAGAGCATTTTACCTCATCTGCGAGTCGAAGCAGCATGCGGAGAAATCTAGCCAAATGCATCTGCCTGGCTGATAGTTCACCTCGACCAGAGTAATCTGTCCTGTAAAGAGCTGTGGCACTGTCCACAATCAGCAAAGCATACCTGAAAGAACAAAGCAAATGAACTTGTGCACTAATTTTTGCAATTTGCCCCAAGAAACTGTTCTTGCTTTTATTCAGCTTTTTGTGCACTTTTTGAACACCTAATCATCTGTGAGAGACACAGTATATCTAGTGCGTCAGGCAAAAATAAGACGAAAATGAAAACAAAAAGACAACAAAAACGTTGTGGCACCTTTAAACACTAAGTGCTATGTTTTAATGTGAGCTTTTGTGGACAACTCCACTTCTTCAGGCAGACACTCCTCTTGGAGAAGGTGTAGCAATGTTCTCTATAGCCAAGGTCATGTCTGAGTGAAAACCAATCAAACTTATGTGTGGCTAAGAACTGCTTTGTTAGGCCCCTTTTGTATTCTCCCTGCTTCCTACCCATTATTAGGTAGCCACTGCGAGCAACAAATTGCCCATTCCCTCTCTTCATGACAATATTTAATGAAATGGCTGAATCCAAAGAGAGGGAGGGAGGGAGGCAGGAGAGGGAGAGAGAGAGAGAGAGATGCATTTTGTCCTTTGAATAATGTGCCATAGTTGCAAATTGAAAGGTAACTGTTTAAAGCAAGAGCAACTAAAAATATTGCTCTCAACTTTGGTAACAAAAGGCTGCTAAAATGGTTTATTTGTAGCAAGGATGAGTTACTTCAAAAGAAACTTTTAACAGCAGAGTAACTGTGATGAACAAAGCCAAATAAGGTTTCAAATGTCATTATCTTGCCAATGAGAAAAAATGTATAAAATGGCAGACTTGTTGCATCATGTATATTCTAAGGACCTGCATCTTATTTATTAAGGAATAAGGTGAAGGTGTTTTTTTTACCTTGATTCAGTCATCATAGCAGATGCTTGGTAAAGGAGCTGGGTCTGATGGTCTGTATTAAATCCTCGAGCATATGCTACATTATCAAGTACATCACTACCAGATAAGCCATATCTAGAGAAATAAATTATAAAAGATAACATGATTAGTATCTAATGAAAAGTATTAAATCTGTCAGGCAGTAAGAAAGATTCTGAAAATTGTACCTAATCACAGTCTCCTTGAAAAAGAATAGCAATTTCTTCCCCTGCCCTTTAATTACATTAGCTGCTAAAGAAAGGAGCTCTTAATGAAAGCGACACTTCTTTAAAGGTTTTGTTCCGTGTTTTTGAAGATTTGATCTAATTCTCTTAAAAAGGAAAAAAAAATACAACATTTTGAGTGGCATTCAAAATGATTTAAAATAAATCAGAGTTAGTATTCGGCTTCATGCATTTGTTTCATTAACCCTCAGTAGATGGCACTGTATCCTTCCAGAGAATGAAAAGGAAAGATCCCCTGCTAATATGATGATTAACAGACCTCTCAGCCACAGCAAGGAGGCGTTCGGGTCGGAATGTGCCCTCTGTGTCGATGTACATGGCTTTCCCTTCACCACCGCCTCGATCAATAGGGAGCTAAAAATATAAAGAAATAATGAGACGTTAGAAAACTGCTTTGATCTCTGCGACAGTTACCCAAAAAGGATGCTGTTCTAAAAGACAGAGGGGGAGAAAGACACAAATCAATTGTTTTGACTGTTATTTTTAAACGAAAAGTATATTCTTTTCAGAATGACAGCTAAAAAGATATGAGAACAAGGTTATTTTAAGAAATACACTGCAGTATCATGAGAGGTACACTTAAGATAAACAGGTCTCTGTGTCATTGAAAAAGCTCAAATGTTTATTTGCTGTTGTTACTGCCATGCTTCCCCTCACATCAATTTTAAGGAATCATGAGACACATTGTATGGGACCGAGTTCACCAGAGGAGCCTGCCTTCTCCTTGAAACTGGCAAGGAAGACCCGTTCTGTAGATCCCCTGTGAGATGTCATCTGCAGGATATAGCAGACCTAACCCGAATCATAGTTGTGGGGAAGGATTGTAGGAGGACATAAAAGGTGTGGAAAGACTTGAGCATTACCTTGGACCTACCACTTAAAGAGGAGATGGCATTCTTTCCACGTTTGTTCATAGCCGTTTGCCAGCTACACAGGCTTCTAAGGCCTGAACTCATTGCCAAATGTACAATTTGACTTTGTACTCGTAGGATTTGAGATTTGTGGGGTTGGGGTGGGGGATTAAAGTGGGAAGAGAAGCAATGCATGTGCCTTTCTGCTGTGCTTCTCCCTGCTCAGGCACAGCCACTCCTTGACGCTTGCCTAGGCTTTTGATTTTGGGTATTCCAAACATTCCTGAACATTCCTGAACATTCTTGAAACCAAACAATATTCACACAGCTGGTTGAGAAACACCTGTGCTATGGAGATAGGCAGGCGACAATTAGGGGGTAGTGATGGTCAGTGCAGGTAACAGCAAGTGGGGTGGCAGCTCTGCTGTCCTCCCTAGTACTTCACTGCAAGAGGTGATTGCCTCACTTGAGCTCACACCTGCACAATATTTTATCTGAGCAAAAGTTCAGCTACTTACTTGACAGGTTACTGCCAGTGTGTGACATAGCTGAGTCTTTCCTGTGCGGAATTCTCCAAACATTTCTGTTATGGACCCAGTTTCTATTCCTCCTGGATCAGAAAAACAAAGGGGTTTCAGACAATCCCCTACCGATACGTATCACTCACATACAGATACATTCAGACACTGGCATCACTTTATTTCTTATTGCTGCTCTGTATCTTATGTTACAAATTCATTTCTTGAACAGATGTAAGCGATTTAATGGAGAACAAAATCTTGTTTGCTTCATGTGAACAGGGAACAGTGACCACAACACAATTACTTTAAACTTAATCATAGACTGCAAATCACTGAAAATATCTAACACAGAGACCTTAAATTTTCAAAAAGAAAATTTCCCAAAGATGAGGAAACTGATAAAAAAGAAGCTGGAGGAGAAAATTGAGAGAGTCCAAACATTGTAAGAGGCATGGAGGCTGTTCACAAAAACAATAACAGAGTTCCAATTGGAATGCATACCCAAAAGGAAAAAGGGCATTGCCAGTTCCAGGAGGATTCTGGCAGAACAAATGCAAGGCAACGATCAGGAAAGCAAAGCAAGATGTTGATGAGTGTATAGCTGAAAACTCTCAAAGAAATATCCAGGACTTCTTTAAGTTCATTAGAAGTAAGAACCCAACTAGGAAAGCCATTGGATCATTAGATGATAATGGAAGGCAAGGGATTATTAAAGAGGAAACAGAGATTGCAGACTCAATGAATTATTTGCTTCAGTATTCACTGAAGAAGAGACCACATGCCCAAAACAGAGCCTATCTTTGAAGGGAGGGAAACTGAAGAATGAAGCCAGATAGAAATAACCAGGGAGGACTCCTTGTGTGTCTTGTTAAACTAAATGCTAACAAATCACCAGGACCAGATGGCACCCATCCATGAGTTCTCAAGGAACTTAAAGATGAAATTGCTGAGGTCCTAGCCAAAATATATCATCTCTCCCTCAAATCAGGCATTGTGCCTGATGACTGGAAGGTAGCGAATGTAACACCAGTTTTCAAAAAACGATCCAGAGGCAATCCAGGACACATGTGCCAGGTAAAGTGATGGAAACCATCCTAAAAGATAAAATTAATAGGCACAGAGAAGAGAAGGTGTTGTTGAAGGAGAGCCAACATGGCTTTTGCAAGGACAAATCATGCCTCACTAATCTGTTAGAATTTTTTGAGAGTGTCAACAAGCATGTGGATAAGGGAGATCCAGTTGACATTGCTTATCTGGACTTTCAGAAGTCTTTTGACAAGGTCCTGCATCAAACACTCTTGAATAAACTTGATAGTCATGGAATAAAGGGGCAGGTCTTGTCCTGGATCAGCAACTGGCTAAGGGACAGGAAACAGAAAGTCGCACTAAATGGACACTTCTCCAAGTGGAGGGAGGTAAAGAGTGGGGTCCCCCAAGGTTCAGTAGTGAGACCCCTGCTTTTCAACCTCTTCACAAATGATCTAGAGGTAGGAGTAAATAGCAAGGTAGCCAAACCTGCCGATGACACTAAATTATACAGGGTAGTAAAAACTGAGAGAGATTGTGAGGAACTCCAGAGGGATGTTTTGACACCGGAGAAGTGGGCAGACCATTGCCAAATGAGCATCAACATTAACAAGTGCAGAATGATGCATGTTGGGACAAAAGATCCCAATTACATTTATAAACTGATGGGGTCTGAACTCACTGCAACAAACCAGGAAAGGGAACTTGGTGTCCTGGTGGACAGCTCAATGAAGGTGTCAACTCAGTGTGGCGCAGCAGTCAAAAGAGCAAACTCAATGATAGGGATCATTAGGAACGGTATAGAAAATAAGTCAGCAAGTGTCATTTTGCCCCTTTATAAATCTATCATGAGGCCCCGTCGGGAGTATTATGTACAGTTCTGGTCACCAAACATCCAGAAGGATAATATGGAAATGGGAAAAGTACAGGGGAGGCAATCGGAATGATTAGGGGACTGGAACACCTTCCTTACCATCTGAGGCTGCAACGGCTAGGCCTCTTCACTCTTGAGTGACGGTGCCTAAGAGGTGACCTGATTTAAGTTTATAAAATCACACGGTGTGGACAAAGTAGATAAGGAAAAACTGTTTTCCCTATCGCACAACACTAGAACTAGGGGGTACTCCATGAAACTTTTGGGTACTAGATCTCAAACAAACAAATAAGAGAAAGTACTTTTTCACCCAGAGGATCATTGGTCTGTGGAACTCTCTGCCAGAAGAAGTGGTGACAGCTGTCAGCCTTGACAAACTTTAAGAAAGGATTGGACAAGTTCATGGAGAACAAGGGTATCAATGGCTATCATTATGGATGCCTAAGGACAACCTCCAGGTTGGAGAGATAGGCAGGATATCTCTCAATGCCATTTGCAGGGAATCATAAGCAGGTGAAGACATCTGCTTGGGAATACCCTGAAGCAAATGGTGAGCCGCTGTGTGAGACAGAATGCTGGACTGGATGGGCTGTGGCCTGTTCCAGAAAGGTTGTTCTTAGATTCTTATGCTTAAACATCTCCCAACTCCTAGGCCTCACCTTCAAGCATTCAGCTCCGCACTGATTGCAAAATCAGGTGTGTGGCCAATTGTACAATTGATCACAAGAAAGGGAGCTGGTAGGAGGGGGAAAATTGCTACATGATTGCACACACGTTCAGCTTTGCTCCAACTGGATTTTTATCATGGAAAGGAAACTTATCAAATAAGAGTGCAAACAAGTCACCAGGATTTGTAGGCAGGATGTTACATGCTCTAAAGAACAGAATGAGCTCAGCTTTACAAAGAAGGTGAAAAATAGCAAGCACCAGTTGAATGATCACCTGCCAAGAATGATTTAGCTGTGGATTTCCTGCACCAGCAAGAGATTGTGGTCTCTTGCTGCGCTACAGTTCAATGTGAAATTCAGTATATGCGTGAACTCAAACTACGTCCCCTAATATTAGAATAGTGAAGCCACCTATGTCTGTATAATGTTTTATATGTATCACATAAGCCTTGTTTTTAACCTACAGTTTGCAATAAATTAAAAAGCACTCATGGACTAATTACAAACTACAGTACGTTATATACCTTGAAGGAGCTTGTCAAGTTCTTTGGATCCAGTGGTGATCTGAATGATCTCTGACCTCCGTTGATGAAATTCTGTTGCTGTGGTGAAGCCCATTGGAACCAGTTTTGCTGCTTCTGCCTAAGAAAATCAATAAGGTCAGACTGAGTAGCAGAATCAAAAGAACACTATATTCCTGTTTTTAAACTCCCAAATTCATTTATTTACTGCTATGTTTAAAATAATGCCGCAAATATGTTTTGAACAAATTAGTTTGAAAACTTCAAAATTACATGGTTTTGAAGAACTAGTCAACTGATATACAAAGCCATACATGTATTACACATATTCTTAGCAACTTTTAATATAATTACCAGGATTTTGTCTGCTTTAGCTTCGCTGATGCCTTTAATATTGAGCAATTCCTTCTTGGGTGCATAGGCAACAGCTTCAACTGTGTGAAATCCAGCCTCTTCTAACTTCTTGACATCATTTGCATTTACACCACATTGCTACAAAGGATAAAATAAAATTATTTGTTATGACATATTTCATGCAAGATCTGAAATGTGACGACAACATAAATATTTAAATAAGCTGTCTTCCCAATTTGGGATAACAATAACAGTTTAATAACAATTAATGTGTTATCACATTTTAATGGGTTACAATCCTAAAGCTGAAATTCTGTGCATTCTTTTTTAGAAATAAGCCCAAACAATCTTAATAGTATTTACTTCTTTTAACATTTAGAGGATTGTAATGTTAAGGACTGCTACCATACCATATCTGCTGAAAAAGATAGTTTTGTCTGTTATCTCCACTAGTACTAAAGAAGCAAAACAGAGTCATACCTTAGTTCAGGCCTGCCCAACAGGTAGACCGCGGGCTACTGGTAGCCCACGAAGGGTTCAAAAGTAGCCCGCCGTCCATCAATAAAAAAAGTGAGGGGACAAGTTCTCGACCCTTCCCTCCCCCATCCCAAGGACCACCACTGCCCCAGCAAAGTTCTGGGTCTGCCAGCCCACTCTTTCAGCCGAGCAGGGCAGTTCAAGGGCCATCATGACACATTGAAATCTGTTCCCTCCAGAACAGATTAATTGGTTTTCAATGCATTCCTATGGGAAACTGCTGCTCTACTTACAAAAGTTCATACTTACGAGCATGTGCTTGGAATGGATAAAATTTGTAAGTAGAGGTTTTAGTGTAGTAGCCCTCAGGCACTTTGGGCCAGAAAAAGTAGACCTTGGCCTGTTCAGAGTTGAACAGCCCTGCCTTAGTTCACCTACTAAGTAATGTATTATTTTAGGTAGCAGTGATTAAACAGTCTAAGCTCCTTAAAAATTACACTGTTCATTACAGTGGAACCTTGACTTAAGTCATTAATCCGTTCCGGAGGTCTAGACACAAGTCAAACATGCCTTAAGTCAAACAAACTTTTCCCATAGAAAGTAATGGGAAAGTGGATTAATCCGTTCCAGATGATGAAAAAGACCCCCGAAAACAGCAATTTAACGCAAATTTGACTAGGACAGGAGATTCCTTCTGGGGATGTAAATGAAATGTCTCTTCAAAGAGAGGAGGAGGCAGTGGAATTATAGTCCACAAGTTATATGCCTCCACTTTTTAATGGTCATAGCAACAATGTCTAACATTTAAATTTTACTTATTTTTAACCTGACGTTCCAAGTTCTGAACAACTCTATGCTTACCATTAGAGTCCCACAACTGTACAGCTCCCCAACTAAAATGCTTCCATTGTGGACCAGACTTCTGCAGCCAGATTTTTCACAAGACTGAGCCGACTGGGGGGATATGATAGCTATGTTTAAGTATCTGAAAGGATGTCATATTGAAGAGGGAACAGGTTTGTTCTCCATGGCTTCAGAGACTAGGACTCGGGGCAATGGTTTCAAACTACAGGAAAAGAGATTCCATTTGAACGTTTGGAAGAACTTCATGACAGTTAGAGCTGTTCGGCAGTGGAATATGCTGCCACGGAGGGTGGTAGAGTCTCCTTCTTTGACGGTATTTAAGCAGAGGCTGGATGGCCATCTGTCGGAAATATTGTGAAGAGGTTCCTGCTTGGCAGGGGGTTGGACTCGATGGCCCATGAGGTCTCTTCCAACTCTATAATTGTATGATTCTATGACTGTCTAACCAGCGAGGCCAGCCCCAAGCTCCCGGCCCTTCTTCTCCTCCGGCAGCAGCGGTGGCTTCGGTGAGGCCGAGGACCAGCTCCAGGTGCTCTGACCTGGCCTCGCCGAAGCTGCCGCTGCCGGAGGAAAGGAAGGAGGCAGAAGCAGTTTGGAGGCGCCATCCGTGATGCTGGGTCGTGGCTGCCGCCCGATTCCGGGGCCTTGCACCGGGGCTCCGAGCTGTAAGTCAAAGCCTGCAACTCAAGTCAAACAGGCCCCTTCTTGCTGCAAGTCAAATATGCTGCAAGTCAAGCAGCATGTAAGTCAAGGTTCCACTGTATATATTTTGGCACAATTCAAATAATGAATCTGCAGGTTCTTTAGCGATATTACTGAAACACTGTGAAAGTTACATTTAAAATGGTGGTGGGAATGAATAAGATCAATAAAGAGTTTTGCTACTAGGCCAGCTTAATCCACGATGCCTTAAACAACCTGAGGTGAGTAATTAAGGAACATCTCTTTCCCCCACCCATATATGCCTAGATGCTACAATCGTCATCTGAGGCCCTCGTAGTTGTGCAGCATTCTGGAGATGCCAGTTTGACAACAAACAGAAGAATTTGCTCTTATGTGGGAGCAGTGAGTCTGCAGGACACTGTCCCTAAATAATACATGTGCCAATGCTAGTTCCATTTAAGCACCTCTCAAGATTTTTTTAAAATTCAAGTTAACATTTGATGATTTATCACACCTGCCATTTTTATTTTTTGCTTACGGGTAACTAGTTTATTTAAAAGATTTAGCCACATGACATGTGTAGGGATTAATTCTACCTCATAAATGGTTGAAAAACATATATTGTATGTCTATAAATGCATATTATGATTTTGTTACTATAAGCCATTTGGATCACTGTACAAAGCAACAGAAATATCTTAAAATTAACAAAACCAAAAACACCGTCATAGCATTCAAGAATGGTTACAGAATATCTGGGTTAATTAATATCATGTACCCAAATATATATTTTATCAAATGTACTACATACCTCGAGCCGTGAAATGGGTTGAGGACCAAAGCTTTCCTCCTCTGTAGATATATCTACACTTGTATCAACCTGCATTTGCATTGCCATGGTGTAAATTATTTACTTTCTTTCAAAACAGGAAAGATGCAATACCTTTATGGGGAGAAAGGTATGAAAAAACAAATAAAAAAAGTTTAATTCTATATACAATTTGTAAGTCATAACACTTTCAAACAATATTTTACTGCATGCTATAAGTGCATTATTACATAAGAATATTTACTACTGGAGTTTCTCTGCCATTCAATTTCACATATCTTATAGATGAGCTATCATGTTATTTCTCTGCTGCATCCAACACTTCACATCGTAGTAGGCCAATGTTTTTCAAGCAGTATTTAATGTAATCGAATCCAAGGTAGGACCCATCTGATCCGCCGCTGGATGGGCCAAAGGGACGCCTGGTCGAATTCAAGGCAGCATCGTCAACTTTATTCTCAGCTCATTCAAGGTTACATTTTAAAAAGACTACAAATCCTTCAGGGAAGCGACTCGCACCACCCCAACCCCCCCCCCCCCCCCCCGTCCCCTGGTCCCCCCCTTGCACAGCGGGCCAGGAACACCAAGCCGCTCGCCCGTCGTCGTCGTCGTTGTCAGCGACCGTTCCCCCCCCCCCACCCCCTTTTCAGAAAAGTGGAAGGCCCGGTTCCCTTGACGCCCCCACACCTTGGCAGCTTCAAGGCCGTGGAGGGAGGGCGGGCGGAGGGAGACGGCCACAGAGCCACTCTGTTTGGGAAGGCGGCCAGAGGCCCAAACGCCGAACCCGCTCTCGCCTGGCGCAGCTGCCTCTTTCCGCCGCCCCGAGTTCGGAGGAGCCCGCCACTGCCCCCACGTGACCCAGGCCCAGAAACCCGAACCAATGGCTCGACGCCTTGGGACGGCCCCGCGCGCACGCGCAGTACTCACTCATGAAGCCCGAAGGAAGGAAGGAAGGAAGGAAGGGCAGTTCTGCGCCTTGATTGGGAGGGCTCGGGGCGCGCGGTAGCGTCGCTTTCTTGAGCAATCCCTCCCTGTGCGTGGCTTCAGCGCTGCCCTTGGCGGAAGAAGATCTCCGGAGGCAGGCAGTGGGCTCTTGAGTATGTGGACCAGCGCCTGATGAAACAGGGGTTCGAATCCCCCCTCAGCCATGGCAACTCCCCCGGGGAGGGGGGCGCGGAAAAACTCAGTGGCCCCGGTACATTTTCTTTTTAAAGGTCCCACTGATCTTACCTGTCGCTTTAGGACGGGGCTGATTTGACGGCTCGCACCGGCTCTTCTTTTGCAAACGGAAGGCCGTGGTTTCCTTAGAGGGTCACGGCATCCCAGAGTGACAGTAGCGTTGCTAACTCAGGTGTTTGCACCTTGGGAGTGGATCCCGATTGAGGCAAGACCAAGAGGCTCGCCATGGAACCAGCAGCTGTCGAGTTCCACACGTGTGCCCACAATGCTGTTGCCACCTCGAAAAATTCCCTATGTCAGTATCTTGTCTGCCCTGCACCCTTAGCGCCGCAGTGGATAAAAAACATGGGGCTTAAATATTTATCTCCTTGTTTGAGGAAGCGAACTGCAAACTTAGAAGGGGAAGGCAGCAATAGATCTGTTAGTTAGTCCTTAAAGATACGACAGTGCTTTCCGAACTGTCCATATGACCACATGATATCTGCCAAATTTATATCCAATGGCATTTATAGTGCTGCACTGGTGTAGGTTTTAAAAATGTTTCAAAAGACTAACAGTGTTAGTCAACAATTCATCTCGCCCATAAACTATATTTAGCTCACACATACATGATTTTCAGGTTACTAGGCCCTAATGCACTTAACATAGGTGGTTACATTACATTGCCATAACTGCCAGTGTCATATTAACACATAGACCATGGTTGAAATATGTGCTCAGTCATGAAGTTTGCTGTGACAGTTGCTCCTTTGGCTTAATCTATTTTAACCTAAATGCTAATGTTTTTGTGAGGAGTTATAGAAACTGACTTACAGCAACCCTAACAGGATATTCAAAGTACTGTAGGTGGTTTAAGGAATGGTTTTACCAGTTTTGTTCCCCCGGTGAGTTTTCATGGCCAAGTGGGGAGTCAAACCCTATTCTCCAGAGTCCTAGGCTATCACTCTATCCAATGCACCTCAAAGGGAATCCCTTTTATATATGTAGAAGATACCAGTTACACATGACCAGGCACACAGCTAGTACCTTGTCATCTTCTGCAGGTGGAGTTCCTCACATGTAAAACTGACTT
Source organism: Phrynocephalus versicolor (assembly GCA_023846285.1). Taxonomy (NCBI): domain Eukaryota; kingdom Metazoa; phylum Chordata; class Lepidosauria; order Squamata; family Agamidae; genus Phrynocephalus; species Phrynocephalus versicolor. The sequence goes on along the minus strand of JAHTLZ010000016.1, from coordinate 26,878,285 downwards.
GTGGCATATTTCCTTTTCAGTGTACTGAAAAGTTGCCATACTGATCTTGAGGTGTTGACCAGGCACAGGACTAGCATCTGATCACGTCCATGGTTGATGCTCCTGTTGGGAGTTCCTTGCAAATAAGTAGTGAAGAGGATATTGGCTCTAGTGTTTCATAGCATGGCAGGACACTGTCAATAAGGACATGCAGATTGTTGGTCTGCACCCTGAAGATGTGGTCGATTGGGCAAAGTGGTGTTTCAGATTCCAAAAAGCAGACCCCTTACCTGTGGAAAAATACTAGGAAGAAGAGGAAACAGATGTAAACACTATAGCTGTTTCTTGCTTCGTGTAGCTTCCATAATTAAACTGTAAACCACCGAGAGAGTACTTGAAGTGCTATGGGACGGTGTATAAGGAGAACACTTTGCTTTGCTTTTTTAGTTTGTTTTGCTTTTAAAAAATAAGGTACGAAAGCAAGTAATTTCATAGTTCAGGTATCAAATATTTATTAAGTATTAAAGCAGGAGGGCCATCTAGTGAGTAAGCAAAGCAATGGCAATTAAAATTCTTATGCCCTCCCCTGTACAGCTTGACTATTTTAGTAGATTGTTTACCAATAGTATGGTAATTTTTATTTGGCTATTTCACGTTTCAGTGTGTAGAACAGCCACGATGTGGACTTAAAAGGAAGAAATAAATACCAGAAACAGTGCATCTTCTTTCTGGAATTTTGGGAACAACTTCAAAACTTAATTTTGAACATTCTTGAATTTTTAAGAATTCTGTTAAAACTGAACAGCATTCGTTTAAAACTGAACAGCATTTATCAAATTAGCTGCTTTCAAAAATGAGTTTAAACAAATGTCTGTAGATTTAATGTAAAATATTGCAATTAGATCTGACTGCTGCAATTTAGTTAGAAATACATTTCTCCTTACAATACTGCACATGATTGTGACTAGGTAACCACCTTGGGACACAACACTGAAATAAATATGGAATGTCAATAAAATCAGTAAAAATAAAGCATAACTCTGAAGTGCTCTGCATTTTCTGCAGCTGAATGAAAGTGAATGTTTGAAGTAAATAAGAGATCACTTGTAGTTTTGTTGAAATATGTGGTACCAGTTTACAGATGTTAACTTAAATTAGCATTTGGCAAATTTAATACAGAAGTAGCTCCCCTTTTGTGAAGACTTCTTTTTGGCAATGCAGCAGAGATCCACCCCACTTACATAGCTTTGGCAAAAAGCATGTTAGCTTTTTAACAATATTGGGGCACTTCTTAGCCACTCCTCCTTTACCAATTTGACGAAGTGTTGAAAAGGTCAGTTTTTGCAGGAACTTGCTTCGGAGAATACAGTTGCTTCCCCTAACCACATACTTGATGGGCAGTCTCAAAAGATTGCCTTGTTTTGCTAGAGCCTCACTAGCAACTATCTTAGAAGACTGGAGGGCCACCTTCTTGACAGCATATCATAATATGGACACTCTTGCTGGCCTAACTGCGGAAAATTAGAAAGAAAATACATGGAAGCTACTTTGGCTTCTGTGGCAGTATTCAATAAAGCTCCTTTAAGAGAGTCCCCAGAAAGCCTATGAACTAGCAAAGAGTGCCTTTGGGTGACTGGGCTGAAAGAAAAAAGAACCTACTGCAGGTGCTGATAGTGGCCTAAGGACACAACAAAAGAACTAGTTACTAACCTGTAAAGGTGGTTCTTCAAGTGGTCCTTCACGAAGCCACACAGGTGGGTTTACCGGCACACGCGCACGCAGAGGTCGGACTTCCCTAGCAATAGGAAACTTGCCCCGTGCATGAGCAAGAGGCATCCTGCCCAAATGCCTGTTCCTTTGTGACCGCCAGAATGACAGTTAAGAACTAGCCACAGTGTGACTCGAGGGGAGGTGGGCAGGTGCTGTGTGGCTTCACAAAGGTCCTCTCGAAGAACCACCTTTACAGGTAACTGGTTCTTCTCCTTCGTGAAGCCACACAGATGGGTGATTGCAAGCAGTACTCACGGGATGGTGTCACAAAAGAAAGGACAGCTCTGCCAAAGGTCATGGTAGACCTCATCTGGTCATCCATCCTGTAGTGCTTCACGAAGGTGGTTTTGACCACATAGCAGCATTACAGATGTCTTCCAGAGGGACACCTCTGAGGGAAGCCGCTGAGGAGGCATCCGCTCTAGTGGAGTGGGCTTGAACAGTGCACGGCAAAGGTCGTTTTGCCACCAGTACTACATTGCTGGAGATGTGTTAGAGAAACACCAGAAAGCTTTGAACACCACAAGTAACTCCAGCTGGTTGATATGAAGGCAGTGCTCCTGCAGACCAGGTATCATGTATCTTGTAGTTGAGGCAGAGTGCTCCCCAGTCTGTGTTGCTGGCGTCCCTGTTGACTTGAATCGTTGGAAAGGGTGAACGAAACAACGGCCGGTCATGAGATTGGTTGGGGAGGACCACCAGGTAAGTTGGTGAGGTAAGTTGTCGGGACGACCAAAGTCTTGGTGTGTGGGTCTACAAGCAGATGGAAGTGAGAGAGGTACCATCGCTGTAGGTGGCGGAGCTTTAACCTGACATATGGCAGAATTGCCATCATGGAGACCACTGAACTTGAAGAGCCTGCACCGAGGTGTGTGGGCAGAACAAAGGCAGAAGAGCGAAGATCTCTTGTAGTCACTCTGGTGGTGGATAAGCCCTGGCTTTTGTGACATCTAGTGTGGCCCTGATGAAAGAGACCACCTGAGTTGGAATAAGCTTGGATTTTTTTGCAGTTGATCTGTAGGCCCAAGTCGAATAGGGTATGAAGAACAAAATTGATGTCCCATTCTGCCTGACATTTGGACTCCGAACCAATGAGCCAGTTGTCCAGATAGAGGAACACCATGATTCCGTGAGTTCGGAAACAGGTCAGCCACTGGGCCATGCATTTGGTAAAGACCCTTGGCGTGGTGGTCAAACCAAATGGCAGGGCAGAATACTGAAATATGTTGTTGCCTATGGCAAACCTCAGGAAGTGACAATGTGCTGAGTGGTTCGAGATGTGGAAGCAGGCATCTTTGAGATCCACAACTCCAAACCAGTCCCCTCTGTGGAGAACAGGAATGATTTTTTCCAAAGTTACCATCCGGAACTTTGTAGACACCAAAAAAGTGTTTATGATCCTGAGGTCTAAAATAGGGCAGAGGCCTCCGTCCCTTTTGGGCACCATAAAGTACCTTGAGAAATGACCTTGAAGGGCCAGAGAAGGATGGACACGTTGGATGGCATTTTTTTTGTAGTAGCGAGTCGATCTCATCAAAGATGCACTGGGATGGTTCGTTGAGAACAAAATTCCCAAACGGGGGAAATGACAAAAATTCTAGATGGTAACCCATAGAGATGAGAGAAAGGATCCATTGGTCCATGGTTATTGCCTGCCATGTCAATAGAAAGGGTGCGAGGCAGATCTCCGGGGGAGAGTCAGAAGTTGTCCGATTGCCTCCTGTCCCTAGATTTGGAGGGCTGGGAGGTGCTAGGTTTGGACTTCTTACCTTTAGAGGAGTAAGAAGAGTAGGTCGAGGGATTAGGTGCCTGTTCCCAAGCAGGTTGCCTGTGAGAAGTGGATTGAAATCCTTCCGTTGGAAGCAAAATGTCTGCTCTTGTCACCGAGGGAGAAGGTTGAGCTTCTTTGCGGTGTTGTGATTCTTAGGGCTGTCTTCCATAAGGTCGTCGGTAGTGGGGTGGAAAAGGCCTTCAACCTTGAAAGGTAAGTTCTCAATCTGGATTTTATTACTGTCAGATAGGCCTGTAGTACACAGCCAGAAATGTTGACGAAGACTGCTGGCAGCCCCCAAAACCTTACAAGTACAATCGCAGGTGTGGCATGAGGTCTGCATTTGTTGTGCCGCCAATGTTGTGGCCTCCTCAAATATGGTGGAAGCATCCACACGCTTGGACTCAGGAATGAGCTCCAAGAATGGATGAATGTGGGCCAGTAGTTCTCTTTGGTATGCACCCATAGTCTCCTGATAGTTGGCAATCTTAAACAGCAAGGCTGCAAAGTTGTAGATGTTTCTACCAACATTGTCCAATTTATGGCCTTCCTTGGATGGAGGGATTGGGACCTGCTTCATCTAAGATTGCACTTGTGATGCTGCAACCACAAATGAATTGGTTTGGGGATGCTTGCTTAGAAAAGGTGCCTTTTCGTTGTGCACCTTGTAGAAATTCAATCCTCCTGGACATCAACCTGGGTCTGATGTTCTTGAACATCTCCCCTGCCATGGAGAGAAAGGAGGGTATCATTGAAAGATGCATAGGCACAGCTTCTTCAGAAGAAATCTTGCCAAAAATGTGACAAGTGTGCTTAGGTCTGGGATGGTCAGTAGGAAGCTCAATGGACTTGGCCATCCATAACACGAAGTTGGTGTAATTTCTCATTGCTTCTGAAGAAAGAGGTGTACGCTCCTCTGTGAATGCTTCCAGGGTGGTCATGAGTTGAGGAGAATTGGAAGTAACATATTCATTATCACTCAAATCTGAATCCAAAGACAGACTGGAGGTAGATGAACTGGATGGGTGTTCCACCTGGGATGAATCTGACAACTGGATGCACCATTGCTTCCCATCAAAATGCAAGGAAAAAGCATGAATCAGAGGCATCAGTACTGTCCGCGGCGGCTCCATTGAAGTCGAGGTTTTGTGCTTTTTTTAGGCGGAGCAAGGAGAGATGGTGGTTCTGCAGAGGTCAAAACCAAAATGGCTTGTGATGATTCGACATGGCTGTGGTCGGTACCGAAAACGTTGGGATTGATGTCGATGAGAGCTTTGAGGCGGAGAAAGTCTTCACAGGTTTGAAGTGGATTGACGGATCTGAAGACAGTATCGAAGCAGTAGATACCGAAGCCTCAGGTAGTTGTGGTGCAGAGGTCTTTGATACCGTGGCGTGGATCAATGGATCCGAAGACGGTATCAAGATGGCGGTCGGAGTTGAAACCGATGCCGTAGAGAGATGCAACCATTTGTGGTGCTTCTTAGGCTTGTGATGCTGCCTGGCCTCCCAGGCAAACGCAGACGGGTTCGATGGCAGAGACGTTGAGGAATCCTTGACTGTCACAGTAGCGACCGGCGAAAGGGCAGGCTTCAAGCCAGCAGAAACAGACGGAGATTGAGAAGTCATCGATCTCGAAGGAGAGGGCAAGTCCACGGACCCAGGTGCCTGGGTGAAGCGGTCTTTCATCAAACTGAGGTTTGGTGGTTGCTCCGAAACGGAAGCTTCACCATTGGAGGACGAATCCGAAGATGGGGAAGGACACAGCGGATGGATTTCCAGCCAGTCAAAAAGGGCAGGTGCCGATCCTGAGAATTTGGTTTCAGCAACAAAGATGTCTGAAGACTTCAAAGTCAAGGCGGTCTTTGGTGATTTCGAAGGAGCCATTTTAGGCTTTGAGCGCTTTTCCAACACAGGCAGTTTTCGAGACAGATTTGTGGGACATCTTCGAAACCGAGGAAATCAAAGACAGAGAAGGAAATGATTTTGGTTTCTCCATAGCTTGAGGGTAAAGGGGCCTCTTATGTAGAAAAGTATTGAGACGATTCCAACGGTTCTTCAGTACCTGGGCACTAAAGCCCTTACAGATGGAACAGGCCTCGGGATGGTGGGACATACCAAGGCAGTAAAGGCACTTAAGATGACCGTCGGAGTGTGGGATTTTAGCCCCACATGAAACACACTTCTTAAACGGAGGCAAGAAGGACATAAGTCTGTAAAAAAAAAATCACATTTAAACAGGACAGATATTTTTGCGGGAGATCAACGAAAACATGACCTCTAACCACAGTGGTTATGAGGAACTGAAACATTTGGGCAGGAATCCTCTTGCTCATGCGTGGGGCAAGGGGGGGGGGGGAGACTAACAAACCTTCCTATTGCTAGGGAAGTCCGAACTCTGTGAGTGCGTGCCAGGAAACCCATCTGTGTGGTTTCACGAAGGTTTTTTACTAGGATACTATATACTAATGGGGTAATTTTCCTAAACCTCAATGTGATGTCTTGCATAATTTCATTGTACATATATACAACATTTCAAGCAGATTGTTTAGTTTTTCATCATTGTTAATCACAAGCCACCAATCCCATTCTGTATTTCTTGTCCAGCTGAGGAAGCCTTCCTTTGAACCCATGGCAGCAGCCAACAAGTTGCCTACTCATAGCGATGACTGTCTTTCTTGTCACGATCATGGCAGGGAGACATGCAAGTGCTCCAGTACTCTGTTCCTGCAGTTTCACAAGGAAAAAGTTGCCTTCCAGTTTCATAACTCCCAGCCCACTGCACCACCTACCTTTTCCTTGACTCCCCTGTCACTCATGGACAAATGTCTTCATATGCTTGAGGTACAATGTGCCCATGTCTTATATCTACATTACCACCCCTGCATCTGCTGATTCACCATCCATGGATTCAGTTATCCACAGTTGGCAATCCGCCAGCAGTGGGCTGCTCTGTGCTGCCTGGGTGGCACTTTTGTCCCCAGCACCCCACCACTCCCTCTAGACAGGGCAGACAAGGCAATGGGAGACAGCACTCTCCTGCTGCCCGATCCACCAATCTGCCCAGTGGGAGTGGGTTAAAGGGCAGGCCGGCAAGGTCCCGTGGGGGGGGGAGCCATATCATGCTTCCCCCCAGCACTAACTTACTCCTGGGCAGGTCAGCAGACTGGGTGGTGGAAGAGCATGCCTTCAATCCAACCGATCTGATGAGCTGCAGCACCTTCAGCACGAATGCACCCTCTCCCACCACCTGATCTGCCAAACTGCCCAGCAGGAATGGGTTAGTACCAGGGGCAAAAGCCATATGGCATTGCTTTCACCCCCGGCACCTCACCACTCCAACTGGGCAGCACAGTGGACCATCTGGCACAGACCAAGTTGTCAAGTTAGAGTGGTAAGATGCTGGGGGTGAAAGCAGTGCCATGCTACTACTACTACTACTATGCCACTACTAAAATAAAACACATATTACAATTAGTATTATAAACATGTTTATTACACTTACCTCCTTTACAAAAAAAGTTTAAAAAATGTCAATAGGCAAACCTCAAAAAGCATTTTAAAATTATATACATACAAAGTAATTGCTGACACAGCAGACAGTGGGACATTCTGGATGTTTCACAACAATAGTAGAAATTTTACATCTCCCATGCAGGTACATCAGTTTGAATAAACCTTAGAACGTCATACTAGGAACACTTGCATTCTTTTCTAAATTATAACTCTGCATTAATTCCACACTACTGGAAGCCCCTTTTCATTTTCCTCATACAACATTTTTATATCTTCCGATGATAAACTTTATGAAAATAACATGTTTACATGTGTACAGCAGTCAACATACTTGTAGGGCATTACCAATATCCCTTCGTTGCAGTACATGAAGTTTGGTAACTGCAAAAAACACTGTGATAGAACTGCAATATTATTTTGTTTTAGAGGAACTAGAGTCCCAGAAATAAAAGGCAGTCCCAGGCAGTAATGGAATAATACATAAAGAGGGGGGGGGGGAATAAACTATATACAATTTTCTTTTCAGCATGTTTTGCTGAAGTTGAGTACTTGGGCTCACTGTGTGTGTAAACAAAGATTTGATCACAGAAATCTGGATGGCATATGGCAGTTGATGTCAGATTTTTTTCAGTGCTCCAGAGATAGAATGCACTATAGGAGAGCTGCTTTTTTATTTTTGTAGACGGTTGAAGAAAAGCACTGGAACAGACTGTCACTAATTTGTTTCACTAGTCTCCTTAAGTAGTTGGCTCCCACTGGAACACTGGACAAAACCACAGAAATTTCTTCTGGGCTGAAATCAGAAAATGCATACATGTGAGATGGTGGGCATCAAAATATGTTTAATCAGACTCTCCCACAAATCTGTAATTAAAATTCTGTCCCCAAACATCTTCTGCTTGATTTTACTCACACAAGATTGCCTGTGTATTTCTGGATGGCAAAAGCTACTGGGGTCATAGGATAGGTGGCAGATAAAGACAATTCAATTTCAAACTTTGTGTGGCAACTGGAGAATAAGAGTTTCAATCTACATGTGGAAAAATAGACATAAAGAATAATTAGGAATGTACTTCATCAGTAGAACATCATTATATGCTTCGAGGTCATGTCAGGAGATCTGGGATTAAGCTTTGTCCACCTTAAATACTAGTTAGAGAAAATGGGCAAATATTTTTCAGATTAACATTTATATACTAAGGTGAACTATGTCAGAATGTTGTGCTCAGCCAATAACGTATGTCTGAACTCCATAAACAGGAAATAAAAAGCTACAATTCTCTCAACTTTAGCACTGAGGACATCAGTACATTTTATAGCATTCAGTTGGACACTTACTTTGTATCATCCAGTTCAGTCTTCAGCAAGTAATATTTTCCACCCCATCTGTTCAAAAATTCTATCTCATCTCCCAGAAGCTGACAGCGACTTGCCACAAGGGAGACATCATGCAGCATCTGTTTAGAGAGAAAGAACAAATATCAGTAGCCAACTGACAATATTATAAATGGCAGTCATAAAACCATTACCTACTTGTGACAGCCAAGGCAAGCATAAAAAGTGTTTAAAATTAGAAATATGACATGTCCAAACAAGAGTACAAATTTGCAACAAAAAAAGTTATCCAAAAGACAAGGCGGAAAGAAAGTGTTTACTGTTTGTTTGATTCATATACCACCCCTCTAACGGATACTCTGGGCAAGTTTACAAATTAAAAATGCAGGAAACCCCCCAACCCCAATAGTGACAGATCAATACAGTGGTTCAATGATCTAGATCTAAAATAACAACAAACAAAAATCTCAAGAAAATTTTGTAATACTGTATTAACAGCATCCAGAGGATAGGTTATTTAAGGCAACTTTGTCTGGTTCTGACTTCACTGATTTCCTGGATGTCAGGAGGGAAGGAGCCTGGTATACCTCAAATTCCACGGACTGGGAGTCACCACCAAGAATGCTCAATTCCTTTTTGATACCTTTTTGGCCTTCCTGACTGTAGTCCCTTTTAGCAACCTGGATTGAGAGGAGTGGGTGAAGCAGGCAGTTGCCTTCTGAGAGATACGTTCTGACAAGTACTGAGGTTGTGAGTAGAATTTTAGCTGCAGTACTGCAGTTCAACTACTGTTATGGGTCATAACCAGCACCTTGGATTGAGCATGAAAAATATTAGTTACTGGTAACTCTAGTTCTTCGAGTGTGCATCTGTGAATTCACAGATCTTTGCGCCTGTGCGAAGATCACTGCTCTTTCAAAGCTGTTGTGGAGATAGGACCTTCTACTACTACTGCGCTTGCTACTCCGTTCCTGCTGAGCCTCAGTTTCCCTGTAATCCACTGCTGTGAGGAAACAAGAAGAAATGTGATGCGATAGAGAGGAAGGTAGGGTAGGTAATGTGAATTCACAGATGCACACACAAAGAACTAGAGTTACAGGTAAGTAACTAATATTTCTTCTTCATGGCATCTGTGAATGCACACATAGCATGATTATCAAGCTGCCTTTCCAGTGGTGGGTTGTCACGGCAGTGATGAAAATAGCACAGCTGTACAAATGCAGCATCTGCCCAAGCTCAGACATTGAGCTTATAATGGGTCAAGAAAGTAGACAGAGTAGCCCAAGTAGCAGCCTTAAGGACATCTGGGAGGCTGATTCCTCCGAGGAAAGCAGTAGAGGATGATACAGCTCTGGTAGAGTGGCCTTGCAGAGTGGGAGGAAGAGATGTTGCAGCCAATTCATATATTTTGATTGTGTTGCAGATCCATTTGGAAGTCGTCTGAGAGGACACAGGATCTACTGTGGCCGGATCTACTGTTCTGACAAATAGGCATTTGGAAGAGTGGAAAGAGGCGGTCCTGGAGAGGTAGAAAACAAGACCTCACCAGACATTCCAGTTGTGTAAGGATCGCTCCAAATCTGATGTGGGCTCAGGAAAGAACAATTGGTTGTGAAAGATGGAAGCCTGAAACAATGTCAGGAAACATTGTGACTTTATTAGGATGGAATTGGAGGAAGGGAGGGTCTATGCGAAGAGCAGATTGTTCAGAAGCTCTCCTGGCAGAAGTAATGGATACGAGAAAGGCCATCCTAAGAGAGCACATATAACGGTAAAGATGAAAGAGGCTCACAGGGTGGTTTCATTAATTTTGCTAAAACGAGGGTGAGTGACCACTGGGGTGGAGGTGGGTGGTTGTGAGGTCGAAAGTTTTTCAAGCCTTTGAGGAATTGCTTGAGCAACAGGACAGTCTCTAGGAAAACACATCAATGGACACAAGTTTGACATAAGAAACCACAATACACAGAAACCTGTCTCAAACCATTTCAGTCTACTAGGACACTCCTTAAAGGATTTGAAGGTCAATGTTCTGGAACAGAATCATTACAAATCCAGAATACAAACAGAAACAGCTGAGATAAAATTCATATGCATGATGGACACAGACAAGAATTGATTACACGTTAAGTCTGGGTTTCTTGAGTCATTATCAAATTTAATATTACTATACTGTCACTTTTTCATGGAAGTTTATCTCCCACCTGGGCTCTAAGGTAAAAACTCCCACTCTCTCGTCCCTCTTGTCCACCACCCCCCTCACTGCACTCTATCTGGTTCTGGTTTCTGACTCTTGAGGAATTTACCTTAAAACCACACTTAACATTTCTGCAGACCCTGGCCACAGAGCCATTAGCAATACTTAACATCTTTCTCTCTGCGTGTGTTGTGTTGTTACAGTCATGACTGACTCTTCGTGACCCCAGGTCCATGGAGTTTTCTTGGCAGGAATACTGGAGTGGTTTGCCTACAGTACCTGGTATTCCCTGGAGGTCTCCCATCCAAGTACTAGGCAGGGCTGACCTTGTGTAGCTTCCAAAATCAGGTGAGACTGGATGCGCTTAGGGCATCTAGGCAGATCTTATGTTATTATATGTTATGGTAGTCTTACCCAAGGTTAGCTGTGTTTATGGGAAATGTAGAGAAAGTTCTTTTCTAGATGGATACCTTGATACCTTGTAATGTACAAGGCGACCAGGTTTCAAGCAGAAATGCTTAAATAGATTGGTTACTGCTTTTAGGTGGAGCCAAGGGATGTTGATGGGAGGATCTGTGGTCGATGTCAACATCGAGGACAGTTTCAGTATCCAAGTGGTGGGAGTCGACAGTAGTGACTGGGCGATGAGATGTTTGCTCGGAGCTGGATCTGGCAACGGCCAGAGAGAGACTGGGAATCACGGTAGGTGCTTCCAGTACAATTAGACATTGGGTGGAATTGTCTCCCCAGCTAACTGAATGTCTGGAATTAGGAGATAGCGCCTGCAACTGCCGAGCTGGGATGGCATCGACGTCATGGCTCTGAGGCTCTGTCAATGCCGAGGCTGTAAGGTGCACAGATGATACTGATGGGCTTGAGGCATTATGTGATGTTCTGGTGTGGAAGATGTTTTTTCCTTTTCTGACACCAAAGCTTGTGGCTTAGCCTGTTTGGACTTTTGAGACGCTCTAGTTTTAGGCAGTTTAGGTGCCGATATGGAAGGCTTGGGAGGTAATCCGGAGGCTTTTTGGGACTCCATAGGGCAGGCCTGCCCAACAGGTAGACCGGGGGCTACTGGTAGCCCGTGAAGGGTTCAAAAGTAGCCCGCCAGCCACCAATAAAAATGTGAGGGGATAAGTTCTCCACCTCTACCTCCCTCAAACCAAGGAACACCACTGCCCCAGCAAAGCTCTGGATCTGACAGCCCACTGTCTCAGCCGAGCGGGGCAGTTCAAAGACCATGGCACAGTCCCCTGCTCTCCCTACTGGCCAGATGATTGGCGTACCGCTGTCCTGCGTAACCAATTGAGTTGTTGGTGCAGAGCAGAGGAAGGGGAAGGGAGGGACAGTGAGGGGTGGGGTCATGGGCGTGCCCACCTCCTTTGCGTGGTGACATTCCCTCTTCTCCCACCCTGGAGAATTCCTTCCTCCCACCCTTCCATCCTCCTCCCACCCCACAGCTGCCTCACAGAGACTGTGACCTGCCGCTCCTCCTGCTCCCCCCTTCTGAGCCAGTCCCTCCTCCTTGCGCCACTGTGGTGATGTGATTGCCCCGCTGCTGGCTTGGCCCATCCCAGCTGCACAGAGAACATGGCAAAAGTGAGTGAGAGCTATGGGCGGCAGCAGCAGTGGCAGCGAAGGGGCTGGAAGGGAGAAGGGGGGAAACAGGAGGAGAAGTAGAACCAAGTCAGGCCCCGGGCAGGTTGGGAGGGAAAGTGCACCTTTTTTAAAAAGTCTTCCAGCAGCCTGGGCAAGTGGAGGGGTGATCTGTGCAAGCATGCACGCACCTCTCTTGCACCCGTCCACACCAGCTCGAGCGGGTGTAAGGGAAGAGTGTGCATGGTCAGCCTTACCATAGGAATGCATTGAAATATGTTTCCTCCAGAAAGGATTAATTGATTTTCAATGTGTTCCTATGGGAAACCACTGCTCTACTTACAATTTTTTTTTTATTTATGATCGGAATAGATAAAATTAATAAGTAGAGGTTTTAGTGTACTGGCCCTCAGGCACTTTGGTCCGGAAAAAAGTAGACCTCAGCCTGTTCAAAGTTGGACAGCCCTGCCATAGGGGAAGGAGATTTCTCCCAGAGATATGCCCGCAGTCAACCCAAACACTGTTTTAAGGCTGGTTTGGATAAATTTTTTTTGCGCTCAACACAGTGACCTGGTTAGTGACATTCTCCTAGGCAGTAGAGGCAGCGGCCGTGGTCATCCGAGAATGGAATGTTGTTTGGGCAGGCCACACAACGCTTAAAGTGACCTCCGGAGGCGATAAAATGGCATGGAGAAAAAAAAGGGGGGGAATGGGGAACGTGAAAATAAAAATAAATAAAATGTAGAAAGCTTAGAATGAGAATAACATATTTCCTTTTTGAATTCTGCAGGAGCTATCCGAAAGGGTGACCATTCGCAGTGGTGGTAAAAAAGAACTGAGGCTCAGAGAGCGGAAACGGAGGAGCATGCGCAGTATTAGGAGGAGGTCCTATCTCTGCAACAGCTTTGAAAAACCTGTGATCTTTGCACAGGCGCAAAGAATCTTGTGTGTGCATTCACAGATGCCATTAAGAAGAACTGAAACGGAGCCAATGTAAGTGAACCAAGACTGAGGATGTATGATCGGATTTACTAGTCCAAGAAATCAGTCTGGTGGACACAATTTAGATCTGCTGAAGTTTCCATACTGTGTTTAAGGGCAGCTCTATGTAGACCACATTTACAGTAGTCTCTTTTGGAAGTTATCAATATGTAAATCATTGTTGCTAGGATTTTCCTGTCCAAGGATAACATTACTTTAAAAAAATAGTTTAATTTTTTTTCTAATTTTCATCTGGAGGAGCTCTAGGTTAAAAAAGGAATCCACCTCTGCACACCCCACTTGATGGAGTTGATGGGGGCCATGAAATGCTCACAAAATTTTAACTTCTCAAAAGCTAAAATATGTCAAGAGACATCATGGAGAACATATAGATATCCTGACCTGCGTGGGGCAGAGAATAAAAGCAGATAGGAACTACTAAAGACTGAGAAAGGAATGACCTAACTTCGATTAGTTTGTTACTGGGGAGAAGCAGCACATGAAATTCAATACAGATGTCTTTTCCATCATACCACACTGTTTCAGTAAGATCTGGTTTGGAGTAACAAAAGTAAACAGTTCAGAAGATTGACACTAAAGTACATTCTCCATTCTTCTTTTTAACAAGGAGAAAAATGGATATATATCTTCCGAATTCCATGAAATGGAACAGAAGAAAAGCTAAGTTGTAGTTACTACAGGTATATTACGGACATATAACCTGTAGGAGGCTTGAACAAAGTGAAGAGTTAGTGTCTCTGCTCTATGCCATTGATGAACATCTTAAACTGACAGAGAAGGACAAGTGACATTCTGCTCAGGGTTGAGGTTTTTGTCACACTTGATCAAATTGTGTGTTTTCTTGTATGCTTACCTGAGCAAGATGAGACACTGTCATACATTTATCTTGCCATGAACCCTGACTGTGAATGAACTGGAAAATGAGCCTATGCACAAGTTTTGCTGAAGGCAAAGCCTCTGCCTCTGTAAAAACAAGGCAACAAGTTAAAGGGACTAAAGTTATATTCAAGACATTTTATTTTATGATTTGAAATACTAATAAGCTGGTAGCATTACAAACACAGGATTTTCAGAGCCTGCTTCTGGACAATGCTATTTTCAGGCTGCCAGTCATGAATGAGTAAGGCAAAAGCAAAAAGTGCTGCTTAAATACCACCCCATAGCACTTGAAGCACTCTTTGGATGGTTTACAATTTAATTATGTGGACTACACACACCCCTCCTCCCAGCGAGCTGGGTATTCATAGAATCATGACCTCAAAACACTAGAAGGATGAGTTGACTTTGAGCTGGCAACCTGGGATTGAACCATAGGTTGTAAGCAGTGTGGGCTGCCGTACAGCAGTACAACTACTGCACGACAAGGCTGTACATGCCATGAATACACCTTCAAACGAAAATTCCTGACATGCATAAAATTAAAAGGAAGTAACCTCTAGCCAATTGGTTGTCTACATGGTGGGATTTTAATTTGAAGAAACGTTCCACTAACACGGACCTATACCTGTAGTCTGGAAGTGGCAGTGTTACCCCCTTTAATGAGTGGTAGGTCCAATCAGAAACAAGTGTTTTCTATGCAAAGAGCCAATTATCATTTCAGTTCAATTATATAAGCCCGACTAAGCCCCATCCTATTTTATTCTAAAGACTGTTTTCGAAACAGATTGAAGTAGACATCTGGATTTGGTGATAATATTGCTTATCACCTCTAGATTTTCATTACATTTTTCATGACGGTTCTGTTAAATCTTTATAATCATGTAGCATGGATAAAAATTATTTTGAAGGTCAAATTCATTTAAATCATAATTTAAATAATTTTCAAATTTTACATTCGCAAAAATTTATAATTTTAAAATTCAAATTCAACTCAAATCCACCCTGCAATTATCTATAAGCTTCAAACCATGGCATCACATTTTAAAAATAGTGTATACAGTGGAACCTTGTATAACAAACAACTTGTATAACATAAAATCTGTACAACATAAAAAATTCCAGAGATAGGGGAAATTTGCTTAACATAATCGCCTATGGGGAAAATCTGTATAACATAAAAATAGGATTACTCTGTTTTCAATGCATTCGTATGGGAATTTGTATAAAGGAACATTTGCTTAACATAATTTCATTTGGAATGAATTAATCCCTTTATACAAGGTACCACTGTACTTTTTAAAGGCAAATTACCATCAAGACACAGAAGTGCAAACAGAAACATCAGCTTTAGCTTGAAGTTCTTTCTGCTCATATTGGGCAAAGGCATCAACATCCTGAGATGTATAGCTAGTTTACATTTCTTTCTCTTCTCCTAGGAGGAATCTCCCTCAATTTAGGTGTGTAAGGTACGCAATAAATGTAAATATAACAGCTGAATGTTAAGCATATATCGGGACTTCAAGGATTCTTACTACAGAGAAGGGCAGGGAGAAACCCTCCAGCTTTCTAGTAAGCATATTAGATCCTGCTGGTTCAGACCAAAAACTCCATGAATATGAGGAGATAAAACCAGTCGAGATGGAGGACAAACTGGTTCATAAAGGCAGCAGCACAGATGGTGCTGTTGCCTCCCCTGCTTCCTCAGCTGATCTTGTCACTTACCCAGACCAGTTTGCTAGCTGCTGGTGGTTCCTCAACTGATCTTCCCACCCCTGGCTACAGCATAGACTTCTCTGCCCAGCCCTTTTGTCTAAGTGAGTGATCAGCCAAGAGGACAGAGGCAGAGAAGCCCGAGCTGTAGGTGGGAATGGAAAATCATTTGAGAAGCTGCCCGAAGGTAACATATTGGAATAGGTTAATGGACGCATGAGGTGGAGGAGGAAGAGGAGATGAACTGGTTTGTCCCCCATCTCTAATAACTACCATGGGAGGATCAGTATTCCCTGCTCACTGGAGAATGACAAACTAAGAAAACGATGACAACTAGTGTTGCATACATCATTCAAAGTTGAGACAAATAGGCCATTAAGGTAGGTTGGTGTCAAATGTCGTTAAGTTGTGAAATCCCATCTGAAATACACCACTCTGGATTGTTTAGTATACAGCTTTGTACATGTTCTAATGAAAGTATTACTGGTATTTGTTTCCATAAATTCTTCCATTTTAAAATGTGCATGCTTTGTGTTAATAGTTTTATTGTTCATTGAATGTCCTGCCTTCAAAAAAATGAAAGAGAAGCATTCAAAGCTCATTTAATACAGAAATAGAAGTCCTCCCACTATATTGCTTTCTATATTTTCTTTAAGACTACCAATATAGTTTACATTATAAGTTAGAAAAGAGGTCTCCTTTCAGGAATAGAGTCACAAAAGCATTTCAATACTTACCATCCAAGAGGGATTCAAAGTTCACACTAACAATCTTGTTGAAAATGGCACTCCCTACGAGAAAGCAAATGCACCGTGAAGAGTGTTAATTCCCACTGAGATGGTATGTGTCTGTCCCATTTCAAACTGTGGGTCAGTAATTCAATTTTTCTCCACACAAAATTCCTTATCAGTTCACAAAGAGAACCATGAATGTTTGAAAAAAGATTAGGCTCTGACATGCAGTGTATACAATGTGAAAGGATTTAGTTTTTAATGGAAGAGTATTCAGTTATACAGTATGCAAGCCATTATGTGTAATTTGGAGTGAGAAAGAGTAGTCATATACATACATACATTTGTTCATTTGGATATTTATAACTAGCCCTTCTAGTGCAAATCAGAGCCTTCCACACAGATTATTTTAAAATTCCTTTCATAAAACAAGTTTTAAAATATTGTTAATACTGAAATTCCGGGATCAATAGTTAAAAACACTGTCTCCTTCACATAAGTCGAAAAGAAATAAATTGGCCTTTTACAATTGATGGAAAAAACAGGAAAGGACAAAGACTATTTCATATACTAAGGTGTTCCATAATGAGGGTGCAACCACTGGGAAAACTCGTTATCTTGTCCCATACAGTTATGCTCCCACAGATGTTAGGATAGGTTCATCTAGAGAAGAAACTGTCTCTAAGGCTTTAAAGAAAATATGTGCATTTATTTGATTTGTATCTTGTGTTCTTCCAAAATGGAGCCCAAAGTAGTTAATTATAGAATTAAAAATATATAGCATATTTTTGGTAATACACCATTCTAGACAATTTCTCTCAATGAATCTATAAAGATGTTTATTAATATGGGGAACAGGACTACAAGATGCATAGACCAAGTGCCCCTCAACGCCACCTTCTGGAACAGTCCATCACAAGAGAACTCATAATGAGGTAGTCTAGAACAATACTTTGGTTAAATGTAGTGTGGTTTAGTGCAGTCAACAGGGAGGTATCTCACCAACCCCGTGCAGTTTTCACTGCAGATAACAATCCAATTCATTCATGAAACCAGATTGAAATGAGTTTAACAAATTTTAATCCAAGACTTCCTAGGGGTGAGGTGCCAGAATATGAACCTTTTATTTGTCAGTCTCCAACTAACTCTCATCAGTCGCAGCTAACTTGGCCAGTAGTGTAAGATCATGGGAGTTGAAATCAAAATGATCTGGTGGGCACATGGTTGGGGAAATAATTTTCTAAGAATAGTAAATTTTATACAGCCAGAAATTATCCCAAATAAAGGGATCCAAAGTTGTCTTTTAATTGGAAAATATCTCACAAGAGCTGTCTTAAAATTCAGTTGATCTTTAAAGGTGGGATCAGTTACTCATTTAACTAATCTTTCTCAGCCTCATTTAATCAGACAAGTAGCTTTGGATCAAAAAGTCAAGAAATTAATATTAGACTGTGTATCAATCACAGCAATGTTACTCTATAAAATTGAATACAGAACACCTTTTCAGTCTGTATTCATTAGGCAAATAATAGATTTGCTGCTCTAAATTTTTCCAAATTAATTTTCTCCCTCTAATGAGTGAAACTACTAGATCTGACCTGGTGTTTCGATTTCATTAAAAAGTGCAGTATTTTCCCATCTATAAGATACTCCCATGTATAAGTTGCACCTCCAGTTTTACAACCCAAAATTAGTTTCGCAACTGAACAGTTTTCTCCTCGGCTTATTTCCGTGTATAAGATGACCCTCAATTTTTAGTCTTAGAATTTTAGACAAAAATATAGTCTTATACATAGAAAAATACTGTATGTTTAGAGTTTCTCTCTTTGGGACCATATGGTAGGATAACAGTTTTAAAATGAAAAAAAAAAACCATACATTCATAACATTCTTTTATATGTCACTTTTGTTCTTTTTTTTACCACCCCCAACTTACCTACAGGGCACACAAGCCCGACAGTGAGCTCAATGGAATCATAAAGGAAAGTGAAAACTGCCTGATGATCATTCCATTCTTTTAATACCCATTCAGAAAAGCTATGAAAAGATGAAAAGGTATCAGAGGATAAAAATAATTCATCAAAGATATTGCCAGGAATGCCCACACCTGTTATATTATCTTTTTTTTTGTCTTTAAAAAAAATCTATTTCATTTTTACCTACTACTCTGAACTAGTTTGTGTTTGTGGAACACAGAAGCAATATTGATAAATAAATTGTACAATTTCACAAGCTGATGTTGCCTGGAATTACTGCAATAACTAAAAGACAAATACTGTGATAATCATGATATGATTGTCAACAATGGTTTGATTTCGGATAATGCAAGTTGCGACAAACACAAGCTTCTCTTTTTATTTTATTTTTTCATGGAGATCTATGGAAATTTTGTTGTAAGCTGTCCAGAGTGTCTAGAGGCATAAATCTAATAAATAAATAAATAAATAAATAAATAAATAAATAAATAAATAAATAAATAAAACTCTTAGAGAGGGTTCAGTTATTGGCTTATCAGACCTTAGAGTATAACTGAGTTATACTCAAACAAGAATAGCGTAGGTTTTATAGAGATGAGTTTTAGTACCTACAAAAATATATTTACAGTAAAATATCAGGATTTAAAATACAGGTATTGTGATTGGCTATCTCTTTCCCAACATAGAAAATTTATCACTTTTAATCAGAACTTCGGCCATTTCTGTGTAAGTGTCTTCGAATGATCCAGGAGAATGAGATCAATGGAATACAAAACATAAAATTGGGCAAGCTGCTGCTTTGTTATTGTTTTGAATAACATTTTGCAGACCTTAGAGCAATAAGATTGTGCAGCAATGGGTCCTTGTATCATCAGAACCTTGTAATACCAAGATTCTAGCTCACCAGAAGACTATCACCCTAAATCTTGAAACACTAGATTGTATACTCAGAATATTACAGCCACTGAAAGAGTGCACTAGAGTAGTGATCTCCAACCTTTTTAGGACTCGGAACCAGTTTTGTCCCTGCGTGGGGCTTTGCATGCACATACACACAGGGCTTCCTTTCAGGTGCATGCACACAAGTCCCACCCACACTGCTTCCATCGTGACCTAAACAAAAACAGTCATCCGGGAGAGGAAAAGCACCACTTGGGGGCGGTGGGGAGGGGGGGGGGGACAGAAGTGTGCTTGTCCACAAGAGTGCATGCCTCACAATGAATCTGTCCGGAAATGTTATTGTTCAGTGATCTTGCTGGGCTAAAGAATTAGCTAATCGCTTTGGAATGACTGTAATAAACTTAGTTCAAGCCTCAATTTTAAAAGCACTTTCATTTTTCAGTGCTATTTTTCCATGCTCCCCCTAATTATTTTAAAATTCTAGATACACAAGAATCTCAAACCTTGACAACACTCAGTCTAAATGTACTGTTGACAGAGATGAATCTGAAGAATGTTAGTAATCTTACAAAATAGGGCTAAGACATACTGTCATGAAACTAACTGGACTATGTGTGACATCATAAAAAACATCCTCTTTACTGGATTTCACTTACTTGTATTTGTCTACCAGTTCCTGACAAGTTTTTATCTCTGTCTGGATATGGCATATCTCAGAAACTATTTGTTTCTTTTGATCTCTGAGACTTGATTGGGCTCTGCAGATATGCAAACAAATAAGTGCAACAAATGAGCAATCTATTTTTAATAGTTTCACAGCAATTCCCTCACCCCACCCCCAAGATCATGCTAAATCTTACCTCTGAAAAGTTTCATCTTGGGTTCTGATATTTTCCAGCTCTAAAAATGGGAAAAGTAAATATTAAGATTCTAGAAGCAGATGACAATCATTGATGCTTATACTATCTGATTTAGTACTGGTCCCAACAAACAACTCACTTCCTCTCTAATGGTGAACTTGTATTTAGTGAAATTATTACGGGAAAATGTATATGGTTGAATGAACTCTACATATGAGGTGACGTACATGCTATTTTTGATGGTGATCAATATACAGACAGCATGTTACCAAATGTATCTGCACTGAGATGATGCAAGCAACCAGAGCAACATTCAATGATATGGAAGCAAACATCTGTTTGAACAACAGGAATCCTCCTCCCATCCCTGACTTCTAAATCAGTTCTGGAAAATGCTTTTAAGGAATGCTAAGACACATGGAGGAATACCTAGTTTATTCCCCACCCCCAAATACCAGGCACTATAAACATATACCAGCAGCCTAACATTCACGGCTTTCGACCTCATTTAGTTCAAGACTCTCATTACCTCTCTCAGTGTTCCTTAGTTTGGACTCATATTCCGACATGGCATTGTAGTCATTTAGGTCACACTCTTCTATCATAGCAGTTTCTAAAATGCAAATGGAGAGTGAAAGTCCAAACAAAGATTACCATTGTACACATTTTAATTAGCTCTCGCAGAAAAAAATCAAGTTGAGATCAACTTTGAGGCTGTACCTGTCTCCAGAGCAGCAAGACAGCTATCTGTTTCTTTCAAAAGCTCATCTATTTTAGCTAGTCTTGATTGCAGCTTTTCCCATTGAAACTTAAAAGGAAAAATGGATGTTTACAACACATTTTTGTTCATCAAATTCAAGTGTACAGTATTATATAGATAGATTTGATCTTAGCTAGCCTCTCATTAATATCTGCTTACTAACTACTCAACATTAGTTTTTCTTACATGTTCTTCTATTTTATCTATCTTTAGTTACCAAGGGCTTTCTCCTCCTCCGCACACCAGCTATGACTATTATTTTTCCAGTTGCAAGAGAACTCACACAGGGGGATGGGGGAGGCAGGTGCTTCAGCGCAGGAGGGGAGACGTGGGACAGAGCTTTATACAGCAGTGCCAAAATTTAGAGGTGACATTGCCAGTTACTATATATAGTTCTTGAATACTTCCTATCCCATGGTTTGCATATGCTTAACTTCCAGCTACCAGGTCCTCCTAGTTGATTACAGTGAGTCCAAAGAAACTAGTTCTGCCCATTATAGAACACAGCATCATATGCATTCAACACTAAACACACACCAGAGCTAGGCATTCAACATAAACACACACCAAAGCTGCTATGCTTTTGTTTAAAAAATGCTGTAGGTTCAGTGGATGGATGGCAATATTATGATGCAAGAGACCTTGGCTCACACAAAAACTCAATTCGCTATGAGATCTTGAACAATATCCTATTAGTGGCAAACCTTCGGCACGCCAAATGTTTTGGACCACAACTCCCAGAATTCTGAGCCTAGATTGCCAATGGTCCAAAACATCTGGAGTGCCAAAGGTTCACCACCACTGGCCTAGCCTAAATGAGATTACTTGCAAAGTATATTACTGTATTAGAAGAGCTACAGATTATGAAGATTATATACTTTATATATGGAGCCTTACTTAGAAATGTCACAATCTCCTGAGATGCCATAGCATTAGTGGATAGACAATCCTAGTATAGCGCTACTAATTATTGTAAAAGACTAGTGGTACTATGCCCTTTCAAAGTTAAATTTATAATGACTGAAGGAATGCAGTGGTACCTTGGTTTACGAGTACCTTGGATGATGAGCATTTTGCAAAGCAAGCAAAATTTTTAGTAAAATTTTACCTCAGTTTGTGAGACTTGTTCTGGATTAAAAGCACGGCTCACCTCAGAGCAGGCCCTGTGCTGCCTGGATTGGGCCTCCGGAGCTCGTTCCAGGCTGTGTGGTGGCTCTGGGAGGGGCCTCTGGAGCTCGCCCCAGGCCTGGCACTGTCCGGAACGAGTTTCTGGGCCACACAGTGTCCCTGTGCCAGGCTTCCCGGGCCTCTGCATGTAACAGAAGTGCCTTCTGGAAGATTGGAAGTGGCCTCTGGGGCTCTTTGGGGGCCCGGTGATGCCCAAAATGGGACTCATAGGCATATGACCACTTCTGGGCTGCGGGGTAGGCCTGCGCTGGGCCTCCAGAGCTCGCCTTGGGGCCGGTGCTACCCTCCAAAGCCCGCCTTGGGCCCAGAGCCACCAGGCTGCGGCCTCTGCAGTGCGTCTCAAGCTGGCAGTGTCTGGCTGCAACCTTCGCTGTGTGCCCTGGGCTAAGGGAGAGCTCTGGAGGCTGCTGCAGCTCCTGACCAAAGCAAATTTCCCCATAGGAAATAATGGAAACTGGGACCCCAGAACGAATCAGGTAAGTTTCCATTATTTCCTATGAGGAATTTTGTTTTGATACACAAATATTTTGGTTTACAAGGATGCTCATAATCCAAGGTATCACTGTATCTTAAATGCACATGGTCTGCATTTTTCATTTTAGCTTTTTTTACCAAATAAAAAAATACAGTGGTCAATACATACTTTAAGTACACATAAGGAGGGCAGGATTGGGAGCTATCCATCCCTTAGTGTATTGTCTTGTTTTCTGTATTATTTGAAAGTATCAAATATATAGCAGTTAAAAAAAAGAGACTTAAAGTGACAATCTCATTTAGTCATGAAGCTCCCGTTCAGTAAATCACAGCCTAATCTACATAGGCACAGAACACTTGTTCCTCCCAGGCAGGTCTTCTGAGGGTGCTGACCCTGAAGAAAGCCTGAAAAAAGAGCTACTGGGAACCAGGCTATTTTTCATGGTGGCACCATGCCTATGGAACCAGCTGTCCTCAGATATCTGCCTGCCCCCCAATCTGCAAGCCTTTAAATGACAACTAAAGACCTGGCTGTTTAGACTGGCTTTCCTTGGTTATTGACTACCACTATTGCTGATCTAGTCTCCTAATAATTTACTCTGCCTCTGTCCTCCTTTTACATTATTGCTGATTACTCTCATCGTTTTGTCACTTCTTGTTATGTTCGTTTTACTTATGTATATATTATATACTGTATTGTTTTTGTTTAATTTTGAAAACCGCCCAGAGTGGGCTTTTGGACCAGATGGAGCAATATATAAAACAAGCAAGCAAGCAAGCAAACAGGCTAATTCAGGGGAAGCACAGGATTGCCCCATATATATCACCGGAAGCTCACTGACTAAAACCAGTCTACAAACTCCACCCCACCTCACCACTAAAAGCTTTTTTCTTATATATGGCCAAACGCGATTGAATTCCTCAACAATTACTTCACACTAGTAATATACAAAGTTACCTGTGTGTTCTGCACCAACTTGGCATATAATTTGGTTTTTCCTCTATGAGCAAGAGCTTTACTCTTCTTGGTGAAACAGGATTTCATTTTGTTCAGTTCTGCTCCAAAGCCTTTCAGCTGCAGTGGAATTAAAGATAGTAGTGGCATGACAGTACGTCGATAAGACCAGGAAAGGGACCGCATTGATCACTTAGTAGCAGGACACTACAATGTAGTTTTACCTCCAATCATAGTCGGTGCTTCTGACCAAAGATCAGGCCTCCCTTCTTCCCTCTTAGCTGTCTACACTACAGTGCCCTCCATTCAGCAGCCCCCACCCCACAAACAAGTCCTGAGGTGGCCGGGTCTTAACTTTCTAAAATCAGAAATGGCATGCGCTTAGGAATACAATTTTTCTGGAGGATTCCATGTAACTTTAAAGTGTAGTTTTCAGGTGTCTGTAAAACAAGGCCCTCAACACAGTAAGTGAAAATTTTATTTCCAAAAATAAAATGAAACATACTGCAGTTTTTTTTATGATGGATTGGATGCTCAGTTCATGATGTCCATTCCCGGCTAGCTGATATTTGCCGAATAAAATAACCCCCCCTTTTTTTCAAGTGACACTGAATGTTTACTTCTCTTCATCCATAGCCAAATAGATGCTGACATCGTAGAGCTCCAGCTACAGTAATTCTCAGTTTATGAGTGCCCCGGTCTACGAGCATTTTGCAAGATGAGAAAAAAATTCTGAACGTTTTTGTTCTGGTTAATGAGCATTGTTTTTCAAAATGAGCACCGGAGTTTAATTCTATAAAGTTGTTCAGCTGTACTGTATATGTATACTGTATTTGTCCTTTTTAGAAAATTAACCATTGCAAAGGAACAGACCTACTTCCTGAAAAAAGCAAATACATATAAGCAGTTAATGTACAAGAGCAACAGAACAACGAAACACAAAGCAGTAGAACAACTGCAACACTGAAGCACTGATGCAGATATATCCAATGCCTGTAAAGTGTTCTGCTTATATACCGCCCCATACCATTTCAAGTCGTCTCTGGGCAGTTTACAGTTTAATTACAGTATGTAGGCTAATAGAGCAAAATAAGTCATACCTCCATATCGGAACAAGTTCTCATTACTTCCCACAAACTTTTATGAACATTCACCAGAAGTTTATCTTGGTCAACTGCATGAGACTTTAATCTGAAACATTAAGTATAGTTGTTGGTATCTATCAAAAACTGTGTTATTGAGATTTTCTGTCATTTCACATTTCAAAAGCCTACTTTGAATTTTCATTTCTATCTTTCAAATTCAGAATTTTATGTGAGTGATGTCAAGTGCCATTTTTCACTGAGAAAGTTATAAACTGAAAAAAATATGTTTCAGTTGTCCTTCTGTATTTACCACCACGGAATACAGTGAAGGAAGGTATTAAATAGTTTGAAATAAAATGAATAAAAAGGGCCATGGTAAGAGACTAGTCAAGTATATTTGCCACATCCTGGAAGATCAAAAGCAAAATTAAGAGAAGGGATCAAAGCTATAGAAAACAGATCAGGATACCTTGAATTCTGAGCATGCTCTTAGCAGGATAGAAAATTCTAATAGTAATCCTCATAACTTGTAAAACTGTTTATAATCACGATCATGAAAAGAGAGCAAATAAATACTAATTCTGTTACAATTCCTATCATTTTCTGGCACATGCTAATACACACACACACACACACACACACACTTTATTTCAAAAGAATCTGCAAGCATCTTACTCTTCTATTGTCTTGAAGAGGCCTTGGCAATCTTCCTCATAAGCCTCCAGTTTTGGATGGTATATGTATTGGCTGAGAATCTCATCTTCCAGGGTGGGAGGCGTGTTGGCTTCATACTACAGAAGAGAAGAAAGGCCCAATAAGGTTCTCTTCACTAAGTTTCTAAAAGACATTATGTTTTTTTAAGGGTCTGAACTTCAGTGTAGCCTTCTTGTTGCAGTAGCTTCAAAGAAACCAGCTGGGTTTTTCTTTCCACAGTAGCTTCTTCGTGGCACAGCATAAAAGAAACATTTACATTTGGTTCAGTTCAGGTTCAGTAATGTGAAGATATGCTACATGTTGGTTGAAATGGCTAGATAAACTGCTGGGATATTGTTCATGGGTGCTGAGGAATCTCAGTACACAGTAAATTCATTTATTTATTCTTTGTATTTACATGCCATTCTTATCTTCAAATACATGCAGAATAGTGTACATGATAATTCAACAGCCATTGTACATATAAAAATGTCAGGGTCCCTCTAAGTAAGACACTTGCCCGCTCGCCCTCACACCCCTCTGAACCCCTTGCAGCTACTTGACAACTGCCTACAGGCAATGAAATGCTATGACCACTTCTAACTACTTAGTCAATTAAAAGTATAGCTGAGTATCATCAGCATATTTATGGTATGCAGCTCCAAAACTGTAAATAGCCTGCCAGCTTATCAATATATAGAGGGAGCTGTAGGTTTAAGAGTGAACATACTTTGTGGGCTACTACAAAGAGGTTTTGCCTTTTGATGTCCAATAGCCTGACTTTTAACAGTCTATATGCCTGTGAAAAGGATAGGGCACCCAAATGAAGAGCTGAGATACTCATCGTTTGAATC
>JAHTLZ010000016.1:26812798-26847195 GCA_023846285.1 Phrynocephalus versicolor | reverse complement strand
GGCCCGACCATCTAGGCGGTGGGTGGGGGGAGTGGGAGACCTTGCCGTAGCCCTCCCACTCTGCATGCCCCACTAGCCAGCATGCTGATCATCTGGGCAGTAGTTGGGGGGAATGGGAGAAGTGACATAGCCCAGTGCTTTGAACTGCCTCATCAATAGAAGCAGCTGCGGAGGCTAGCTTGCTTGCAAAGCAGGGGGTGGGGGGGGAGGGTTGCAATTGGTCCTGGGGGCCGGATTCAATACCTTGGGGGGCCCAAGGGGCCTTAGGTTGAGGACCCCTGGGTTTAAGACTCTAGGCTCCAAGGTGTTGTGGCAGTCAGAAACGGACTGAGGTGAAGAGGAGGGGCATGTGCAAGCTAGGGAGGACTAGAAAATACTAGGCATACAGTCTCTAGAAGATTCCAATGGTGTATCACACAGATGCGCTAACCTGTGTGTGTGTGTGTGTGTGAATCACCAAAGACCATGGACACCAACTTTGGCTCTCCAGAAGCTTTGGATCTCTAAAATCCTTTAGCAAAGGCTATGAGGGTATGGCTGAATTTGCAGTCAAACACAACTGGAGATAAAAGGTCCAATTCTTTCATCTACTATTCAAATGATTTCCAACATAGATTACAGTGCAACAGAAGTGGCCACTAGCCTTTGTTCCTCTCAATAAAGGACAGTGATAAAGGACAGAATTTCCTGTTTCAGGGCAACTGGCAGTTGAGGAACAGGTCCTTCATGATGTAGGGAAGGGCTGTTCGTTTTCTAATTATTTATCTATTTATTTAGATAAATAAATAGAAAATGCTGTACTGCAGCCAAAACTGTGTTCATGATGCAGGTTTCAATCCCAGATAGCTGGTTCAAGGTTCACTCAGACTTCCTTTCTTCCAAGGTTAGTAAAATGACTACCCGGCTTAATTTGGGGGTGGGGGTGGGGAGAGAATATGTAGCCTCCATAATTAATCGTAACCCACTCAGACAGTGCTTTGGGACAGTATATAAGCAGGACACTGTTTTTGCTTCCATGTGTAAATAATTTATTGCAATGGTATGTAGTGATGACACTGATGCTATTGACAAGATTAAAGAGATTGGGGGGGGGTAGTTCTCTAAATGGTTATTAAGCATAAGAGCTAAGAACATAAGCTTATTATCACAGACAGGATACTTCTACAACCACTGGGAATAAGAGATGGCTATATTTATTGCATCATGTTAATGAGCTTTCTGACCACTTACTGTAGAACAGAGAATTATAGTAGATAGACCCAGTCTTAGCCACCCAAAAAGCTGTATTTCTTCTTTTCCTTATAGTGTTGAATTAATTTATGCAACATCCAGGCAGGGAATCAGAGACGGCAGATTATGCTAACAGCACAAGTGCAAGCAATACAATTCTAGGATATTTTACTGAATATACCTTACCACGACAGAGAAACATTCCATAACCTCATTGCAAATAGTAATTCTGAACCTACCATAAGTTGAACACGATCAGAGAAAGGAAGGCTTCTATTCCCATTCCCCAAAGCCATCTGGGTCACTCACACGCTTGATGTCAAGAATAGTGTGTGTGGGAGGGTCTTGGGGGAAGAGGAAACAGTCCCAACCTGGCTGAACCTTTGCCTGATTTAGGAAACTCCCCTTCCTCCAGGATACCCATGATTTTGCTGTGGACTTCAATATGCTTGCAAAAGTATCATGATGGACCAACTGTGTGTACAGCTTTGAGAACACAATTTTTGGCCATTTGTTCTAAGGAAACCCACACACTTTTATAATCATTTAAAGCCCTTGGAAGATAAGAGTAGGTAGAATGTATCCGTGTTACTTATACAGGGACTTTCCTTTCAAGCAAGTTATGTTTTGAAAATCCTTTGTCACTGAAGGAAAGATATAACCATACATACACAATATTATAGGACCCCTTTATCTACAGAGTAAGTTGAATCCAAATGATCAGAAAGAATACTTACTGCTGAAGTCTCCATCAGCCTTAATTGAATCCATAGAACTGCTGGTGCTGCTGCCTTCTGTTTTCTCTAGATTTGTAACTGTGAATTCTGAAACATTTTTAGTTTTGTCGGTTTTTGCTTGGTCATGAGCTACCAGAGTGCTGGTAAGGGGCTGAAAATAAAATAATAATTATTCAATAACAATTTGATATGCAAAACACATCAAAGTATTACGTGGCTGGATCACCAGAAAGAGCTTTTAGATTTTGGTCATCCCCTGCTATATTGCAGTTCATATACTGCGGTCCTGGTATATTTCAGGACCGCAGTATATGAAGGCAAGGGCTCCTGGGGCAAGCTATATGGGCCTGTTTGGGGCCTCCTGCACTCACCCCAGGCCTGGCGCAGCCCTGAGTGGGCTTCTGACGGGCTTCCTAGAAGTACTTTCCGGAGAAGCCACCTCCGAAAACCGGAAGTAACTTCCCATTTGCCAGAAACCACTTCTGGGCCCCCCGATGGGTCCAGAAAGCCCATTGGATGCCTGTTCAGGGCAGCGCCAGGCCTAAGGTAAGTGTAGGA
Organism: Phrynocephalus versicolor; assembly: GCA_023846285.1. Lineage (NCBI taxonomy): Eukaryota > Metazoa > Chordata > Lepidosauria > Squamata > Agamidae > Phrynocephalus > Phrynocephalus versicolor. Next base: position 26,844,670 of record JAHTLZ010000016.1, on the reverse strand, counting down.
GGCCCCAAACAAGCCCCCCAGTCCCGGTCCGACCCAGCATCTGCATAACGTGGATTTCTCTTTATTGTGGGTTGGGTAGGGTCCCTAACCCCCGTGATAAACAAGGGATTACTGTATCTATTTTTGAAACAGGTAGCTGTGTTAGTCTGTGTAAGAATTCCAGCCAAAAATCAAAGAAACAAAGCAAAACACAAAAACGTGGCACCTTAAAGACTATTATATTTTAATGTAAGCTTTTGTGGACACGTCCTCTTCTTTGGACATATAGTAGCAGAATCAGATATAGTATCCGTTTTCTGTCTCTTTAAGAATTTTTACAACAGAGCCTTAAGACAACACAGCCAAATCACTGCATGCAAATGTACCGTGCAACCAACACAATGACTATTTGGTATGAAACTTATATTCCATTGCATATTATATTGTACACCTCATTCTGCTACTATATGTCTGAAGAAGTGGGAGTGTCTATGAAAGCTACCAATAAAATATAATAGTCTTTAAGGTACCACATGTTTTTCTCATTTGTTTTGCTTTGTTTGATTTTTGCCTACAGGTGAAACTCGAAAAATTAGAATATTGTGCAAATGTTCATTTATTTCAGCAAGTCAACTCAAAGGGTGAAACTAATATATGAGATAGACTTATGTGCAAAGCGAGATATGTCAAGCCTTACTTTGGTATAACTGTGACGATTCTGGCGCACAGCTTATGAAAACTCCAAATTCAAAATCTCAGAAAATTAGAATACAGTAGTGTGAAGAGGTTCAATATTCTAGGGTCCAAGTGTCCCATTCTAATCAGCTAATGAATCCATAACACCTGCAAAGGGTTCCTGAGCCTTTAAATGGTCTCTCAGGCTGGTTCACTGGGAATCACAATCTTGGGAAAGACTGCTGACCTGACCGTTGTGCAGAAAACCATCATTGACACCCTCCATAAGGAGGGAAAGCCCCAAAAGGTACAGATTGTAAAAATAGTGGGCTGTTCTCAAAGTGCTGTATTAAAGCACATCAATAGAAACTTATGTGGAAGGGAAAAGTGTGGAAGAAATATGTGCACAAGCAGAAGTGATGACCGCAGCCTGGAGAGGATTGTCAGGAAAAGGTCATTCAAAAGTGTTGGGAACTTTCACAAGGAATGGACTGGGGCTGCATTTAGGAACATCCCACTTGCCTCAGTGGCTAAAAGTAATTTTAAACATCGCGTGCCGCTCCCCCGTGATGCAGAGCGGGTTTCAGGAGAAGCGGTGTGCAATGTTTAAAATGACTTTTAGCCACTGACCCAAGCACTTGCCTCGGTGGCTAAAAGTCATTTTAAACATTCCATGCAGCTCCCCCGCAACACCGGGGGGGGGTCAGGAGAAGTGGCGCACAATGTTTAAAATGACTTTTAGCCACCAACCCAAGCACTTGCCTCAGTGGCTAAAAGTATTGACCCGAATATAAGGTGAAGGCCCCTTTTTTCAGCCCAAAATTAGGGCTGAAAAACTAGACTTATATTTGAGTATATACAGTAACTTTTGTAAATTTAGAAGGACATGTGGTCAAGGAGCAGGAAGCAACAGGAAGCATGGAACTGCTGGATAGCTTAGTGGTTTAGGTATCTGGCTGTGGAACCAGACATTGGGGGTTTAATTGCCCACGGTGACTCGTTAACAGGGGATGGACTCCAGGATCCCTAGGGTTCCTTCCAAAACATACCACCCTCTCCCTCCAAACCTGGAAATGGCCAGAACACTATTTTAAGGCATTCTGAAGCATTTTTAAAAATTGAAAAGAAAAATAAGGCACAAGGTAATTGTGCATATTGGCTTAATGCATTTTTGGAAGCACAATTCTCTAACTTTTAGTCAAGAGAAGTTGTAAAAGGGGAAACTAGGGATCACTAAAATAGGTGCATAGCTATATGTTATCCTGTGTTGCTGACCCATTAAGGAAAATGAATCTTCAGTTATTTAACTAGTTATTCTTACAAAAGAAAACCATATAAGTTAATCATATTGTAGGCTATTTTTAGGAGAGTATCCATGTTAATTTGTTGCAGCAAATGGAACAAAAATCTTATGTCGACCCTTCTGATGTTTTGGACCACAACTCCCAGAATTCTAAGCTTAGATTGCCAATGGAAAAGGACTGTGGGAATTGCGGTCCAAAACATCTGGAGGGCCGAAGTTTGGACATTCCTGGCCTATATATTTATGTACTGCAGAATACTTGTATCTGATGAAATGAACTGGAATCCAGGAGAGCATAGGTCGATTTTTAAAAAGTTTTAAGACTTTGCAAGACTGGTTGCAATAAAATTGTTATCCCTAAAGGACATGGCAACATTGCAATTTCTAATTCCCTGTTCTTAATTTGAATATGTCTTAAATGCTCTGGGCTGTATGTTGTCCCTCATTATTTTAATCCACATTGGGTCCTTTTCCAAGGAGAAAGGTGGGGTAAAAATATTCAAATAAATAAAAAATATAACTGAGATAAGAATCACCACCACATGACCACCTGAATATATAGGTTATACATCACATCAATATATAGCACAGTATCTACTATTAAGAATGTATTTCATTCTACAAATGAGCATAAACAAACCATGCCATGTTAAGGAAAGTAACTATGCGCCAAATTAGTAATCTTATACCCACCTGCATTAAATCTGAGGTATCATCCGAGGCCTGATTTCCCTTGAACTTTTTTTCTTTTTGAAGTTCCTCATCCTCTTGATTAAAAGCTCTCTGCCTCTTATTAGTTTCACACATTTCAGAAAGGTGGTCTTCTTTTTCAGGAGTCTCTTTTCCTTTCATCATATCACAAACCTTTTCTGGCACATTACAATTTACAGACTCATCAGAATCCATTTCCTCTAAATATGCAGGAGGCAACTCTTCCTTTATATAATTGGATGGACTCCCGCCTGCAATGATTTTGTCTGATGGGCTTTTAACAAAGAGACAGAGTTCTGAATCATGGATTTCTGTTCTCTTCTTTGATTTGGCATCAGTACCTTCCAGATTAGAAACAGACTTTCTTTTATTTGGCAGTTTAGGTGGAAAGATAGCTAAAGGCATTTTTTTAATGTTACAGTCCTCTGTATATACTGTATTTAAGGGTACTTTGAAAGGAGCACTTTCAGTAAAACCAGTGTTAGGCCATTTTTTAGAATAAATATCAGACTCCTTATCATCTTCCCTCAAAATTGAAGGATTATCAGTTTTCACTGTCAGCTCTGGTGATGTGTCCCCCAAACAGGATTCTACATCTTGACAGACTAAATCAGGTTGTGACTTCTTCCCTGTGTCTTTAAGTTTTAAACAAGTATTGTCAGCACCAGATATTTTAGGCAAAAGGACTGACTTTTCTTCTAAAGGAAATGTATCGATGGGAAGGGATTCCTCATTATTGTGCTGATTTTTGGTATAGTTACTCCATTCACCAGACACAGTGTCATGCCTATTAACTACTTTGCCATCATCTGAAAGAACTCTTGTTTCTCCAAGGGGTTCCTGCCTTGACCAAGACAAATTCTTTGGACTATCTTTTGAACTCTTGCTTTCACTCATTGGTATGTACATTCTGTTTGTGTTTAAGTCATGGGAACTTTTCTCAGGTAGCTTTGGATCCATGTCTTGCATACTAACTGGAAACATGAAATCATTTTCTTCATTAGGAATAGAATTTAATGGAGCATCTTTTTCAAAAAATTTAATTTCAGATATGCAGGATTTTAGATGGTCATCTTTACTTCTCAAGAAATTCTGTTGCTCTTGAGGAATAAGTAGCGTCTCTTTTCCTGAAGAAGTGGAATATTTATTCTTTCCAGTTTGGGAAACACATTTCTTTTCACACGTGATAGCTGAAGCAGAAAATTGAGAATTAGGCGTGGCCTGGGAATTTATGTAGCATTCATTATTATTATTCATACGCATACATTCAATTCCTGTTGTATAGTTTCTTGTCATCTCCATATAGTCACCACCTCCTGAGTTTGTGAACGAGTTTTGTATTTGATTGTCAACATCAGGCACATTGTTAACAGAGCCATATATACCTATGTGATTATCTGCAAATTTTGTATCTTGTATTTTTCCACCATACTCAATGGGAAGAACATTAACTGAAGTTTGCTGCATACCTTTATTTGGCATTTCTTGCCTCATAGACTCTTTCGGATCCCCAGCATCAGCAGTGTTAGCTGGCAAATTAGTGGCCTCTGTACCATCCTGGTGAGATACAAATGCATTAATGTCATTGACAGAAAAGGGGAGCTTAGCATGGCTATCTGGGAGGCAAAGATGGCTACTTTTGGAATCCAATGTCATTTTATGTCTTTCACTGACACCCATATCATCATCCATTGCTAAAGCCATCACAGACTTTGAAGGAAGGTCCCACTGATCATGCTTTTCGAGTTTTGTGGCATTCTTATGCACATTTTCTTCAGTGCTCTCAGTAACAGTATGAGAGCCTGTCACGTCCATATTATCCTGACAAAATTGTTCTTTGGGAAGTTTAACTGCCACTGTATGACACTTTGTAATTTCCATTTCATCATCATGCAGTGCAAAAACCAAAGTTTTGTCTTCAACTGATCCCGGCAATGTGATCTCCTTAGTCTTGTTCCCTTTTTGTGGCCAAGAGGCAGAACAGCTGTTTTTCAGAAATGCATCTGACTCTGATTTTGTCATTTCCATGTTGTTATTGTTCATAAACCACAAAGTTTCACCTACAGGAACAAAACTTGTAGACTGAGTTATGGCAATGTCACTGCTGTGTAGAAGCATATTTGTTTTATCTGCAAGAGCTGAAATTGGTCCTTGAGTAGATGCCTGGGCTTCCTGGAGAATACCATGATTTACTGCCACTGTATGGCTCTTTGTTATCTCCATCTCACCGATTTCCTGCAATTGTGTAGCTGTCTCTTCCTTGGCTGTTCCTGATAAAATCATCTTCCCAGTTTCTTCTATGCTCCATTCCATATTCTTGGACACAGAACCCTGCATAGATTTACATGCTATTGGTTTAGTTATTTCCATGTCATTGTTATGCAGAAAAAACATAGTTTTATCTGCTGCAGCAGAAGGCAAGAATTTACTTTTTGCCATACTGCTGCCATGTACATACATGGTTTTATCTGGAAGAACTGAGGACAGTGCTTGAGGAGCTCCTTTGACTGTCACCATAAGATTATCTACAAGTTTTGTTTCATTATCTTCACTCATGGAACGTATAATTGTTCCACCAGTCACTCCACTTATTCTCTCATCAGGTTTTGCCTTTTGTTCTAGCACAGCAAAGGAGTCATTTACACTTCTCACTGATTTATCTGTTAGACTTGCGACTGGATTAGTTATGTCCATACGCTCACCAAATGAGAACACATTAATTTTATTTGAAGGGACAAAGGACGTTGTGGGAATTTTCCCACCTTGAGTGATAGCATCATGATCTAGTGCCACTGTGTGGCTTCTGCTAATTTCCATTGCATTCTCATCACTGAGAGAAAATACCATAGTTCTGTCCTTCGTTGACCCACTCAGTGTTCTTCTAACAGAGTCATTGGTTTGTTTGTGCATTTCTGGATTAGCATTTTTCATAGGTTGATCTATTATGCCTGTTATAGCTTTTGTTTCATCCATATCACTATGATACACACACAGAGTTTTATCTATAGGCTGTAAGGGCAATGGTTGAGGCGTTCTCCCACACTGCACCATATCAAAGTTTACTGGTACTGTATGGCTCTTGGTAATGTCCATTTCATTATATCCATTCACGGAAAATACAACAGTCTTGTTGCTATCTGATCTGGTCACACTTTTTGTACTGGATCCCATCTCTTCCTGCGACATATTCTGGAATACAGGAGCATCTGGATTGTTATTTGTCAAGTCTGTTGTGCATTTAGTTATGTCCATGTTCTGACTGCAAATGAGTGGAGCAGTTTTATCTTCAGGAATTAAGGCTACTGCACTGTTTGAAAGCCCACTCTTCCTATTAATTTTACTATGTACTGCTGATGTTTGAGTCTTGCCCTCAGAGAGAGAAAGAAGCTGACAATCTCTTTGCTTTTTAGAACTATTGGAAACCAGGCTGCAGTTTAAGTTTTCATTATTAGGAAAAAAGACAGAGGATCTGCTTGGTTTATCATCACAGAAGCCATCCTTTTCCTTCCTCTCATGAAGGTCTGATGCCTGAGAAATAGGATTTCTTCTTGGCTTTAGCAGCTCCACATTAGTAGTAACCTCTTGGTTTAGAGCAGTTTTTTCACTGTTGAATACAGAATGCCGAGGATTTTTTAGAAAAGAATCTGTAGAAATGTTCATATGATTCTCCTTATAAGTCATTCTCTCTAGCTGGGAGATACCCTTGTTCTGTTTTTCAGGATCTCCACAATCAGCATAATCAGTTCTCTTGGAAATGCCTTCCCAAATTAAACCTGTGTAATTCCTTGTCACTTCCATACATTCAGAGAAGTTAAAAACCGTAGTTGCATCTATGGTGTGACCAGGCATGGACTTGTCAGAGCCCGCAGGCAAAGGCAAGGTACTAGTTCTGTAACAGGGCAGTGAGGTATCACTCTTCATTACTATAATACTATTCTTTTGATCAACACTGCCTTCTGTTCTGCTTAATTTTTTTTCATTAACACACATACTTGGGTTCAGGTGAATACCAAGTGGATAATTAGAAGCATTCACTCTGTTGGTGTTCATGTTACAACCCACTGAATGATCCTTTTGGAGATTTTCTTGTTCATTCACAGTATTGCATACACTAGTTCCAAGGGGTAAACCTCTTTCTCTGTTGGAAATAAACATCTCCACACTTTCCTTTTGAGCAGCTGGAGTCCTTTCCTGTAATCCTAACTGCTTTGAAGTCAGTGAGATGCCTTTATTGGAAATAATTGGTATTATATGGTTTTGCTTATTATCATTTAGTCCTTTAGAAACAGTAATTGCATTATACTTTTTCTCCTGCAATACATTCTCCTCTGAAGAAACAAGATCAGCAGAAGGCATGGGAAGCTGTTTAGTGGACTTCAAGCTTTTTAAAAAGTCATTAAAGTTAACTTTCTGTGTGTTTTCAGTGTTTATCTTGTGCTGAGATAAGCAGTTATCACTCATCATTGTAGGGCCACTGAAGAAGCTGAATTTAGTCACTTGTGAAGCCTCCTTCTTTGATTTCAATTCAGCCGAAAATAATTTGAAGTCTATTTTCCCATTGTTATCAGTTTCTTGACAGTTTCTAATGTCATGAGTAATCATTATAGTGCAACCAGATGTCATATCCATTTCATTTTCTTCTGAAAAGATGAGTGTTTTATCCATCTTATTCCATTCAGGACCACTGTTTGCATTAAAAACCTATAAACAGAAACAAAATGTCAAAATGTCAGGTTAAACATATTTTTGAACAGGTGATTTTCATACATATCAAACTATCTGGTTCGCCCTATTAGCTATACAAGCAATGCAAGACTTGCCCTCTGGATTTCACAGCAGAAGTCTATTCCCTTGCTAAAGCCTATATCCAATAGTTAAGCTTTCTTCCCACAGTAAAAGAGGCAGATTCCCATCTTTTAGCTGGTGAGGCAAATCGTATGCCAAGAATATTGCTGTTCCTCCTAACCTTAAATTAGAGAAAATAGCAATTTCCCCACCACTCAAATTATTCACTGGAAGTTTGAGGCCGAAGAGGATTTGGAATGCTCATGTTAACTCTGAGAGAATGCTCCACACAGAGACAGAGGATGTAACTCTTTGCCTTTCACTTGTCACCTTAAGGAGACAATGCATTTCAAGAAAGGGGATGGTCAAGATAAGACAGGTATCAGACTTAAATATTAGTGACTCTCCCTGAGAGTCTTACAGAAATTCCATAGACCTCCAGGGAAAAACCAGAAGCCTATGTTTGTCACAACTGGCCAGTTAAGGGTTAATTCCACAATGAAACCAAACAATTTTAGACGATTATATCAATCTAAGTATCACAATATAAGTCTTTATATCAATTTGTCTATTCAATAACCCTTCTTTAGCTACACTGCTTCCATGCTGCATATGCATGAAATACTTCAGTTTTTGTAACTTATAAAGCTTACAAAGATCATACAGCTATGGAAATAACACATATACTTAAAATAAAGCCCTTCAACTTATGCGAGTTACAGATGTGATTTCCATTCAAACTGTCTTATAACTGAGAAGTCGCAGAAAGTCAAATATAAAACTTTAAGTTAGTAAAATCATTTAAAAATAAATGAACAAAGAACTTAAAAAAACAAGACAGACAATACATTTCTGAAAATATTAAAGTTCATAGGAATAAAACTGTGTAAAGTAAAAAGCACTATTCTTGGGAAAAGATCCAAGTTGTTAACAGACTGAGGAAGCTGTTTGGATGAGCAGTGAAATGTTCCTATCTCTTTAAAAAAAAAAAAGGCCAGTAGCCATGACTCAACTTCCAGATAAGTTGTTAACAGTAAAAATAAAATAAAACATATTTCTTATCTTTTGAGCACGTTATCAGACACCCAGAAAATAATATTTACTACATAGTTCATTTGGCCATACCAATTACAGTGTATGGAGGAATTTTTTATGATGATTTTTATTCTTTGGTGTCTGGTGCCGAACGCAGTGTGGATCTCTGGAGACGTGATGAATCCCTGGTGATAGTGTATGCACCAAATATCTATGTATCTATAACTTTAACTAATTGTTTTCCTTTTTTCCTTTGTAAAAAAAATCTTATCTACTTATTCAGGTTTATCTTATCCAGAACTGCTGGATATGCAACAGCAGTATATAATCTCATATACTTAACTCTCTCAAATTCCAGGGTTAAGAATTAAAATGCTAATATAGTCTGACATTTAACTAATTTCTGGTAAAGTTGGAAATCCTAGAATTAGAATTGGCAATCTAGATTTTTCTAAGATAAGGAAAGATATAATTCATATATTTTTACATTTTCCACAAAATGGAACTATATGCTTATACAATTTTCCATTCATTCACCTACATTCCTTTCACAATTTTGTTGTGAAACTATAAGGAACCAGGGCTGTGGAGTCGGAGTTGGAGTAAATTTTGAATACCTGGAGTCAGAGTCTGAGTCGGCAAACAATGCACCGACTCCGACTCCTACTAAATTTAGATTGGAATTTTTTCTAAAGCAAGTTTAAATGTCCCAATTCACAAAAAGTTATAATTAATGACTTCTCTACTGCAAGAATAAAGACCAATGCATGCAGTGCCTCACGTAACCGCAAAACGAACACGTTAAGTGACCGTGAAGAAGCATGCTTTTCATGTGCTTCACTATATGGCACGCAACGCACAATTAGGAGCGGCAATACTTATACTTTCTGTAGTGTTGTGCTCTGCTGTTACGCAGCGCCCATGGGTAACCTAGCCTTTCATTAATAAGGGATTAAGTAAATATGTTTTTTTGCAGGACTAGAGACACTTGTATAAGTGAAGGGAACGGAGGGGTCAATAGTTCAAGACTGAAGCTGTAAACCATTGGAAAAACTGCTGTCATTAAGCTAAGGCTATAAAAACTTGTAAACTCCTATTGTTAGCTTAAACTTTAAACATGACTATGGGATTCTACTAGGGAAATCATGTTTTATAATAAATGCCCCTTCCTGGATCCTCCCACTGCCCTATTTTCAGCAGCAGATGCCTGCTGCTACTATCCAGCCACTTGATTAATTAATAAAAAAATTAATAAAACTTTGTTGTTTTCATTGTGTTTTTTGATTAAACTGTTCAATACAGTAGACTGTTGGCTTCCCAGCAAGTAAGGTCTTGTGGTAATGACATGTATGTTGCCTTTCTTTCCTTCAAAGAATGTATAAAATACATTTGCATATTAATAGAAAGGAGTCAGAGTCGGGGAGTCGGAGTTGGAAGTACAAAAAAACTTAGGAGTCGGAGTCAGAATTGGAGTCGTAAGTTCGGAACATTTATCTACCGACTCCACAGCCCTGTAAGGAACAACCTTGTTGACACCATGTAACAAACACTGGCTCAAGCTGTATTTTAAAATGACACCCACCCACCCACTCCGCTTTTCTCTAATTTGCTCTTTATATTTTTACTTACTGCCCTGATAAAATTGGCAAGGAATGCAATTTTTCAAAGCACCCTTATCACATCATTGACCTTGTTCTCAGGCTGGCTAAAACAGTGTGTTGTTTTGAAAAGCAGTTGAACACAATCAGGTCGAAGTCTCATTTTAAAAACACATTCACTTTTCCGGGCAATATTTCGGTACCTCCCATACTCATTCCCTAGCATCTTATACACACACAATTCAAAAGGCTGACAAAGGGGCACGTGAGTTCTACCTAAATATCATCCAGCAGGGCTGTTAGATTCAGGGAACAATCCAGCCCCTGGAGTCAGAGTTCCTTGCTCTGGATTAGAAGTTCTTTACTGTTTCCAAGGCCTCTTCAAACAATGCTTAGGTGGGGCTACGGAATCTTTAGACCTCATGGTGAAAGGGTATAGGAACACCATCCCACATGGGTGATACCACTGCTGGCATGACATCGCAACTCACACTCAAGCACTATCTGTGTGTATGTGTGTGTATGTGTACACACACACACACACACACACACTCCAGCCCTCTCCTCATCTGTTCCACTGAAAGGACATATGAATGAAAAGTGATGGAGCAGATGAGGCCTGGCTGCTGCAGAAGCCAATGACCAACTCTAACATAAATATGCCACCTGTTTCACAAAATGCTTGTCCTTGATATAGGAAGTATATCCTTTGCATTATTTTATCGTGTTGTTCAAAAACAACAAAAACTCAAGATTATTTCAATGGAAAAGTCAGTATTTTTACCTCAGTCGGTTGCAAAGATGTCTGGATGGGAGCATGAAGTAAAGTGTTCATTCCTTTTTAGAAGGGAAAAAAAGTTAAGGGTTTGCTTCTGATCAACACAGTGTGTATCTTTTAAATGCCAAACTGAAACTAGAAGCCCATAGACAAAGGATTGGGTGTTATATTCAAACAGATATATATATATATAGGACACTCGAAATCATAACCCACCTTGGGTCATTTTGAAGAGACATGGGATATAAATATTTTAATTAATAAATAAATATTGGTTTTTGTTAATACAGTAGGACCCCAATATCCACTGGAGATCAGTTCCAGGCCTTCCCGTGGATAAGAGAGAACACCAACATCCCCCCAACTGCTGTTTTGTGACAGTAGCATGCTTTATGGCTGCTGTTTAACAACAGTAGCTGCTGTTTGTGACAGTAGCTTGCTTTGTGGCTGCTGAATTATTTATTTCCTCTGCCAACCGTGGATAACTGAATCAGTGGTTAGTGATTCAGTGGGTGTAGGGGTCCTAGTTTAATACAGCAGGATTCCCATATCCATGAAGGATCAGTTCTAAGCCTTCCTATGGATGCTGAAAAAAGCTGTATGATATTTTGATAGTGAATGCTATAAAGTAATACCTTGGGTTACGAGTGCTTTGCAAGACAACCTCTTCTCCATTAGCATTTTAGCTTTCTTTCATTAGCTATTTACCCCCACAATTTGTTTAGTACCTCCAGACAGCCTATATATGATTCAAATCCCAAACTGATAATTTTCTCCTACTTCACAGAAGGTGTACTGTTACAATAATACCTGTTACAATAATACTTCCTGCTCTGTCTGGTGCCGGGGAAGTTCAACCCTTCCCTGTCTGCTGCTGGGGAAGGGTTGAACTTCCCTGACATCAGTCAGAATGGTGGATCGGGTGCTGTACAACTCGGTCCTCCACCCAGAAAGATTTGAACTTCCTGCTCTCTCTGGTGCCAGGGAAATTCAAACCTTCCATGTCTGCCACTGGGGAAGGTTTGAACCCCCCCCCCCGGGCTTGTAGCGAGCAGTGGTGGACGGGTCCTTACCCACTTCCTTCTTTTCGGGAGTGGGTAAGGACAAGCATGTGAGGGGGGCAGATGAAAGACATGCCTGAAAGCCGAAGGCACCTGTGTCTTTCATCCCCCCCCATCGTGGTAGCCTGGCTAACCCCGCTGGGATCAGGCACCCCAAAGCTTCCCCGCATTGCTGGCTTTGGCTTTGGAGCACTGTATCCAACACTTCCTTTCCCACGCTGGGCACTGCAGCGAGGGAAAGGAAGTGACTGTCAATTAATCTGACTTTTGGAATAAATTGGTTTCCAGTTCATTTCAATGTGTATGTTTGCATTTTCCCCCAATTGCGCTTTGGGCAGGAACAGGCTGGGGTAGTCTTGCTGCTTTCATTTCTGCATGTTTGCAATCTTTTCTCATTTGTAGCAGGCAAGAATGGGTGGGGTTCTCTTGCAGCTTGTGTTTGTGTATGTTTGCATTTTCCCCCATTGCATTTTTAGCAGGAACAGGCCCTGGTAGTCTTGCTGTTTTATTTTCTCCATGTTTCCATTGCACTGCAGGGCAGGGTGTTCTTTTTTTTCGGGGGGCGGGGGTGTTCCAGCACTACTTGCCTTTAAAGTTCACTTTATAAAGAGGTGTGGAAACCTTTCCCCAGCTTTTTTGCTTTTTTTCCAGACCTCCAGAACAGATTAATTGGTTTTCCATTTATTTCAATGAGAAACCGTGTTTCGGATAACGAATGTTTCGGAGAACGAATTGCCTTGGCGAAAGAATTAAATTCGTTAACAAAGGTACCACTCTATTTGGCAATACTGTACTTGTTCTTCAAGCAAAACAAATTACACAGAAAGACCAGAATCTTGCTGGAGAAATTCATATATGCAATGATAATCACTGTTCTACATGTGCCCCTCTACACACAAATAGGGCTTTTGACACAGTAAGCTATAAATCAATTTGAGTATCAATGATTGAATACTTACCAGTTATCTCACATGGGACAATTTCCAGTTCATCATTTCTAAAAACAAAAACAAATCCATGGTTTAAAATATATATGAAAATAATTTCTACACAATGAGCAAGAAACACTGAGAGGAATGTATGGCAAAGCATCTATGAACTGCAGGAACTAAAAAGATACACTGCTAGAAAGTTAATACATATGGAAAAGCATTCTTTCATCTCCAATGGTATGTAATGAAGCTTCCTATGCAATAGAGCTGTTCAAATTACTGAAATTATAATTTATGAAGTTTCAGAAATCCTTTAAAATGAAATGAGAGAAAAAAAGAGAAGAATCCAATCAAATCATTCTACATGCTGTAGAATTATATACATTTAAAATAAGGCTGTTAACCACCAAATGAGACTGTATATAAACAAGTCTTATGGGGTATAAAAGTGAAAGGAGCCCCCAGATGTAATTTATGGCGAGGAAGCCTTTTTAAAATAAGTATAAAAATATGTTTAAGAAAGAATACAGAGAAATCAATACTGATATTAGACAGCTGAATAGACTATTCTAACAAGAGCATTTTAAAAATTCATTAATTGAATTTCAAACTTACTTAGTGAGGGAGTCCTCATGGCTTGTTTTTTCTGTTGTTCCTAAAGCCATATAAAAATAAATGTTACGTAACAGAATTGTGGCAATCATTAGTTGCAACAATAGTAAATATATTGATATATTAGATATTATATTTTATTTTATATGCCTATTAAATATACTAATATGCTAACATTTATTCACACACACACACACACACACAGAGAGAGAGAGAGAGAGAGAGAGAGAGAGAGTCACCTGCATAGTTTAGTTCCACAGCGGCTTGAGAATCTGGAGGAAAGACCCTAAGAACAAATAAAGAAATCTTACTCAGAAAAAACTGTTACATGGTCTTTAACATGAATTTTGTTTACCCTGAAGCCAAAACTGGTCATGTGCATTGCTTAATATCTAGGCACTTATACATAGATCATCCCAGTTCCCTTTTCTCAGTAGCATTTTCCAAAGTTGTGACAATGTCAATTTGTCTTAGAATGTTGGCAAAAATAAATGGGACGATGGAAAGGTAAAATAATAGAACACTTTAAAGGCTAACAGATTTATTTCAGTGGGAAACATTGTCACTTTGTCTATTATCTGTATGCTATCAGGCCTCCAGAGCTTGTTTCAGGCTGCCTGGTGGGCCTGTGCAGGGCCTTTGGAGCTTGCTTCAGGCCTGGTGCTGCCTAGAAGTGACTTCTAGGCTGCCTAGTGGGCCTACGCCGGGCTTCCTGGCCCTTGGCATGGCCCAGAAGTGACTTTAGGCAAACTGGAAGTGGCCTCCAGCGCTCTCCATGGGCCCATTGCTATCTGGAATGGGCTTCTAGGGTATACAGTGGGCCCGCACTGACCAGAAGTGACTTCTAGGCTGCATGCTGGGCCTCCACTGGGTCTCCACAGTACACCCCAGGCCTGGCACTGCCCATCTGTGGCCTCCACAGCACACCCAGGGCAGCGTTGGCCCAGGGTGAGCTCCAGAGACTGCTACAGCTCCCAGCCAAACCAAATATCCCCATAGGGGAAACATAAAACCATAGAATTCAGAGAAGGAGTAACCTTTTCACATGATTGTCACTTATTACAGTACTTTGAAAGAGTTCAAATCTCTAGAGCCTGGTGAGTTGCATCCATTGAAGGAATTGGCTGAGGAACTCTCTGAACCACTATTATTTTCTTGAAATCATAAAGAATGGGTGAAATCCCTGATGATTGCAGTATGGCTTATGTTTTTCCTATCTTCAGAGGGCAAAAATGAATATAAATACTGTAAAGAAGTGGAAGAAAACAATGTGAAAAGAAAAGAGACCTCGTCGATCAGTTCCAAAACTGAAAAGCAATTTTAAACCTGATTAGGTGCTGAAAGATCAATGGGAAAAATATTTAATTTATTTATTTTATTTATTTGACTTTTATACCGCCCATCTAGACCTAGGGCTACTCTGGACGGTATACAACATTTGATAACATGACAATTAACAAAGGAATACATTTTAAAAACCAAAATACAAGGTGCATAATAAAACAAAGTATACATAAAACAACAATGAAAAACTAAAATGAAGATAAAATGAAGATAAAAATGGCAGGAGATTGGTAAAACAGGGGGAGGGGGGAGAAGAGAAGACAAGTGGTAAAAAAATTGTGTCTTACTAAATGTTTGAAAAATCAGGGAAGGCCATTCTGTACAACCAGGTCTTCAATAGTTTTTTAAAAGTTTGAAGCGAGGGTGCCAGCCGAATTTCAGGGGGTAGATGGTTCCATAACTGGGGAGCAACCACCAAGAAGGCCCTACTCCTTGTTACAGCTTTCTGGGCCTCCCTCGGGGTTGGGACACCCAGGTGTCCTGCCTGGCTGGCATGGGTGATCCTGGCAGTTCTTCTTGGGAGGAGCCGCTCTGTCAGATACTGAGGTCCCAAAATGTTTAGGGCTTTGTATGTTAACATCAAAACCTTGAAGCCAATGCGGTAACATACTGGCAACCAGTGCAGGGCTGCCAGCACGGGGGTAATATGTTGGTGCCTTCTTTGCCCCGTTAGAAGTCTGGCAGCTGTATTCTGCACTAGCTGCAATCTCCGCATTAACCTCAAGGGCAGCCCCACGTAGAGAGCACTACAGTAGTCTATTCTCGAGATTACAAGTGCATGAACCAGCATAGTTAACACCCTGATGTCAAGGAGGGCCCGCAGCTGGGCAATCCTCCGCAGTTGGTAATGAGCGGAACGGACCACCGATGCCACCTGGGTTGCTATGATAAGCGCTGGATCCAGTAGGACAACCAAACTGCGGACCCCATCCATCACAGAGTCACTACCCAAAAGTGAGGGAGTTCCCCAACCCGCAGACACCAGGGGACCCCAGCCTCAGCCTATTAGCCCCCATACAATCTGAGACAGCTACCAAGCAGCGCTCAAAGGACGAAACGGCATCCACTGCAGAAGATGGAAAGGAGATATAGAGCTGGGTATCATCCGCATATTGGTGACACGAGGCGCCATACCCCCTTATGTCCCTTCCCAGAGGCCTCATATAAATGTTGAAGAGCATGGGAGAGATGACCGACCCCTGTGGCATCCCACAATCGAGGGACTAAGGAGAGGAGGTCATCTCACCCAGCTGCACTCGCTGGGGGCGGTCCTCCAAGAAGGAACGCAACCACTGCAAAGCAGTGCCTCCAATCCCCAACTCGGAGAGCCTCCCCAGGAGGATACCGTGGTCGATG
The DNA here is from genome assembly GCA_023846285.1 of Phrynocephalus versicolor. Taxonomy (NCBI): domain Eukaryota; kingdom Metazoa; phylum Chordata; class Lepidosauria; order Squamata; family Agamidae; genus Phrynocephalus; species Phrynocephalus versicolor. The sequence goes on along the minus strand of JAHTLZ010000016.1, from coordinate 26,828,501 downwards.
GTATCAAAGGCCACTATCAAGGAGGACCAACAGGGTACTTATTACCCGTCAGCCTCCCTCAAGAGGTCATCGTGCAGGGTGACCAATATATTGGCTGAAATCATGTTACTAAGAGTAGGTCCATTCAATCTGTGAGGATTTTGTGAGTCAATTCCTTCATAGGTTCCAGTGATTCAACGAATCTACTCTATTTGCAATACACTATGCTGAGTAACAGGATTTCAGCCTGTATCTTATTAGGAAAAAAACAAATTAAGAGCAAACGAAGAAAACGAAGAACTGTACAAAAAAGATGCAAGGATGACAGGTTCCTTCAAAGAATAATCTTTTGATGAAGAACATACATTTTTAGAAAGAAGAAACAATTTTGCTTTCTCTGAAAGTACAGTGGTACCTTTAAATCTGAAACTACCTTGCTCCTCAAGACATTTCTGGAAGGAAATTTTCGTATCTTGATCTGAATGGGGCACAATGTACCCTGGGAACTGAAGTCTTCTGCAAAATTTTCATACCTTGAGTTTTTCCATAGAGAATTCTCATACCTTGAGTTTTTGCGGAAGTTCCATTCCCAGGGTGCACTGCGCCCCGGATAGACTTCCCTTCATATCATTACTTTTTTGTAACTAGAGATAATCATTTCTAGAGGTACCACTGTAATTAAAAGGAATAAAAATCACCAGAAAAAAGATAGGAGCAAGGTTCGTTTTAAGACCAACACATGCACTACTCTGCCTCCCACCACACCGGCCTCCCCCTCCCCCCGTGAACCCATAGTGATAAATTTTGTACTGCTTGTGATGGAACCCACCAGTTTTTTTTCCTCACACACCTGTGTGTGTATGTGTGTGTGTGTGTGTGTGTGTGTGTGTGTGTGTGTGTGTGTGTGTGTGTGAAGTTGAGAACATAATCAAGAAAGCCCTGCCCAGAATAGTTGAAAATTAGAGGGAATGTTGGAAAGGATGATATTTCAAGCTATGAAGGCTGATTCTATTCACCTTTGAATAAGAATAAAAAAATACTGTATCAAAAAAATAATGGCACAGACTAGGAACCTCCAATATATAGTATTCCAATTCCAAAAAACAGACACATCAAAGACTGCCATAACTATAGGATCATCATGTTGGTTTCTGGCCCAAGCAATATAATACTAAACTATTTAAAACAACGGCTCTTTCCATGTACTGAGTAAGAACTGCTGGGGATGGATTCAGAAAATAAAGAGACACTAGAAACAATACTTTGTATTACGGTAGCTGCTGAAGCATACCAAAAAGCTGCAGGAGAAAACCAGTTTGCATTTTATATATTACAATAAAGCTTTGTGAGGGTGGACTTACTATAAATGTTATTAATTGTCCTAAAAGAAATGAGTGTGATGCAACATTTGGTTCTTCAAATATGTAATCTATGCTCTGCATAAGTGTGCAATGTTACAAGAGAAGATACATAAACAGAGTTTTTAACTAGCAAAAGTGTAGGTGAGCATGTATACCTGATCATACAAAAGGTTAGGTTTAAATTTAAAATGTGCAGATGATGGCAATCATCAATATAAAATAACAGTGACTTCAAATGACTATTGGTGAAAGTCAAAAAACAAAGGCCCTAAAACAGGGTGACGGTTTAAAATTAAAGGTGTGTAATTTTTCATTCCTTATTTTTGTCTTTTTAGTGCTGGCTATGAAAGAAACTGAAAACATTTTTACCTTAATTCAACAACCAATCCAAATAGAAACTGCAACCAAAAAATCAGAAGAAGACTGAGTTTGGAAAGGAAGCTATGGAAGAACTTGGAACACATAGCATCGCTGGAGACCAAGACCAACCAAACTGTGGTGTTGATTGATGTGTATAAATGTTAATACAAATAGCGAAGAGAGTTGACAGGGGAAAAAACAAATTCATTAATTCAAAATGTGTTATTTGGTGTTTTAGGGATACCATGGACTTTGAAAAAACTAATAAGAGGGTTTTAAATCTTAAAATGTATTTTAAGACTCGATAGAAAAGATAATAATTTCAGAAAAAGTGGAAAGGAGTAACAAAGAAGAAGACCTACACTGAGATTGCCTGACTCAGTAAAGAAAATTACAGTCTTTATTTTTGAAGACCCATACAAGGGTATTATTGACAGCACCTTTTGCAGACTAGTAATTCACAGTATTTCCATAAGATAAAAGAATTTGCTGGTATATGCATAACAAAAAAGCAATTCTATTTGTAATTGAAACTGCAGTTCAACGTGTCTGCTGAGCACTGTTTTATGCATCATTCACCTGCTCTTGCTATGTCTGGTATGCTCCTTTAAGGAACCTGACTTAAAACCTCCTAAGAATTGGGTAAAATTCTGTTGGCACATTTCTGCTGGCCAAAACTGAATAAGGGCAACAGAAACAATTTGAAGCTACCTTTTCTCCTGTTTCAGCTTTGTAGGCTATTTAAATTCCCTTTTGCTGTTTCAGACTTTGGGAGCTTCAGAAAAGGAGGGGAGGCGGGGCTTTTACCAGTCAGTCACCACTGGGACCAGGACCACTGACTTTTAAAAAATAACCTCCTCCATCCTGAGGCTCTCAAAAGCTTTGAATTAATTAAAATTAATTATCTCTTGTGATCCACTTTATGCTGGCTGAACTGTGCCAACAGGATTTTGCCCATTAAGTGCTAGCAAAAATTTATCAGCAGTATCAAACCAAACAGACTGTCCTACAGTTGTTCTAGTTTTAGCTCCCATGTGGCATTAAGGTGTTCACAAAGATCACTTGAAATGTGGGAGAAACTTATCCATTGGTATGGTGAACTGAGGGAAAGAGAACATGCGTTCAGTATCTTACTGCATACTTAACAGTTGTCCATGCTGAACTATGCATATGACATACAAGCCAATCGTCACTTAACAACAGAGTCGCGTTCCTGTGACTAGGCTAGGGCATTAAGTACATTAGTTATGTGAGGAGCTTAAGTGGATGTCTTGTATGTTGAAGCTGCCCTCCTTGCTGGTAGGCCAAAGTGGAGAGGCTCTCTGGAGAAGTAGAACAAAAGGAGGGGAAAATCGAGATGGAAGTGGCCAACCCTCTGCCCCTCACAGAGCCATCTTTCCAAGAATCAACTTACTTTATGGTGTCTGCAAAACTGACACGTCTAGAGTTTTTCTGAGGTTTCTCCACAATGCATTCCTAAACATGCAACACAAAAATCAAATTCAAAAGCAAGAAATACTTTTTCATATAAAACATCCAAAAAGAGTGTTTGAAATCATGCTAACACTGCATAAGGATTTTATCACCAAATTTCTGTATGTATATATGGTAGCAAAACACACTGTGGACACAATGGACATTTGATCCACATTAGATAGCAATTGGATGAATTCCTGAGTGAGTGTTAAAATGGCCTAGTCCACAAGTAATTCTTCTGAAGTCTTCACATTTTGCAAAAAAATTGACATCTCGTGATCTTGCTGACACATTCAAGATGCAAATAGCACAAATTGCATTGCCTGAGTCAGAACACACAAACTAATACTGCACTGAAAACAATTTGCAGAAATAGTCATGATAATGTAAAGTGATTCCTATCACTCTAGCTGGTCTCACTGATTTCAGTCAGGATTGCTTCTATTTAAATATGGCGATAAGTCATTCCCTCCTTAAATATACAGTGGACCCTTGTATAACAAACAGCTTGTATAACATAAAATTTGAACAACATAAAAAATCCCGGAGATGGGGAAAATTTGCTTAACATAATTGCCTATGGGAAGAATCCGTACAACATAAAAATGGGATCACTCCATTTTCAATGCATTCCTATGAGAATTTGTATAAAGGAATATTTGCTTAACATAATTTCATTTAGAATGAATTGATTCCTTTATACAAGGTACCACTGTAATTAGTTCTTAGCCAGTAAGAAGTTGAAGGCACTGAGACAGATTGAAAAAAAAACCCCTCATTAAACTAAGAAAAGCTTCAATGCCTACCTGAATTAATTCATTTCCACTCCCCAAATCTCGAAGAGGAGTTCTGGGAGCTTTTAATATCTGAAGAGAAAAGAAGCATACATAGTTCAATCATTTGTACAGCATCAATGCAATAAATAAAAACCCACCTTTGACTAAATAAAACTTACATAGAAAATACATCAGTACTTTTTCCGCCTGCAGAACCTCTATCTATGTGTAGTATTTTCATGTAAAAAAATCCACAAGTCTCTCTCAGAGTTATTTAGGTCATAATTTCAGTAAAGTCTGCCCTGTCAAAAATGGCCCACTCATTGATCCTGGAGGTTTCCAAGAGTAAAAGCTATCCATTAGAGGACTTCCTATGATCTCCAACCACAGGGGAAAAATGAAAAACATGCAGAAATTGCTTTCTTATTATTAACAAATATTGCAATTTTCAGTCCAAGTACAGCTGATGGGGATGATTAGGGATTTTTTAAATTTTATTTTTAGCCACTGGACCCTAAAATGTCCCACTTCTTGTTTTCTTCCTAGGCCACATATTAAATACAGGTCAATACAGCATCATCAATAATCAAAAAGCCAAATACTGACAGAAACATCACACAATATAAAATTTAGATACAGAATCCTCATACACTATAACGGACCACATTCCACTTTGCAAGGTTCTAATAGTTTTGGCTACTACTGAAAATACTAGGTCTCAGGAGGCCAGGGTTTAAATCCCCACTCAGCCATAGAAGCTTAATGGGGGTGTGGAAATAAAAAAAATCTTGATTATCTTGAAAGCCTTATTAGGGTTACTCTAAGTTGGTTCAACTTGATGGCACATAACACTAATAATACAACCAACTTCAGTATTACAACTATTTCTAAAAGGAATAAATATAACTCTTATCCATACATTACACTTACTGAGGAAATTCTTCTTTTATTTGTACGATCTGTGGAGTCTCTGAAAAAATCAGAAGGCAAAACTGAGCACAAATTTCCAACACTCCATTCCTTGTCAACAATTACCTACTACTAAAAGCCATCTACAAAAAGCATTCATTATCTGGAAATTTCACATGAACTTGCCTTAAAACATTTGGAAGATTTTCTGAAGCAAATCACATTGTCAGTACAAGTATTTAAAAAGTGAACACATTCAATACTGAAACAGACAACATACAATCTGCTTACAGCTGCCTTCTATTTTTCTAGAAGAGGTAGCTGTGCCAGTTTGTGCTGGCATACTGTATCAGGGGAAAAACAGAATAAAAAATAAAGATAAAAACATTGTGGAACCTTCAACACTAACTACAGTATTTTAATGTCAGCTTTTGGGGACAAGTTTACTTCCTCAGTCCACTCTTATATCTAAGGAAATTGACTTGTCTATGAAAACTTATATCAACATACAGCAGGTCCACAACATGTTTGGTTTCTTTAAAAAATTTGTTTCCTTCTGATATTCAAATTTTCTGACACAATGACCAATATGGTAGTAATCCTAATATAGATCTGCATAATGGAAAAGAACAATACATTATCAACACAAAATTCATTACTGTGTATTAAAAGCTCAACTTACTTTTCTTCACTCATTTCAGAATGAAGCCTGTCCATTTTAGCTCGTTACCTGAAAAAAAATAACATTTGTCTCCCAAAACAGGGCAAAAAGCATCCTTTAAAGTTCTTTTAATGCAAAAACTGCAAGAATATCTACGCATTATGTAACCCCAGCAGTATTTCTGATCTCATAAAGGCATAGGTTGAAAATGTTCCTTGTTTAGGTCCTTTAATATTCTGTTGTTTTTTTAAGAAGGGAAAAAAGGAATAACGTAATTCAAACACCACAAGCTACGCTAAAGGAGGGGAGGAAATTCAATCTAAAAAGCCAGCGACGGGACTAAGGTGATGGCAGGTGAACTTCACTAGGGTAAAACAAATTGAGGAGCCGAGGAGCCATCACAAAAACCAAACTCGAAAGTAGAACAAGTGACACCTTTAGGCTACTAGAAAAATAAAAAAAAATGCTAATATATTTCGAGGGCATGTGTTCACTAGGGTAGGAAAGGAAGCCCACTGAATCGCTTGGGACTTCCAAATACACAAGGCGGTGGCTGGAGCTAGAACCTGGCAAGGGACAATTTTCTGTGAGGGGCAAGAGCCGTGTGTGTGTGGGGGGGGGTCGGCCGCCACCCCCCTCTTACTCGGCGACCAGCCCCACAGAGCGGGGGGGGGAGAGAGAGAGAGAGAGAGAGAGAGAGAGAGAGAAGAGAGAGAGAGAGCCAAAGAACTGGAGCATCCAAAGGAACCAACGCGTCAAAAGAGACCAAGTCTCAGGATGTTTGAGGCAAAAATTAAAGAAAAACAAACTAAAACAAAACAAGAGACACAAACATGTGGCACCTTAAAGGCTAACTTTCATATTTTAACGTGACGTTTCGTGGGGGGAAAAAGCCCAACGCATTTCGGCTTGGGAAAAGCCTTCTTCAGGGTCTGTTAAAGACAGAGTCTCACTCACATAAGCAGCCCCTGAAGAAGGCTTCCCAAGCCGAAACGCGTTGGGCTCCCCCCCCCCCCCAATAAAGCACCTTTTTGCTTAGCATCCTGAGGCTTGGTCTCATTTGACTCGTTTGGGGTGGGGGAGAGACTGACGCCCGAGGCAGAAGAAGAAGAAGACGGGGTGGAGGGGGTGGGGGTGGGCGGTCTGACCAAGGCCAGCGAAAGCCGAGCGCCAAGGCGCCGGAAAGGAGAGGGGGTAACTGGGAAGGGACAACTTATTTATTATTGCATTGTCTTTCGCTGGTGTTTTATTGTTCTTTTATTAACCCATTGTTAACCGCCCGGAGTTCCTTCGGAAGACGGGTGGTATAAAAATATAATAATAAAATAAATAAATAAATAACTTGAGGAGGGGCTTCAGAGTCACGATGCAACCTCCAGACCGGAGCATGCAGCACCATGAAGCGGGGGGTGCGTGGGTGGGGAGGAAGGGAGGGAGGGGGTCCTACCGGCGTCGCGACGAGGCCTCGTCCGGCCCAACCTGAGCAAAGACCAGCTTCAAAATCCGTCGCAACGCGACCTTTCCCCTCAACTAGCCCGGAGAGCCCCCTGGCAGAGTTAATAAGATCTCACCGGGCGGGAACCAGCGCCGCCCTTCCCGCTCTGCCTTGGTCCGCGGGCGCCCGGTTTCCACCGCTGAGGGAGGCCGAGCCACTCCGCCTCGACACGACTCCTGTTTTTCCCCCCGACACCGAACGTCTATTGAGGCCTTCAGGCCTCCGCCGCCGAATTCAAATTAACCGCCAGGAGCTGCGCATGCGCCTGGTCGGCCGCGTGACGTCGCATCATGGCAGCTTCTTCGTTCCGTACAAGATGGTTGCCTCCAGGAGCCTGCGACTACGCCCGTTCTGAAGCAACTTTACTAGTAGTAAAGGCTCGAGAGAGCAAATCAAGAAATCTGGGAGTGGGGAGCCGATTTTCTTTGTCGGACGAAATGCTTTGCTAATGAGGAGTTCCTGGGATTTTAAATAATCAGGTGAATAAGGGGGGGGGGAACCACACACACATATACGGTCTTGAACAGTTCCTTATAGGCTTGGTGAAAACGTATGGTACTGTGACGAGGTGGCCGAGTGGTTAAGGCGATGGACTGCTAATCCATTGTGCTCTGCACGCGTGGGTTCGAATCCCATCCTCGTCGTCACACATTTTCCTCCCTTCCCGAAGGATAAAAATTGAGAAGCGGGTTTTCTGAAGGAGGTTGTTATTTTTAATTTTTATGTATTAGTGGACAAGTAAATTTAATATGTATCTGCGTCATCCTATTACCATCTGTTGCTGGGGATCATTAAATGAAATCCAAACAATGTGTTTGCTTAAAGCTGTATCAAGGAGTAGAACAAGGAAAAGGTTCCGGCGAAGGAAACCCAGATTTTAAAAACTAATCCATTTCTTTTACAACAATTCCGTCAAATTAAATAACGTAAGAAGCAATGCACGGAGCGGTCTCCCCGCTGGAAATCGGCTTTTAAGAATTCTGTTTAGGAGTTTTTACTTGTAAGAGAGTTATTGCAATGTGAGTTTCCTTGAAGGAAAGACCACTTCCAGAAACATAAATGTTGCAACTTCTTTTTTTTAAAAGGACATTTCTCTCATACAAACAATTGCACTAAAGGCGCGCACAAATCACATCCATTCCGACACCCACACTCCGTCACTCCAATGAGGGAAAGGAAGGAAGCCAAGACCCCAGATTATAAATCTGCACATTCAGAATTTAGCAGCACCGAGTTATAGCATCCTCTCAGGCAAGAAACTACAGTGCCAGATTCACACACAGCCCAATTTTTATTTGTATTGATTCCTCACTGCATCTGAGTGCAGTGATATTACTATGGAGGCAGAGCAAATGAAAATTTCAGGCAATACTAAAAGTGGAATCAGCACAAACAAAAAAACCAAACACTTTAAAATTGGACCAAATTTGTCAAGTTTGGGCAAAGTGTTTAGGAGTTACAGATTTTTTAAAAGTAAAATTGCTTTTGGTAAGGAAAGTTCAGCAGACATTTACCATTGCTGCCTACTGCACAATACTAACAAAAGTTAGTTTGCATCTCATCACCTCCTCTGCTAGTGCCTTTGGAAGAGGGTGTTTGCATATTAGCCTGGCCATTCTGCCTTGGGTGACACAGCCAGTACTGGCATGTAATGGGTTCTAGCCTCCTGACGGGATTGGTCTCCTTCCAAATTTCCTTATCATTATCATGTTAAAGTGTCTACAGAAGAAAGGGAGAGAAATGCATCTTGTTCAAGCTAGATTTGTAAAAGGAAAGCACGCCCGAGATATTGCAAATATCCACCGGCTACTGGAGCACACCAAAGAGTTTCAGAAGATTACAGTAGCACCCCTGTATCAACTGATTCATTATCCACTGATTCATTTATCAACAATTAGCATAGGAAAAAATAAATAATTCAGCAGCCGCAAAGCAAGCTACTGTCACAAAGAGCGGCTGTAAAGCAAGCTACTGTCATAAAACAGCAGCCGTAAAGCAAGTTGCTATTACAAAACAGCAGGTTGGGGGACATTTTGCTGTTCTCTCTTATCCATGGTTTTCATTATCCACAGGAAGGCTTGGAACCAATCCCCAGCGGATACTGGGGTCCTACCGTATCAGTCTTTCTTTATACAGTAGGACCCCCGTATTCAAAGATTCATTATCCACTGATTCAGTTATCCATGGTTAGCAGAGGAAAAAATTAAACAATTCAGCAGTCACAAAGCAAGCTTTAAAGCAAGATGTTGTCAAAAATAGCAGCTGTAAAGCAAGTTATTGTCACAAATAGCATCTGTAAAGCAAGCTACTGTCACAAACAGTGGCCATAAAGCAAGCTACGGTCTCAAAACAGCAGTCATAAAGCAAGCTACTGTCAGGAAACAGCAGCTTGGGGGTGAATGAGCAGGCATTCTCTCTTATCCACGGTTTTAATTATCCACGGAAAGGCCTGGAACCAATCCCCAGCGGATACTGGGGTCCTACTGTATACTAAGAGTTTATTGCAGCCTCGCACGGTGCTTTCTTGTTTATTTGGCTGGGAGTGATAGTCTGTCCAGCATTAACCAATAGATCCCTCCATGGCTCTAAATTAAGAGGGCCTCACATCTCTGCTGAGAGGACAACTTCTTCAGAGAGTCTGTTCATGTCCGTTGAGGGTGGTTGGTATAAAATGTCTGTTAAAGTACATTGAAGCCAAGCAGATAAAAACAATCCTGTTATTAGTTTGCTGTTGATTGTGAGAAAGGGGACGAGAAGACACCACTTTCTGTCCAAGTGTGCAGGCCCCCAACCAGGGTCTGTGTCACCTAGGGCAAACATTGATTCTTCCCCTTCCCGGCAAGGTGTTTGTGAAATGCTACAAAGAACAAATGCTACTTTGCATTTTGCTACTTTGGCGCCCCTTCCTCTGCCCAGCACAGCATCCGGGATACATGCCCTGCCTGCTTTCCCCTAGTTGTGGCCCTGTAAGTGCGGCTTCCCTCCCTTGAAAAGTAATAAGAACATAAGAAGAGCCATGCTGGATGAGGCCAAAGTCCCATCTAGTCCAGTTTCCTGTATCTCACAGTGGCCCCACCAAATGCCTCTGGGAGCGCACGAGACTAGATATCTGTCTCCTGATACCACTCCCCTGCAGCTGGCCTTTGAAGTACAGTACCCTGCTTTTATGCCTGGAGATTACACATTCCCATCATGGCTTGTAACCTATGATGGAGTTTTCCACCAGGAATCTGTCCAATCCTCTTTTGAAGGCATCCAGGCCAGATGCCATCACCATATCCTGTGGCAGGGAGTTCCATAGACTAACAACATGCTGGGTAAATAAATATAGTAGGACCCACAGTTGCCAGAGGAAAAATTAAATAAATTCAGCAGCTACAAAGTAAGCTACTCTTACAAACAGCTGCCGTATAGCAAGGTACTGTCATAAAACAGCAGCCGTAAAGCAAAGTTAACGTTGCAAATTAGCAGTTTTGGAGTTTTTTGGTATTTTCTCATATCTGCAGTTTTCATTATCCATAGGAAGGCCTGGAATCAATTCCTAGCGGATATGGGGGTCCTACTATATTTTATTTTGCCTGTTCTCACACTCCCAACCCTCAATTTGAGTGGATGTCCCCTAGTTCTGGTATTTTGTGAGAGGGAGAAGAGCTTCCCTCTATCCACTTTACTCATGCCCTGCATAATTTTGTACATCTCAATCATATCCCCCCTCAGGCACCTTTTTTCCAGACTAAAGAGCCACCTCTCATAAGGGAGGTTCCCCAGGCCAGTAATCATTTTAGTTGCTCTCTTCTGCACCGTTTCTAGCTCCACTATGTCTTTTCTGAGATGCGGCAACCAAAACTGTACGCAATACTCCAGGTATGGCCTTACTATCGTTTTGTACAATGGCATTATAATGTTCGCTGTTTTATTTTCAGTCCCCTTTCTAATGATCCCTAGCATGGAATTGACCTTCTTCACCGCTGTCACACACTGGGTGGAGACTTTCATTGAGCTGTTCACCAGCACACCAAGATCTCTTTCCTGATCCATCAGATAGCTCAGAAGCCATGAGTTGATACAGTTTTGATTTTTTTTTTGCCCCAATATGCATTACCTTACATCAGACCCTTTAATACAGTTCCTCATGTTGCCCCCTTTTGCAGGCCACGGCCGCAGGTGCCATAGAGAACCCTCAGCCAATTGCAGCCTCCGATGCCATTGACTGACAACCCCTCCAAATGTTTTGATAGTTGCTGTGAGTTTCTCAGGCTGTTTGGCTGAGTTCTGGACGTTTTTCTTCCTGATGTTTTGCTAAACTCTGTGGCTGCCATCTTCAGAGGGTAAGGAGCTCAGGGAATTAGGAGTCTTTTGCCATGTTTGGAATTTTGGTACATTATTTTAAAAAAGAGGGTATTGCCCTTGAAAGCTTTGCAAAGTTTTTTGTTATTTTATTAGCAGCCTATAAAGGCATCACCTATAGCCTAGTCTTGCATTTTCAATGAGCATTCCATAGCATGACCTAAAAACAAAAAGGTGTACTGTATGTGTAATTCACATCAATTTTCTCTGTTTGTATTTTTACACTTACTAGTGCTGAATTCCTTCTGTTCTTCTGAGTAACACATACCAGGCAGCAACCTTCAGACAACTGTCAGTCCTTGTAAAAGTTTTTTGTCCTGAATGCATGCCTTTGATAACTTGGTTAAACAAACTGCTGTTATAAAAGTACCAAAAAGCACTGGTTCCAATATATGCCATATGGAATTTCTATGTTTTTTTTGTGTGTGACAAAAGTGGTGACCTATCAGTTGATCTCTCTTAAAACTTCTAATTCATGCAAAGATATTTTGGACTATAAACACAAGAACCCACCATTTTACACAATTTGCACTCCCACTGCTGGCATTCCAGATGTTTAGGGCACTCAAAGAGCAACATGTTATCATTGAGACATTGCCACCACCACTTTGGAATGGTTATTGGCCCCATTCTGTGATTTCTTAGGGAAGGAAACCTAAACATCCGCTTAAAGTTCGTTTGAAGATAAGCGGGATATAAATGCAAAAATAAAATAAAATAAATAAATAAAATAAAAAATAAACAAGGCATGTATTTGCAGCCATCTCCACTTCTGGAACTTCCATGAGACTGGCCTTGCCCAATTACAAATTGTTTTAAGATGGATATATAGGGCTCTGATCTGCCTGCTTTTATTGTATAATGGTTATTTCAAAGAGGATAGATGGGCAGTCTTATGACACACACCTTTATAGCAGTGAAAGTAGGTAACAAAGGACTTCCACAAGGCAATTCTGCTTATATGCATCAACTATTATTACAGTGGAACCTAGACTTACATCATTAATCCGTTCCAAAGGTCTAGACATAAGTCAAACTTGCCTTAAGTCAAACAAACTTTTCCCACAGAAAGTAATGGGAAAGTGGATTAATCCGTTCCAGGCGCTGAAAACAGCAATTTAACACAAATTTGACTGGGATAGGTGATTCCTTCCGGGGATGTAAATGAAATGTCTCTTCAAAGAGAGGAGGAGGCAGTGGAATTATAGTACACAAGTTATATGCCTCCACTTTTTAATGTTCATAGCCACAATGTCTAACATTTAAGTTTTACTGATTTTTAACCTGACGTTCCAAGTTCTGAACAACTCTATGCTTACCATTAGAGTCCCACAACTGTACATCTCCCCAACTAAAATGCTTCCATTGTGGACCAGACTTCTGCAGCCAGATTTTTTACAAGACTGAGCCGACTGTCTAACCAGCGAGGCCAGCCCCAAGCTCCTGGCCCTTCTTATCCTCCGGCAGCAGCGGCGGCTTCGGCAAGGCCGAGGACCAGCTCCAGGTGCTCAGAGCTGGCCTCGCCGAAGCCGCCGGTGCCAGAGGAGAGGAAGGAGGAGCAGTTTGGAGGCGGCAACTGTGATGCTGGGTTGTGGCTGCCGCCCGATTCTGGGGCCTTGCGCCGGGGCTCCGAGCTGTAAGTCAAAGCCTGCAGCGCAAGTCAAACAGGCCCCTTCTTGCTGCAAGTCAAATAGCATGTAAGTCAAGGTTCCACTGTACAACTATTTACTGCCTGCTTGCAGTTAATTTATCTCACCATTCTTCAGCTCAGCCAGGCAAAGTAAATCAGATAGGAACAAGGGAAATGTGTACCCATGTAAGGCAGAGAACCGTGGCCTCCATCAGCCCCCTGACCGTATCATTTGCACTCGGTGTGCCTTACTTCAAATACCTGAATGAATTTGAAAGCTGCCACTGCCAAATAAAATGTGCCTTATTTCAAGCTATAGCCTATAGTGCTTCTAGTAAGACTTAACAGTAGCATTTCCGGGCACCACAGTTTTGCCCATGCTTGCTGAAGAATTCTGAGACTTCCAGTTCAAAAATGTAACTTTTTCAAGTTTTGTATAAGACAGTCCACAATGAATACTAATACAACTTGAAAGGATGTACATCCTTCCAGTGGGGTTGCTATTTTAGTCTGTTAAAAAACAACAACTGAATGACAAGCAGGGCCTTGTGACCCCAAAAAGATCAACATATTTTATTTGATATAAGCTTTCCTAGACTGTAACTACAGATCACAAACATTTATACCCAACAGACCAGCTTGTCTTTAAGAGTCCCCAAGATCCTTGGTTGTCTTAAATTACATTTTTAGGGATGCAAGAGCAGATTATTTAGAACACGTGGCTGCTACTTTCATCCCTACTTAAGTGAGTTGAGATTCTTTGTGCATGTTTTCATCATCACCATTCTCAGCTCAACACTAAGAAAGGAAAGCCAAATGGCAAAAGCTGAGGGCAAATAGGTGGCCATCAGAATTCCTGCTGCACTGGGAAGATCTGAAGATATACTATACCTCCAGACTGCAACTGCAGGAGGCTGAAAACATTCCTACTTTCTTGTAATTCATTTTGGACTGGAAGCCTGCTTACTTTCACAATGAGTTTTCATAGTTATGTAGAAGAGATAATTTCATGTTGTGTACATCAGATCTACTCTCTTTGGACTAGAAAACAAGAAACCATCCAGAAAAACACTCTTCGAGAAGCTCCCATGGATTTATTCTTTTAAGTTACTTCTTCCCACTTATCAAGGAGCTCTTTTTCCAGTCACTTACAAATAAGATCAACAAATAGCTATAGAAAAGTTTGTTCCTCTCCCACAAACACACACACACGCACGCACGCACGCACGCACGCACGCACACACACACACACACACACATGCATACATTTTACAAAACATTTTTAGAATCTCAGGTCTCCTTCCAGTCTTCCTGGGCCCAGGCAGGCATCTTAGAACAGTATTCAAAGTCGGCTCCCTTGTAGCGCAAGGCATGGAGATACATTACTAGATCATTGGGTGATGGGTCAGGTCTTATTATTCTGCATTCATCACACAGGGGATCTACTACATCCTGGTGCTCTCCTGAATAGATTTCTCCATTCTCTGTCCTATGAGCCTGTTCCTCAGGAACAGAATTTTGAGAACACACCAATGCTGTGCTACTGCCCTCATTTTCCGATTCTTTGTTATGACCAGAATTAACATTTCCTGGGGTGACCTTGGCAGACATAGCACAATTCCTCAGAGTCTCTGGAACTTTATCTCCTATGATGGTCTTCAAGTCTTCCTCAACAATATCCAACATGCTCAGACTCTCTTTTGAAAGGTGTTCCTTCACCAAGGCTTGAAGCAGCTCTGTGTCAGTTTTACCGATATTGCCGCCTTTGCCCTTGTTGGGCCCCCAGATATCTGTGTTGTAAAGAGGATCGTTGACAATAGGGTATCCCAAAAACTGCAGGTGAACACGGATCTGATGGGTACGGCCCGTGTATGGAAAACACTTCACAACACTGGTCTTGCCGTTGTAACTGAGCCTCTGGAAGACTGTTTTACAAGTTTTACCCTTGGGGTCCACTCGGCACACTCCTACTTTGTAAGAGACAACCAGGATGGGCTCTTCACAGATTACCTCATCTTCTGGAAACTCTCCAACTACACGGCATACGTACTCCTTCTCCAGCTGTTGGGAATGAAGGTGTAGAAAGGTAGAGAAGTAAAATCAAAAGTCAACATCAATCAATACAGGAAAAATAAAGCATGATGCATGTGTGTGTGTGTTGTGTTGTTACAGTCGTGACCGACTCTTCGTGACTCCATGTCCATGGAGTTTTCTTGGCAGGAACACTGGAGTGGTTTGCCAGTTCCTACTCCAGGCGCCTACAGCACCTGGTATTCCCTGGTGGTCTCCCATCAAAGTACTAACCCGGGCTGACCCTGCTTAGCTTCTGAAGATGTGCTTAGGGCATCTAGGCTGCTCATGATGTATGGTCCCTCTGCACCTCATCAATTAGCTGCAATTGGCTCTGGCAAGTTAAGCAGACCTTGCAAGAACACCAACAGGATTCTTATTTTGATAGGAGGGGAAAATTTAAAAGAACAAGGAAAAGCTGATGTCTTGTGATCAGTGTTGGACTTTGATTTGCTTGATTCCTTGCTTGGGCTATAAAAAGTCCTGCTAAGCAGTAACTCTCTCAGCCCACCCAGACACACCTTACTATGTTGTTATGAGAATAAAAGGAAGGCATTTCTATCTACATGTCATTCTCAACCCCTTTCTTAGCTGTAGGAGAATCTTTCTCACTCACAGTGTCTCTGTGGCATCGCCATT
>JAHTLZ010000016.1:26798070-26812788 GCA_023846285.1 Phrynocephalus versicolor | reverse complement strand
TTCAAGCCTCACAGATTGGGGCTTCCCACGTGGGGGTTATTCCCACACTTAGCTTAGTTCTCTGCAACAGCTTTGCCATCATCAAAGCACCATAGTTCTATATAAATCATTTAAATACCTTTCAGTATATAAATATTGAGCCATGACTAACTTCCAGATAGATACCTTTAGTATTCTCTTATGTCTGATAGCTGGGAGGAGAGGAAAGCAAGCCAAATAAGGAAGGCGCCCCAGGTTGATAAAATATATAAGTCACAGCTTCCCCACTGGACATGAAGAATAAACAATTTATGCAACAAAAATGTCTTTAGCCTTCACCTGCCGTTGTCGGACTTGTTCATCCATCCTCTTGGAGACCTCTATGGACTTTGCAAATATGAGAACGCCGGATGTCAAGCGGTCCAGCCGATGAATGGTGTGCAACTCCTTCAGGTTATGCTCTTTACCCAAGATGAAGATCACACTGTTGTGCCGATATCTGCCACACGGGTGGACTGGCAAAGACGAGGGTTTGTTTATCACCACAATCTCATCGTTTTCTTCCAGAAACTCAAGAGCCTGTGCGGTGACGGGAGGTTCATGGCGATGCACCATGTTCTGCAGAAAGTCATTATTCTGCAAGCAAAGAAAGGACTGCATTAGGCAAGAGTATGGGATGTTCTACACAGTCGGTGTCATTTTTGTGTGAGCGTGTCAGTGTGCCTGATACTCCCAAATTTGGCCTTAGTGGCAGCGGCTGCCAGCGCTGCACTGGACCCGGGGCCTCAAGCACCGACGCGCCAGCGCGTCCCGGTTAGCAAGAAGTACGACGAGTCCGGATTCACACGTGCCCGGGCAAGCTCGGCGGGGGTTTGTGGGGGGGGAATGAAATCCCAAGCGGGGGCTTTCCCACCCTGAGGCCGTTTTCTCCCCCCCCACACACACACACACCTCCCTCTTACCTTGAGGACGACGCTGAGGTCCCGCAAGGGGTGCCCGTTGAGGCGGAGGCGGCCGGCGTTGGCCAGCAGGCGGTAGTACTCGAGGGCCCGGTGGAACTCGGTGCCGAAGACGTCCGAGAGGCTCCTGCCCACCCAGCGGCCCTTGCAGTAGGTCTGGAAGTCGAAGAAGTAAGGCCTCACTTTGCGGAGGCCGCCCTCGAAGTAGTAGCTGGTCTCGGCGAAGTGAGCCTCGCTGAAGCCCACGCCGGGGTTGCGCTTCTTCGGCGGCGGCACGTAGCGCTTCTCGCCTTCCTCGGGCGCCCCGGCGCTGCTCGGCGCCTTCCGCCCGGAGGAGCCCGGCCCAAGGCGCCGCTTCTTCGCCGCCGGAGGAGGGGCGCTCTCCTGCTCGGGGTCCGGCGCCTCCGCCATGGCGCCTGGGCTGGCCGAGGACCAACCCCGGGAGGAGCCGCCGCCCCCTTCCGCCTTGCGGCCCCCCGGCAGCGCTTGGGCCACGGCCGAGTAGAGCCAGCCCCGCAGCACCCGCCGTGGCTGGAGCAGCAGCAGCAGCAGCATGGCCGCCTCCCCCTTCCGCCTCGCGGCTCCCCGGGCCTTGACGTGACGGCAGGCAGGCATGGCGGGCAGCCGCCCCTGACAGGAAAGCCGCGCCACAGGAAAGGGGAGGCCGCCTCCTGAAGGGCCTTCTAGCCGGCCTCGAGCAAGGCGGCGGTGGCGTAGCTTGAAAGGCTGGATCATTCCGTTATTAGACCGAGAAGCTGAAAGCGGCTCGGGCACCACGACTCTCAGTTCAAAGACAGTTTCAAAACTCAAACCCCGCTCCCTAAATCTGAAGTTTTCAGCAGAATCTCCTTAGCCTGACCCGGCGGGGGCTCTTCTTATATTCAGGGAAGAGGCTACGTCTGATGAGAGGGGAGCTGCGTGGATTTAAGTTCTAAAACTGTGGTTCTCAGGGCGAATTAATATTCTTTTAAACTTAAAGCGGTGACTACATAAGCCGCTAGTTAGGCACTTGACACTTTCCCATGGCACAAGGTGCAAAAGGAGTTTATACCTGACATTAAGTGCGGGCTGCAGAGTACTGTAGGGAAGAAAGTAAAAGGCGGATTCTGATGGATCCTCTTGATTTTATATGATTTTTAATGGGAGCCTTCCCAAATCACCATCAAATCATCTCATTCACGGCCAACCATTACATATTAATAATCATGCATCCTCCAGCGCATGGCTCCACAGTGGCGCAAAAACATGGATCCAAGGCACGGATCCACATGGATCTACCTGATTTTTATTCAAGATCAACCCAAAACCGATCTCACATCCTAGAACCCATCTCTGCCCACAGATTGTACATCAGAAATCAGGGATCCGTCAGCGTATGGCTCTACAGTGGTGCAAAGACATGGATCCAAGGCACAGATCCACACGGATCTACCTAATTTATATCGACGATTGCCCCCAAACCAGTCTCACATACTAGGCCCTGTCCTAACACAGACTGCACACCCAAAATTTGGGGTCCATCAGCACATGGCTCTGCAGTGGCGCAAAAACATGGATCCAAGGCATGGATCCACATGGATCTACTGTTTTTTACCCAGGACCACAGCCAAACCAATCTTATATTCTAGGTCCCATCCTTACACATGCAAAATCAGGGATCCGTCATCTCATGACTCCATAGTCACGCAAAAACATGGATCCAAAGCACAGATCCACAAGGATCTACTTGATTTTTATCCAGGATCGCCCCCAAACCAATTTCACACCCTAGAACCCATCTCTGCCCACTGATTACATACTCAAGATCAGGGGTCCGTCAGTGCATAGTGCATCAGTGGCACAAAAACATGGAACCAAAGCACAGATCCACGCGGATCTACCTGATTTTTACCCATGATTGCCCCCAAACTAATCACACGTTGTAGAACCCATCCTTACACACAGACTGCACACTTGAAGCCATGGGTCTGTCAGTGTATTTCTCTTCAGTGGCGCAAAAACATGGATCCAAGGCACGGATCCACAGAGATCTACCTGATTTTTATCCAGGATCATCCACAAACAAATCACACATCCTAGAACCCATCTCTGCCCACTGTTTGCACATCAAAAACCAGGAGTCCAGTGCATGGCTCTGCAGTGGCACAATAACATGTATCCAAGGCACATCTCCTATCCTAGGTCTCATCTCTGCCAACAGATTACACACCAAAAATCAGGGGTCTGTCAGCATATGGCTCTATGGTATTAAATACCATGAGAGGCATGATCCTCAAGTGATTTTCCATTCACTTCTTCTCAGGCTCCATGGGACGTTCTGCTACCCCAAAGAAAAATAGGGTGTCTGTACTCCATCTTAAAATACTGTAATAGAAAATGATTTTTGGAGTGTGTTCCAACAAAGAATTATTTAAAAGTTGTGAAGGCTGCCTACAACCTATATCTATTTAAGATTAGGGACACTAAGAATCAGATGGAGCAGGCTCAAAATCAGCAAGTGGAACTATTCTGAATAGTCTGTGAACTTTCCAGCAATGATCACAGCATAAGGGCTGCCACTAGCATTACATGTGATCAAATTCTAGGTTCTTAAAAATCCAACGGAGAGGCCATTCACTGGGACCTGGCTTGCCAGCTTTATTCAGTAAATTCAACTGAGACCTTCAGGACTCTGCCTTGCTCATTGAGCTTGTTCCAGTTCCAGCCTGTGACATCTCAAGAGATGGACAGAGTGCTTGATCACTGTTGCACCACCACCATCTCCCAGGATCATTGTCCAGCCTGCCTTATAAAAGCTGCTAGGCCGACTACTACGGAACGGGCTGTTTATTATTAATGGATCTTTCCTCGAGGGTCAGATCTCCCAGCTCCAAAAGGAAACAATAATTAGATCTAACCTCAAAAAAATTACCAACAAATGATGTTAACAACTTTTGACCTATCACCCATGTCCCATTTCTTGGTAAGGTCCTGGATAGTGTGGTGGCAGGTCAGCTTCAGACACTTCCGAAGGAGGCCAATGCCCTTGATCCATTCCAGTTCATCTTCAAGCAGCACCATGTCACAGAAATGGCGCTGGTCGATCTGCTTGGTGACCTTCTGTGTGAGCCTGAAGGGGGCAAATTTGGTCGTTCTTGACATCTCAGTAGCCTTTGATACCACCGACCACGGTATCCTCATGGGAAAGCTCTCCAAGTTGGGCACTGGGTGACACCCTTTGGTCTGAATCCACTCTTTTCTGGAAAACCATCCCCAGAGATTACAGCTGGGTGAGATGACTTCTACCCCTTGGTCCTTCATTTGTGGGACTTCTCAGGGGCTGATCACCTTGCCTGTGCTATTTAATATTTATATGAGACCTCTGGGTCAGGTCATCTAGGAATTTGGAGCTTTGTGCCATCAATATGCTGATGACACACAGCAGTAGATCTCCTTCCATGTCGTTGTGTGCCTTGAACGCTGCCTTGAGATCATGCTGGGAAGGATGAGGGAAAATAGACTGGGGCTGAACTCAGGCAAGACAAAGATCCTGCCATTTGGTCCCTGACTGTCTGCTGGTTAGGAAGCTCCCTCTCTTTTGTGGAGGTCTCTCTCTTTGTGAAAGAAGAGATTTGCAGCCTGAGTGTGGTCCTGGACTATACGCTATCCATGGAAGCCCAGGTGGCAACTTGTGGTCTGTGAAGCCTATTTCCATCTCAGGCATATAGCTTGGCTGCGTCCCTTCCTGGACACTAGGGGTCTTGTCACCTTAATCAATATGCTGGTAGTCTCAAGTCTCAACTACAGTAAAATGGCCTCTATGTGGGGCTACCTTTCAGGCTGGTGTGGAAATTCCAGCTGGTCCAGAACACAGCTTCCAGGTTAGTTACTGGGTTGAGATGAAATCTTACAATGTTGGCTGCCCTGCACCCGGTTACCTGTACATTTCCATGCCATATTCAGGGTAATGACTCTTGGATATAAAGACCTAATTTCCTGCCTGAAATCTCTCTTACCTCTCCTTGGACTGTTTTAAAAGGCAGCTAAAAACATGGCTAGTTTGTCAGGACATTCTCAAGTAATTTTGATCTTAATGGCCTCTTCACCCAAGCAATCTGTTTCAACTATCTAAATATTTAAAATTGAGATATTTCTACACTATTTGTATAAGTATTATTAGTTTTATTATTCTTTGTTGTTCTTGATAATTTGTTATTATTGTTTTATCGTATGTGTGTATATTGTATTTCCATAATTAAATGTTGCAAGCCGCTCACAGAGGCCTTTTTGGCCTTTTTGGCCACATTGTCAAGATATAAACTAATTGATTAATTAAGTAAGTAAGTAAGTAAATGTACCAGTGAAATCTGTGGGCCAGTTTGTGGGAAGAGAAGGGGCCAGGCATATCAGCATGGAACTGTGCTGGTACTCAGGTCTTAATGCCACTGTAGGCCATGTGCAGGCAGACTCATATTTTTTTTAGTGTACCATCTATGGTCAGATATGGGTCCAATAATGGGAGAGTGGTTTTAGTATGATCCAATGTAAAAATACAGTGGTACCTCGACTTACGAATTTAATCTATTCCGAATGCATGCTCTTAAGTCTAAAAATTGAACAAAATAAGTTAAAAAATGAAACAAATATTTGTAAGTCAAACAGACCATATCTAAAATTTGTAAGGCAGCAGTTAAAATGCCAACAGTTTTCCACTCTTAGGTCAAATTGCTCTTAAGTCAAGCTGCTCTTAAGTCGGGGTACCACTGTAGTATGAAATCAAGTGGATACCTGTGTTTGATTCATGTTTTTGTGCAACTGCGGAACCATGTACTGATGGACCCCTCATTTTAGTGTGCAATCTATGTGCAGAGATGGGACCTAGGATGTGAGATTGGTTTGGGGGCGATCCTGGATAAAAATCAAGTAGATCCATGTGGATCCATGTGATGGATCCATATTTTTGCACAACTGCAGAACCATGCGCTGACAGACCTCTGATTTTTTGTATGCAACCTGTGGTGCAGAGATGGGACCTAAGATGTGGCATTGGTTTCAGGTTGATCTTGAATAAAAAGCAGGTAGATCCATGAGGATCCATGCCTTGGATCCATTATTTTGTGCCACTGTGGAGCCATGCACTGACGGACCCCTGATTTTGGGTGTGCAGTCTGTGTGTAAGGATGGCGCCTAGGATGTTATAATGCAGGGCTGTCCAACTTTGAACAGGCTGAGGTCTACTTTTTCCAGACGAAAGTGCCTGAGGGCTACTACACTAAAACCTCTACTTATGAATTTTATCTGCTTCAAGCATATGCTCATAAGTAAAAAAAATTGTAAGTAGAGCAGCGGTTTCCCATAGGAACACATTGAAAATTAATTAATCCTTTCTGGAGGGAACATATTTCAGTGCATTCGTATGGTAAGGCTGACCATGCTCATGCTTTCCTTACACCCGCTCCAGATGGTGTGGACGGGTGCAAGGGAGGTGTGTGCATGCTTGTGCAGATCACCCCTTCCACTTGCCTGGGCTACTGGAAGACTTTTTTAAATAGGTGCACTTTCCCTCCCAACCTGCCCGGGGCCTGACTTGACTCTACTTCTCCTCCTGTTTCCCCCCTTCCCCCTTCCAGCCCCTTCGCTGCCACTGCTGCTGCCACCCATAGCTCTCACTCACTTCTGCCATGTTCTCTGTGCAGCTGGGATGGGCCAAGCCAGCAGCGGGGCAATCACATCACCACAGTGGCGCAAGGAGGAGGGACTGGCTCAGAAGGGGGGAGCAGGAGGAGCGGCAGGTCACAGTCTCTGTGAGGCAGCTGTGGGGTGGGAGGAGGAGGAGGAGGATGGAAGGGTGGGAGGAAGGAATTCTCCAGGGTGGGAGAAGAGGGGGAATGTCACCACGCAAAGGAGGTGGGCACATCCATGACCCCACCCCTCACTGTCCCTCCCCTCCCCTTCCTCCGCTCTGCACCAACAACTCAATTGGTCACGAGACAGTGGCGTGCCAACCATCTGGCTGGTAGGGGGAGCAGGGGATTGTGCCATGGCCCTTGACCTGCCCCGCTTGGCTGAGACAGTGGGCTGGCAGATTCAGAGCTTTGCTGGGGCAGTGGTGGTTCTTGGGGTTTGGGAGGTAGAGGTGGAGAACTTATCCCCTCACATTTTTATTGATGGCTGGTGGGCTACTTTTGAACCCTTCACGGGCTACTGTTAGCACCCGGTCTACCTGTTGGGCAGGCCTGTTATAATGCTCTGGAGGTGATCCTGGGTAAAACTCAGGTAGATCCGCGTGGATCCGTGCCTTGGATCCATGTTTTGGCACCACTGCTCAGCCATGCATTGAAGGACCCCTGATTTTGAGTGTGCAGTCTATGTGTGAGGATGGGTGACACTAGTTTGGGGGCAATCCGGGGTAAAAATCAGGTAGATCTGTGTGGATCTGTGCAATGGATCCATGTTGTTGCACCACTGATGCACCATGTGTTGATGATTCCCCGATTTTGGATATGCAATCAGTGGGCAGAGATTGGTTCTATGATGTGAGACTGGTTTGGGGTGATCCTAGGTAAAAATCAGGTAGATCCATATGGATCTGTGCATTGGATCCATGTTTTTGCACCACTTATGCGCTATGCGCTGATGGATACCTGATTTTGGGTGTGCAATCAATGGGCAGAGAAGGATTCTAGGATGTGAGACTGGTTTGGGGCTGATCCTGGGTAAAAATCAAGCAGATCTGCATGGATCCGTGACTTGGGTCCATGTTTTTGTGCCACTGCAGAGCCATGCACTGACTAACCCATGATTTCTGGTGTGCAATCAGTGGACAGAGATGGACTCTATATGTGATAGTGGATTTATCATGATCCAATGCAAAAATCTTATGAAATCAAATGGATCCGTGCAATGGATCCATGTTTTGCGCTACTGTGCAGCCATGCGCTGACAGACCCGTGATTTTTGACATCCAATCTATGTGTAAGGATGGAGTTTAGGATGTGATATTGGTTTGGGGGTAATCCTGGGTAAAAATCAGGCAGATCCATGTGAATCCATTGGATCCATGTTTTTGCGCCACTGCAGAGCCATGCACTGATGGACCCATGAATTTGGGTGTGCGGTTTGCATGTAAGGATGGGTTCTATGATGTGAGACTGGTTTGGGGGTGATCCTGGATAAAAATCAGGTCGATCCTTGTAGATCCGTGCCTTGGATCCATGTTTTTGCATCACTGATGTGTCATGCCCTGACGGACCCGATTCTGGATATGCAATCAGTGGGCAGAGATGGGTTCTAAGATGTAAGACTGGTTTGGGGGTGATCCTGGGTAAAAATCAGGTAGATCCGTGTGGATCCGTGCATTGGATCCATGTTGTTGCACCACTGATGCACCATTTGCTGACAGACCTCTGATTTTTGGTGTGCAATGTGTAGACGGAAATGGGCTCTATATGTGATCCAATGGAAAAATCATTTGAAATCAGATGGATCCGTGAGATGGATCCATGTTTTTGCGCCACTGCACAGCCATGTGCTGGAGGATGCATGATTATTATTGTGTAATAGTTGGCCATGAATGAGATGTGTGATTTGATGGTGATTTGGGAAGGATCCCATGTAAAATCATATGAAATCAAGAGGATCTGTCGAGATCCGCCTTTTACCCAGACCCCACACATAACCCGCTAGTTGCGCACTTGACGCTGTCCCACGGCACAACGTGCAAAAGAGTGCCCTCAGTTCTCCAGGATTAAACAATAAAACCCAGGTTTATACCTGACATTAAGTGCGGGTTGCAGAGTACTGTAGCTATGAATTTTTCATGGCCTGATGGCTAAGGTGGAAGGAGGACTCCTTAGGAATGCAATTTATTTCAGTTTGTGCACATGTTGGACCAGGTGAATGTGCAATAATGATGAAAATATGTTGCTGTTGGCCAGTATTTGATCCAGCAAAACAAGACTGCTTTATGAATGTTAATAAAGGAGAAAAGCAAATGTTAAATTTGTTATTTTTATTACTGTTACAAATGCAGGTTATTCCAGTATGCTGTTTTTTTTTTCAAGACATGCCAAAAGATTTACCAAGTATCAGATAATCAGATCAGGACCTTTCCTTCTTTTTTTTAATCAAAGGCATTAGTATATAGAAAAACCTAACAATTATTCTTTCCACTCCTGAAAATACTGGCTATTATTTGTAGTCTATTAAACTGCATGCTGAGTTTATGCTTTCTGCTAGCCTTTATTGTTTTGAATTCTGAGGGTTAGAAGTTACAAACTGTTAGTCTGATGAAAAGATTTACAGTATCTTAGTTTTTCCCAGATATGTATTTGAGATACAGTAGCATCAAAACAGCCAATTCAAAAAGTAGAGCATTAGGTGCTTGTATATACAACTTTTGAGTCCCATTCATTCCAATCATTGTTCACAGGCTTTCCAAAGTTCCTTTACAATGATTTATGTCTCTTAAAGTTCACCCCTAGAGAAAAAGAGATAATTAACCATTATTAACCATACTCTAGGAAACCCAGTGTGGTGTGCTGGATAGACCGATGTACCAGGACTCAGTTGGTCTCAGCCATGGAAACTCACTTGGGGCATGGAAGTGGTGAAACTCCTTAAGTATCTGGAAGTTGACTCATGACAACTGGACTTCTTTTCTTGGGAGATTGAAATGTTTCACTACTTATCTAAGCAGCTTCATCAGTCTGATTAGCACAACATTTTGATCTCTCAAGAGAAGTCCAGTTGCTATGACTCAACCTCCAGATAACCTCACTGGGATGACTGAAAATGAGGGATGGGCACGAAAAGGAAAAATAACGTTAAGTTTTGTTTCATGCACACCTGTTTCATTTTGTTTCATTTCTTAGTATTTTTTAAATTTGTATTAAACAAAATGAAACAAAACAAAACGGCTCAACTATGTCCTGGACCTAGAGGCAGCAGATTTGGTGTCCGGGAGCCATTTTTAAAGGGGTCCAGCAGAGCTGTCATTGGCTGTACCCCTTTAAAAGTTGCCCAGTCGCCACCAGAGGATCCCCCCCATGGTGACTGGGCCATTTTTAAAGGGGTACGGCCGATGACAGCTCTGCTGGACCCCTCTGAAAATGGCTCCCAGGCACCAAATCTGGTGCCTCTAGGACCTGGGGGAGAGACCCCACCACCCGCCTCCCAGCTGAGAGGAGGCTGGAAGCCAGGTCTGAGTGGAAGAGGCGGGGAGCATCGGAGTGGCTGCGAAAATCCACCTCCTCCTCTTCCCTCTCATGGGCTCTGGAAGCAGCAGCTCATTGCGAGCCCAGCAGATAAGGGACCCCTTTTACAGATAGAACAAAATGGTAAATTTCAATGAAAAAAAGACTGTTTCATTTCATCTTTAACAAAATGCTGCTTCCTCGTTTTGTTTTGTTATCTAACAAAGCAACAAAACAGCATTTCCTTTTTCGTTTTGTGCCGATCCCTACTGAGAATCTTCACAGACATATTTCTTAAATTTCTCACTTACCTTGAAAGCTCTAATAGGGTTGCTATCAGTTGGATCGAACCTGACAGACCATAACAGCAACATATCCTAACATCTTGCCCCCAAATCTGCTGTTCACACTTAAATATGGAGATAAAATATGTTCAAAGATGAAATAGCTTTTCAAACTCAATGTGAACATGTAAAAATAGCATTGTACAGGCCAGTGTTGACGAACCTATGGCACGGGTGCCAAAGGTGTTACTCGGAGCCCTTTCTGTGGGCACCCGACATTGCCCCTTCACAGCCACTTGTATTCAGGTTTAATTGCTGTATTGGCACTTTGCAAAAAAATTAGTGGGTTTTGAATCGCAATTTGGGCACTCGGTCTCTTAAAGGTTTGCCATCACTGGTATAGGCAAAGGAAAGAAAAAGTAGAAATGCCCCTAGTCTAGCCTGCAAATATTTAGTGGCTTTATGTTTTCTACCAACTTATAATTTAAAAATATGTTTTAATAAATAAATAAATAAGTTAAATAAATGGGAGATTTACAATAGCACATAATGTCACACTTCCCACTCCAATCACAGCAGATAGTGCAAAGAAATTTCGTACGTTTTAGAAAAACAAGGAAAGCAAAAGGAACCGGTACATCCACTGAAGTAAGTGGGAGACGGAGTCTCAGGATGTATAAAAATAGAAAACAGTATTTATTCCCTGTTAAATCATTTTAAAAAGCTCTGGCTCAAGGCGTTTTTACAGGGCCTCCTTCAGGAGAGAGCAGCTACAGACCAAAGAAGAAGCTATCTCCCGAAGAAGGCCCTGCAGAAACGCGTTGAGCCACAGCTTTTTAAAACGATTTAACAGGGAATAAAAATTTTCTATTTTTAGAAAAACAAGGGCTTTTTCCACTGGGAAGGAAAGCTAGTAGGAAAGCCAAAGGTTCAGAAAAAAGCCAAATGACTCAGAGTGGAATGAAAAAGCAACATGTTCTGGGACTGCTGCAATCAGGGAGCAACACTATAAAAGTTGAATAAACAAACAGCAAACAAACAAACAAACAGACTTGGGGGCAGGTATAATCTGTAAGTAGTCAAAGGATCATGTAGCTTTCCAAAGTTAATTAAATATCTTATAGGAGGCACTAACAAATGTGAATTAGATTGTGCCACCCCTGTGGAAATCTGGCCAGATAAGAGACAAGCTAGCAGGATGAAGTTAAGAAAATTTGGGAACAAGCATCCCTCCCAGTTCTAGTGAGCATGTCAAACACCATCTGCCCTCCTAAGGCAAAAGTTGTTAGAAGCACAAGCAGAAGCCAAGTTAATGTTTGTTTTCAACCCTTGAAAAACCACATATTTCCTCCTTTGGAAAGAAATCACACCCATAATTCTTATTTTAAGGAAATGAAATGAGCTATTGTGTATTAGTATTAGAGATAGGAAATGTATAACTGGAATCTTAGTTCTGGCTAAGCCGTTTGTCTCTTTGCAATCAGGTAGAGCATTCACATGGGGAAGGGTCATGCCTGTCGGCCTCAACTATTAATCTCTCCCATCATTACAGGAGACCTGTGTGGGCCAAAGGCATTCTAGACTCCTGCTTCAAGGCATTACCAACTTCACAGTAGTGGACCTTTAAAAACAGAACCTGTGCACATTTTTAGACATACTGTAGAACTAGACTGACAACTTGACAAGTATAACGTAAGTAGTGTGCATTTGTTGCCAATGCTTTATAAGGCACAATTTGGTCCCCCAATTTTTCTGTGAACAAGGGCTCAGGTAAACAATCTTCTCTTGGCCAGTCACCATTTTTAAAACAAGTGTCTCATTTGGACACTAAATGCTCAGCTAGCTAATCCATGTATAGAAGGCAAGAATAAGTGGCACTACCACCACTTCTCTTTCTCAGTTCATATATTTGGTTTAATTAAATGACAAGTCACTGAAATAGGACAAGATAGTAGGGTGCAATTTAATTTTGGCTTCCTAATCAGAATCTTCAGCCACAGCTGCTTTAAGATTCTTGTACCATGGCTACCAGTTTTGGATATAACAGGGTTAGGGTTAGCTGTAATATCCTATAATTGGCTGAGAAAACGAGAGAGACAGCACACTGCAAATAAGAAAGCCCTGATCCAAAAACTTGTTTTGAAAACCAGAAATGAACACAGCTCATAGAATTTCCACACTAAAATCCAGTCTTAGTTACTTCATGCATTCTGGTGAGATACACATTAGTGAGATTTTATCTGTTCTATTGTAATATCAAAAATATTACTTTTTTGAATCCTAGTCTCAGAATCCCCCAGTTAATATGAGCATGCTAGCTAGACAACTCTGGGAGTTATGAGTTCCCCCAAAGTAATCTTTCTAAGCTCTCTGTTAAATTACTTGGAATGAGAAATCCACATTGATCTGTTAATCATTTGGGCAGCTACCTCCTGTTTCTTGGCTTAGGGCATATTAGCATCTCTGCTTTACCTGATATAAACAGAGTAAGGAGAGGGATTATTTTAACTAGCGTGCCATAATTTCAGGAATAGCAAGTTTTTATCCAATAGCATCTGTTTAACTTTCTGTAGCTAATTGCAAATAACTGACAAAGTGCCAGGGTGCATCTTGGTCACATGCTTAGTTATGCCTCTGACTACACAACTGTGACGTACCCTATTATCTTGTCCATTTGTCACAACTGCCCACCAAAAATTCAACAAATTTGATGCAAACACTAATAGGCTTTTGACCAGTGTTTCAGAATGCCAGGCTACAGCAGCTTATTAATATTTTACCGAGGCCACTGTTTCTCCTTGTCTGTCAGAGGAACATAGATCACACCCATCAGCTGTTTTTCCACAATTTGACCTTCTTTAGTCTTGTCGTATTGCATCATAACTTGGTTTCCACCCTCTGGCCCTACGGGCAAGATCAATCGTCCTCCTGGTTTCAATTCATTCAGCAACTGGTAAAAGAAAAAGAATAATTAAAATAAAAAAGACAAATACAAGGTGCAACAAACTGGGAAAATGAAAAAATTCCACTTGCATGGAAGAATAACCCAATACATTACTCCCTTCGAATTAGCAAACTTGCTGTTGATTGCTCTGCACAAGGCTCTGCCTACTGAAGAGTTATCTTAAAAGTGCCAAATAATGAAGCACTTCCTTTTTAGTTTTATATTGATGGAACACGGAAGTTCAGGTCTTTTTAGAAAGGCAAAATAGGAGAGTTTCTTTCCTACCTCCTTTGGCACGGTGGGTGCAGCTGCTCCGACATGGATGGCATCGTAAGGGGCTTCTTCGGGATACCCCTTTCTGCCATCCCCAACTGTGGAGAGAGAATGTGGAAGTGAAGGCTCTTGTTCAGATGGCAGCTTCTGCCAAATAACTCTCCTCTGCCGCTGCCTCTCCTTTCACTTGAAACCTACACGCAGGAGAGACCTGTATGCAGATTATATTAGCATTGGGGGCACCACAACAGAGGATGGATTCTATAGAGAAAAACACTGCTCTTGGATACTATTTTTCAAGCTAAATGGAAATGGACAATGGACAAGTACTGACATTGGGTTGCATAATGCAAGCAATGTTGTAAGTTTCAGTCCTTTCCTGTCTGGCAAAGAAAGACCTCCTGCAATAATTCTCAGGTGGGTGGGTGGGTGTGCGTGTGCATGTGCTGTGCACAGACTGGCTTGGTATATACACACACATGCCCAAACAGCACAGGGGGGGACTCTTTATTTATCAGTGATGAAAAGACTAACATTTATGACTTGGCTTATATTATGCAACAGGATTTCATCCAAACAGTACAATGAAGCAGGAACAACTAAATAGAATGATACGTATTATAAAAATATACTCCTGTAGCAGAATCCTATACATTTTAACTTGGAAGTAAGTGCCACTGTGCTCAGTGAAGCTTATTCCTCACTATCTATACATAGGGCCACTGATATAAATAGTTACTGCATTTTTCCATGTATAAGTCTGTATTTTTACTAAAGCTGTTAGACTAAAAATTTAGGTGGGTCTTATACATGGAAGTAAGCCAATGAGAACCACACAGTAGAGAAATTGTTATTTCAGACTGTAAAAGTGTGGGTCCTCTTATACATGGGGTCATCTTATAGGTGGAAAAATATGGGTACAGTAACCCCCTGCCTATCGCGGGGGTTCGGGACCCACCCGACCCGCGATACATGAACATCCGCGATATGCAGAAGCGGGTCAGGGGCGGGGGCGGGGGCGGGGAGCAATCGGATCACTCCCCGCCCCCCCCCCCCCCGGCGTGGCTCCGAGGCCTCCTGGAGGGGCCTGGGGGGCGGCAGGGAGC
>JAHTLZ010000016.1:26779062-26798060 GCA_023846285.1 Phrynocephalus versicolor | reverse complement strand
ACCGCAGTACCTGAACCGCGAAATGGCGGGGGGGGGTGACTGTACTTCCAAGAAAATAGTGAGAAATGTACTTTCTTGGATTAAAAAATATTCATTTTTCTGTAAATTTACAACCAGAAACCATATTTCCAAGTTCATACATTTCCAACATCCAATTTCACTGAAGCTTACTATTAAGTAGATTTTCAATCCCAATTTTATTAAATATTTTCTTTCTTTATTCATATCAGAACGTTGCACAATTTGAAATTATGTACATGCATGTTGAAGTACAATAAATAATGATAACAGGGGACTCATAATAGGGGGAAATATTCTCTAGGAAAAACAGTCTCAGACCAATTTGTTGTAAAAAGAGTTGCATCATAATAAGTCAAAAGAAGCAACAATGAGACGGTAATTAATTTACAAAAGTGTAGTGTACTGGATCGAATGAGGGACTATGATTTAGGAGACCTGTGCTGAAATGCCCACCCATGGAACCTCATGAGTAGTGGAACTAGTAAAATTGTTCCTTAAATTTACCTTAAAAGGCCAATTAAGGTTGCTATAAGTCTGTTCTAACGTAACATCATATAACACAACTTATTTCTTTAGAAACTTATTTTTAGAAACGAAAGATGTACCTTAGTGTTACTGCTAGAAAAACGCCACCCTGCTGAACCAAGTTTTCACAAGTGACTAAGCATTCTAGGTTACTGGCACAAATATGTGGCACTGAGGCCACAGACCTGAGTGCTCACCTACAAGTTTCACTTGGCCAGAGCTAAGCAAAGCTGGATCATCTTCTCTGACGTTTCTAACAGATTCATGAACCAGTTCTTCAATGTGTTCGATGCCCACTGCTTTGCCTGTCAGGCCCACCTGTAAGAAGAGCCACATTCACATCAAGATAGCTTTACTAGTACAAATGAATTGATTGGCCAATCAGAGTTTCCCCTTTAGATAATTATTTTTAAACATCTGATTATTTACAGCTAGTTGGTGGGTTCTAGTCTTTCCATCAGTGGGACTCAGAAACAGCGATACTTGGTCAACTATACTAAAACCTCACATGCCCTCAAAATCTGCTACAGCAGTGTCCACCCGCTACTGCAATGTTAGACTTAGGTCAATTACACCTACAGTCACTTTTAGAAGGTCTGAAGGATAGGTTTAGTTGACGAACAGTCACTGTGCAATTACATCTGTAAGAATTCTACATAAATGTGAAATATTCTAACTGGCCTACTCCAAGAGAACAAGAGTATCTTAAGGTGCAACCTTAAATATGTTAACAGCAGCAGCAGCAACAAAAACAACAAAAACAACAACAACAACAACAACATAAATGTGCCATGCAATCAATTATGTCTTTTCAGGTAGAGAATATTCAAAAGTGGTTTACCATTGAATACCAAATCCCAGTGAGTTCAGTGCGATGTTTACTTGGTTGGCTGCAGATGGTAGACTAGTCTCAAAATATATTAGGCAGGGGGCTTATTCTGTTTTTGAAGTGTACAGTTCAGTTTTTAAAACTGCTACTGATTAAAGGCTTCATGTGGTAATTTGGGGATGGACACTCAATGCAGCTTTGTCACACTGAATATGAGTTGCATGCATTCTCAAACTGCTAAAGGAAGCCTTTAGCCACTGCTGCAGAGATAATTTGTGTTGCGCCCACAGGATTATGCAACAAAAGTGCAGCCAATATTTAAAGCTGGAATTCATTTGTGTTACTAAAGTATAATGGGCCGCCTTCAATTCTACCCCAGTGCAGCATCTCACAATTGCATCATATTTGCACAGAAAAAGCACCAAACATACCATGTGGTGTCCTAACTAGAAATGCTTCATATAAGGGTGTCTTTCTAACTTCTTGCAAAGATTAATTATTCTGTCAACAGATTCCTAAGATACCAACGTTGAACTCTGCTTACCATCCTAGCAAAACAAGCGGTGAGATATCCACTTCCCGATCCTACATCCAGCGCTTTGGCTCCTTCTACTAGCTGATCCTTCAATAACTCAAGAGCGTGAGCATGCTGTGAGCGATCAAAAACAAAAGAAAATAGAAACATTTGATAAAACCTAATGCTCCTCATGCCCAATGGTGTCAAATATGATATGATAAATTCTACAACAAATTTTTGGAGGTGCCAACTCATCACCTATGCTCTAGTTCTATTCAACGGTGCACTGTCACAGTTGTTATAAGAGTACACAGGCAAACAAGCACACAAGACTTAATATCCCTATAGGGATAAATGGAGCTTCTTGATGACTTATGCTATAGATAGAAGTGTAGATGCTGAAGACAAGGAGCAAAAAGTTGTGCATCAAAGTCAGGATGACAGCTAATAATTGAATACTAGTGCACATGATTTTCACGTGTAATGCTCCCTAACCAGTTCTCTGCCACCTTCATTACTAAGGATCTTAGACAACATTCGCCTAGAGAAAGAAATAGTTTTACTCAACATTAAGTAGCTTCAGAAATTTTGGCCTATGCACTCCTTCTTTCAATGCAAAAATATCTCAGATTCCACTTAACAGATGTAGATGTCTTACCATATGAGGTGCACTGATTGTAGCCTTGTAACCTAAAAGAAAGATACCAATCATTTGTTGCAGGCGAACGTGTGTGCATCCCATTCAAAACTACTGAAAGTATGATTACTTCCTACTGAAATAGTTTTATTTTGCAAAACCCCTGTACCCTTAGTATTCCCATGTGAAAACCTAAGAATTCCTGCTTTCAGTTTGCCATACAGTCTGAGATATATATATCCCAGGAGGATAAGCTACCTCCAAATAATATTCTATGATATTTCTTACCAATTGATTGTGGAGAGTCCATGTATGGAAAATACTTAATATAATGGGCTCTGTCTGTTGCCAACAGGACATCAAAAACGTGCTGAGACTTAATCACACCGTTTTCTGCAGAAACAATGAATAATTATGTAAGTTTACGTTTGTCTTCAAATGGAGATCAGCTTATGTATCAAGTGTAACAACAAAGTCACATTCAGATCATTTTTGTATTGATTGTAAATAAGAAAAATTACTCTTCACAGTCTTGTATAAAAACATACTGCATTTTATGTATTTATGTATATATTGCATGACCTACTAGTATCTTCTCTTCATCTCATATCTCAAACCCCTCAAGTCAACCAATGGACAATGGACACAGACAAAAGGGTATGTTTCTTCACAAAGCAATTTTCAAACAATGAAAAGTGTTGTCACAAATGCAGAGGTCATCATAATCTTGAACAGTTTAGGAATGAGTTAGACAAATTCATGGTGAATAAAGCTATCAGTCACTGTTAATGGTTAGGCTCATTCATCACCTTCAGCAACAAAGAGCATACTCTTTTGAATACCAATTGCTGAGGAACATTCATTATTTGTATATTGCTTGTTTTAAAATGTTTGGGGTTTTTATGGTTTTAATATGTTGTTTTATAGTTTTAATATATCGTGGTATGCCGCCCAGAGACCACCTCTGGGTAGTAGAGAGGTAGGGCAGCTAAAAAATTCTGTAAATAAATAAATAAATAAATAAATAAATGATCAGGAGGCAGCTATGGCTGAGAGTTTCCCATAGGTATCTGGCTGGCTGCTTGCTCCAGTGGGAATACAACGCTGGTGTTTATAGGCCTTTGGTCTAATTCCATAGTTGTTTTAACGTTCTAAAGGGCCAAATAATTCCCCTTCTGCTGCCAACGTTGGAATGCACTGTTCTGTTATCTCCTTGGCTATGACTTAAAAATTATTATTTTTTAAAAAGAGTCAAATTATCAATTATGCACAATATCCCAATGTTTCAGCAGACAGATTAAATAGTGACTGCAGTTCTCACTCACTATAAAGGTTGTTGATCATTTCAGCATGTGTCTTCCCAGTCGAAGTCCACGCCATGGTTCTTGTGAGCAGAAGTCCCATCAGCAAGGTAGCAAAAGGCAGCCTACAGCTCATCACACAAGAATGTCCAGGGGATTCCCAAGCCTGTGCAGCCAGTCATGATGAAGCAAAGAGAAAAAGATGTTGTAAAGCAACACCCAGGAGAAACCAAATCCTTCATATGCAGAAGCAGCCAAGTTTAAGAATAGATGCACAGATGAAAAAAAAGAAAGAAAAAGAAAGAAACAAACCATGGAGAAGGCAGGTTACCAAAGTAAAATATCAAAAGACCATTTCATTGTTAATAAATTAGCAGTTATTCTACTTAATTTTCTCATGTAGTGCTTTTGCATGACAAATGCAGATGCACTGCTGTAATACACTGCATAAGTCAGTTGTTGAAGGCTATATAGAAACAGTGGGTAGTCCAGAACATGAATAGGTATTGAGTAAAAAAACTGTGTTTCACCTGTTACTGAAAAAACTTGACTGGATCCTAGTAAGTTTCCGAGTTCCATTTAAAGAAGTGCTAGTCCTAACCTTTAAGCTTGTACCCACCTCGAGGCACAAATACTTTTCCCACACCAACTTGCCAACTAATTTAACAAATTGAAGCCTGTCTGTGTGCTTCTAATATTTAAAACAGAGAGGTATGACTTCCTTTGCCAACATTGTATTGGTGACCTATGTGTGCATGAGTGAAATCAAACAGCCACTAATTTATGCTGTGTGCAAATAGCTACTAATTAATGAGGCTCAGACTGCACTAATGGCCATTAAACCATCAATTCAACTAGAATATTGTTAATTACTGACAATTTAACAAAGCAGCCTATGCAATTTCCTGCTAGTGATCCATTACTAGCAGGATTCTGACCCATCTTTAGAATGCATCCCCAAGAGAATCTCACCTGGCCTTTTAAGTAGGTCACCTCAATATTTTAGTTTTTCTCTAGACTTTATAAGAACTACTAATATTTTCCTGTTTTCAGTCTGCAACCATTTAAATGTTCTGTTGCTGTTTTGACTTGTTTGTATGCTTCGTTTTATTATTTCCTCCCTGTTGTCCCATTGTTGGTTGTGACTGTTTTTATTAGCTGTCCTTTGAAAATAAATTCATGCTGAAGATGTGAATTAGAAATTATCCAAGTACTGTACAAAAATAAGTAAACAAGATGTACAGTTCTCTGTTCCAAAGAACATCCAAAATGACTAACATTATCTCTATAAAACAATAATGCTACAATAAATAAAACCAGGAAAGAGTTGATTTTTTTGTCACTGCATTGATGGAAACAGGGCCAAACGAAGAGGCAGCTGGCAGAAGAGGTTACTAATCTAGGAAGCTGAGGGATGGGGACACAGAATGGGATAACAAGTATTTTGCTAGATACGTGGACATTATTTTCAGCTTTGCTCTGGGCATCTGTCATGACATTACGTGTGTCTGCATCTATGCATGCATGTAAGGGGGAAGCATATAAATACGGAACAATAGCCGCCTTACATCCTTTTTTGCATCCCTAAAGTGCAAGCATGTTGGGGAAAGAAATATATTATCTTGTGCATCACTGGACCCTACCCGATTTCATTATTTTCATTATTTTTGTTCTTAGAACTTCTTCAGCCTTCTCCATCTCACGACGCAGGTCAGTTTTATACAAAAACACAGCAAAAATTCAGCCACAACGAAGGTGAGCTAGAAAACATGACATTATGGTAACGGCAAGCCACTTTCGGAGATCACAACCCCCTCCATCCGATGCGAGCCGGAGAATGCCGAAGCTATCATGAACATGTGTTGGCGGGGGACGTCATTTGCCGGAAGGGTTGTTTGTGGCGCGGTTATCCTGCCAGGGGACCCTTGAGTCCACGGCTCTTAAAAAGTGCCACGGGGGGCTCTTGGCAGGGAGGAGGTGGGCTCGGAGCGGGGAGGTGGGTAAAGGATCTCCTTCGGCCACCGACTAGTGCCTGAGCGCTTAACCCAGGCGGGCAGTAGCTCCCAGGCAATCGAGGCTCAACCCCCTCCTGCCACGGGCTGCTTGCTGGTGGCGGGGGGAATGAAGAAGGGTCAGCGTATGAATAGGACGAACCCTAACCCTAACAACCCCTGCCTGCCTGTCTCCCCAACCAAGGGAACTCCGGCCAGTCGGACTCACGTGGTGGCAGCGCCCACTCCTCCTGAGCTCACATCGCCGGCCCCTCCCTCTCCCGCGGGCTCCCTGCGCGCGCCTCGGCAGTCAAGGTGGCGGCGCGAGGAGGAGGCGGGGCAGGGCGGGGCGGGTTGGGAGAGAGCAACAGGCCTTTCAGAGGCGGTTATGTAAGGGGGGGGGGGAAAAAACGCTGAACAGCAACTTCCGCCCGGATTCAACATGGCGTCATGAGCGACACAAAACAGCCTCGGCGGTTGTTCTCCTCCTCCTCCTCTCTCTCTCTCTCTCCCCCCCCCCCCCGCTCGCTACAGCTCCAAACAGACCCTTTAACCCACTTCTGGCCGGGCGCTTCCATGTCACGGGGGAGAAAGGTGTGTGAAACTGCGTCCGTGCCAGAAACGCCCGCTGGCCTTCGAGCCTCCCTTGAATGGCAACGTTTTCCAAATCAGTTATGGGTCGGTGCCGTCGGTGCTACGTTTCGACCTGAGCTCGACCTTTTTAGGTCTTTACGGCATTCTTCGTTCTCCTGAGCGGGCCCCGCATATGGACGACTCTACCAGAAGCACTTGAGGACCGGAAGTCTAGGAAGGAGGCCGGACGGAGCGCCGTCCCTTGTTCTGCCGCCGCGCAAGTAGCAGCGATTGACGTCCCTTTCCGGCCTGTAGGAGCAGAGGGGCGGTGCCGTGCCTCTCGTCCTGTGCGCGGATTGGTCAATTCGGAGAGGCAGCAGGAGGTGCCACTGGCACACCTCCCGAAGACCCGGTTACCGCGTCGTCGTCCCTTTGTTGACTTCTAAAGAGGTAAAAAGTGGGGGGAGAGACGGTGCAGGACCGTGTGTGTGGGGTGTGGGTGTGGGTGTGGGTGTGGGTAGGCGATGGAGATCCCGGAACCCAACCGGATGGGAACCGGGCAGACCCTTTCTGGATTATCCCGGGATTAAACGCCTTCGTTATACTGTATATATAGGCCTTCCTCTCCATCCCCCGTATCTTGGGTGGTTTAACGCGAAGTGACTTCCCCACAGGCTGCGCGGGCAGAGAAACGCCACCACTTGCTAAGCATGCGAGGGACACAATTGGGGGTGGGGGGCGGGAGAGGACGTTTGCCCTGTTGTAATCCTGCCACGGGGTCATTCGTAGTCTATGGCTCTATAAGAAAACACTTTTTCTTTACAGTGCTCTTATTACGTTCTCGTTCGTCCTTCTCTTAGTGCGCGTCGCTATCGGATGACAGGTTACAGTTCCCAACATCCGCAGACAGTGTGGCCGTTGGCCGTGGCGACTGGAAATGTTGACAGCTGTGAACACACACACACACGTAGCCAGAGGTTGCTTGATTTGGGGCGTCTGCTTTAATGCTCTGTAACGATGTGGTGTTAAGCAGCAGAGGTCAATACCGGTTTTATTCACCTGAAAGGACATCCTTGCTGTATTATGGTGGTTAAGGGATACCCCTTAGGAAAGCAGATAGAAGAGGATTGCTGCCTGATTCTCACAGCCATCCAGACGTGTAGATAGGAGGCGAGAGAGTGCTCTCTCCACTGATTAAATGTCAGCAGAGAACAGTGGCACCCATCTATGCACAAAAATAATCAAAGAGTTACTGTATATCTGTAAAATGACCTGTTACATAGCATTTTGAGATAGATTTCATGAAATCATAAAGCATGACTTTTACTTACTGTTTATGTTTGGCTTCCTAGCAAATATAGAAAATGATGACTTTGTTACTAATGCCTGTCAGGAACCTTCAAAGGTCATAGACTTTATTATTCCAAGTAAGTATATTCCACATGCTAAACCATTGAAACGACCCTTGTGGAAATGTGGTCCTTGTGCTAATATAGGGGCCCATATTATTATTATGGTGGACTTCAGCACTTTGCAGAAGCTCAATAAACGATAGTCCCAAAGGATTCGGTGCCTGGATTTTTGCAGGTGCCAGCATTGAGTGCTAAGAAATGAGTAATAAAAGCACTGGGAGCTAAAAATGCTTAGGCTTTTAATCCTTCAGGACTAATAGAGGAAGGAAATACATTAACACATACACTGTATTCCGTGGTTCACAAGTTACACATAATACGTGTTTTTCAGGATTTCCCCATCATGATCATGTTCGAAAGTGTGGACTCCCTAGTCACTATTTCAAGCCAGGACCTGTGGGCTGAGATCTGTTCTTCACTGCCATACCCAGACCAGAATGGAGAATCAAGCAATGCATTTGCTGATTCCTTCACTGATTGTTACGTTCCAAACGACGTCATGGACACTTCTTTCGAAGCTGCAGACTTGAAACCCTGGGCACCGCTGAAAGATTCTGAGGTCTATTTGGCTTCTTTAGGTGAGGATATTGAGAACTTTAGATTTGAAATGATGTGTTGCAGGCCATGTCCTCAGGTGGGGTGGGCACTTTCGGCAGCCCTTGAGGGCAAATTTTCATATTGAGCAGCTGCCATGAGCTGATATTGGAGGTAGAAATCGATTCTGGAAGTTCTTGGTATAGTATTTGGTTTGATACTTGCTTTCTGTGCAAGTATCAAGCCGTTTTAAACTAACCAGTTTAAAACAAAAAATGTTTCTGGAAACTGGAGTTAGGTTGAAGGTTCACTACTTTCCCAGGGGTCTGTATAGACCACAGAAATGGCCCTGGGCTGCACTTTGCTCACCCCATTCTAATCTCTGAGCAGTTACTGCGGGCAACTATGACCGTCAACTGACATCTACTATTGTAGTGGAACAGTTTCTGTCTGTATATATTTGACACTATGGACGTCATGTTGTGAACAATTAAAAACAACAACACAAGACTGTACTGTAAAACCCATTTTCTTTCAAGTAAGTTCCATTAAAATACTGTAAATAGGTTTGTTCCACAAGTAAGTGGACATGGATTAAGGATTTTTTTTAGTACTAATAGTTTGCATGAGTTGTTCATCTCAGTCTGCTATATGTTTTTAGATAGTTTTGAAATTTCCAAAATATCCCATAATTTAATTTATAATGAAAACCATGTGCCATCACTCAGATCCACTTTATGATGAACTCTTCTCGCGTTCTCTAGACAGATGATACTCAGAAGCAGGTTAACTTTCCCTTCTTCTGGGAGCCGGCCTGGGTGTGTAGCTTGCCCAAGGCCACGCAAGCTGGTTATACTCACAGGAGGTACAGCGGGGAATCAAACATTCAACACCTGGCTCAGCAGCCTGATACATAAGCTATCCAGCCAGCTATCTTCTTTTAATAAGAGCACTGGAATGATGAGAACAATGCCTTCATGTCACCCCCTGGCTGAGACCCAATACAGAAGGAAAGAGAAAGAGAGGAAAATTATTGCCTGATTTTATCTTAAGTCGTTCCTCAATAAAGCAAGGTATGTCACATACCCTATTCTGTCCAGCAACTTATGTGCAGGGAAAGCAGAGGAATAATT
Organism: Phrynocephalus versicolor; assembly: GCA_023846285.1. Classification (NCBI taxonomy): domain Eukaryota; kingdom Metazoa; phylum Chordata; class Lepidosauria; order Squamata; family Agamidae; genus Phrynocephalus; species Phrynocephalus versicolor. The sequence goes on along the minus strand of JAHTLZ010000016.1, from coordinate 26,788,587 downwards.
AAATCTGTCCTTCAAGTGGAAGAAGGAGAAATGGGTATTTTGCTAAGTGCAGCTGAATTTCCTAAGCAAGAAATGAAGATTTCCATTACAGTATCCTTCTTGCTTGTGTTCTTCATAAGTAATCATCACACAATTTTCTTTCTTTACATATCATCATCTTATAAGTATAATAGCAAGCTTGATAGAAAGTATGACTGTAGTTTTGATAAACAAGCACTACATCAAAGCATCTGAATCACAGACTTTGTGAGGGCTTTTTCCCCCAATGGAAACAGAAGTGAGCCATAAATAATAGTGGGGAAGAGTGTCCACTGAGCTCTCTCTCTCTCTCTCTCTCTCTCTCTCTCTCTCTCTCTCTCTGTGTGTGTGTGTGTGTGTGTGTGTGTGTGTTTAATCAATTTTCTTCCAGAATGAAACCAAATAGAAATCAGGACATTAAAAAAACCCAGATTTCTAGATATTCCACAATGGCAAAACAGACGCTGTAAGCAACAATGGCAGTTCATATGAAAACCCATGTAAAAGGCTGGCGTAGGGACTTCTGAATAGTTCATGGTCACTTGTTTTCATTCTGTCACAGGGAAACATTCTTCCTTTATTTCCTTTATGATTCTTTTCCCAGAGAGACGACTCATGAGGATAAAGGGTTTATCACAGGAAGTGACCTCCAAGGACATGCTGCATACCCTTTCCCAAGCTAAGAGAGAGTGCTGGGACCAGTTTCTGCAGGACAATTCTGAGTCTGACTTCTATATGGAGGGAGCTGAATCGGATCAGAGGTAATGACTTGCATCGAGGGCCTTAGTCATACAATATATTGAAGCGGACAGCTTTTAACCGTGTGACAGTGTAGGGACCATGTACCTCCCTGGGTTCAAATGCAGCACCCCAGTGTTCTCTCACCCCATTGGTATTGTTAGAAAGATCCGAGCGACTTCTTTTGCTCATCAGTCAACTTTTATGCTTGTGCCTTCTAGTGGACATGGCAGGCAGTTGATTGGACCTCGAGTACGCCTTCCTATCATATCAATATATTTTGTTAATTTTTTTTAATTGGCCACTTGAGGGCATGAGAAAGCCTTTGCAGTTTTAATTTCTTTTTTTAAATAATTAAAATTTTGAGATGAGATGGGTCCACCCCATCTTATAAGAAATCCCAGTGTTGTATGAGAAGTTTAATTTAGTCATGGCTCATGCTTTGTTAAGGGCCTGTAGAGATGTAAAATTTCCAGAAATTTTGAGGCTTGGAAAAAAAACCGTTTTTCCCGTTTCCCCCCTGGAAAAAATGGAAATTTTCAAAAAATTGAAAAAAATATGCTATATTAGCACTCCAGACCCCCCTTTGACAGCTTGAAAGTCATCCTGTTACTTTAGAAACATAAAATATGACTATGGACAATTTGATTTGGGATAAAATTATCACCACTAGCATATTAAAATATAGTGTCTCTAAACAATTATTACAAAGAAAATTTACTTTTTAAATAATGCGTATTTGTAATTGTAAGTAACAGATGGAGTAACAATCTCCTGAACTGTTGAATAGTTTATGTGGAACAAACAAAACCTCTATAAAACAATGTTTAAAAATCCAGAATTAACAAGTATTTATATTTCCTTTTCACAGTATTATATAAAAATAAAATAAAATCCTCTTTCTTGTAACGAGAATTGAAGTGGGGGAAAATGTATAGAAAGAAGTGGGACTAAGTTTCAATGAATGGGCATGAAATTGAATCAGAATCATTTTGTTGCTCTGTATTTTCTTCCAGTGCTTTGAGGTGTAGTGAAGAGGACAGGACAGAACCAAACACACCCACTCACATGAAAAAACAAAAGTGAAACTTTTCTTTTTCTTGTGACAATAGCAGCACTTCCTAGGGATAAATGCATCTTGTTCTTGGAGGGTTCAGTTTGTAACCTAGGACTTGCTTGTCCTTAGTGCATATAAATCAGAATACTTTGATACTATGCATATTTTGTAGAAATAATTTGGAAAAATATTAGAATACCCTGTCTTAAAATTTTTATTTATCATGTTAAAATAAAACATTCCATTATCATTTTTTTATTTTTTCAATTTTTCCAATTTTGCAGGAAAAAAACCAAAAGGCTTCAGGAAAAAACATGGAAAAAACCCATTTTTTCTGAATTTTTCCAGTTTTTTTCCAGGCTGTCACATCTCTATTTTCAATGCCATGATTTAACACAAGAAATAACAGAAGAATATTCTCACCAGATGTTTTAGCGTAAAACTCCCACTAGCCTTATATATGGCCAGTGATAAGGGAGTTGTAGGCCGTGATGTCTGGGACTGATGCCTAGAGGTTCTACTTCCTTAGAACAGATTGTGTTTCTTCCCCACTGACTGACTATAATCTGCTTGCAGTTTCACATCTGTTATGGCAGAGTATAGTTTGAAGGGGGGGGGGTTAAAAGATTGATTTCTTCCTGTCATTTTGACACATGTTTACAAATGTAGTGGGGATTTCAGTTTTCTTTTGCAGTTTCTTTTCCAGATTTTGAATGAACAGTGTAGGAGTTGATTGGAGGTTGCCTCCCCACCAGATTTCTTAACGTTGCTATATTCTATACAAGGGAACAAGAGCTACTATGTGGTGTGCAGTGCGGTCAAGAAAACGATTCTTTTTGTTCTTTTTTACTGGGAGATGGAGTCTGGCCAAATTCAGTATCTGCAGACCTGCTGCTTCCCAAAATTCCTAATCACAACTGGTCATGAGTCCACTTCTAGTTTCTTAATGGCCTTGTTGTGATAGTGGTCAGAAAGGAGGAGATGCCTTGCTTTTTTAAGGAGAAGCAGTATCTCTGTAAGCATCCAGGAGTTTTCTTTTGAGGCTGAATTTGTGTTCCTAGTAGACATTGTTGTTTTGTTTTGGAAGGGTACTGGTTCCAAAACGAACATGTGAGCACAGCTGACATTCGGAATACAGTCCCACCCTCCAGAACAAAATCAACCACTGTCTTGCCCTGCTTTACCTTGCACTGGGTGAAACCCCAACCAGGAAGCAGCCTCCGGCACATCATCTTTCTGTCTCCCTGGTGCTGGCCAATCAGGAGCTATGAGAGACATGCATCATGCCGCCTCCCTGTCTGACTGGGCAGTGCCAGGTAGAGGGAAAGATGACGTGTCGGAGGCTGCTTCCTGGTTGGTGTTTCACCCAGCACAATGTAAAGCAGGGTAAGACAGTGGTTTATTTTGTTCCAGAGGATGGGACTGTGTTCCGAACACCAGCTGTGCTGGCATGTTTCATTTCAGAATCAGTCCCCTTCCAAAACGAAACACCCATCTCTAGTTCCTAGTCTATAGAAATAGTCTGTAGGGAGTGGAGAGGTGGGCTGGGAGCCATAGGCAGGTCCTGTGCTGCACATTCCTTTTGTATAACAGAATTCTGCATCTCTCACCAATCACATCTTTTCTCACATTCCGTTGTGAATTGTGATTGTTCCGTTAATATCAACCAAGAATATAGCCTATTGGAGGTATTATTTATGAAATCTCTTTTAATAGCCATTTGTTCCACAGAGCCACCAAGGCAGAATGCTGCTTTGGCCATACCAAGTTACTACTACACTTGCTCTAGACAATCTGAATTTGTTTTCCTGATGTAAGAGAAAGGGCATTTCTGGTTCAGAATGATGGTAATATTCCTTCAGAACATTGTGAAAAGTTCTCCTCTGAAAAGTTATGGTCTGTGGAGGATGCCCTTTAGAAACCGTGGCTGACTGTGGGAGGTTTTGTTTGGCATGGGGAGAATGTTGTCTCTGTGAGGCCCCTTGGCTCATATTTCTGCAGAGACAACAGGCCACATAGGGCGTTTATACACGACCCCTAAACTCCGGAGCAAATGGCTCCCAGCTCCGGAGTTTACAGGAGCTTAAAAATGTTTCCCCACCAGCTCCGGAGTTTACAGGAAATTAAGTGCGACCACGCCCACTTTAGCGCGTCCCAGCGCACCTTTCAAGTACCTGCTCTCTGGAGGTGGAAATTCCTTGATGCGGTGTAACGATAGCGAGTGCGGGGCTCTCCTCGCTTCTGTTTGTTGTTTTTTTGGCTCCCGCCCCTTTAAGAGCTACTTAAGAGACTGGAATGTTGCCGCGGCAAGAGCGAGAGGCAGAACGGAGGTGAGCCACGATCTTTTCTTCCTTTTTTTTCTCCCTCCCCTCACGCTGCCAGCAGCCAGGAAGTGCAGAGGGGTGGGGACACAGGTAGAGCGACAAGCCCCTAAGATCTCTGGTCCAAATTTAAGTGGCCAGCGGATCTTAGGGGTCGTGTAAAAGCGCTCATAGTGACCTTGCCATGTGTTTTGATGCTAGTTTAGTAGGTAATATCACCTTGTTCCCACTGCAACCTCATGTTGTACAGCATGGGTAATGGATATGTGGCTCTCCAGGTGCTTTTGAGCTGCTCACTCCATCCTTCCTCACCCTTCACCCTGCTCGCTGGAACTGAGGGAAAGGGAATAGCTTGGAAAAGTTGTTTTTTAAGTGACAGCTATCGGGATCTCTCCCATCTTGACTGTAGGGGCTCCTGACAGTTATTATCTAAAACACTCCAAAATCCTTTCTCCCCCCCCCAAACTTGGGATGAAAAATGCAGTCCCAATAACATCTGGAGACCTGTTTATCTCCCACCCCTGTTGTATGGTCCTAAAGGGATTGAGTAAGGTCCACATGTGTTCTTCAATAGCTGCTCCATCATTTAATTTCCTTGCCCTTCGAGATTAGTCAAAAGCTCAACATTGACTGCAACCTCTTCATTTGTGCATGGCTTTCTGTAGCCAGGGGCTCTTTTAGACTACATATTGCTCATTGTTTTGATCTCTTTTCTCTCTAGTTTTCAGCCTGACATATGCCCCCTGAGCCAGTGAGTTATAAATGAGATTACATGCCCCAAGTAAAAGCTGTTTGCATATCCTAACACTGTTTTGTGTACCTTGAAGGCTACCCCCACAAATAATGAAATAATAATGAATTAATGAGCACACTAATGTACCACAAAGCCCTTTTCAGAAACATAAGTTTGATTTTGCCACGCTGTTTCTGCCTTGCAATTCCTGCTAACTCTTATAAAGAAATTTGATAGTTCAGATTCTGCAGGGTATTTTTTCCTTGATTCTATTTGCAGAGCTTGGAAAAATTGATTTTTTTTTTCAAAAAGTACAGTTCCCAGAATGTCCCAGACAATAGCCTTGCTGGGAATTTTATTTTCTTTAAATGTAACTTTCCCAACTTATATGTTACTGTACTGTACTATATGGTTCATTAGGATAAATGTTCTGTCAAGGTCTGACTGTTTTTGTGTTTGAATATTTATTAGAAGAGGCTCCATTTTAATTTTGGCTGCATTCACATCAAATCCTAACAGCTGTTCTTTGTTGACATAATTATTATTGGCCAGCAGAAAGACTGATAGCACATATCATGGGATCATAGAACAATGAAGTTAGAAGGGGCCAATAAAGCCATGAAGCCCAACCCCGCTGCTCCATTCAGGAATAGAAATCAAAGAAATTGTCCAAATTTCTCTTGCATACCTCTGGTGTTGGAGCACTCACCACCTTTCAAGGAACAGTGACCCCCCACCTATTGCAGGGGTTAGGGACCCAACCCAGCCCGCAATAACTGAAAATACGTAATATGTGGATGCAGGTCGGGTTGGGCCTGGGGCACCTAGCTGGGGGCTCTTGTACTTACCCCCAGCCTGGTGCTACCCCAAATGGGCCTGCAAGGGCCTTTCCAGGTCTTTTGGAGGCCCCAAAAGGGCCTCCCTGTGAACCGGAAGTCATTTCTGAGGCCTTCGACAGGCCCTCCCCCCTTACCCCAGGGGGTCTTTTTCATATACTGTGGTCCCGTGATATAGTGGGACCGCAGTATATGAACCGCGAATGGGCAGGGGACCACTGTAATCGGTTCCATTGCCATGCTGCTCTAACTGCTAGGATCTTTTCTCTGATATTCAACCAAAATTTGGTTCCCTTGTAACTTGAGCCATGGTTGCATGTCCTGCATTCTGGGTTGATTGAGAAAAGGTCCTGCCCCTTCTTTTGTACCACAGCCTTTCAAGTATTGGAAAGGTGCTGCCATGTCTCTGCTTACTTCTTTTCTCCATGCTGTCAGTTCAGTGGGAATTATTTCTGAGTACTTATGCAGGTTTATGGCTTTAAGCGCCCATGCTTGTGTTCCTTTGCAGGGTTCTCCAGGGCTGGGCAGCTTGTGGTCTGCTGATCCCTTGAGTTCCAGTCAACATAGCCAGTGATGAAGCCTGGTAGGAGGTGCCATTGAAAGATAGCTAGAGGACACACATTGCTCATTCCTTGTGTACATTTGAGTTTTATCTGCTTGTTTGCTATATATAAACGTAGTAATTGGCATAATGGGGGTGAGCAGGTGGAATGTCAGGCAAATTGCCTTGAACTCTTTGGAAGTAGGGCCTGATATATACAAGCCTATAGCAGTGGTGGAGAACCTTCAGCACTACAGATGTTTTGGGCTACAACTCCCACAATCCTTTGTCATTGGCAATACTGGGAGTTGTGGTCCAAAACATCTGGAGTGATGAAGGTTTGCCACCACTTGTATAGAGTAAGCATTTTGTGTGTAATAGTTCAAGGCAAAGTACCTGTCTCTCCCTCCTGATCCCCCCCACCCCCCCCCCCAAATTATATCCACACAGAAAAGCTATGATTTAAATTGTGCTGAGAATTCAAGGGTCTGCGGTATATTTTATGACTTACTGGGAATTTGAATTTGGGCGTCCCCAGTCTTGGTTTTGACATTCAAAGACCTGCCTGTTAGCTATTGACTGAAGGTTGTTCAAAGAGGTTACTAAGTGCCCAATTGTGTGTTCTCTTCTCTCTCTCTTGCTCTCTCTTTCGTTCTCTCTCTCTCCCCTTTCCCTCCCAGTACTTGCCATTTTTAACTTCCATGTTCTTTTTGCACTTAGCACATTGGAGCACTTGAAGCGCTGGCTGCAGCCTGACAAAGTGGCCATCAGTTCTGAGGAAATGCAGTATTTGATTCCTCTTGAAGCACGCGTGGAGAAGCAGGAGCCCGAAGACGACGCCATGGCTGTAGAGCAGTAAAAGACACCCCTCCAGCCCAGGAGTTTGGTGGGATCTGTGTTAAAACAGCAGGTGGAGGGAAATGCCAATGTTTTGCTGAGGAAGACCTCTTGTGTTTTTAGTTTTGCCTTCCCTTACAGAGGCAATTCCAGTTTGAAGTTCCTTATTGTCACAGATTTAAAGTTAATAATATGGGTTCTGCTAAGATGGCAGGATATGAAGGCAGTGGATACACTTGGTATTTTGAGATGGACTGGAGTGGGATCCCTGAGTAAAAGAGTCCATTGATTCACTTGGTGTCCAAATCTTCCCCAGAGCATCTTGTTTTAATATTTCTGAAGAAGATGCAGCCATGCTACACCCTTATGCCATATTCTTTCCCTGGTCAGTTGGCTTTAACCCTCCCTTGAAATGCGCAGGAAAAACAGACTCTCAAATTCCATTTGACGAGAACCTTGTATGCCATTCCTTCCCTACCGCAGTGACTCTAGTCCACATCCACAGAGGTTCCCAGCCTGCCTTAGAGAGTCCTTCCCTGTTGCCACCCACCTAGCTGGGAGTGCAGTTGCTCATCTTCCCTTCGGATGTCTCAGCCCATACTTGCAGGCTCCGACTGAATTCTCAAATGGAGACCCATTAGGTTCTCTCAGTGTTGGCTGAGAGCGCTTTGGCTCTTCCTCCTTCCTCCTTGCGTGGGGGAGGAGGAGGAGGAGAGAAGTGTTAGTTATGGAGGTCCTACCCAGCAATTCGAACATGTTGATAAAGGGCTGGGTGGTGGTAGTGTAGGAGGCCGCTGGTATCTATTATAATAAAGATTCCTCACCTCTCCTTGTGTTGTACGATTCCTAGCGGATTAGTTCTAAGGCTGAACCTAAATGTACTGAGCAGTTGTATGTATCTTTCCTTTAGCTTCATTTAATGTGAAAGTGTCCCTGTAACTTATCTTTAGTGAAATGAGTAGGATGTGTGAGGGATGTATGCGTGTAGAGCTTTTTATGTCCCCACTTGCATTACTTTAACCTCTGTAATCTATTTCACTCCATGTGATACATAGTTTTAGCCTTAGATAAATAACTTCCTAACAAAAGAAAAGAAGGAAGCTGTTTTCATTAACATTGTTATTTTGTTAGAAGTAGGTTTTGAATCCACAACCGAGTCCAAATGTAACCATTCAATTGCCATTTTAAATTTTAAGACTCTGGAATAGTACTGTTCTCGTCATTCACAGACTGATGTTATGATTTTTCTAAGAACTTTTTATGGTTCTAACCAATCAGTTCATACCTGTTCTCTTCTTTATTCAGTTGTCCTTGTTTGTAAGTATTAAAAACAATGCATTCTGAAGCAATCAGGTTGAAACTGTAGCAATGACTTGGAATAAGAAGACCGGTTATGAAGCTAAATCAGAACTGGGAAAGGAGGATATGTTTAAGCAACTATTTCTTTTCTGGGAGTTGGGGTCCAAAACATCTGGAGTGCCAAAGGTTCACCAGCACTGGATGCCCTCCATTGATTACCAGTGAAACGGCTTGTCTTCTAGCTGTACCTATGCCCCAACTGCGGTATGCCACCAATCCTCCTCCTTCACAGCTTACCTCCCCAATCTATTATGGAATCTATTTTTAACCCCTGCCTCATATCTTGCTTTTGCCGTTTCTTTCCAATTGGCCTTCTACTTGGCCTAAAATGTCATGTAACCAGTTAAATTTCACAGCAACACTATGGAGGCCAAGTCCATTTTGGCTTGCTGGCAGTGAGGATGTCACGTGGTTGTAGGAGAGTGGTTGAGGATGGAGAAGAATGCTTTAAATTCATGGTTTAAATGACAAAGCGATAACTGGCTGGAATCGCAAGTACCAGTAGAAGAACATGAACAATGAGACAGGGTGGACCTTTGCTTTGAAATGCTTTGATACCCCATCGCTTGAAATTTGAATTTGGATAGAGTTTTGGCATAGGACAGTTAATTGCCCTAAGAAAAAAATATGTGATTCGGAAGGATTTTTGGTTTTGCTTCCTCCTGTATAGCATGGATATCTCCTCTCCAGAGCTGCAGAGAGATATTAAATTACCAAAATCCATTCAAATATTTGTTCTGCAAATCACAAATGGATTTACATTTTATTATTATTTCATTTGATTGTATGTTTAGCACATCTCTGGATTATTTCTGCCCTGATGATGTGACCTGGATATTTTGCTTTTGCACTCCTGCATAGTCTGTAGATGGCCTGTTTGTATAGTTAAGATACTTGACACAAGTCACTTTCAATTTTTTCTGTTTAAGTCCAATGAAATATATGCTTGTGTAGAAGGATGTAGTGGTGTGTTATTATGCAAATACTGTCTTTCTCCTGGATAAAACTATACAACCAACAGTTTAAAAATACTGTACCATATTAAAACCCAGTTAAGCTCATCAAAAGTAAAAAGAAATTTAAAA
>JAHTLZ010000016.1:26740344-26779022 GCA_023846285.1 Phrynocephalus versicolor | reverse complement strand
TGTTTTCGTAGATTTTCACGGGTATAGGTATGCATGTTAGGGTGGATTCGGGTTTCTTCCCGTGTAGAAATCTGGTTACTTTGGCGACGTTTCGACGAGGTCTCACTCATCATCTTCAGGCTGGTTTTCTGGCTTCTTTCTTCTTGAAGGATGGAGCTGTTCATTTGTTTCATTGCCTTTTAATATCCATCTAAGTCCGTGGCCAACAAAAATAGCTTGTGACAGCACAACCTGTAAATCCAGTTGGTCCTATGCTAGGAAGCTGTTTCATTGCAAGACAGGGAGGGAACAAATTGCCCAATGTCATGCATAATTTTATGTTCCTCCGTCACTGCCTTCCATAATATTGTACATTCCAGGTCAGCTGGGCTGCAACTCCCATTGTCATCAATAATGAGAGCAGTAGTCAGCCCAGCTGGAGGGTGCCAGGTTGCAGGAGGCTGGTCTTTAATTTTTCCCTTTAATTTTTCTTTTTAAAATAATAAAAGGCCTCAATTCTGTAGTTTTTCCTTTCAGGTTGATTATTTTAGTTGTCTCATTCTATAGTTTTTTTCTGCTTCTGCTTGTCTAAATTTGTTTTAAAATATTTCTACCCCCCCTCTTCATAATTATTTTAAAAACCCACAAAAATGACTGAATGCAGCAAACTAGACTGAAAGAAATCCTAGAGCAATAAAATCCAGTAGAAGTCATGACATCCATCAACAATCATTGAAGCAGTCAGTCTAAACAAAATTAAGTTTCTGCTTGTCTTTCTGCTGGTTAGTGCAAAAATAGTTTTTTTAAAAAATAAGATTTAAAGGATGGTCTTGAAATGGCCTTAAATGAAAAGTAGACCACATCACACACATGGACATTGCTTGGGTTGCCCCATGGTGGTGACTTGCCTGATCTGGAGAGATCTGAGGCAGAGAAGGAGCTGAGGCCCCAGCTGACAGCCCTCCCCAGAGCCACCCGAGTTGGAGGTAGGGCCTGGCCCATCCAGATGAAGAGAGAGCCTCTGTTGAAGAACAAGCTGCACGCCTCAGAGCGAACATATGTCAGAGTGCAGGACAGCGAGGTCCAGCTGAGACAGCATGCTTGGCTCCCACAGAAGCCTCTTTGACTGTGGAGTTTTATCTGGATAGATGCAGCTGGTGCTTCCAGAAAGGGAAGACCATCTGACAGGGTTCTTTTGTTACCCAGGGGATACCTGGATATATTCACAGTCCTCAGATTCTTCAGGGAGGCTCTTTTCATGTATCTTGTTGGTCTCCTGGTGAGCTAATGACCAGTGTTGCTTCTGAATGCCCACCTGTGGACATAGGATAGCTCTGTTCAGCTTTGATTCATGTCATGCCTTGGACTTGGGACCACCTCTCCATTCTGCATTGACCCAGCTCTGTGGCCCACTGTTGTGGAGAATGCATGTTCGTTGGGCATAACTCTCATCTGGCAACATAAAGCCAGGAATAGGCTAGTGTTCCAAACGGGTCTGAATACATTTATATAAAAGCATCATAAGTTACATTTTATTTTTTATTCAGTTTGTAACATGGACATTTGGCTTTTCACAGCTGCATTAAGTATATGCTGAACTCACCTTTTAGCTAAACTATCTGACAAGCCATGGCTATTGTACAATATGACTCATCTCCAGTTTGGACAAACCTATTTTGTACATGTAGTTGGCTCTCCTGACTCATTTGAAAGAAATTTAAAAGCTTACTTTCCTGAACAGTTCCAAACACTTTCTAGGGGCAGCCTAGTGTTACAGTAAACCAGGCCTGCCCAACAGGTAGACCACAGGCTACTGGTAGCCCATGAAGGTAACCCATGAAGCAAAGTTCTGGGTCTGACAGCCCAATGTCTCAGGGCCATGGCACATTGAAATCTGTTCCCCCCAGAACAGATTAATTGCATTCCTATGGGAAACCACTGCTCTACTTACAAAAGTTTTTACTTATGAGCATGTGCTTGGAGCAGATAAAATTCATAAGTAGAGGTTTTAGCATAGTAGCCCTCAGGCACTTTGGGCCAGAAAAAGTAGACCTTGGCCTGTTCAAAGTTGAACAGCCCTGCAGTAAACCAACTGAGATGTACCTAAGGCATGCATCATCAAAGCCAGATCAGAATTTTCCAAGAATGGGAGCAGCAAGTGCACTAGTTTTAATTCTGCAAAGGCTTTCCTGGCTATGATCAAAGCACCCACTCTCTAAAGAAATCCTGGGGCACCCCCAAGATACACATCTGTGTTTTTAGAAGGAGCATAGCCTCAGTCAGTGCAGGCTGCATCCCTGTTCCCTGATCTGCCTTTTGACTGACCAGGAGCAGCTCTGTCTTGTTTGGATTAAGCATCAGTTTATTCACCCTCATTACTGGCATGAGACATTGCTCTAGAGCCAAAACAACTTCCTTAGATGTAGATGGCAAAGAGAGAGTGTTGAGTGCTAGCTGCATACTGATGACGTCAATGCTCAAACCTCCGGACAGTCTCTCTCTCTCTCTCTCCTCTCTCAGCAGTTTCATATAGCTGTTAAATAATGCAGGAGATAAAACAGAGCTCTGAGGGACCCTGCAAGCCAGTGAGAGTATCCCAACATAACCAACGTTGACAACACCAATGACAGCAATCAAGATGGTCTACAGCAGTGGTTCTGTTTATATACTGCCCCATACCACTTCAAGTAGTCTCTTGTCTTCATCACTAGCTGAGATGGCCAGGATTTCTGGGAGTTGCAATCCAGGAACATCTGGGGACCCACAGGTTGAGAACCACTGGTCTACAGGATACCCTCTTGTGCTCACCACCATTCACAATGTGACACCAAGCAAGGGAAAATCCCAGAAGCTGAATTCTCTCTTAAGTAATTAACCATAGTGTTGGAGTAAGCTTTTGAGCATAGTTGGTTCAGCAGAAAAATAAATACACTAAGGCAGAGCTCACCATCACCATAGGTATATTTCCGGTAGGTCAATCCAACAGCATAACAAAGTAAAAAAGAGACTTCCCCCAAAAACATTACACATGGGTTTTCACTATATACAAGCCTCAGCCAATCACAAAGCATTACATCATTTACTTTAACCTTAATACACACGTGTTTGCCTTCCTTTTTTGTTAACCACAGTTACTCAGTATTTCACACACATGTTCAACATGGCTGTTGATTACCACAAGCCTTGTTTTTTCAGCTTGTAAATTATACCTTGACACATAGTAATTAACCCAAACACAAAGCAATTGCGAAGGCTCTTGTTTGGCAAGTGTGAATGAACTACTCGAGCTGCGGCTGACTTGAATAGGTCCATTTGAATCAATTGGCACTTTTCTAATATGAGTACTGCAGGACTTCTCAAAAGGACTGGATAAATTTTAGGCCAGATAGATCAGTGGTTCTCAACCTTCCTAATGCCGCAACACTTTGATACAGTTCCTCATGTCCTGGTGACCCCCAACCATAAAATTATTTTCGTTGCTACTTCTCAACTGTAGTTTAACTGAAGTTTGAGAGTGCCACACCCTTGTTTACTCCTGAGTAGCCCCAGTTGCAACAAGGCGGCCTGGAACCCAGCAGGGGAAAGAACGGGAACTAATGAGGCAAGGGATAAAACAGCCACAAAGATGTATTTGAGCCTGTTGGGGGAATGGCAGATCCTCCTTTACTCCTGAGTAATCCCTTCCTGAAGCCCAGTGCTTCCCTCCCCATGACCGTTCCTCCCTAGTCACAATGGGACAGGTGTGGTTTGGCACCCAAGGCAAGGCTCCTGTAATGTGGGGATTGTGTGTGCGTTTCTGCACCTGAGGAGCTGGGCACTGTTGGGGGGGGGAGAGAAAGAGAGAGAGAAAGAGAGTAAGGAGATGCGATCCCTGGATCGATTCACTGGACCTGGGCTTTCTCCTTCCTGTGTGCGAGCAGGTGCATCTTGAAGCGAAAGTGACTGGCCCAGGGGGCAGCGCTCGCAATGAAGAAATGAAAGTGACCCTGGGAGAGAGGTGGTGCAAACCCATGCACAGGCAGCTGACACAATGGGACGAAGGCCAGGGCCAAGCTAGAAAGGCAGCGCCAAGCAAGGACTTGGGAATCGCATAGCAGTGAGCAATTCTGAAGAGGAGGAGGCAGTAGGGAGGTGCACAGTGGCACTTGGGGGTCCCTGCTGGCCCGGAGGAGCGATGTCCCAGGTGCCTGCCCTGGTTCCTCCTGGGCAGCCGCCTCTGGCCCCGGGTGCACCCTCCTTCCATGGGATGTAGCAGTGGTGGGCTTCTCCTCCGGGCACACCTCAGGGGATCAATCCTGCTGCTGCTATGGTTGGGGCTGGGGCACAGTTCCTAGGACCAGTGGAAATATGTATTTTCCGATGGTCATAGAGGACCCCTGTGAAAGGGTCGTTCGACTCCCGAAGCGGTCATATCCCACAGGTTGAGAACTACTGTACTATCCTGAAGCCCGATCTTGTCAAATCCAGGAAGTTAAGCAGGGTCAGTCCTGGTTAGTACTTGGAAGGGTGACTGCCTGGGAATACCAGGTGCTGTAGGCTCGGTGACAGCTGGTCAGCACAAGTTTAAATAAAATAAAATAAAATAAAATAAAATAAATAAAGTGCTGACCTGGCCCGCAGGCCAGCTGGTCAGCACAAAATAAAATAAATTAAAAAATTAAAAAATGTACTGACCTGGCCCGTGGGCCAGCTGGTTGGTGTGGTTTTTTTAACCTGCGCTGACCAGCTGGCCTGCGGGCTGGGTCGGCATGCGTTAAAAATAAATAAATAAATAAATAAATAAATGCACCAAACTGGCCTGCAGGCCAGCTGGTTGGTGCGAGTTAAAAAAACCAAAAACAAAACAAGTGAAAAATGAAACAACTTTTTAAAAATTCACTTTGTTCTAAACAAATTAAACAATTAAAAAACAAAACAAAAACAAAACAAAAAACAAAAAGTACCCATCTCTATTTTTAATCCCTACTCAGTTATGGAGAGGCACTAAGGGATGACCCTGGTAAAACCACTTTGTAAACATTTGACATACAGTATCTGGAAAATCCTATTAGGGTTGCTCTAAGTTAGTTCTGGCTTGATAGCACATAACAAAGAACAAATTTAGATGGAAACAGTCTCAAATCAAGGGAAGCAAGTGAATAGCCATCCAATATTCAGAATCTTATACAAAAATGAAGCACCCTTGTTCATTTGCTTGTTTGTTCCAGAGAGCAAAAATAAACATTAAAAATAAAAACACACACGTGGAAACTCCAAGGAAGTAGATTTCAGCTAAATGCAAGTAGAAACTTCCTAATACAGTGGTACCTCAACTTACGAATTTAATCAGTTCCAAATACATTCTCTTAAGTTGAACTAATCTTAAATTGGGGTACCTATCTAAAAAATTGAAAACGTAAGTTAAAAAATAAAAAAAAAATAAAAAAATATATTTGTAAGTTGAGCAGTCCATATCTAAAATTTGTAAGGCGGCAGTTAAAACGCCAACAGTTTTCTGCTCTTAAGTTGAATTGCTCTTAAGTCAAGCTGCTCTTAAGTCGGGGTACCACTGTACTCACTTGTAAAATATATCTGGCACATTTACCATTACTTGAGACAGTTGCAAGATTTTTTTTTCTGCACCATGCACAATGCAGTTGATGAAGACTTGTATGAGTCTAAAGCTAGATTTTAAAAATGAAATTAGCGTTCTAACAAAGACATCAAATGAGTTTGCTTTTGGATTGTTCAAGTACCACACAATTTTGGTTGCTGTTTCTTAAAAGAAAGAGCTGTTTGACAGTGAAATAGGTTTGGACAGTGGCAGACTTTCTTCTTCTGGGAGTTTTTGATCAGAGATGTTCCAGCCAAGACTTTGCAGTATTACTCTCTTATTTTCTAACTATTGCTCCCAGAATCCCCCAGTCAGCTGTGTTAGATAGGACATTATGGCAGCTCTAGTCTACCACTATATTTCTGCCTGAAATATGCTGAAAGTTGTATAATATACTTCTGAGTAAACAGGAACCAGTTGAGCCACTAATGAACTTTTTCCTTCATTTCTTTAGCTTGATGTTGATCCTGGGTTATTTCAGAGTTGGGACAGAGACATTCAGATTGAACACATTTTCTTGTACTCAACGGAGAAACCACTTTCATGGCACCTTATCATGAAATCCTCTAAAATATTCTACTGAGACTCCATTTCACCCACTGCAAGGAAGCATTTTCTCAGTAAGAGAGATGACTACGTCCCAGGAATTTCAATGACCTACAAATCTGTGTAATTGGAGCATGAGCTAGCATTGGTATGGGGCTATTAAGGAAGATTTTTTTCAGTTGAACAATATCCTGCCCAATACTCTGAACACACCTACTTAAAGTGTTCTGCTTTAAATTGAAACTGGCTCCTCAAAGTTTCTAATGAGAGTGGTAAGCATGAATGCCAATTTGTGGTCTTTTGTACTGCAGAAAGTTGCCTTCTACATTGTAATTTAAAAAATAAGTATTCCCATGAGACACTCCTGGGTATACATGCACCATCAAAGGGATTTGGATTTTTTTTGACAGCTCTTTCCTTGAGGTTGAAAGGTGAGTCAGAAACAGAAGCTAACTATCTAACTATTTAGCCTCAGATGTATGCCTCGTGGAGTTCAGTGAGTCAGCAGGTATAGGACTGCAGCTAGAAATTCTTATTTAACTACTCCATTTAGGTAATTGAGAGTGGAAAGTTAAAATAGGGTCAAAAGGTATGCAAAACAAAGAATAGAAAACCCATTCTAGCAGGAACTTTGAGAAGTCTCCCTCAGCAAAGACCAGCTGGGTTGTGACAAATGCTGAGTTGTTCTGTGTTCCATAATACAGTATCATCTTTCGATGCCATAATCAAGTTGGGGGGAATGAAATGTCCAGAGTGACCTCGCTGCCAGATGGGTGGTACAGTATAGAAATCCAATAAATAAAATAAATAATGGTGTATGCACTAAAGATTAGGAAGAGGGTGGCAGGAATCAAATGTTAACAGTGATGGGTCTTGTCAATAAGACTTCACACATTCTACTGATCATTTGAAGTTATTTGTCTACCGATCATTTGAAGTTATTATAAGTTAATGGCCCTCTGGTTTTCCTCTTGGCATCCAATACTGTTCAGGATTAGCAAAGGATTTCGCCTTCAGAGAAAAGTTATTTGAAGTTGATTGCTTTGCTCTTCTGTAAGTAACCTTGACTACATGTCAAACCGCCCAGAGTGCCCTTGTAGTCAGATGGGAGGTATAAAAATTGAAATAATGAATGAACAAATGAATGAATGAAGCAGATAAGTCTCAGTAGCATATGGTTAATTTTTTAAAAGAAATGGGATCCTTTTTCTGTTGTTCGCCATAGCAACTTCAGTCCTGAAGAATAAAAGAGGTGATCCATCTGAAAACACAAAACCTTTCATTTACAATAAGGTATTGTATAACTAAAATGTCCTAAAATGGAGCTGCCCACTAGAAAATAAATCTTTTTGATCAAAACCCACTGCCAGCTCCTTAAAAACAAGCAAAAACAACAAAATCTTGCAAATGAAGTGTTGTAGAAAAATGTCTGTGAAGATTCTCAGTCATCCAGGTGAGGTTATCTGGAAGCTAAGTAATGGCAGCTGAAATTCTTTTCCTGTGAGATCAAGATGCTTAGTCAGAATGAGGAAAGTAGTGGTGATGCTATTCAGACCAGGGTGGTGTGAAATCAAGGTGAACTATACAGTAAATTGGAGACCTCACTACTAACTTTCCTCAGATTGACGAAGCTGCTTAGATGAGTAGCGAAACATTTTGGTCTCACAAGAAAAGAAGTCCACTTCCTATGACTCAACTTCCAGATGTTGCAGAAAAACTAAATATATTGCTTTGAATCTTTTAACAAGTGATAAAATTGACTTTTTTGAATGCTGCATATTTACACAGTTATAATTATCACTGCAGAAGAGTGTAGTGATGTTATTGTATTGGAAAAAGCAAATCAGCATTCTACAAGAGAATTCTAAAAGTGAGGGCACCCCATGCATTCCAAAGTAGATACATTGCTGAAACTTCATGCTGTGTATAGGGAAAGCTACAGGGCAATGAAAGGCCACAAACAGAGTTAAAAGACAGTTAAAAGACTCAAAAAAGTATTTATGCATTTGACTTCTTCTAAGAGCAATCTTGACCCTTTCAGTGAGGTCCCAATCCACTGACTCTCAGGAGGAGAACGTTTAAGCTCCTTCCTGGCCAAACAGGCATGAGTGCTGTCAAAGGGATTCTATGTCCAGTTGAAATAATATTTAAAAGGATATTTATTTATTTATTTATTTATTTACTTACTTACTTACTTACTTACTTACTTACTTACTTACTTACTTACTTACTTACTTACTTACTTACTTACTTATTTCAACCAGTCTTTATTGGCATACAAAAAACCAAAACAACACAGTTACAATGCAAGTTTCAAAACATAATGTTAAATTACAAAACTGGCAACTCGATGCATCTCAGCCTGTGGGCCCTGACCAACTGGGCTAAAAAGCTGCCACATTTTCTATCACAGCAGGCTCTCCTGATGACAGAAGGTGCCTCAAATTATCAATGTCTGAGCAATGTCTCTTCTTTAATAGGAGTGGATCAAGGAGTTTTCTGCAAGAATAATGATAAAATGGAAAGTACAAAACCACATGGGAGAGTGACTCCACTGCACCTAGTACACAGGAGCAGCACCTGTCAATGTATGGAGTCCAGTTGACTTACCCATACAGCATTGCTGATGGAATGGCATTGCATCTAGTGAGCGTGTAGGCCCTCCGTTCTTTGGGGCGTTTTAACAGGTAAAGGTAATACACAGGATATATTACCTTTAGATTCACATTTGGTGAAAAATGTCATTCACATTTGGTGAAAAACGTTCCTGACAATTGTTTTGTTTTTGGGTGAGTAGTGATTAAATGAGTCAACATCTGGGATTTTCCTTTGCCCAGTTCTGTTTTGTATACGGTAGTGAGTACAAGTTGCCTCAGTCTGGAATATCTTATAAATGGGGCACATTTCTACTTTTGTGTCCCAGTTGATCAGTGGAGGCTACAAAATAAAACAGGCTGAACTGTGCTTTCATCATTGTAAGGCTAATTACACTGGTGACAATGAGGCCTGTAATAAGACTTCCTGGGGTAGGAACTGGCAAGCCACCCCAGTATCTCTGCCAAGAACATCCCATGGACAGAGACAAAAAGCTAAAAGATATGATGCTGAAAGATGAGCCTTTCAGGTTGGAAGACGTCCAACATGCTACTGAGGAAGAGCGGAGGACAAGTACAAGTAGATCCAGAGCTAATGAAGTGGCTGGGCCAAAGCTGAAAGGATGCTCAGCTGCAGATGTGCCTGGAAGAGAAAGGAAAGTCCAATGTGGCAAATAAATATACTGCATAGGAACCTGGAATGTGAGATCTATGAACCAGGGTAAGCTGGATGTGGTCAAACGTGAGATGGAAAGAATAAACATTGACATCTTGGGCATCAGCAAACTTAAATGGACAGGAATGGGTGAATTCAGTTCAGATGACTATCACATCCACTACTGTGGGCAGGAATCCCATAGAAGAAATGGAGTAGCCCTCATAGTCAACAATAGAGTGAGAAAAACAGTGCTGGGATACAACCTAAAAAATGATAGAATGATTTCAGTACGATTCCAAGGCAGTCCTTTCAACATCACAGTAATCCAAGTTTATGCACCAACTACGGGTGCTGAAGAGTCTGAGATTGACCAATTTTATGAAGACTTACAACAACTTCTAGAACTGACACCGAAGAAAGATGTTCTTCTCATCATAGGGGATTGGAATGATAAAGTAGGGAGTCAAGTGATAAAAGGAATAACTGGCAACTTTGGCCTTGGAGTTCCAAATGAAGCAGGGCAAAGGTTAATTGAGTTTTGTCAAGACAACAAGCTGGTCATTGCAAACACACTTTTCCAACAACACAAAAGGCGACTCTACACATGGACATCACCAGATGGACAATACCGGAATCAGATTGATTATGTTCTCTGCAGCCAAAGATGGAGGAGCTCTATACAGTCTGCAAAAACAAGACCTGGTGCTGACTGCGGCTCAGATCATCAGCTTCTTATTTCAAAATTCAAACTTAAACTGAAGAAAGTAGGGAAGACCACTGGGCCAGTCAGGTATAATCTAAGTCAAATCCCTTATGAATACACAGTGGAAGTGAAGAATAGATTTAAGGAACTAGATTTGGTGGACAGAACACCTGAAGAACTATGGATGGAGGCTTGTAACATTGTACAGGAGGCTGCAATGAAAACTATTTCAAAGAAAAGAAAATGCAAGAAAGCAAAGTGGTTGTCCAACGAGGCCCTACAAATAGCGGAGGAGAGAAGGGATGCAAAATGCAAGGGAGAAAGGGAAAGATACAGAAAACTGAATGCAGACTTCCAAAGAATAGCAAGGAGAGACATGGTGGCCTCCTTGAACGAACAGTGCAAAGAAATAGAGAAAAACAACAGAAAAGGAAAAACCAGAGATCTATTCAAGAAAATTGGAGATATTAAAGGGGCATTTCATGCAAAGATGGCTATGATAAAGGACAAAAATGGTAGGGACCTAACTGAAGCAGAAGAGATCAAGAAGAGATGGCAAGAATATACAGAGGAATTATATCAGAAAGATCTGGATGTCCCTGATAACCAAGATAGCGTAGTTGCTGACCTGGAGCCAGACATCCTGGAAAGTGAAGTCAAGTGGGCCTTAGAAAGCATTGCAAACAAGGCCAGTGGAAGTGATAGCATTCCAATTGAACTATTTAAAATCTTAAAAGAGGATGCTGTAAAGGTACTGCACACACACAGTATGCCAGCAAATTTGGAAAACCCAGCAGTGGCCAGAGGACTGGAAAAGACCGGTCTACATCCCAATCCCAAAGAAAGGAAACGCCAAAGAATGCTCCAACTATCGCACAATTGCACCCATTTCACACGCTAGCAAGGTTATGCTCAAAATTCTACAAGGCAGGCTTTAGCAGTATGTGGAAAGAGAACTTCCAGAAGTGCAAGCTGGATTTCGAAGGGGCAGAGGAACTAGAGATCAAATTGCCAACATGCGCTGGATTATGGAGAAAGCCAGAGAGTTCCAGAAAAACATCTACTTCTGCTTCATTGACTATGCCAAAGCCTTTGACTGTGTGGACCACAACAAACTATGGCAAGTTCTTAAAGGAATGGGAGTGCCTGACCACCTTATCTGTCTCCTAAGAAATCTATATGTGGGACAAGCAGCAACCGTCAGAACTGGATATGGAACAACTGACTGGATTAAAATTGGGAAATGAGTACGACAAGGCTGTATACTGTCACCTTGCCTATTTAACTTATATGCAGAGTACATCATGCGAAAGGCAGGTCTGGATGAATCACAAGCCGGAATTAAGATTGTTGGAAGAAATATCAACAACCTCAGATACACAGATGATACTACTCTGATAGCAGAAAGTGAGGAGGAATTAAAGAACCTCTTAATGAGGGTGAAAGAGGAAAGTGAAAAAAAATGGGCTGAAGCTCAACATCAAAAAAACTAAGATCATGTCAACCGGTCCCATCACCTCCTGGCAAATAGAAGGGGAAGAAATGGAGGCAATGACAGAGTTTATTTTCTTGGGCTCCTTGATCACTGCAGATGGCGACTGCAGCAACAAAATAAAAAGACGTCTGCTTCTTGGGAGGAAAGCAATGGCAAACCTAGATAGCATCCTAAAGAGCAGAGACATCATAAGAACATAAGAACATAAGAAGAACCATGCTGGATTAGGCCAAAGGCCCATCTAGTCCAGCTTCCTGTATCTCACAGCGGCCCCACCAGATGCGTTTGGGAGCGCATGAGACTAGATATCTGTCTCCTGATACCACTCCCCTGCATCTGGCCCTTGAAGTACCCCGGTTTAAAGCCTGGAGACGACACTTCTCCATCATGGTTTGTAACCTGTGATGGACTTTTCCTGCAGGAATCTGTCCAATCCCCTTTTGAAGGCATCCAGGCCAGATGCCATCACCACATCCTGTGGCAGGGAGTTCCATAGACTTACAACGCGCTGGGTGAAAAAAATATTTTCTTTTGTCTGTTCTTCCTCTCCCAGCCCTCAATTTGAGTGTATGTCCCCTAGTTCTGGTATTTTGGGAGAGAGAGAAGAGCTTCCCTCTATCCACTTTACTCATACCCTGCATTATTTTGTATGTCTCAATCATATCCCCCCTCAAGCGCCTTTTTTCCAGACTAAAGAGGCCCAAATGTTTTAGCCTTTCTTCATAAGGGAGGTGCCCCAGCCCAGTAATCATTTTAGTCGCTCTCTTCTGCACCTTTTCCAGTTCCACTATGTCTTTCTTGAGATGCGGTGACCAGAATTGTACACAATACTCCAGGTGGGGCCTTACTATTGCTTTGTATAATGGCATTATAATGTTGACTGTTTTATTTTCAATCCCCTTTTTGATAATCCCTAGCATGGAATTGGCCTTCTTCACTGCTGCCACACATTGGGGAGACACCTTCATGGAGCTGACCACCAACACACCAAGATCTCTTTCCTGATCCGTCACGGATAACTCAGAGCCCATGAGTTGATAGATGAAGTTTGGATTTTTTGCCCCAATATGCATTACTTTACATTTGGTTACATTAAAACACATTTGCCATTTCTCAGCCCATTCCCCCAGTTTGGAGAGATCCTTCTGGAGCTCTTCACAATCTTCTCTGGTTTTTACCACACGGAAAAGTTTTGTGTCATCTGCAAACTTGGCCACCTCACTGTTTATCCTTGTCTCCAGGTCATCTATGAACAGATTGAAAAGCACCGGTCCCAGGACAGAGCCCTGGGGCACACCGCTTTTCACTTCTCTCCATTGTGAAAATTTCCCATTGACACCTACTCTTTGTTTCCGGGATCTCAACCAGTTCTCGATCCATAAGAGGACCTGCCCTCTTATCCCCTGACTGTGCAATTTTCTCAGCAGCCTTTGGTGAGGGACTGTGTCAAAAGCCTTTTGAAAATCCAGATATACTATATCCACCGGTTCACCCAAATCCACGTGCCTGTTGACCTTTTCAAAAAATTCTAAAAGGTTTGTCAGACAAGATTTACCCTTACAGAAGCCATGCTGATTTTCTCTCAGCAAGGTTTGTTCTTTTATGTGTTTTAAGATTTTCTCTTGGATGAGGCTTTCCACCATCTTTCCTGGGACAGATGTAAGGCTAACTGGCCTGTAGTTTCCCGGGTCCCCCCTCCTACCTTTTTTAAAAATTGGTGTGACATCTGCTATCCTCCAGTCCTCCGGCACTGTGGCCGTTTTAAGAGACAAGTTGCATATAACCATTAAGAGATCTGCAATTTCATTTCTCAGTTCCCTAATAACCCTTGGGTGGATGCTATCTGGGCCCGGTGACTTGTTAATCCTCAATTTGTCAATTAGTCCTAAAACCTCCTCTCTTTTAACCTGTATTTGATTTAATTCTTTAGTCAAGAGGGGCGGCTCAGGCAGCGGAATCCGCTCAAGGTCCTCTGTCGTGAAGACAGATGCAAAGAAGTCATTCAATTTCTCTGCAATGTCCAAGTCCTCCTTAACCTCCCCTTTTCCTCCCTCACCATCCAGGGGGCCAACTGGTTCTCTGGCAGGTTTTCTACTTCTAACATATTTAAAGAAGCTTTTATTATTACCCTTTATATTGCTAGCCATGTGTTCCTCAAAATCTTTCTTTACCTCCCTTATCATCTTCTTACATTTCTTTTGCCAGAGTTTGTGTTCCCTTTTATTTTCCTCATTTGGGGAGGATTTCCATTTACAGAAAGACCTCTCCTTGTGCTTTAGAGCCTCTCTAACTCCACTCATTAACCATGCCAGTGTCCTCTTGGACTTATATGAGCTCTTCTTTCTTTGTGGTATGCACTTGTGCTGGGCCTCTATTACCATTGTTTTAAACAGGCTCCATGCAACCTGAAGAGATTGGATTCTTCTAACCTTCCCCTTCAATTTCTCTCTAACTAGTTTCCTCATCTGAGGGAAGTTTGCCCTTCGAAAATCAAGGGTTTTATGTCTGATTTGGTTGACACTCTTCCTCCGACATGCATGGCAAAGGAGATTGCAGCATGGTCACTGTTCCCCAGTGGCTCAGTGACATTCACATCCCTGACCAGGTCCTGAGTATCACACAGTATTAGATCCAGAGTTGCCAACTAAGGTCAGGATAGTCAAAGCTATGGTTTTTCCAGTAGTGATGTATGGAAGTGAAAGCTGGACTATAAAGAAGGCTGATCACCGCAGAATTGATGCTTTTGAGCTGTGGTGCTGGAGGAGAATCTTGAAAGTCCCCTGGACTGCAAGTAGATGAAACCTATCCATCCTGAAAGAAATCAACCCCAAATGTTCACTGGAAGGACAGATTTTGAAGTGAGGCTCCAGTACTTTGGCCACCTCATGAGGAGAGAGGAGTCCTTGGAAAAGTCCCTGATGTTGGGAAAGATTGAAGGCAAAAGGAAAAGAGGACAGCAGAGAATGAGATGGTTGGACAGTGTCATCGATGCAACCAATATGGATTTGACCAAACTCCGGGAGGCAGTGGAAGATAGGAAGGCCTGGTGAACTCTGGTCCATGGGGTCACGAAGAGTCGGACACAACTGAACGACTGAACAACAACAACAGTGAGTACAAGAGGGTATTTTGTAAACCACCTTGGCCACTGCCATTGGTGTTATCAGTATTTAATCTGCCCTTAACTATGTAAAATTTGGCATCATTTTTCTCTGTTGGCAATGCAGGCATGATATTGTGCAGCAATGTTGAGCCATTTCTCAATGTTTTAAATCACAAGTACAGAAGCACAATATCCCATGTACATAAACAAGAGGGTGGTGTTTTTTGTTTGTTTTTTGATGAATTGAAATTTGTTCCTCTATACCATTGTATGGAAGAGGATATCTGGAAATTGTAAAGGCTTTTAGAGGATATCTGTTGCCACAGTAACCATTAACTTCTAAAGACTACACATATTACATATTGAATTGAAAAGAGATATATGGACTTATATTTGTATTTGGATTAGCAGGACTCAGCAGTAAACAGAAAGATGGATTTCAATTTGCCTCTTTTTACATTTTGTCTGAGAAATCAAACATGAAAGAACATTGACATTTTCTAGTAACATGTGGGTCAGAAGTGGAATATACTATTAAGGCATTCAGTTCCTTGGACATTAATTCATGATGTATTCTAAACAAAGAACATGTGGGGAAAATAATTCAAAGTGACATTGTGTACAGTAAGGTCATATTATGTTCGATGGGAGAGTTCAGCACATGTTTACTTCATGAGTGAAAAAAAAAGTTGGAAATGTTCCTGTGGGGATCAGCCTTTCGAGTGTGGCCAGGTTACCACACTCCCCTCACTACAGAGTAGTAAAAGGCACAACTTCACTCTAGCACAGGACATGCCCCCAGTCGTCTCATAGACCAGTGACCTGTACCAAATTAGATTTAGGTGTCACTGCCACCAGTCAGGGTATCCCAGTTCAATCACTGAGTCCCTGACAAAATAAAATGAAAGTTTATTGAATATAATAAGATGTTGTATACAACTCACTTGTGTTCCGTTACTCAAAGTTTCTCAAAGCAGTTCACTCAAATACTGATCTAATCCCCTCACTCAAACTTGACAGTTCCCTAACTGTCTTGTCTCTCCTTCAGTGCCTGTCAGTTCCCTAACTCCAAGTGTGCCGTTTGTACACGACCCCTAAACTCTGCCGCAAATGGCTCTCAGCTCCGCAGCTTAAAATTGTTTTTTTCTCCCTCCCCTCACACAGCCAGCAGCCAGGAGTGCAGAGGGGGTGGGAACGCAGGAACAGCGACAAACCCCTAAGATCTCTGGTCCGAATTTAAGTGGCCAGCAGATCTTAGGGGTCGTGTGAAAAGGCCCTTAGCCCTCTCTTTGCCCTATCCGACTCTAATTACCTCAGGTGGAGCTATTTAAGCACTAAGGTTCCACCTCCACATTCCATATTTGGGCATAAACATTAACCCATTGTTTCCCCTCCTGTACAGTCACATACAGTGGTACCTTGTATAACGTAATTAATTCGTTCCACATCAAATTACGTTGTACAAATTGTCATTTCCCATAGGAGTGCATTGAAACTGGATTTAATCCGTTTCAATGCATTCCTATAGTTTTTTTGGGCGACGGGGGGCGGTTTTTTTGGGCAATGGGGGGCGGGCTGGCGGCTCACCCCTCCTCCATGTCTGCTGCCCCTCCTCTCTCCTCCTTCCTTCCCTCTTTCCTGGCCGGCCGCAGGTGGTCGGACGGAGGTGGCCGCGGGGGTGGGGGGAGGGAGTGAGGTGCTCCGCTTGGCCTGGGGCGGGGGGGCTTGGGGGACCGTGCCGGGAATTCCCCCCCTCTTGCTGGAGCCTCGGAGGCGGCCGGCAGGCAGGAGGGCGCACCAGCAGCGGACTTTGTTCCGAGGGGGGGAGGGGGGCAGATTTCCCCCACACACACCCGCTGGCTCGGCGCGCGCGCACACACACACAAACACACCGTGGCAGTGGCAGCGCTCCCAAAGCCCCCGCCAGCCACCCGCCCGTTCCCGCCTCTCTCTCTCTCTCTCTCTCACTCACACACACAAACACACACACACACACACACCGTGGCGGCGGTGGCGCTCCCAAAGCCCCTGCCAGCCACCCGCCCGTTCCCGCCTCTCTCTCTCTCTCTCTCTCTCTCTCTCTCACTCGCTCACACACACACACACACACACACACACACACACACACACACACACTGTGGCGGCGGCGGCGCTCCCAAAGCCCCCGGTCTGCCTTCCCTCCCCGGGCAGGGGGGAGGAGGGGGCTCAGCCTCTGGGCCTCTTAAAGCGCCTCCGACCCGCCAGCCACCCGCCCGTTCCCGATGGCCTCCCTTTTCCTTTTCTCTCTCGCCCCCCCGCCTCCACCACCCTCCCTCCCTCCCTCCCCGCCGAAGAACCCGGACTCGCCTCTTCCTCTGTTCCTCGGCTCATCTCCTTCCTTCCTTCCTTCCTTCCTTCCCTTCCGCGGGGATTCCAGCCCCCGGGGGCGCAGCCAGGCAGGCAGGCAGGCGTCCCTCCCCCGCCCCCCCTCAGGGCGCAGCCGTGAAGGGAGAAGCACCCCCCGCCTTCCTCTCCCCGTGGGTCAACAGTCAGTTCGGCCCTTTGGTCCTCTTTGAAGGGGGCGGCGGGACCCCTTTTCCCCTCAGCCGCCTCCGTCCCTGCCTGCCTGGGGGGGGGAGGGGGGCGGATTTTTTTTCATTGTACGGATTTTTCGTTAAACAAACCCTCTGTTATATGAGGGTTCACTGTACACAGTAAAAGGGTGAACGCCTCAGTTATCTATTGGATTTATATGCCCCTCTGCCCTGACAGCTACTCTGGGTGGTGAACAATAAACCATATTATGTACACAAAAGTACAAATCAAACTAAAATCAAAGAAAATTTTTAAAAACAAAAGTCAACCAGATAAGAATTCAAAAGAAATAACGAGAGAAACAAAACAGAGGTGGATAAGATGGACGATAATCAAGTGTCCTCATTAGCTACATATTTGGGAAGCCCTATCTGTAAATCCTCCTTCCAACCTAGCAATTCGAAAGCATGTAAATGCAATTAGATAAATAGGTACTTCCGCAAAAAGTGGGAAGGTAAACAGTGTTCCATTTGCAGAAATGCATTCAGCCATGCCGGCCACATGGCCACGGACTTCCACAAAACTGGCTCTTTGGCTTAAAAATGGAGATGAGCACCGCCCATTGAGTTGGACACAACTAGCACGCATGTGCAAGGGGAGCCTTTACCTTTACCCTCTCAGTTGGTTTGACACCCCGTGGGCACCCCCCCACCAGATTAATTTTCATCCTTTAAGTATACTCTCTTGGAATGTAGCAGGATGGACGAGGATAATGCGTGACTCAGAGTCCAGAGGGGTTATTCTCCTCCAGGAAACCTGGTCCACCACTGACATTACTCTGGATGGATTCCATGCTTACTCCCTCCCAGCTTCTAAGCAGAAGCTTAGGGGCCGTCCTTCGGGTGGCCTTGCCATACTGGTTGCACAACACATTCATTCGGAGCTAGTATACATGGCTGATAGCCACTGCAAACTCCAGATTAGACATGGGCACGACTCGGCGAAATTGTCGTTTCCATTTTCGGTTGTCATTTCCGTTATGTAACGAGAATGGTAACGATAATTAAGCCATCAGAACTCGAACTCGAACTCGAACCGACAAAAGAAAAATTTGGTCGGGTTTTTCGTTGTCGTTCATGGCATCGCGGCGATCACGCAATGCCATTGGCAAGCAGCACAGAAAAAGTTTTAAAAAGTAAAAAAAAAACCCCGACTCGGCCAAAAAAGCAGGCGAAAATATGCCTGCCTGAGGACACCTACTTGAGGGGTGGTTTTTTTTTGGGGGGGGGTCCCCGGCCTCCCCCCCTCTCCTGTCCTCGGCTGCTTGCACCAGGCTGGGGAGGGGGTCATCCTCGTCGTCTCCAAAGTCCATGCCATGCGGTGGGGGGGATCCAAAATGGCGACCACAATATTTATTTTTAAATCGTGGTCCAAAAACCCACCAAAGCACTACAGAAACATGTGAAAATTAGGTATTTTAAATGCCTGAATTTTTATAGTAGCAGCAGTGGTTTTTTTATAGCAGTAAAAGGTCGCACTGATTTTATTTTATTTTATTTTATTTTTTATTTTTTTAGACCTGCCCATGTGGATTGGGCATGGGATGGGACCATGCAATTTTTTTGAACCATTCCACCAATGGCATGGCCAGGTTTTGACTGACACTTCTGGATGTCGCCCGCCCGCCCGCCCGCGCCGCCACCCGTCCACTCGCCCGCCCGCGGCCACCGGCCGCCCGCTCGCCCACCCACACCTCCCCCCTGCTGCTGTCGCCGCCCACCCATGGCCCCCTGCCACCGCCGCCCGCCCGCACCTCCCCCCGCCACCTTCTCACCCACCCGCGCCTCCCCCTGCCGCTGTTGCCACCCACCCATGGCCCCCTGCCACCGCCGCCCGCCCACACCTCCTGCCCCCCGCCCGCCCCCCGCCTGCCCACCCACACCTCCCCACCCGCCTTCTGCCCCCCCGCCCGCCGCCTCGGGCGCAAAAACACCCAGCGCCGGCCCTGATTGCGGGACGCCCCCATGCTCACTGGGATGTCAAATCACGCTAAATCATGGTGGAAACGACAAATGACAAATGGAACGACAAATTTTTGAAAAATTTCACGACAAATGGAAACGACCCAAAATGGACCCGTCCCGACAAACGACAACTCGAAAAGTAATTTATTCTGGTCGTGCCCATCTCTACTCAAGATTATCAGAGTAACCACTCTGACTCAAGACTTATTAATTGCAAATGTGTATATTCCCCCCCCCCCACGGGGAAGAAAGCTGATAGAGAACTGCAATGGAGCTATTTATCTCAAGCATTGGAAAATACCGAAGTCAGGTTTCCCAAAGCATGGTACTTGGTGGCAGGTGACTTCAATGCCAGGGTGGGGTCCGGCCTTGAGTTATTCAGGACAGCAGATGTCCTAACTGTAAGAGACTCTTGTCCTGACTACTTTTCCTGGACGAGAGTCTCCAAGGACAAATTAATTAATCATGCTGGTCATTTATTAGCCAATTTCAGTATCTCAAGAAGCCTACTCTGTCTAAACGGCTTAGCCGATCTAAACTTTGTTGGTGAGTTCACCTACATATCACCACATGGAACAAGTGTGATTGATTATATATTGATACCTGCCCCACTACTATCCATTGTCCTTGATTTTTAAGGTCATAACACAATGCCTCCATGCTCCCTTTCCCCACCATCTTGCACAGTTAAAGTAAAATGGGACCTGGCCACCAAAACTCTTTTTGAAAAGTTCCTCCAGAGCAACTCATCATTAGGTGCATTTACAGTCTCTGTCACTGATAGCCCTTCGGCCTGCATAGACAGATACAAACAGTTTGTAGAAGCTCTAACAGCCTATATTGGCCGACCTCCTTCTGCTTCAGCTTCCCACCGATTAAGGGCTGTTCCCGAGGGTCTTAACACGGCCTGTCTGAATCTAAAGAAAAAACTACGCCAAATTTATCACACCTTTCAAAAATCCAACAGTTCCTCTCTACCCCACAGATACTTTATTGTCAAGCACCAACTTGCAGAAGCCATCAAATTTAGCCATAAACATCGCTCAGTAGCCTGCTGGGATAGGCTAAGCAAAGCCATTAAAAGTAGGAACCCAAAGCAATTTTGGGAAGTGATTTCAGCCTTTTTCTGTTCCAAAACTTCCCCAATCTCTGTAATCTCCTCTTCCACCTGGGAAAACCATTTTCGATCTCTCTTCTTCGACGACTGCATGACCGACCATCCCTCTAATTTGGTTAATCCTAATGATCTACCCAAATGGCCCTCAGTCACCATCTCAGAAATTAAGCAGCTACTCAATAAACTGAACTCAGGAAAGGCCCCTGGTCCTGATCAACTTCCACCTGATCTATTTAAAACATATGCCGACTGGTGGGCACCTATTCTGGCAGATCTTTTTACTTTTGTAGATAGATCTGGGATAATGCCCAAGTCATGGATCCAATCTATAATTTTACCCATCTACAAAAAGGGGAACAGGAAAATGCTGGGTAATTATAGACCAATCAGCCTGTTGTCAGTTGTGGGTAAGGTATATGCTAACCATCTCCTGATCCGACTTAACTCCTGGATAAAAGATAGTAACGTACTTGGGCCAGAGCAAGCAGGATTTCGTGAGAATAAATCCACAGTGGATCATTGCTTAATATTATCTCATCTTATAGCCAAGCAAACTGCCCATTCGGAGAGTCATTTATATGCAGCCTTTTTAGATCTTAAAGCTGCATTTGACTCAGTGGACCGGGAACTTTTATGGGCTAAGCTATGGGCTGCCGGCTTAGATAGAAGACTCCTTTTTTAAATCCAAAGGTTACATACAGAGAACACTTGCTATATTCGATTATCTAGTGATGGTGAACTCTCCAGCAGTGTTCCTATTCACAGAGGAGTTAAACAGGGCTGTGTTCTTGCCCCCACCCTATTTAATCTGTACATCAATGACCTCGTTCCTCTCTTGTTAGGAGCAAACAGCCACTGTCCAAGATTGGGCCATCTGGCAGTGCCCATTCTCTTGTATGCAGATGACATGGTACTACTTTCTAGAACCAAGATAGGTTTAAGACAACTAATTTTAGAATGCATTAATTACCTTTCTCGCAATAAACTGTCCCTCAATTACAATAAGTCCAAAATAGTTGTTTTCAGTAAGACCTGGAAACTCCATTCCTGGATTTTCCACGGGAGAGCAATACAACAAGTCAAAGAATTTAAGTACTTAGGTCTAAATTTCTTTTACCGCAATACCTGGGCCAGACACAGGCAAATTACTATCAACTCAGCCAGACTGACCATCCAAGCTATCTATCGGTTCTTTTACGTGTGGGGCAATCAGCATATCCCCAGTGCTCTGCAGGTCTTTAAAGCCAAGGTCATCTCCCAACTGCAATATGGGATACCAATTTGGCTGGATGCCATCAACCCATTGGTTGAAAGGCTTCAATCTGCTTTTCTTTACAAAATACTGGCAGTTCCCCATTGTGTTCTCTATGCAGCCCTTTGTCTGGAGGCTGGACTCTGCAGATTGAGCACTCAGGCACAATTAAGACAATTCAAATACTGGTTGAAAATTTGTTTCATTTCTCACAAAGACCCACTGATAGAGGGCATTCTCTCTGATCACTTTTACTCTCCCGGCCTTAAATTGTTTTTTCAAAGAATTACGGCTCTCGCCATTTCACCTGAACAACTGGGGGCATTACCTTTTATGCAGGCCTATAGGCTGCTAAAGCTTAGATTGCTAGACATTGAAAGGCAAGACCTCTTTGCAGCAGCCTCTAAGACCAGAAGAAGAAATGACGCACAAGAAATACCTGCCATTGAATTCCAGATAGCAATATTCAGTTTCAAGGATACTTAGATCAATTCCGTGTTTACTTAAAGAAATTAAGCAGTCTGTCTGTCCCTGTCAAAATACCAATTATTGTAAAATATCATAACGATGGTGGCAAGAGGGAGACAAATACTGCGGTGGTCATGTTATAGTCCCAGGTAGTTCCTTAATGCCAGGGCCAGAAATTAGACAGTGATTGCCTCAGAAATAAATCACACATACTGTATGTGTGTGTCTCAGTACAGTATTCTAGAATAGTATACAACTGCAGACCCTTAAATGTATTGCACATTTTAATGATCCTGTGAAAAAAGTATTGTAAGACTATAATTGCCTCAGGCATATATAAAGATAGGGAGACAATGTAGTCCAGCAGATAAAATGTTGGACTAGAACTCAGGAGACCTAGCTTCAAAGCCCCACTTGGCCAGGGATATTCACTGTGGGCATGGAATTTGTAAAACCACTCTTTAAACATCCACCTTCCCTTGTATACCCTATTAGGGTCACTATAGTCACTATAGTCACATCCAGCAAGATACTGGTTCCCTTCTGTTTGGCACTGGTGAGGCTTCACCCTGAGATCTATGACCAGTTCTGAACAACACAGTTCAAGAAGGATACTGACAAACTGGAACATGTTCAGAGGAGATCAACAAGATTAGAGAGCTGGAAACCAAGTCCTCTGAGGATAGACTGAAAGAAGCGGGTGTGCTTAGCATTGGGGAAAAAAGGAGACTGAGCGGCGATATAGTGTTTTTCAAATACTTAAAAGGCTGCCATACAGAGGAAGGGAAGGATCTATTCTCAGTCATTCCAGAATGCAGGATATCTAACGATGGGTTTAAGTTATGGGAAGTCAGATTTTGGCTGATTATGGGGGGGGGGAATCCTAATGGTTAGAGCAGTAAGGCAATGGAACTAATTACCACAACAAATGGTGAGTGCTCCAACCCTGGAGGCATTCAAGAGAAATTTAGACAATTACCTGGCAGATATCCTTTGATTTGGATTCCTGTCTTGAGCCACGAATTGGACCTGATGGCTTTGTAGGCTCCTTCTAACATAATGATTATATTCCATGATTCTATAAGTCAGTTCGCATAACAACGTTAAACTGGTGTTTTAGTTCGTTTGAAGGTGAAATGTATATTGCACATTCCTAGAAACATCCCCCGTCTTGGAACCATGCATTTGGTGCAATTGCACAAGACTTAAAAAAAACCCACCAAACAACAACCACAAAACAGCAGAATACTTAGGAATCGCAAAGGTGACAAAATAGTACCTCTGCTTGTTCTGGTTGGAGCCATAGAGATGAAGCACCAATCCTCTCCTACCAATTTACTGACAGATTAACACATCTAATAATCCTTACTGAGCTGGCACATGGGTGATCACATCACTGTTTTCCCAAAAAGAATAACAAGGAAGTGGATTGAGCAAAAAGCCAAAAAGAAGGAAAAACAAATCAAATGTACTGTATGCACCATGTGACAAGATGCCTGGGTTCTCATCTGCTGAATGGAGTAGGACTTAACATCTGAGCAGATGTGCATGTGAGAAGCAGCAAGAAATGTAAATAGTTTAACTGATATGCTTTATCAAAAGGGCATGCATTTTTCTAAGAGAAATGCTGGCTTCGTCAAGGTACTTTCAAATTAACAAACACCTTGTCAGGCGAGGACCCATACTTGTTCTTTGCTTGCCCTCTGGTTGTTTCTCCTTCTAACTTAGTGGCCAGAAGGCTAGCATTTAATCTCAGTTGTGTTTTGCTCCAAGTTAAGAAGCTGAAGCTGAAATTTTTGGCTGCACGCAAAGTCATCTAGCTGGTTTGAGATGATAGATACAAGTTCTGAATTTTTTAACTTGGAGCAATCCGACATTGAGATTTCTGCCACTGGAATTAGGCTGGCTCATGTTGAGTATAGGATTATGACCTGCAGTTCTAGGGCACAGTGATTTTTTTTTAAAAAAAACATGAATCTACCTTAATTGAGTAACAAGTTTTATCTAGCCTAGTCTAGCTGCTCCATCAGGCCTATGCTGCCAAAGTGGCTATTTCTCACACAGAGTTATTTTCCCAATGTACAAAATAATCCAGGTATGTTTTTAAAGCTTATTCTGTGCTTTCATGCTGCTATATATTTCCATTATAATACCCTGCCTACAATGGTCTGTCTCCAGAGCATAGCATATGTACGATTTCCTCTCATTTTCCTGATTGCACAGTGATCAGCTTCCCAGTTGCGCTCCCCAGCTGGCTGCCCATTTGACAGTGCTGCAGCTGAGCACTATAAAAACCATCTGCCTTGACCCTGAGGCCTTCAAAAAGAGAAAGGCAAAACGATCTCCTGGTTTTATTTTTTTTTTACTGCCAGCATGGCATCACTGAAGCTGTTACTTGACAGCAGGTACCCCACAGCAGAGCCAGGAAAAAAGATTTTACAGGAATACAACTCTCCGAATCTGTTTAGCCAGCATGGCTACTGCCTGCTCCAGGATTCTGGGACCTGTAGTCCAACAATGTAATTTTCCCAAGAGCTACTCTAGAATGTATTTTCCCTGGAATATAGCTCCAGCCCTAGAGCACAGTGCATGTGGATCAGAATAAACAAAGAACTCAGAAGAACAGATATAAAGGATCTGGAAAAGATCTTTAAATGTAAGAATCTGTTACTGAAGACAAAGGCCAACATTACCCATACTATGGTATTCCTCACTGCTGATGTGAAAACAGTTAGGAACAACATAGATTGAAGTGGGGCATTGAAGATAATATTTGTGATCAGAGGAACAACTTAAAAGGTTCTAGATCAGTGGTTCTCAACCTGTGGGTCCCCAGATGTTCCTGGACTGCAACTCCCAGAAACTCCTTCCAACACAGTGAGTGGTGGAGGTTTCTGGGAGTTGCAGTCCAGGAACATCTGGGGACCCAAAGGTTGAGAACCACTGTTCTAGATAAAAGCAAGTCTGAATTCTCACTAGAAAAATGAGAGCTATTATATGTTGGATATATCACGAGAAGACAAGAATCAGTGAAAAACACAACAATGCTAGGACAATTAAAGAGCAGTTAAAAATGAGGAACACTGAATATGATATGGATTGACTCCATATAAGAAATTATGTTCTTTGTTGTACAAGACCAGATCAGGGCTTGAAGCAACTGATAGTACATGCAGAAAACCCCACCAGTGATTCTTACCTGCTTTCAGTTTCCCAAGAAGAAGAAAAAGAAAAAAGAGATGGAGATGCAGAAGAGGAAAAGGAGGAGAAGGAGAAGGAGGAGAAGGAGAAGGAGAGGAAGGAGGAGGAGGAGGAGGAGGAGGAGGAGGAGGAGGAGGAAATGGAGATGCAGAAGAGGAAAAGGAGGAGGAGGAAGAGAAGGAGAAGAAGAAGAAGAAAAAGGAAATGGCGATGCAGAAGAGGAGGAGGAGGAGGAGGAGGAGGAGGAGGAGGAGGAGGAGGAGGAGGAGGAGAAGAAGAAGAAGAAGAAGAAGAAGAAGAAGAAGAAGAAGAAGGAAATGGAGATGCAGAAGAGGAGGAGGAGGAGGAGGAGGAGGAGAAAAGGGAAATGGTGATGCAGAAGAGGAAAAGGAGGAGGAGGAGAAGGAGAAGAAGGAGGAGGAGGAGAAGGAGAAGAAGAAGAAGAAGAAGAAGAAGAAGAAGAAGAAGAAGGAAATGGAGATGCAGAAGAGGAAAAGGAGGAGGAGGAGGAGGAGGAGAAGAAGAAGAAGAAAAAGAAGAAAAAGGAAATGGAGATGCAGAAGAGGAAAAGGAGGAGGAGGAGGAGGAGGAGGAGGAGAGCCATCCTCTTAAAACTATGATACTGTTTTCTTGTTAGCATAGTCGCTATAATCCTTCTATATCTCTTCTTGGATGAGAAATATTCACACAGGACCATCCATTCTCCAAAGCAATGTGTAATACACAAAATACAGGTGTTGTCAGTAGAATTTGCAGCTGTAAGTCTAGTGTCTGAAAGCCTAAGCACAACTTCTCTCTCTGCTTTCTCAGCCCGGTTGCCATTGTTTGATTTGTCACCAAACTCATTGAAAATTCTGACCTCTGGAAAGTATTCCAGCACCTTGACATGATGCATGGAAAGTATCATGATTTGTCAGGGAGAGAATCCTCATCTAGTGACTTCAGCTAGTTGCAGAGCATAGAAAGTTTACTTTGTTGGACTACACATTCCAGAATTTCTCATCCAGCAGAGGACTGTGGCTTATACTACTGCTGTAGTACAAACAGGAATGACTTTAAGATCTCAAAATTTGTCTGCTCTCCTTAGAATCCAGTTATAAGCAAAATGAAGTGGCACAAAATACCAGCCATTTTTCAAAGAATTAATACCATTTCTCATTTTTTTCCCAAGAGACATTGAAAAGCATTTATTCTAGTCAGAGAAGCTTTCAGAAATGTCATGTGAACACAAATGAATCCTCCAAGTTTCTGGTAAGTGGATTAATCTAATATTAGCCAGAATCTTAATGGTGATTTATGTGTACATACTGTACACCAAATTGCAGAAGTCAGGGCAGCATGCTGCCACCAATGAATGAGTTGCTGATTACATCCTTGGACACATGCCTGGGTTTGCAACAGGAATGGAATGAGAAACATGACTGGCATCACATTACTTAGCAGTAATTCACCATTAGGATTTACAAAGTTCCAGTTAACACACATTTAAATTGCCAATAAGATTTTGGCCATTGTGTCTCAGTGTATAAGATAAAGATTTCGCTCACCTAAAGATGACGTCTGGCTAATAACTACAAATGAAATCTTATGCATGTCTACTCAAAAATAAACATGACTACATTCAGTGGGGATTTCTCCTAGAAATCAGGCAGAAGATGTTTATTGCTTTCACCAGACTGTAGGGTGGGATCTAGTAGTCATAGTCTGGGTTTTCTGAAGAGGTTTAGGCAGTAGAACTGTCCAAGAACAGGACAATCAAAGCCTTGAACTGTATCCAGAAAATGATTAGCAAGCACTGGATCTTTAGGGAATAATATCTGGGATAGAATTGCTTCTGTTTTATTTTAGTCTGTATGTATTTCTGATTTATCTTGCC
The DNA here is from genome assembly GCA_023846285.1 of Phrynocephalus versicolor. Classification (NCBI taxonomy): domain Eukaryota; kingdom Metazoa; phylum Chordata; class Lepidosauria; order Squamata; family Agamidae; genus Phrynocephalus; species Phrynocephalus versicolor. The sequence continues at coordinate 26,751,899 of JAHTLZ010000016.1, read as the reverse complement.
CAGTTGCTCCCAATAAACCCCTTTTCATATTTATCATCTATCTTGGTTCTACATTGGTTTGGGCTTCAGCATTTTTTAAGAGGGGTCTTTTTGGCACAGTATGTCTTTCACAACATAATGTGGAATGCACACAGTGGCTTTTCATTTTATCAGAAGTCAGGGGTGATGGGGTAAATACATGGGTGATTTAGACATAGAGATGATCTCTTAAAGCTTTGTTTACCATTACTGCAAAAATGGCTATTGGCCAATGTGATTCCAAGGGCACAGAATGGAGACTAGGAAGTATAATATACACTGAGGCGATATAGGAAAGGTTAGCTGGAGAAGAGGTACCTCCAGTTCTCATATCAACAGCTGCCGCTGAGGAACATCTGGGCGCCACACAGGCACACAGGCACTTCTGGTCTAGGATAGGCAGAAGGAGAGATTTGAGTTGAAAGGGAGAAGTGGGAGGAGACTGGAGACGGTATAATTTGGCTTCAAACAGGCGGCGGATGTGGAAGGAGAGGGACCGACTTTTATGACTGACTGCTCCGAGCAGCGGAGCAGTGAGCGGGTCGCTTCAGCACCTCGAGGCGCGGACAGCTCCTCCGAGGCGCCCTCTCTCTCTTTCCCTCCCTCCTGCCTTTCCGGAGCCATCGACGGCAGGAGCGCTGACGGGTTCTTCTGAAAGAGCCTGGAAGGGGCCAGAAAGACGACACCCGCGTTTGGAAACGCGTCTCCTGGTCCTACCTACCGGATCCACCACCACCACTACCACCACCACCACGACCACCCCACGCCTCCTCTCAGAAGGTCTTTTTCCCTGGCCGAGCTACCACTTGGAGCGTCGCAGAGCGTTCGCGCTCGGTCTGGGACCTGCTGGAAGCGGACCTCTCAAAAAGGGGACGCGCAGGAAAGGGGCGTCTGGAAGAAGCGAGAGCAGCTTTCTTTCGCTTCCTCTTCCCTCTGGCGACCACCCTCCCGCTCAGTCCCATCGCCGCCCACCGCGGAGAGACCCTCGAGCACCGAGTCTTTCTCCACGGTAAGTGCGCTGATGCGCAGCGACGGCGGAGCCCTCGCAGTCGACCCAGCGGGCGCCTTTCCCTTTCCCCGGTCCCGTCGCAATCGGCCTCCAGGGGTGGGGCGCAGAAGTCTGGTCTCCCGGCCTTTCTCCTTCTCACCGACTCTTTCTCGCCTGCTTGGAGACAGGGAGCGAGCGGGTGGGTGAGGGGGTGGGACTCGGGAGGACCCTAATAGTCAAACGCCCAAGCTCGCTCCCTCCTGGCAGTGGTGACGGTAACACCAAACCCCTGCAGGGGCTTCCGACTCTCCCAAGAACTTCAGTGCCTTTTAGAGCCGCCCCCACCGTTCCACCAATCTGTGGGTTAGAGGTGGGCTGTGCAGAGCGAAGGATCACCGGCAAGTTAAAAAAACGGGTGATAAAAACCAGATTAAAAAACTGTAAATGACTGGAAGTCCACAAGCTGCCAGAACAGGTGTGTGTGTGTGTGTGTGTGTGTGTGTGTTTGTGTGTGTGTGTGTGTGTGTGTGTGTGTGTGTGAGTGAGTGAGTGAGTGAGTGAGAGAGAGAGAGAGAGAGAGAGAGAGAGAGAGAGAGAGTGAAGTTAAACGGAGTAAGGAATTTTGCCATCTTTCTAAAACCTAAATTGGCATTCCTGAAGACTTCTAGGAGTGTCAGTTCTTTCTTTCTTTCTTTCTTTCTTTCTTTCTTTCTTTCTTTCTTTCTTTCTTTCTTTCTAGGAAAAAGGTGGGCTGGAGGACATCACAGGGTGAGAAAGAGCTCAACCTTTGGTCAGCCCCATACAAGATTGATGCTACTGTAATATACTAGAATAATACTGTATCTACAGTTCTAGGACCCAGAATAGAGGGCATTTCTTTCTTTCCAAAAGAGAGTAGAAATGTCAAGATGTCCAAATCTTTTTTTCAGGCGAGAAGGATGGGAGAGGGTTGACTTTTTTATGCTTGCATCTCCGGAAAGCATGCAAATACCGGAGCTTAAACATCCAACCTCACCCCCTGCTCTTTGGGCATCTTACCTGGTGGAGAGATATTGAGAGTTGAAAAGCTGACGTTCACCTTTGCACTCTTTGGTCATCTTAAGCAAATATTAAGAATATGACTTTGGAATTTTTTTCTCACAGTCAACATGGTTTCCTCTCCTTTTGTATTGTCTCCCCATATGAGGAGGACAGGAAAGCAAAAGAAAGAGTGGAGCCACCTAATGCGTTCATTGCAGAGGTGATATTCAACCCAGGGGCTTCTTGTTTTGTAGCTTAACCATCACCATGCTGTGGACAATACTTTCTTTGTTGCCAATTTTGCTCTGATATTGTGTATTGCTTGGCTTTATTGATTTTCTCTTTTACTACTGGCTATGCCTTTGATTACTTTTGCAGTTTATTATTGTGCATCATTTGGCACTTTATCTTCCTAAATTACCTGTACACCCTAGATATTGGGCATTCCAACAGTGTAATGTGGTGTGGTGTAGTATAATGTAGGATAATGTCATATAAAGCAATCAGCTTTGAATTCGGCAGGAAGGAATTTCATAGAATGCACTGGAGAGGGAGAGAAAACCTCCAGATTTGACATATGCTGTGACCTTGGATGCATGTCCAACTGCACTCCACATGCTCGAAAGTAGCACTGGCCAGTCTATGCGTGGGCTTTTTGCTTGCTGCTATAACTGAACAGGCTATAACTCTGAACAGGCAGCATACATTCAGCAGCCAAACCCAAGTGTCTTGTGCTCTCATTTGTTCCAATGTCAGCACACTCCCTTTTGGAAATGACAGACCAACCACTGATTGGTTTTCTATAGTCTGATGACAAGGAAGGGAAGTGACAAGTAGCCACCTTTGGTCAGCCCCATGAATCAGAAAGGAAAGGAGCATGCCTTTTTCCTCTGCCCTCCATGTGCTCCAGGCCAACCTCTATCACCCAAGAGCTCAGCTATATTGTAAATGTCTTTGAAGCCTCATGGAAAGAAAGAAAACTAGATCTTATTATCAGAGAGCAGATAGAAAGCTCTGTGAGCAGAGGGGTAAGTACATTTTGAGTCTGATGCTGCCTCCACCCCTCATAGTGTTGTAGTCCTGGCAAACCTTTCAAGAGGTAGAAACAAAATGTTTTCTTCTTTTTATTTTTATTTATTATTATTTTGCAGATGTAACAAGACATTATACTTCAAATTTAATAATTATATCCTGCAACCATACCCATGTGTAAAATCAGGGTGGTGTTCAGGGTAAAACATTACTTTAGGAATGTCGGAATTCTTCCTTGATAGTGGAGTGCCTTCGGAGTGAAGAATATGCCTGAGTTTGTGTACATTTCTGGAAGTGAAAAGGCCGTTCCTGCATTTAACTCCATAGGACCAATAGAAGGGTGAGCAAATTGTCCACAGGTTTTACAGTCACTCTGTAAGTTGCACAGTTTCTAAGCTTGGACTAGGAAACAGAGGGATCATTTTTAATCTTCCCCATCAGAGATTTCACTGGCATCAGGTTTGTATGGACTCCAAACTCCATCATTTCCAAACATGCTAATGGGAACTGTGCTCCGATGTCTGTGAAGACCACTCCTTTAGGGAAGGCTTTTGTAGATCCTCTCATGCAAAAATATTATACTTACTAGTACTTGGTGTAATGTACTTGGCTGCTATGACTGGTTGTAATTTCAAGTTTAAGTCTGGAAGTTGAGTCATGGCTACTGGACTTCTTTTTGAGAGATAGAAACATTTTGCTGTTCATCCAAACAGCTTCATCGGTCTTCATTGGTCTGTTTGGATGAGCAGCGAAACGTTTCTATCTCTCAAAAAGAAGTCCAGTAGCCATGACTCAACTTCCAGATAAACTCACCTTCATGACTGAAAATCTTCACAGACATTCAAGTTTAAGTGTGTTGCACAAAAAGCAGGTAGCACAACCATCCATTTAAAACCCCTACCCAGGCAGCTCTTCCTAATGTTCCACTACACACGGAGTGACTCTACAGCTATACCTCTTGATACCCAACACCATTATCACTTGAAGAGACCCAGCTTTTGCCTCTAGCAGCCTCCCTGCATTAATTCTTATAACAACATAAAAATGATAAGGAATTTAGATCTAGCCTCCCTGTCCTTTTCTCCCTCTTCCATCCTGGTTTCTTTTTCCCCGCTGCCCTGATGCCATCATCTTGCTGGTAGACAGAAGCAGTGACATGAAATAATTGCTTATGGAGGTGAAAGAAGAAACTGCAAAAGAAGGGTTCTCTTTGCATATTCTGAAGACAAACATCACAGCTACGAAAGAACTGCATAGCTTTAGCGTTCAGCTTGAATATTGACAAAGAAGAGACTAAGACTCACATGGTTAAAAACAACCTGTACCTCGATTCAAACGTCAATTTCTATGGAGGTTGCAGCTAAGAAAGATTGAGACTTGGGAGGGCAGCAATGAAAGAAGTAAAAAAAGATATTCAAGGGTACAGTAATTTTCCCATGTATAAGACTATATTTTTGTCTGAGTTTGTGAGACTAAAATTGAGGGTGGTCTTATACTTGGAAGTAAATTGAGGAGAGAGCCACATGTTTGTGAAACTGTAATCTTGGGTTGGAAACTTAGGGGTCGTCTTATACATGGGGGGCATTTTATAGAAAGGAAAATATGGTAAGTATGCATCACATGCCAAGAGCCCAAGGCCAAGATCTTCTATCTGTGGTATTTACAATTATTATGTAGACATACGAAACCTGAATAGTGAAGAAAGATGGCAGGGTGGAAAATAAGCCTATTCAAAATGCGGAAGGAGAACTTTGCCAATACAAAGGACTAAGGACAGAACATTGAACCCTCTAAGTGTGTCCATTCACTGCTTCCATTCTTTCCATTCTTTTTGTTCCAACAGTGCTATCGCTGGCTTCATGTGTACCCCACATTGCTCTCTGGAAGAAAGACAAACTGTGCACTCAGTTTGCATTTCAACACCACTGAAAAGTTTCTTCCCTCTGTAATTCCTTTTGCCTTTTTACTTTCTTGTGTTTGCCCTTTCTTGTTTCTTATCTGCCTTGAGGGATGCTGGAAAAATCCACTAATATGTATAACTTTTCTTCCTTTGTGTTCTTGGTCTCCCTTTTTTCTTTTGCCTCTTCCTCCAGTCAACCATTTCCTTATTCCCTTTGTTTATTACCTCCCCCACATCAAACTCCAGTTAGCTCTCCCTTGTGGCTCCCTCCCTCAGGGTCTGCCTCAGTTTTATTCCTCCTCTGTGCTCTATTACAGGGTCACCAATCAGAAAAAGCCTTGCCTAAGCTGCCAGCCTTTTCACACGACCCCTAAGATCCGCTGGCCACTTAAATTCAGACCAGAGATCTTGGGGGTTCGTTGCTCTTCCTGCGTCCCCACCCCTCCGCACTTCCTTGCTCCTGTCTGCATGAGGGGAGGGAGGGGAAAAAAAGGGACAAAAGAATGCAGGCTTACCTCCGGTGCCGGCCGCCCCCAGCCCCCTTGTCCTCCTGATTCCTTCTCTTAAAGGGGCGGGAGGCAAAAAACAACAACAAAAAGAAGCAAGGAGAGCCCGGCACATCTGCATCAAGATTTTTCACCCTCAGAGAGCAGGTACCTTAAAAGTGCGCTGGGACGCGCTTAGGTGGGTGTGGTCGTACTTAATTTTCAGTAAACTCTGGAGCTGGTGGGGAAACAATTTTAAGCTCCGGAGCTGGGAGCCATTTGTGGCGGAGTTTAGGGGTCGTGTAAAAAGGTGTAGAGGAAGAGGTTTGGTGACTGCACCCCCCCCGCTGCCTCTGCTGCGTGGCAGGCGAGTGACGAAGCAGGCAGGCAGGCAGGAGCGCAGTGGCCATGGCGCCCTCCTCCTCTTCCTCGCCTTGGTGGGAGAGGTGTAAGGCACACACCTGCACCCACTCCATGCCTGCAGGGTTCAGCCCCCTATTGCTGGGTGGGTGTGATGTGGGGGGCAGCAGCAGGAAGGGCACCAAAATGAACTTTGTCCCCAGGCGCTCCAAATCCTGGCTTCACCTCTGCACAAAGGCACAGATATAAAAGCGGGTTTTTCATTGTGGAAAGCAAGTGCACCAAACATCTTGCTCAGATAAATGGAAATGCACCTTTCCCCTTCACTTGTGTGCTGACAGCCACCAGACAAGACTCCACAAATGGCCCCACCCTTAGGCAGCAGGAGGAGGCTGCCTCAAACAACAGATGCTGGAGTCCATGAAAAGGCAAGGAAATGGATTTTGGTGTGTTGTTCTACTGGCAGAGATGAGAAAAGGGGCTTGTGGGATTTTCTGCCTCATGTGCCAAAAGAACCTGGATAATGGGCACCCTGATTTGGGTGACGGGCACAACGTCAACTGCTGTTCTGGCTCTGGCAGCAATATATCTTGGGGTGACCTGCCCAATCTTCTCCTTTACTTAGCTGCCTTCTTCATCAATCCTTCTAACTTTGTGGGACAGGCTTCTGCTTGTAGTCTTCTTCCTTGCATCTGTCGCCAGGAATTCTGGCTTTGCGGTGCTCAATCTACCTCCAAGGCAACTGTCACCACCTACTGAGCAGATTGCTGTCATCAGCAAGCTGGAAATTAGGGTAATTTTGTAAGAACAAGCTGGCAAATTCACCATGGGACTCATCCTCTAACAGAGTATCCATTAGAAACCGCCACCTCCCATGCAATCTCTCTTCTCTTTTCCATTTTTTTTTTGTAAACAACCTTACATATAATGCATAATGTGCGACTATCTATAAGCCTTCCCCCCTTCTTTGTAGAGCTTTACCTTAGGGAATAAATACCCCTTGTTAAATTCTTCCAAAGGAAAAAAAAATTCTTTCAGCGGGCATTTTGCTCCCCCTTGTGGTGAAGAATGGATTATCCAGGGATCCTTGTTTGATTGACATTCACCTTTCTCCAGGAGAAACAATTAAACTTGAATTCTAAGCAATTGAACACAGGACTCTAGTCCAGCATGGTGGAGAGTCTCAGGCAAAGGGTGTATGTTGGAGTGTGATTAGAACTCAAAATCCCCTGTGCCATGGGTTTACTGCCTGAAATTACTTCCACATGACTATTAAAAGTTATGTATATATAAATATTTTTTTAAAAGCAAAGACAACACATATTGTGGTATCCTAAAGATTTTAGGATATATTCCAGTGTGATATTTCATGGATCACAATCTTCCTCTTCAAACATGAAAACTGACGATGAACTGAATCTGTTAGCCTTTAAGGTGCCACCGTACTTTGTTTCTCCTTCATGGTCTCTGTGATTCACACTAATGGATGGTTCTGCGCCTCTGTGGGCATCCAGGGAATCTTCTGGAGCTTAGAAACTGGTTAGTGCCATCCTAACTGCCAACACCTTCTTCCCCCTGTTCCATTTTGGCTGCCACTGAAGCAGCACCTCAGTGGTTGTCTAGAGCCTACCATGTAAAAATAGTCCATGTAAATATCCTTTTCTTTCCTTGTTCATCTGATAGCTGTATCATCTTTAACCATTAAAATGTAATTTTTTAAAAGAAGAATTCATCACTATTTCATTCCCTGCCTCAGATAGAAGATATTTATATATATATATATAAGACCAAAACGACAAACAACAACAAAAACATCCAAACAAGGAAAACAACCTTTGTCTATAGTGGCGCAACCTTCAATTTCACAGAGGAAAGACCAAGAAGAATCCTGCTTGGTGTTGGTATTGGAGGAAGACAATGCTGTACCCACCTTTCTTCCCATGGTTTTTCACTTCTGATATACACACCAGCATGAAGTTATTTGACACAGTTGCCAGAAGATAAGCCTGATCCCAGCAGATCCTGAAGACAAAAGAAAAGTGTTCCTGGAGATATTATAAACAAATTACTGCCCTTGACTCCCAATCATCATAATCAGATTTGGGGGATATAGCCACCACCAGTGTTAGGCCCTTAACCAACTATGCCCACTCTGTTTCCATATGGGTATATGCCAATGGAAGAGAAGTTCTACCTACCCCCCCTTTTTTTTAAGTTCCACACTTCAATGATGTGGGTGGAAAGTTTGCCGTTTCCATCACTCCACACTGGTATGTAGAAGGCACGATGAATGAGACATTCAGCCACATATCTAGGCATGAAGACAAGCCTACCGATGCCACAGAATCAGTACACTCAACATGGGAAAAGGCAGCTGCCTGTACTGAAATCCCAGAGCCTCCCTGGCATAGAGCTTGAAAATGTATCTGCTCAGTGCCCACATCCTCCTCGTTCAGTTCTGATTCAGAGTTACCTGCTCCATATCAGAAAGACTGACAACTTTGACTTTGAAACACCTTAACATCAACATACAAAATTGAGGAAACCTGATGTCACTCTTTCATCTGACTCTGACCTGGATGAAACATCTCTCTCTCAAAAAAAAGCAAGGCTGAAAGCATCAACTCCAAAAACACCTCGGCATCAACAAACAAAACCAAGAGCGATCAACTCAGTGAAAGCTATGTCAACTTAACAACTCTTGACACCAATAATATTTTGGCATCAACGTACACCTCCCAACACTTCTGACATCAAAGCCTCTAAAAAGAACATGGCCACCCACCTACTTCCAGCTCTGACACTTCAACACTGAAAGCTCTGACATCTCAGGAATCAGGCTCACCATTCCATGATTCCCACCAATCAATACCAAAACCAACATCACACCATCAGTATAGATCTAAGGAAGCAGCATGCAAAACTCTGCAGAGAAAAGTTGAGACACCAGGAAAAACAACTAAAACATCGAATTACTTCGATGTGGAAGCCACCACACAGTCAAAATCAAAACTTGTCAAGGAAGTAGAACACACTGGTGACAAGCAAAACCTATTGGATTTAGTAGACAATGACATCTCTTTTGGTGAATCACCATTGCTCCTAGAGTAATCTGGACTTTGATGTTGGTGATACTCTATCTTTCTATCCATTGAAGGATATCAACCTGATTAATGTCTAGGATGTCCAGGTCTTTACAGATAGACGACCAAAGGCCTCCGAAGTCAGACTCTTTCCACAATAACAACAGATTGCTGCAATCCCTGTCTACATGCCATGTAGTTAATCCATATTCAATCCAGTGGAGGAATCCTGGGGCATGGGGGCTTCCCCTACTTTGAGAAGTGTTAAAAACTTATACAGGAGAGAAGGTAAGAAAGCTGGGCTCCAGTCCAAGCATCCACACCTAAATTCCATCACTGATGAAGAATTCCAGACAAGAACAAGGGATTAACGTAGCATCACCCATGATGAAAGAGGGTAGAAAGGGAGATGCAAGTGGGAGCAGAATTTATTCAACTTCAGTCCACATGATTAAATCATGCTCCGGCGCAAATACTAGCAGTGTGGAACAAAAATGCATCAAAAGTAGATAGTCTTGTAACTCCTTCTCCTCCTAAAGTATGGCTAGCTATTTGTCTTCCTTTTGACGCTGTTGGTACCACTTCCAGCCTTGCATCATGTGAATAGCAGGACATGTGGCAGTTTCACAGCTGCATGATGGTGATTGTCTTTAAGCAGAACTTCTCATGATCTATTATACCGTTCATAGACATGTGCCTTGAATATAATACTCCATTTCCCTCTAAGGCTGACCTTTGGCAAATACGGATTTATTCTAAGCGCTACCAGTGGAGTGCACAACAATCTTCAATCTGAACAGCTCAATTCAACTGTGCGGACAGCTCAATTCAACTGTTTCCTAGGGATAAGTGCATTTTCTTAACAATCCTATCAGAATGAAGGGTAGACAGCACTGCTTTTCAAATACATGAGAAATGCTTAGTAGTTTGCAGTGCCAGAATAATACCCTTCTCTCATTAGAAGAAGAAATAAGAAAAAAAGATAGCAAAATGTAAATCCCAAAGATTTGCTAATAATATTAACTACTTAGAAGCCACAGCAATCATATAAAGACAGAGCTTTGCATGAGAGAATATGTTCTCTGCAACTACTGCTTGCTGCCTAGATGCCCTAAGTACATCCGATCTCGCCTGATTTCGGAAGCTAAGCAGGGTGGGCCCTGGTTAGTACTTGGATGGGGGACCACCAGGGAATACCAGGTGCTGTAGGCGCCTGGAGTAGGAACTGACAAGTCACTCCAGTATTCCTGCCAAGAAAACTCCATGGACGTGGAGTCACAAAGGGTTGCTCATGACTGTAACGACACAACACACACACACAACTACTGCTTGCTCTCTGGACTTATCGTTGTTTAATTTGAAACAGGGATTACAACAACCCATTTTACAGTCACTGTTCTAAAAGAAAAACAAGAAGAAAGAAAGAGTCCATATAAAGAAAGAAGGACTTCATTTTGTGTTCCAGACACTGTGTTGCTGTCCAGACATGTTAAAAATGTATAGTATCTTGAACATGGGAAAGAATGTCTCTGTTCTGCTCTAGTGAGGATGCATTAAATAACACATCCAGTTTGAATGGCTTTACAATGAAGCCTTCAGAAATAGTCTTCTGTAGATGGAATAATTACTGACAGTATTGGTTTGTTGCCAGTGGATGTTTTCTTTGCATTTTCTTTGTGTTGTATTGTGTTATTGATTTTGTACTGTTTTCTTTTGTTCATGGCCCGACTCAGTATCCACACACTATTTGGGCAGTAAACAAAATAAAATAAAAGTGAAGTTCAATTTTATATATACATAAAATTAGGATTCTGCATAAGCAAATGTCAAGTGACGTACATCAGAATAAGACATCCCAGCCTCAGGAATCGAATCTGAGTTAGTGGTGCGCGGGCAAGACAGACCTCTTACAGTTGTTATGGTGCCTCAGTCTATTTCTATGTTGAATCACAATATGGCTGTTATGGAAAATTCAGATTCCTCGCTGTATTTGGCATAAATAGGAAAGTGGATCAAAAGCAAAGCTTTGAATATCATATTTCTATTACGCAAATGTATTGAGCAGCCGCACTTGGAATACAGCACGTGTTTCTGGTCACTGCATCTGAAAAAAAAAAAAAAGGTTCTGCAGAGCTGAAAAATCTGCAAAAAAGAGCATTCTAGTGACCAAAGGGCTTTCCTTATGAGGAACGGTTACAGTTTCGGGTGCTGTTTAGCTCATAGGGAAAACGACAAGGAAGGGAAAACATGATAGAGGAGTACTGTATACAGTTATCATTGGCACGGAGAAAATGAACACAGAGAGATTTTTTCATCCTCTGTTCCTTTTTCAAAACACAAACACACCATCTAATGAAACTGAATGGTGGGGGAGTCAAATGAGATAAAATGAATTAAGCTATGCACAGGCAAACTGTGGAATTCATTACTGCAAGGCACAAGGAGGATATGGATCTTTGTTTTTTGAATACAGTTATGTGTTTACAATTTTACTGTAGATTCAGTCATGTGTATTTTTATTTGTTATGCTATTTTACATGGTGTATTGTTCTGTTTTGATATGATGTGTTTTGTAAACCACTCAGAGTGGCCTTGTTGCCAGATGGCGTGGTATAGAAATCCTATTATTATTATTATTATTATTATTATTATTATTATTATTATTATTA
>JAHTLZ010000016.1:26701404-26728206 GCA_023846285.1 Phrynocephalus versicolor | reverse complement strand
TGATGATGATGATGATGATGATGATGATGATGATGATGATGATGATGTCTTTGTTCTTTCTATATATGTTTTATATCTATCAAATAAATCTAACGTCAGTGTTCAGTATTCTGTTTTCAATGTTCAAATCAATTTTCACTGGGCTATAATCATGGAAAACAAAATATATCTATCTTTGTTCTTATGTGTTGGTTTTGTTTTTGTTTTTGGGGGTTGACAGAAAAGTAAACTGAAATGGTATTAAATTTTTTTTGCATTGCCATAGCATAGCCCTTTATTTATTTATTTATTTATTTATTTATTTATTTATTTATTTATTTATATACCACCAAGCTTAATTCAAAGAACAACTCCAGGCGGTGTATCTTAGTCGCTATGCTAAAAGCTGAGGGGGAACTTTTTGTGCCACTATTTGAATATAGAACATCTGTCCAAAATTGACAGATCGACTGGTTAGTTGTTCTTCTAGCCCATTTTTCCTCTAGTAAGCTCATGGGCAGTTTCTTCTCCCCATGACTTGATCCTCATTACAACCCTGTGAGGTTGGTTGACTGAGAGACCATGGCTGGGTCAAAGTCGCCCGTTGAATTTCATGACTGGGTTGGGAACTGAATTCAGGTCTCTTAAGTTGTAACTGAACTTTCGATCAAGTACAGTATGACCCCTGTATCCACTGATTCATTATCCACTGATTCAGTTATTCACAGTTGGCAGAGGAAAATAAATTATATAATTCAGCAGCCACAAAGCAAGCTATTGTCACAAACAACAGTTGTAAAGCAAGATACTGTCACAAACAGCAGCCATAAAGCAAGCTACTGTCAGGAAACAGCAGTTTGGGGGGGGGCGAGCAGGCATTCTCTCTTATCCACGGGAAAGCCTGAAACCAAATCCCAGTGAATACCAGGGTCATGTACACCATACTCTTTCACAGTACTGTAGTTCTTTCCATGGGTGAACACTTGGTACATTCCTTTCCAAGATTGTATGGATGAGTGAGAAAAAAGAACTGCTGATATACTTGTCCTTCCTGAGAGCTTCCAAAAAAACTGCTAGTGGCCACTAAATTTGTACTTTTCTCTTTCTGGTTTAAACAGCATCTTGCTATGGCAAATGGGGGGGATACCTCCAAGTCCAACAAGTTTGTTCCAAAATAGTGGAATCATTGGGATGCCAGGATTAGGTTCCCCTCCTTGCCAGCAGCAGACCAGATAGTATCCCTCACATACAGACACCAGCAGCCATTTGTAGTCTAAAAAGCATGTATGTTAAAAGCGGCCTTCTCCTCCCCCCCTCCCAGCCCACGTTAGTGTTGAAAGTACTGTACTCAACATTTAATTTGATTCGGAGTAGTAGGATAGGAAAAAACAACAACGAGGGGGAACACAGTTCATGATTATGTTCTGATCAAAAGCAATGATGTCATTGGCTGGAGTACCAAAGTAATTGTTGGACCTTCCAGTTCCAGCAATGAGATCAGATGATTATAAAGCTTGCAAGCTTCATCATTGCCTGTGATACAGAAGCATAGAGGAAATCAGAGAATAATGAAAATAATCTAATCAAAGCTGGGTTTACTTTTTTTTCATTCTGTAATAAAATTCCTGGATTGTTTCATCACAAGGTTTTCAAGGTAAGAAAATTCAGAAGTGGTTCACCATTGCTTTCTTCTATGCAACACCTTTGAAAACACAGGTGTGCACTCTGGGGGATAACCCTGGATTGTTTCTGAGTCTGGATGCCCAGGTTTTGGTGGTAGCCAGGAGTGCATTAGCACAGTTAAAACTAGTTCACCAGCTGCACCTGTTCCTGGAGAGAGTTGACTATGGCGACACACAGGCCCACAACTAGGATCTGTGTCACCTGGGATCTTCACTGTCTCTCCAGAGGCCAATGGTATCTTGGGTCATAGAATCATAGAATCATAGAATCATAGAATAATAGAGTTTGAAGAGACCTCATGGGCCATCGAGTCCAACCCCCTGCCAAGCAGGAACCCCTTCACAATATTTCCGACAGATGGCCATCCAGCCTCCTCCCCAGCATAGGGGCAGGGAGCATGTGGAACAGATCCAAGTGCAAATACTATTTTGACACTTCCTTGACACCCCCCCTCCAGTTGCAGCCTTGGGGACACATGCCTGAGTTATATCCTGGCTGGATTATTGAAATGCACTCCATGTGGTGCTGTCTATGAAAAGTGTCAGGAAACTTCATTGGGTTCAAAACCCAGCTGCCAGATTGCTAACTCGGGCTGGATGCAGGGATCACACAATGTCCAGCTCCACTGGCTGCTGATCTGTTCCCAGGCAGAAGTCAAGGTGCTGGTTCTTCTAACGCGGGGGTCCTCAAACTAAGGCTCCCCAGGGCCCTGAATCTGGCCTCTGGGACCAATTGCAGACACACACACCCACACACACACCTACATCCTGCTTCACGAGCAAGCCGACCTCCGCAGCTGCTTCTATTTCTGGGGCAGTTCAAAGCAGTGGGCTATGTCACTTCCCCCACCCCTCCACCCACTGCCCAGATGATCAGCATGCTGGCTAGTGGGGCAGTTCAAAGTAGGAGGGCCACAACAAGGTCCTCTGCTCCCCCCCCGCCGCCGCCCAGATGGTTGAGGCACTGGCTGCAGCCAAGCGGGGCAATTTAAAATGGGAGGGCTGTGGCAAGGTCTCTCACTCCCTCCATGGCCCTGAGGCCCCACCCCTGCTCCTCCATCCCACCCACCTGCCTTCCTTGTGTGGCTGCCGCCTGCGTTTTTGTGGTTGTGAGGAAGGAAGGGGGCAGGCAGAGGCAGCGCCAGCCAGACTTTCGAGCCAGAGAAGCCATGGCAGTGGACTGACTGAGGGATGTATGGCGGGCGACCAAGGGGGAAATGGAGCTATTCCCACTCACCCAGCCCCCTCCGAGCTGCTGCCTTGATCTGTAGAGCAAGGGAGGGGAGGAGGGAGCCCAGCCATGGCCACCACCACCACTGGGTTAGAGACCAGTGAGCAGGAGGTGGCAGAAAAAGACGAGAAGGGAAGGGAAGGCCAACGGTGGCCCGGGACTGGTTCCTTGGAGGCTTGCGGGGTTGCATTTGTCCCCGGTTGGTGATGGGCATGCTGGCGAACCGACAGAGCACCGCAGCCTGGGTGGGCTTGGCCAGTGAGCGGGCTGTGGGTGGCTTTGGGCAGGCCTTCCCGCCTCCCCTGCCTCCTTCCGAGCCCTTGCTCCCTCCCTCCCTCCCTTGCAGTGCACCAAGTTGGGCCGGGCCAGGCCAGGCCAAGAGAGGAGGCACCTTTCCCTCCGGGGTGCAGTGAAGGTGTGATGGCCAGGACACACAGCTGGATCCATGTGCAGTTGTGCCAACCTTGCTGCCGTTGCCGTGGCTGCTGCTCCTCATCCTGAGTGGCCACCCAGAAGGTGATGAGGGGCCTGAGCTTGCCTGGGCTGCCGCCTCCTTCCCAACACAATGAAGGAAGGAAGGAAGGAAGGAAGGGGAGCCTCTTCAGCCGCCACCACTGTAGGAGGAGGAGGAGGAGGTACAGAGGGATCCCAGCGGCGGCACCTCAGGGTGGCGATCCAGAGCAGGAGGCATAGCTGAGGCCCTGGAGACGCACTGATCATGGGCCAATCATGGGGGGGGGTATGCCCACTTGCTCCTCCCATTTTTTCCATATTAGCCTATCGGTTTTTGTTTTTTGGACTGTGGTCTGGCCCCCAGTGGTGTCTGGGTGATGGTGGACCTGCCCGCTGTTCGAAAAGTTCGAGGACCCCTGTTCTAACCTATAAAGCCCTAAATGGCTTGACCTCAAGCTGTCTCAATGACTGCATCATGTTTTATTATCCCGCTTGGGGGCTAAGATAATCAGCAGCCTTTTAAGGAGAAAGATAAAAAATACTTTTAATTAATTAATTAATTAATTAATTAATTAATTAATTAATTAAATCAGAAGAGAATGTCTTCCTGACATTTGCATGAGTGTATTTGGTGAGGACATTCTAGAGGGCATTCTGTTGCTCCTTCCATACTCTGGAACTCCCTCCCACATAAGGCCTGGTTGGCCCTATCTTTTCAGTTCTTCTGCAAGGAGAGGAAGACCTTTCTTTTCAGGCAAGCTTTCGCAGAGTAAATGGCTGCCAAGTGGGATTTTAAAAATGGATTGTGCTACCGACTTACTACATTAAATGTGTTTTGGTGTTCTATACGTTTTTTGGTATTGTATGCACTGGTCCTTTAAGTACAGTGGTACCTTGTATAAAGGGATTAATTCGTTCCAAATAAAATTATGTTAAGCAAATTTTCCTTTATACAAATTTCCATAGGAATGCATTGAAAACGGAGTAATCCCATTTTTATATTGTAAGAATTTGCCCCATAGGCGATTCTGTTAAGCAAATTTCCCCTATCTCCAGAATTTTTATGTTGTACAGATTTTATGTTATAAAAACCCTTTGTTATACAAGGGTCCACTGTAATGTATAATCACTGTTATTAGCTTCAATACCTTCTTTTAATTGTTACAGGCCACCTTGGGTCCTTTTTTAAAGCAGAAAAGAGAGTTAAAATAGGTTAAATAAATAAAAAAAAACTGATAAATCCTAACAAAAGTTAGTTTGAACCTCATGACTGTTGTCCACAAAAAAATCTTCGCCAACATCACTTTCCGCTACTGCGGCTGTTCCAGGGCTTGTTCCATTTGGAACTATTCCTTCTCTTCTGCTTATGCAACCGTTGGATGGATGCATAACTTTAGGCACATCACACAAAGCCAAAACTCATTGGAAAAGACAATAATGCTAGTAGGAAAAGCTAAAGCAGCAGGAAAAGAGAAGAACAAGATATAAGAAAGATTGACTCCATAAAGGAAACCATAGGCTGAGAAGGGCTATGTTAGAGGTCACTCATTCATAGACTCATCATAGGTTGAAGGCATCTTTATGGCACGTAACTACAACAACAGAATTCCCACTTCATATTAGCTACTTAAATGGTAACACAACGCTGTTACAAAAGTGCTAGCATTTCTAATGAAAATCTAAAGGCTGTATTTCAGCTGTGCAAAGATCTGTATTTAAAGGTGGGTAGTGTTAAAAGCGGAACCAACAAAATTGGAAGTAAATTTCACAGGTGTCAATCGAGTGCTCTCTCTTATGGGATGATATGCCACAAACCATCATCTAACTGAGATTTAATTCATGGTTGCCTTTTTTCTTTTGAGTGTCTGTGTTGTACAGCACTCCTCTGAGCAGTCTATGCCTGTCCAAAGCTTCAGTGCTTTGTGGGAAGAGAATGCTTTCTATTCAAAGCAGACACTAAGAAAAGCCACTGGGATCTTCACTGTCTCTCCAGAGGCCAATAGTATCTTGGATCTCTTTCAGTGAAGTTTTATAGAAGGCCAAACTGTCTGAATCAAGCTAAACAGGATTGCTTGTGTCACACAGAGATAAGGTATGCCATTTGGTGAAATCCTTACATTCACATACAACATTTGGGTGGTTGGGAGGTCGAGAATCCATCATACCTCAGGTAACCCTGTTTGGCTCTTCTCCCCCTTTAAGGGAATGTGGGGGAAAGGGGAGAAAGAATAACAAAAACGATCCCCAGATCCTAAACAGGTTGGCAGTCCTCTCAGGAGATACACTGAGGCACTGAATTGCGGTATTCTGACAGAGCTACACTTTAAAACACCAAATACATGAGACAAAATAAAACTATTCTTCTTTTGTCATTTAGAATAGATATTTCTGTCAAATGCCTCTCAGGAATTTGAAAGCAACTAGAACATGTTAATTATTAGGCCATATAGCAGCCCTGTAACTACACATTACTGGTTTTTCATTGCTGTTGTTAGCATATCTTTGTTACCTCCAAAGTAAATTAATATGTATAACGATGTCTGCTGTAAGCCATTACTGCCAGCCTTTGTGTTGTGACATCAAGTCAGAGCCATCCATAATAGGGGGTGTATACCTTCCTTTTTGGTGGTCCAATTATGAGCTCGTACTCTTTAAAATGTACTTTATTTCTTTATTTGTATTCGAGCACTGCACAACTCAAAACCATGGATGTGCATGAAACAGACAAAATCAAAAACCAATTAAAACGTCAAGCCGATCTGACAGTTTTTGTTTTTACCACAAGTGGTCAGAACCTGAAATGTGTTCTGAAACATTTCCTCAACTTGACCTATCATTTAGGGGTTCAGCATCCATGAAGTGGGTGGCTGTGGTGCTTTCCCATGCATTATTTCTGTAAGTGAAGGATTTGCCAGCTGCATGCTATTGACTGTGGTGGGGGGAAGACACCCAAGTATACTTGCAATGCTCTTCCACTCTTTGGGATGTCATTACAGTCGTGACCGACTCTTTGTGACTCCATGTCCATGGAGTTTTCTTGGCAGGAATACTGGAGTGGTTTGCCAGTTCCTATTCCAGGCACCTGTTATCCCCATCCAAGTACTAACCAGGGCCGACCCTGTTTAGCTTCCAAAATTAGGCAAGATTGGACATACTCCTATTCCCCAACTATAGGTTCCACCGCTTGCAGAATCTAGAGCATTTCCCATAATTTGATCCTGGAGTACAATCTGAAAGTTTGCCAACTCTCTTGTTCCAGCCTGTCTGGGCCATGCCTTCCTACAGCATGGCCTTTGGCTTTCTTGCTCCTCCATCTTCCAGATCGAGTGATGCTGAAATGATCACTTGAGCATCCACCAGATGTCCATTTACCTGAACATCACCTTCTTGAGGCAGCTGGGAAACCTGAATGCCACTGATAAGATTATATTACAGAGATTTGTCATGCATTCAGTAAGCTGGTATCTCATCATATTTCCAGTGTAAGAGGGTCCCACCCCAAATAGCCTTTCTTATAATGGAGATCCCGTCTTCATAAACGCTGCACTGTATTTTCAGATTTCAAACATGTGGTCTATGAAACCTGGCATGCTTACTTTTGCTAATCAAGAAAAAATGGTAGCAAGTACATTCAAAAAAACATTCTAAAGAATATAATTTTGTGGAAAGGATCAGTGGACCTGGACAGAAAAGGAATCAGAAAAGTTCCAGGCATAATGTATTTACAGCAGTACAGTAATTAGAAATCTAAATTGGTGTGTGACACAACAGATCATGTTGCCAGTAAATGGTCTTGGTAGGAAGGTAACAAATAATAATGTTTGTTTCTTGGCCTGGAGATATCATTATTAGCTTTAAATGAAGCTAGCCAGTTTATTAAATAAAAAACCATCTGGAGGCTGTAGATGGATGTAAATTAAACACCCTTTGTCCTAAAGCAGCCAGTTAGGCTTGTTAATACATTTTCTGCAAACAACAAGGAATGTCACAGTGATAGGAAAGGCCTGATTTGTCACTGCTGGTAATTATAGCTTTTAATTAGTGTGTGTATGTGTGTGACGTCTGCATGAAAATACGGTATGGGTGCAAAAAAAAAAAGAACTAATTAGTTGCCATTTTCTTTTGAGGACTTGCACAGTGAAATGGTGTCAAAATATTATTCAAGGATGTGATACTGCTCTGATAAGACAATTTTTGGAGGCTTTTCTTACTCGTTAGGGGAGTGATTTGGACAAGACCTTGGAAAAAGGTGTTTGTTCATTTGCTTGTCTGTGGAACTACAACTTCTAGAATCTTCCAAAGCTAACTGGGGGCTTCTTAGACTTGTCGTCCAAAGCATAACTTCCCCACCCTCTAGATATGGGCTGTTTTTCTCTAGCAAGATCATCTTTACCATGATTCTTAAATCTACTGTTCCTCTTGTTTTCCTGGTCACTGGAAAAGAAGTGGGAACTATGCCTTCAAGTCCCACGGTAAACAAGAAGATCTGAGCCCAATGCAAGAAGAACCGGGATTTCTTGCTTCCCATCATTTACCTTTAGCCATACTGGCATGTGGGGTGGGCAGCAAGGCAATGGGCAACTGAAGGTTAGACTTTCCCTCCTCAGCAGCAGCTGCTTCCAAAAGTATCTCTAACCCATGTCCAGCATCTCATTAAGGCTTAAAAGGAAAAAAACACCCCTTTGATACTAATGATTTGCGAGATTACCTTCTTCTTGGAGAGGTGGGAACACCAGAGGGAGATTGAAGATGAAGGAAGCATTAAGGCCTTGGTCAAGGAGCCGACATTTCTCTCAATGGAAATGTCCAACTGGGAGCTTTCCAAGTTTCCGTAACTCTGGCCTGCTTGTAGCCTGAGGTACTGACTACGTAATGTAATCCATGCATTAGTGTTCCTTCAAACAGGTTTGATTAATCAAGCTACTGTATGTATTTCTGAAGGCACCCTATTAAATGAGAGGGAAATGGGTTAATTGAACTGCACGGTCCTTTTAATAGGGATTGGATTCTTATGTGGTTGTGCCTGGTTATGAAAGGGTTTGTGAACTCTGTTGTTATTGTTGTTGTTGTTGTTGTTGTTGTTGTTGCTGCTGCTGCTGCTGCTGCTGCTGCTGTTGTAACTGATATTTCATGGGGTATACCAGGGCCTATGTTACTGACTGGGAGGTGGTATATCTTTGCACTCCACTAGGAGTGGAGACAAAAATTCCAGCCCCATCATACATCATTTCTCTAATAAACTGCATGATGATGAGCACAATGACTCACAGGTGTATGCTTTCCCTTTTTAATCCCAGCTGGCTTGGGAAATGCCATGCTGCAAAGGTCACCTATTAAATCAGGGCCATTCATTCATCATATGTAAATGGCATATTGAGTCCAGAAACGTTACTGACTATTTACCTTGACCAGCTCTCATCTTCTAAACTGTAGCTTTTGATTCTAGCAAGACAGCCACAAACAACATACTAATAAAATTATTCCTGGTGGTAGAAAAGGAACAGTAAAACCCAAACATTTCCATCTCGTTCCTCCACAGGTATTGATCCAGAATAAGGGGCACTGATGTGCCTGTTTTAAGCCTTTGATGGTTGTCTGCTATTAATTCAGGTTGTATACTGCATAAAATGGGCTAGCTTGCTTTCTGCAGCAATTGTCCGATGCATCTAATAATGATGATCATAATAAATGCATCAGTGTTGAATAAAGTTAGGAAGACTTTGAGTTCTTTCTCTCTCTCTCTCTCTCACTCACTCTCTCTTGTTTTTCACATTATATAACCTGCCTTCACTCCCTGGTTCCTGGCCCCCACTTATATATGGAAAGGCCATTGGAATAAAAATCAATATCTGGTGAAAGAGACACAGAGTGAAAGCTTCATGGATTTTGTCTGGGAAGGCATTTGAGAGTCACGCAGCACCCTCATAGGAAAGACACTGCCTCTGGTGCTTAGCTACCAAAGAGCCAATGATGCAGAAACTGCTTCCTTATTCTTTGAGCCAAACAGGACTCATTGCAATGGCACAGAAGACACTCTCCTGGATGTAAAAGTCTATGATCTGGGACAGTATACAGCTTTTTCCCAGGTTGCAGAAGGTTCTGGGCATGCCTCCCATTATTGCCCATTGGACAGACGCCATTGTATCTAGCAGGAAGAATTTTTTAAAATCATAGACTTGTAAAGTTGAAGGGGAGTCAAGGTTCATCTAGTCCACCCTCTACCAATGGAAGAAAATGTGAGCATAATCTGGGACAGGAAATAAAAATGCGCTTGTATGAATAAACATGCAGACAATTTTACGTTTTTTAAAACTAAAAGAAAAATTACAAAATAATAGGCTTTCTGGAATCCTTTACAAGGCTAGATATTGGCTAAAATCCTATTGGTGTTCATTTTTTCTAGGTTGGTATGGCTAATTCCAGCTAACTGAAGTTGCTTCTTGGTCAGATGCCTGGTCATACACTGAGTTGTGTAGTTCAGATGCACTCTGACATGTTGTCAATTAGGCACAATTAGCCGTGGAAGTTACCTAAAATTTACATGAACACCAGTATGATTCCTGGAAAAGAGGGGATGTTCAGAGCAGTTCTGGACTTTCAGAAATGTAGAATATTCAATTTCAGGATTAAAGACGAAACTTTCCTTTTATGATTCATAAAAGTTTGCATATATATGGGATAGAATAACAGCATGGAGATTAGGTTATTTTTGGTTCATAACTTGGCCACCACCAAAAAATGACAATAATAAAGATTCTTTATTGCTGTCAGGTGAAAGAGTGTAGGGCTGTGTGTGTATGTTTGTTTTTTTAATGTCAGTTTTAAATGAGTATAAGTGATGTTCTGCGTGTGAATGTAGGAGTATGTGAATTGATGTTTTGTTCTTAAATGGTAGATTTTATGTCCTGGATTTTTATACTGGGGTGTGTGAATGAGCTGACTGGATGGCACTTTTAATCTCGTTGTATTTGTACAATGACAATAAATTCCATTCCAATTTGATTTGTGCAAGTTAGTGCAGTTTGGAACAATGCACAAATTTTAACACCAGCATTTTCAACAGTCCTTCTGAAATTCTGAGCATGTATGTAGTAATGTTCAAGCTTCACCATTACGATTTCTTGGCTGAACATCGCAGGCATCTCCATGTGAGACAAATCATCCACAAAATAGCACCTATAAGCACCACAGTGGCCGTCACTTCACGAGGCTCTTCGCTTCGCAGCGTGATTGCCTTCGCTTTGAATGCGAAGGCGATCACGTGGTCTCCCTTCGCCCCCACCCCTTTTTCCCTGTACTCACGTGGGCCGCTTTTCCGTTCGAATCGAGAATGACCTCACGAGCTCCATTCGCATTAAAACACTGATGTTCTTCCCCCGTTTCCCGCGTTCTTTGATTTTTTTTTAAAAAAAGGGACCGGTGTATCGATGCATCAATGCTTGGCTGTCATTCACGACAGAGCGTGGTTACTGTACGATCCTGTGTTTTGTTTCCTGGCATCATTGGCAGCCCCCCGCCGCCGCCGCCGCCGCTACTCGGGGGGGAGCCCCGCATGGCACAGCCGCCCGCCCTCCGCCGCTTGCACGCTGCCTGCCCCGGGTGCCCTGCTCTGGCCGGGCGAGGCAGCAGCAGCTCCTCCTGCGCCCGCCGCCGCCGCCGCCGCCGCTGCTGCTACTTGAGCGAGGAAGTAACAGCGCAACGCGATGAAACAATATAGCGATGCATCGATATCCCTGTTTGAATATTTTTTAAAAAAACTTGAAATAAAAGCCAAAAACTGAGACCACACGTGGCGCTGGGTGCGAAGCGAGATGCGAAGCGAAGAGATTCCCGTCCTCCGCCAGGGGCATCACTTGCCCCGGTTGGAGCACGCTAAAGGGGGCGTGGTCGGGGTGACGTCGCAGCCAAAAGGGAGGAGCGTGCGGACTGAAGCGGTCGGTTCGCACGCAAATGACGGCTTACCGCGAAGCGAGCGGCTCGTGAAGTAACGGCCAGTGTTAGTGCAAAGACAGGCAGAGTGACTGCATTCTCATGCTGGTAACATAAATGTTTTGAAGATTGCAGACAGCTTCCATTCCCCACAGCTATAGCTCTTATGTAGATGGAAAATTCCATTTAGGTTGCTGCTATCATATGGGTTTTTTTTTAAAAAAAGATTAAGACAGCTAGGTAATGAAGTCATTTTCAATAATGAAAAGGGAAGCACTGATAGCCAAACTAAGGGCTGCCCATTCTCAACTTAAAATTAATGTTTTGATTTATCTGTGGAGGCCTGTAATTACCCTTATCTTATTCTGCAGTTGCTCCAGTATAAAAATGGGTGTGCAGAGCAGAATTCAGCAGCTTTCAAATATTTGGATCAAAAGTATGCAACAGCAATGTGAGAAGAAGTTCCAGAAATGAAGATGGTAGGATAATATAATTGAGGATGGTGCCATATCTTGGAGAGAAGGTATAAACATGTTGGTTCCTCCCCTTGAAGGGCTGCTAATTTCACTTGCACAGGTGCTCCAGTTGTGCTTTCCTGTGTGGAGTCAGAACTCTGACATCAAAGGAACAAGTTCTTGGTGGGATATTCTCATTGCTATACTGACCATGGATGCAGTAGCTCTAATCAAAGTCATGGTATATCATCTAGACCAGTATTCCAAGTTCGTCAGCCAGTAAGTTCTCCTCTTCCCTGCACTTATTTTCCCATTTACTTGGTCTTCAGTGATCAGCTGCACCAACCTGTATTTTTCATTTCCTTTCAGATGACCAAAGTACTCATCTTTCCCTCTCCTCTCCTCTTTGGACATGTATCTCTCCCAACAACAAATTAGAGAGAAAACAAAATATTTTCTCTTCTTCTGACAAAAATAACAGGTTTGGGGCTGGAGGAAAATATTGCAGTCTAACCTGTTTTCCCCCCCTACACGTAACACTGAACTAGCACTACCCCAGTTTGAAAGAAATAAAACATTAAAACAAATATTAAAATAACATTGCTAATGGAAGTGACAAATGCCTGTAAAAGGCAGCTAATGTGAGGGTGGGAAGGTGCGGCAAACTTACTGCATTTTAAGTTTTCATGAACTCAGTGAGCTCTGGTAGGGATTGTGCAGGGTTGCAGGGAGCACATTACGCCAACACAATGCCAAATCTGTCCTGCTGACCCACCAATAGATGAAGGCATTCTAACCCAGTACACACCATTGCTGCGGATCTGCTGACAAAAAGGGATTCCCTGTAAATGATGGTCACCCCACCCCCTGACCCTCTGGTCTGCCCACATGCTGGACCTGAAACCCGGGAGGGCACAGCTGGGAGAGAGACACCCCTCCCTCTGCCCCCACCCAAGTCTCCATAAAACATGCCAGGTTAGCCCACCCATCCATGACAGACAGCACAGGTCAGAGGTGATGATGGGACGGCTCCCTGACACGTGGCAGTGAGCTGAAGGATTAGAATGGGGGACAGGCAGCAACTGCCTGGCCCTAGTTCTTCTAACCCGACCAACCCCCCAGTTCATAGCGTATCTCCTATGGTCAGACACTACTGGAATATTAGCCCCTGCAGACATGGCAACCAAGGAAGTGCGGAGGGAGAAAAGAAAATATATATAAAATATAACAAAATAGCAATAAAGAATAAACCAATAACTACGACAATATTACAACAATCTAATGTTACAAATATAAAGTGTTAATTAATATACTAAATAAGAAATAAGAAAAAATATAGTAATAAAAATAATACACAATCAATAATTTGAAATAATAACAACAATAATAAAATGATAATGATAATGATATGCTAGTCCAACAGCCATCCAGCCTTCACAAGCCTAGCATGGTAATAAAATATGAACTAAAAAGGGGAAAGGGTGTCCTCCCCAGTCTTAAGTACTGGCTTGAAGTACACTTGTGGTCAGATAACAAACCAGGCAGCATCCCAACAAAGAGATGGTAGTCCCATAAGCCCATGGCCTATGGATCCAGCAGCTCCCCCCGGTATAGTTCACTTGGGCAGCGAACGCATATCCTCTATGGTGGAGGAAAACAAAACCCAAAAATAGACATAAAGAAATAAAAATAGAAATAAAACTCGCAAGAGAGGCAAGCTCCCTCTGCTGCCCGCTATCTTGCCAGAAGCCGAAAACTACAAGGTTTTCCTGCAAACTTCAGATCCTGGCATCCATGACCAGACAAACCCTTCAGACTCTATTTATTCTGAGACAGGCAAGCACACATGCCACAATGATTAAGAATAAATTGAATCCACAACTGAATTAAAATAAACAACCCCCTCAAAGCTGTTTAAAATACCTCACTTTCCAAACAGAAAACCATTGTTCCCGAGTCCCGACCGAAACCAAACCAAACCAAAACACACTCAGATGAACGTTGTGTAAATTGATATTTTAAAATCAATTTCAAATATGTTGAACCTCATGCAAACTGAGGAGTGGATCAGTATGTAACCATGCCCTTAGGCCACCTTTCTTACCTTCTCTGTAAGGGAATTTGTTTCAGATTTTAGGTTTTTCCGTTTGGTGATTCTTTTTAATTGGCTTACTGATTTAAAAGGATTTTCTTTCTTTTGCAATTTGGCTTGATTCCCCCCCCCTTTTATTTTAATAAAGTTTAAAATCTTTGCTCACTGCGTTTTTGGGTCACTGGTTGGGAAATCTATGTTCTACATTCAGCTCTGAGATTGGCATACAGTAACCCCCAGCTGATCGCGGGGGTTAGGGACCCACCCCACCCGCGATCCATGAAAATCCATGATATGCGGAAGTGGGTGGGGGGGCTGGGGGTGGGGGGCGATCCGATCACCCCCGCTGCCTCCCGCACGGCTGCGAGGCCCTCCGTAGTTGCCTGGGGCGGCTGCGGGGAGGGATGTCGTCTGTCCCTGCAGCCGTTCTGGGCAGCTGCGAGGCCCTCTGTAGTTGCCCGGGGTGGCTGCAGGGAGGGACGCCATTCGCCCCCCCGCGCGGCTCTGAAAGAGGTGCGGGGGGCACGGAGCCACCAGATCCCCCCCACGGTGCAGGTACTGTGATCCCGCGATGTAGTGCGACCACGGGACCTGAACCGCAAAATGGCGGGGGGTTACTCTACTAACATTTCCTTATAATTAGTGCTTTTTATTTTATTTTATTTTATTTTGCCACTTGTTTTTGTTTTATCTTGCTGGTTTTGTGTTTATTCTGACCTGGAAGAAGGTACTGTACCTTCCTGGAAGAAACACTGTTCCTTCTCCAGGTGGTGTAGCTAGGGTCAGTGCTTCACTGAGAACTTTGTTTGTATTTATCCAGCAAAAGCTAACAGCAAATACAAAGAGGATACCAAGTCCCATCTCTTTCAGACTCATCCTTATGCTCCTCTTTCCATAAAGCAAGAAACACCTGGACCTTCTAGCTGATTGGTTACACTTGTCTCCACAATCAAATAAGGTAACTTCTCCAGTTCTGTAGCATACATGTTGTTATTTGTCTGTCTACATGGCTGCTGGCTTTCAAGCTAACCATGGGGGAATTTCATCGAACGAAGCGCAATTCAACATTGGAGAAGCTTACAAGCTTTGAGTTACACCTGGGTGCTTCAAAGCAGGCCAAATCCTGTCCTGGACACAAAGCTTGGGGAAAGATCTTGGCCCTTTCTTTATCAATCCCACATGGAGATAGTTTACTCCACTTGCAGTTGCCCAAGCAAAGATCTGACTTGGGCTTCTGGGGCTGGGTGGAATTTGGCTGGGTTTCCATTGGGCATTTTGGAAGGGCTTAGAGTGAGTATATTTTTGTCCAGGCTTCCTGGTGGCAGCCCTACTGCTTGATTTCTGAAATTCCCTAGGGATAAAGGGAAAGTCCATGACATCGGTCTAGTTTTCTGTATTTATTATGCTTTATGTTTTCTGTCTTTTCATTAATTTTTCTTCATTTTCCCCCACAGCTCACCTTCTTAACCCAAGAATTTCCTCACAACCTGCAATGAATCCATTTTTCGAATTCTTCTACAGTTGATTTTATTTACTGCAATGCTACTGGTCGCCCTTGTTCTACGAGGACAGGGTAAAGAAACTGATGGTGTTGAAGTCCACACTTCCATGCCACATGGTAGAAACGGTACAGCATCCTTCAAGCACACATTCTTAAAGCTAATTGGTTCCTTGTTACATTCCCCTTTGTAAGAAAGCTGCTCCGTGTCATTGTTATTCTGATCCCATCACCTCCTAATTCAGCTCTGGATGAGATGAGTGGAGAAAGGAGGCTTGGCAGGGAAGGGATGGCAAGCGAGTCTCTGGTTATTGAGGGTCCTGTTCCTTAACTACACCCCCTATAACAGCCAGTCCCCAGTAAGCCCCCTCTCGTTAATTTCAGTGGGTAGTTATTGATTTTTAAAGGAAGGAAAAGGAACCAGAAAGTGGGGTGGGGGTGGGGAGAGTGGAGACAGCAGCCTCCTTTGCTTTCCCTCTTTTATCATAAGCTTGAGAGGACAGTAGCTAGCCAGGTACTCTTGTTCATTGGGTTCTTTTGAGTTTGAAAATCAGATTGCTCTGTGCAAAGACATAATCTTTAAGTACTGACTCTCCCTCACTTAGGCGGTTACTTCACGTCCTACTTTGTTCCGCAATTACGTTCGTTCCGTGACAGCGTTGTTCGCGGTTTTGTGGTTTTATCCCTGTGCAATCTCTGTTTTCGTTTACCCACGAGCGTGATTACTTGTCTCGTGACAACTGTTATTTCACGTCCTTGTTTCGTGACAACTACTGGATTTCCCTGGCTTCGTTTACCCTTTTTTAATTGTCAGGCTTCTGTTTTTCGATATTTCAAATCCCCACTGCAGGTGCGCGGGCTGTCTCAGGAAGCCCGACAGGAGGAGCTGGGCGAGCCCTTGCCACTCGCCGCAGGCACGTGGCGGTAGGCGAGACACCCTCGCCCTGAACTCAGCAATCTGCAGGCTGGCAGGCGAGGAGGCAAGGAGAGCTCAGCCCCGCCTCCAGGACACGAGGAGGATGGACCTATGCCTGACAGTGGCTCTCCGCCTGTCCCTTCAAGAGCCGCCTTCTCCTGCGGGGGCAGGCGGGCAGCTGAGCCTGGCCTGGCGCAGGAGTTCCAGTTGGCTTTCTGGCTTTCTCGGTTGTTGGAGTATTCCTAGAGTGAAATTGGGAACAGCCATTACCATTACATCATGTCCCTTGTCTCGGAACAGGAACCGGGAACAAAGCGTGACAACAGAATTCCCCAGCCCAGGGGCAGGTATGGCTCATCTCACTCTGTTCCAGGTTCAGGGAGCGTGGTCGGGACAAGATTCTGCTGTCACGCTATGTACGTGAAGTAACCTTTTTTCATACCGGTCCCAAGCAGGACAGTAAAGAGGGACGAGAGGGACGTGAAGTAACAGCCTATATAGTCAAAGGAGAACAAATGATGTAGAATGAGCATATATGTTCAGTTGTGCTTAATTTAAAATATTTACATAAAGGAGAGAATTTTGCTTTTCCTGTCACAGTTTGGGTTGCTAATAAAATCATGCACATTATCATTCCCCCTGGTCTAAAACCAGTACGGTGAAATCCCAGTCTGTTCAGCCCCAGTAACAAAGCCAATTACACAGCAGTGAATGTACCTTGTCCTTCCACAGTTAGTCCCTACTGGCAGCCGAAACCATTGGTCACTGGTTAGGAGGAGCCCTCTGTGCAGAATCCCTAGCCCCTGGTCTCCAAACTTCAGCCCTCCAAATGATTCGGACCACAACTCCCACAGTCCGTTGTCACTGTCAATCTAGCCTTGGAATTCTGGGAGTTGTGGTCTAAAACATCTGGAGGGCCAAAGTATGCAACAGCACTGCAAGGCTATAGTAGTGCAAGAGAAAAGGGTGAGTCCTGTTGTTAAAGCAATGACCTCACACAAACATCAAAAAACACTGCACACCTAAGTGTTTTTGGGTCTGGTACACAGATATGTTGAAATGTCTCTCTACTTTCAGCTTTTATTTATTTATTTATTTATTTATTTAGTTGTATACTACCCGTCTTCCAGGAAGAAGTCTGCGCAGTTTACAACAATACAGAGTATAGAATATATAACAGTATAAAAGTATAGAATAAAAAAAAACACCTAAAAAACCGGCAAGGAAATCTTATAATCCCAGGACACAAACAACCAACAAACCAAACACACACACAAGCACACACACACACACACACACACACACACACACACATGAAAAAAGACCCACAAGCATTCCTCTTTGTGGCCTGTTGCCCAACATCTGCTGGACTTGTCCACTGAAAGTTAGTCTGTTTAGGAGAAAAACACTTGAGGCAGAACAATCTGGGCAGATAAATGCACAGTTGGCCCCTGATATTTAGCTGCCTGAGGGAAAGAATGAGATATTATCTCTTCCTATCCCACACCCAAAAGCTGGCCAGATAGGGAGGGTAATCTCTCTTCAACACAGGCACCTGAGAGCAGCAGGTGAGCTTAAAAACACAGAGCTTCCCCCTCCAGCACCTCATCACCACCACCCTTCCTCTGCCAGTGGAAGTCACTGCTTCATTCTGGCTAATGATAGGGCCTGCTCTGGCTGTGTGCAGCAACTGGGGCAGGAATTGACCTTTCTCACTTGTTTTGTTTTTTGTATGTGTTTAGTTCCTTAAATCAGACCTACTCCAATTCTGCCTTCTGTGTCTTAAGATAGATCAGAGCTTGCCCTCTCATTAGGTTAGGAAGACTACCACCTCAGGCCGCAGATGAAGAGGGGCAGGGAATAGACACACAGACTGAACCATTCTTACCAGCTGTATGTACCCTGAGCGACTTTTTCTCAGCTGTAGTATAGGAAGCTCCCCCATCACCAGGGCAGAGGTACCATTCATCTGGTAGTCTGGTGAGTTTTGGGGAAAGAGGAAGAGAAGTTATCTTATCCTTTACCTCAGGCAGCAAAATGTCTTGCACCAACCCTATTGTTGATTCCACCTAAAGGAAACAGACCCAACCCCATCATCAAGTCTCAGTGGACCTTAAGTCTTAGTGGAAAATTTGATAGTCAAAAGAGTGTGCCACTGAAGGCGCTGTGGTGACAATGAAGGGAAGCAGAGAATTATACCATGTGTGTTTCTTAATAGCGCCTACTTTTATTTTCCTTTTATTACATTTGTTTTGTTGTTTGACAAAAAAGAAATACCACTGTGGCTTTGCAAGTGGCTATTTTCTTTAGACACAAAAGAGATTGCTTCCCATGTTGGCACTTATCGAAGAGAAGCAATCTGCAAGTAACAACCTCTCTTTCATTTCCAGCTAGGTGCGGAAATCACAGATTGCCACCGTGTGCTTGGCATTTTTAATGGTATGGAAGCATCACAGAAGCCATCTGAATTACAGCATGTCCGCCGCAGGAGGGCCATCATGATGCTGTTTGCCTTGACCTGGTCTCCCTTTAACAGATTCAGGCGGGGTGCACAGGGATAGCGTACGTGGTACGTGGTATATGTCAGTTACAATACACTCTCTGTAAAAAGGCATACATTACTTGCCATGTAGTCAGTCGTACTCTTATGTCTGAGGAAATGGATTTGCCCACAAAAACTCATGTTAAAATAGTGCAGTTAGTCTTTAAGGTGCTACAAAATTCTTGTCTTTATTTATTTTTTCCTTTTGTGTTTGCCCGATATGCTAGAACAGACTACCCTGGCTGCCTCTTCTACAACTATTACATGACATTTAGTTACTGTCTCCTCCTCCTCCTCCTCTTCTTCTTTTCCTTCTTCCATTGCCTCTTCATCATTTCTCTTTTCACCAAAACCAAACCAAACAACTTAGTAAGAAGGAAAATGTGGAATAGCTGCACAGTATCCTAGAATCCTAGAATCATAGAATCACAGAGTTGGAAGAGATCTCAAGGGCCATCCAGTCCAACCCCTTGCCATGCAGGAACCCCATCACAATATTTCCGTCAGATGGCCATCCAGCCTCTGCTTAAAAACTTCCAAAGAAGAAGTCTCCACCACCCTTTGTAGCAGCATATTCCACTGCTGAGCAGATATAACTGTCATGAAGTTCTTCCTAATGTTGAAATGGAATATCTTTTCCTGTAGTTTGAAACCATTGCCCCGAGTCCTAGTCTCTGAAGCCGTGGAAAACAAACCTGTTCCCTCTTCACCCGGGCATTCCTATCTCGGGGAAAAAACCTTTGTCTGGAAGACAGTGGTGGGGAGTAGAGATGGGCACCAACCAAAATAAAACCAGGATGTTCATGGAAAGTTACTGGTTCAGTGGGTTTGGGTTTGTCCAAACTGGAGAACCTGAACGGATCCAAACCACAAACTTAATATTTTCCTGAACTTCCTAGTTTGTTTTTCCCACCCATCCCAGTCTCACCCACCCCTTCCCGCTGCCCTCATCACCTCACTCACTTTTGCTGGCTCTTCTTTTTTGCAAAATGTTCATCTTGGAGCCCACAAGCCACAAACTTCCACATTGTTGCCAAACGAATCATGAATCACTGTCTGTCTAAAATACTAAAAGAGCCTGGGTGCCTCTGCTGAGGCCGCCATTTAGCTGGTTATTGCCTATCTCTAGAGGGGACTAATGTTATTTAAATTTTTAAAAGGTGGGAATTTAAAAGATAGTGAGATCACTATTTTTTTAAGAAATGTGAAAATAACACTGACTGCATATTACGAGTACTGTATATATTCGAATATAAGTCTAGATTTTCAGTCCTAATTTTGGGCTGAAAAAAGGGGCCCTCGACTTATATTCGGGTCAATACTTTTAGCCACTGATGCAAGTGCTTGGGTCAGTGGCAAAAAATCATTTTAAACATTGTGTGCCACTTCTCCTGACCCCCCTCTGCATCATGGGGGAGCAGCGTGCAATGTTTAAAATGACTTTTAGCCACCAAGGCAAGCGCTTGCCTAGGTGTCTAAAAGTCATTTAAAACATTGCACACCACTCCCCCAGCTCACAAAGGAGGAGCTGCCAGCCCCTGCTGCATTTCCCACCTTAGACTTATACTCGAGAGCGAGACAATACATTTCTCCAGTTTTGGGAGGTTAAATTAGGGGCCTCGACTTATACTCGGGTCAACTTATACTTGAGTGTATATGGTAATTGAAAGCAACTGGTAATCAGTTCTATTTTTCTCTTGCAGGTCAGAGGAGGCTGATCCTCCTATGACAGTGTTGGCAAACCTATGGTATGGGTGGACACCTGACACCGCCCCTTCACAGCCACCTGTAGAGATCAGCACGAACCAGAAAACCCATGGTTCAGGATTGTCTGGTTCGAGCCCACCTTTGGTTCGGTTCGGGTTCGGGTTCGT
This sequence comes from Phrynocephalus versicolor, assembly GCA_023846285.1. Classification (NCBI taxonomy): domain Eukaryota; kingdom Metazoa; phylum Chordata; class Lepidosauria; order Squamata; family Agamidae; genus Phrynocephalus; species Phrynocephalus versicolor. The sequence goes on along the minus strand of JAHTLZ010000016.1, from coordinate 26,707,555 downwards.
AGGGATTTTTTTAAAAAATCGTACAAATCTGAACCGGTTCAGGTGGTGGTAGACCGTCCTGCCGCCACCTATGGAACCCTGGCCATGGCTAGAGATATCTCCTACCTGGTGCTGGTCTTCCTGGTCTGATCTTCCTGGCTTCAGGGACTGCGACCAGGAACAAAAAAGAAGCCGACGTGCTACAGCTGTAGCACGGGCCACGGGGTTGGCAGTAAAAATAAAAAAAGCACACACAAAAAACCCAGGACCACTGACCTGGTCCCAGGGGTGGCCGTGTCGGCACCCTAAAATAAAGAGAAAAAAACATTTAAAAACCCAGCGATGCTTGAATTAAAAAAAAAAGCCCTGTGCTGGGAACCGGTAAGTGAAACAAAAAAAAAGGCGATGGTGGGAGTGTCTACCACCGCCTATGGAGCCCTGGACACAGCCAGGCCGGGCAGCAGTAGACAGTCTCTCCAATGCCTACAGAGCCATGGCCGCAGCAGGAGTTCCAGGGGCATTGGTGGGACTGTCTACTGCTGCAGCCAGGCCGGGTGGCAGTAGACAGTTCCTCCAACACCTACAGAGCCCTGGCCACAGCCGGAGCTCCAGGGGCATTGGAGGGACTGTCTACTGCCACCTATGGAGCCCTGGCTGCAGTCAGGCCGGGCAGCAGTACACAGTCCCTCTAATGCCTACGGAGCTCTGGCCGTGGCCAGGGGGCCATAGGTGGAGGTTGGACAGTCTACTGCTGCCCGGCCTGGCTGTGGCCAGAGCTCCGTAGGCATTGGAGGGGCTGTCTACTGCCGCCTGGCCCGGCTGCGGCCAGGGCTCCATAGGCGGCGGTAGACAGTCCCACCATCACCTCTTTTTTCTTTTTTTTACTTCTGGGTTCCTAGCACGGGGCTTTTTTTTCTTCAAGCGCTGACCGCGTGGCCCCGGGGCCCGGTCGGCACTGGGTTTTTTAATGTTTTTTTTTCTTTATTTTAGGGTGCAGACCAGGCCACCACTGGGACCGGGTTGGTACTCCTGTTTTTTTGTTTTTGTTTTTGTTTTTGTTTTTAATTTTTTTTTACTGCGACCAGCTGTAGCCCAGGCCATCACTTTTTTTTTTGTTCCTGGGCCACCCCTGAAGCCAGGAGGACCAGACTAGGAAGACCAGCACCAGGTAGGAAACTCTCCACCCCCCCCTTAACGAACCAAACCGAACCAATTTTTTTCTGTTCGTTTCGGTTCATTCTAAATTTGCTCTGGGGTTCGTTATTCGTTCTGTTATGTAAGAGAATGAATAATGGATAACGGAACAAAAAATTCGTTTCGTGCCCATCTCTAGCCACCTGTTGGCACTTTGTGGAAAATTAGTGAGTTTTGAATCACAGTTTGGGCACTCGGTCTCTAAAAGGTTCGTCATCACTGTCCTATGAATTCAAATGTTTCTCTCTCACTTTACTTACTCTCCTCTCTACTGAGAGTATTGATAAATTCCTGCCATTTCATGCTGAAACTCTTTCAGATGGCTTATCATAAAATCACAATAACGATACTGGAAACAAATTAATTAAGCACAATAAAGCAGTACAAGTGGCAAAAACAAAAACAAAAGCAGCAAATACACTCCTGGCCTACAATAAAAAATTAGCACCTTTCATACAGCAATTCAAACTGCGCCAAATGCCTTGTGAATTTTTTTTAGAGTGAAAACATATTTAATTATGTCAGATAGCCATAACAACAGAAGCACATCATGCTTCCCAGAAAAGGGAATTAGGAAGCTTTGGCATCAACATGGAAACGACCTTCTCTAAGATTACCCCTCCCCTGCTGTACCTCACATGGCAACAAAACCTTAAAGGCGATGACCCTGAAACAGCACTCAACAGATCATTTCCTGAGGGAGGAAGATCCTTGATACACCTTGGGACATCACCATTTCCCCTTCATTCCTCAATTCACTCTTAACAGATTCCATTTGGATCTCTTCAAGCATTCTTTTAAGTTGCTCTTGGGCAATCCAGACTTTGAACCCAAACTTTTTAGTCTGAGGGGTCTTAGAACAAAAAGGCAATGCAAATGGGTTTTCTGACAGGCAAGAAAACAACAAAGAAGGAATAAACCTCCCCTCCAAATGTGCTTCAGGTGGTCAGAAATGATGGTCAAATCCTGCAGGATTTGCTCTGCTTATAAAATAGGTACAAATGCCAAACTAGGCTATAGGACAGGCCTGCACACGGTCGACCGTGGGCGACCGGTAGCCCACAGGGTCATTTGAAGTAGTCCGCCATGTGTTGGCCAGCCTCCTGATCTGCGGCCAGCGGCGGTGTGCTCGGGAAAAAAAATGGCCCACCCACCCACCTGCCCGCCCGGATGTTTGGTCCAGATTTGTTCCCTTACCTGCTGCCACAACACCCCACCCCCTTGCTTGGCTCCTCTGTAGGGCTCTCTTCCCTCCTAATTCAGAGCACTAGCAAAGTGTGTGTGTGCGCACGCCCGTGCACACGCGCTTCTGAAAATAGACCTCAGGTACATCCGGGAGCTTCAGGTAGACCACGGACTGTTCAAAGTTGAACAGCCCTGCTATAGGCAATACCTTTATAGTTCACTAAATTGAAAAAAAAATCATTGCAAGCTTTCATGGACAAAATCCACATTTTCAACAAGTACCAAAAGTCCAAACATGGCAAAAGACGTGGTTTGCCAGGAGATTATTCTTACAGGTAAATTTCTTGGCAAGATGATTTTTGCCAGGCATGTCTGCCTTAGACGAGGCAGGAGGCAGCAAGGCTGTTCTCAAGCTGCATCTGAAGCCAAGGAGTGGGTTTCACACCTGAGTCCTTCAAAAAGAGCGACATTGGTCATGCACATCCACCCACACCTCCTTTCCATTTCTTTGAAACATAACATGTTTTTGTTTGGCCAATGTGTGTGTGTGTGTGGGGGGGGGAAGCCTGTATGCTCCATTTTTTGCTGACCACAGGAGGCAAAGACTAAGTTGAATGAGTCCAGCCATTTTTGCTTTCAAATTTGCTCCCAATTTTCTCTGCTGGGTGTGTGTGTGGGGGGGGGGTTGCTTTCTACATCTACAGGATATGGTGAAGCAGCTCTGATTTTAGCTGGCCAGCATCCCGACCTCTGGCATCCACCCTATGTAGACCTCGACAACTGGTGGGTCGCCCAGTTCCCACTCCAACTCAACAGAGACCGCTTTCACACAACCCCTAAAATCCACTGGCAACTTAAATGCGGATCCCCCCCCCAACCAGAGATCATGTGGTTGTTGTCCTGGTTCCTGTATTCTCACCCTCCTGCACTCTGATTCTATTGCTTCTGTCTGCTGTGGATTGAGCGGAGGGATAAAAAAATGCAGGCTCAGTCCGCCTGCCCAACATGCTTCCCCCAGTCGGCAGCAGCTAATTGCAGCAGGACAGGAAGCCCGTTAGGATTCCTGTCTGTTAAAAGGGGGGGGGAACAACAAAAACAAACAGAAGGCGGAGGAGCTGGTCAGGCATGCACTGCTTTAAAATCCGTATCGGAACAATTTTACCTCCTCGAGACCAGATACTTGTAAAATGCGCTGGGTCACGCTTAAGTGAGCGTGGTCGTACTTTGTTTATTTTAAAGTCCACTGCTGGTGGGAAAACAATTTTATGCTCCGCATCCGCAAACACTTTGGAGCGGATTTTAGGGGTCGTGTGAAAGAGCTTAGAGATGCTGGAGGCATTCATTCTGGAAGGCACCCCAGCGACAACAGCATGAGAGTCCAGGCAAGTCTAGACACTGCTGAGCAGCCATCATTACAAACCCTCTTGGAAGGGTTTAGGGGGCTGTGGTTTGTGTTTAAGGCAGAATGCTACAAGCAGACTCAGTCGGAACAGTAAATAAACAGCACTGGATTTATGGACAAGCTAAGTTAGCTACAGTTTGAGGCTTCAGATTATAAATTGGCAATGCATAAGCAACACTTTAATCTGAAGTCTAAGTACAAACTTGTATCTCAATAAATTTATTCCGTTTTTATTTTTAAAGCTATAGACCTGGTGTCTGTCTCAGTCTGTTTTTAACTGATTAATCTAGTAATCTGGTGGTGGCAGTGTGTGGAAATCGGGATTGTCACATCATGATACCAGGCTTTTTACATTCAGCATACCTTTGGGCCTCAGTCTGTCTTCTCATGTAATCAGGGCACAGACCATACTGAAAAAAGCCAAGCAATTAATTTTGGTGCAGGGAGCAGGACATTCCTGAAGCGCGTCTCCCTATTGAAGATAGAATAAATAAATCAATAACATTTTTAAAAATCATTTTATTTATATAATTATTCATTTTGAATAAATTTACCCTGCCTTTCTCCTTGAAAAAGAACCCAAGGTGGCTTATAATATTGAATGCACCTTAAATATGGTACAGTACCTTGCATGGGCATTTCATTCTGTTTGATGAAGGGACCATTCCTGTTCTGTTGGGTTTCCCTGTTTCAGGTCCACACTGGAAATAGTCCAAAATCTATAATAAATAAATAAATAAATAAATAAATAAATAAATAAATAAATAAATTTGCACATTTCTACTGGAAACTTTTTGCTGGCACTTCTAAGATTCTGGATACACAAGTGCTTGCTTGCTTGTGGGTCAGAAAGAATTTGCCATGTCTATTTCTCAGCAACATATTATCTTACCCCCTTTCTGTTTATGAGTTTCACTGTGCATTGACATGGCTTGTGGTGAGGGAGAAGAACAGAGATAATATGTTTAGACATTAAGAGCATCACCTGTGGGTTTTGGAGCGAGTTATTTCTTGTTGTGGGTTTTATTTCTATTATGTTAGACACAAGGTTAAAAAAAAACACAACCCACACCCACAACTGCTATTGACAGGAAAGCTAAATAGTGTCGTTATACTTAGTTAGCATAATGATGTGTTGATCAAATGCCACAAACATCACAAAATTTAGAATAATCAACCTTAATCTCAGGAAATGAAGATAGGCACATTATTATTTTTATTATGCAAGCTAAGAGCTGATATTAGCAACATTCTGTTGCTATAGAAACCAATAAATGAGAGAGAATAGGAAGGTAACCTAATGTGTCTATTTGAATGCAAAAGCAACATGGGAGTGTTCTGCCCATTACTGTCAGGGCTGGTACTTCAGCGCTTAGAGAGGGACACACACAGAGAGACACAGGAAGCTCTATCCGGGAATTCGGAACAAATCCAAGAGTCAGAACCATAGGACACCACTGCATTACACAGTGGAAACTCTTAAAACAAATGTAATTCGTTCTACAGGTCAATTTGTTTTAATTACATTTTGTCTTATGAAATATGCTTTCCCATAGGATTGCACTGGGAACGGATTAATGTGTTCCAGAGGCTAGAATAAAGACAAAAATAACTGGGATTTTTTTTCCCTGGGTACATGCAGAATGATTTTTTTTTCTTGTGAAGCATGGCTATTCCCAGATATGTTTTACTTCCTATGAGTATTTTTGTGTGTCTAATGAGGCATTTGTCTTAAGAGGTACCACTGTACATGGAAATGTGTGTGTAAGCAAAATCTTAAAAAAAAAATCCCCAAGCTGCTGAGTTGTCCTGTCTCAGATTTTGTCCCTGTGCTCAAAGCTTAGGGTCCTTTCTCTGGGTCTTGGCAGGCCTTGCTGACTGTAGGGGAAACAGCAGGGCCATTCGGTACAGGCCTCACCTTACAGAGGGCCCCACCTTAGCCATAGGGTGAATTCTGCAAACTAAATAATTTTTTAAAATGTCATTCACATTAAAAACATTTTTTACCATTCTTCCCCTACAATGAGGGTGTATGTGTCAGCATCTCCATAGCCTTGCCTAGTTACATCCTCCTCTTCTTTGTGGGCAGGCAGGCCACTGCCCAGTACCTAGATCGGCGGTAAATAAATAAATAAATAAATAAATAAATAAATAAATAAATGATGAAAGGAGACGCTCGGTGGAAACTAAAGGGCAAGTTGGCAAAGCCCACAAGAACTCGTCTAGTTGTCTTGCATTATCGGTTTTTTTTAATCATTTATTTCTTGTTCTTTCTTATGGTGGTTTATGGAAACCGCCCAGAGTTCCCTTTGGGGAAATTGGCTGTGGTATACAAATGCATAATAAATAAATAAATAAATAAATAAATAAATAAATAAATAAATAAATAAA
>JAHTLZ010000016.1:26665051-26692177 GCA_023846285.1 Phrynocephalus versicolor | reverse complement strand
GCAGCATGATAATAAAATAAAATAAAATAAAATAAAATAAAATAAAAAACGTGCCAAATGGCCCCGCAGGTCAGCTGGTCAGCGCGATTTTTTTTTTTAAAAAACATGCTGACCTGGACTGTGGGCCAGCTGGCCGGCGTGATAATAATAATAATTTTTAAATTAAAAAACAAAAAATGAAACAAATGAAAAATGTAATTTTTTTAAAAAATATCATTTTGTTTTTTATGACCCCAAAAACAATTAAAAAATTAAACAAAATGCCATTTTGACATTTAGTGCCCATCTCTAGAGATGAAACATTTCTATATCACAAGAAAACCAAGTCCAGATGTCATGACTCAGCTTCCAGATAACCTCACCTGGATGACTGAGAATCTTCACAGACATATTGCTACATATTTGGGGGCAGATACCCTGAAGTTTGTGAACATTCCTCAGACTGACAAAGCTGCTTGGATCCCCGCAAAGGTCTGGGAAGCACGTTTTAGGGGAATCTACCCACAGCATTCTGGGTAGAATTCCCCTAAGGGCAATTCTTGAACTCTGCAACCAGAGTTCAAGAATTGCCCTTAGGCTTGGCAGAGTGGCCCCCTGTTTCCATGCAGGAAATCATCTCGCTGATTCATCAGCTGAAACCAGGGAAAGCCTCAGGCGCTGATTATATAACAGCTGATTTATTGCAGGATAATTTGGAGTGGTGGACCCCAGTTTTGGCCTCGTTATTTACTTGGATTGACCGCACAGCGGTTATACCGGAGGACTGGGGGCTTGCCATTATAATGCCAATTTTCAAGAAAGGCTGTAAACTGGACCCAAGAAACTACCGCCCAATAAGTCTACTAAGCATTATTAGCAAGCTATATGCAAGGCACCTGCTGGGGAAGCTACAGGATTGGTTAAATGATGAAAATATTCTTGCTGAAGAACAAGCTGGGTTCAGATTTGGTAGGGCCACTATAGATCAGGCACTCATTCTACACCATCTAGCAAACAAATATTCTACTTCAAAAGGAGGTTCCTTGTACGTGGCATTCATAGATTTTAAATCCGCTTTCGATCTGATACCCAGAGAAAAACTGTGGGCCAAATTCGAGACCACTGATATTGACAAAAGACTTCTCCTGCTAATGAAGCGACTGCATGAAAATACTACTCTTATGGTAATTTGTAACAAGGCAGGGGCACTGTCCAACATAATTCCATCTTTCAATGGGGTCAAGCAAGGCTGCATTTTAGCTCCAACATTGTTTAATTTTTACATTAATGATGTTGTGAGCAATTTATCGAGTGCAGACTTTCATCCCCCTACACTAGGCTCACGCCCCCTTTCAATCCTGCTTTATGCAGATGATGCAGTCTTGATGTCAGTCTCGTGTGTGGGATTACGGAGAATCTTGAAAGCTTTAGCCTCATACTGTACAAAAGAACAGCTGACCATTAATTATGATAAGACTAAGATCATGGTCATTAGCAGGAAGCGTAAAAAACATAGATGGACAATAAATGGAAACAGTATAGAGCAAGTGTCCTGCTATAAATATCTAGGCATGATATTTCACTCATCAGGCTTATGGTCCTCCCATGTGAACCATGTAGCATCTAATGCACAAACATGCAGCTCTGCACTACTGAGGTTCTTTTATACCAAGGGTGGTCAATACGTGCCATCAGCGATTCAAGTTTTTAAAGCGAAAATTATAGCCCAAATGCTTTACGGAGCCCAACTGTTTGCATACTCAAACGTGAAGCCTTTGGAGACGGTGCAGACAAAGTTTTTGAGAAGAATTCTTGTAACACCTTTGTGTGTCCCTAACACAACACTCTGACTGGAGGCTGGATTAATCTCCATTAAAGCACGTGCCCTGATCCACATGTTCAGCTACTGGCTGAAACTTATTTTTGCCCCATCTGGCTTGGCACCCCTAGTATTAGCGGATACATTCCAATCAACTTGGAAAAGGAATCTAACTGTTAACCTATTGCAGCTGGGTTTTTCCTCAGAGGCTATTTTGGCCATGGGTTTTGGCAATGCCAAGGCTGCAATTAAAAGGAGAATCTGGGATGTAGAACTACAAGAACATCTAGCTGCCCATGATAAACTCAGCACAGTTAGGAATAGTTCCTTTAGAATGGCCAACTACCTATCCAATATAACCATTCCCAAGTTCAGGAGAGCTTTCACCTTAGCTCGGTTCAATGTTCTGCCCTCCAGATTGCTGGAAGGCAGATACCAGGGTCTTCCAGTGGATAAACGTGTTTGCCCTTGTGGCGAGGAGACTATTGAAACTATTGATCATGTCCTCTTGGAGTGTTCCCTTTATCGGGATATCCGGAGGACTCTTCTTCAGTCTACCTTGCAGCAAACTCAGGGGAGGCCACTTCAGGTGGCAAGGTTAGATGATTGGCAATGTCCATTGTGCATTTATCCTTACCCCCTCTCATGATGTGGGTTGGAGGTGGTCTAGAGCATTGGTGTGGTCCCAGGCTGGAGACAATTCTAGACCTATTGAGTTGATTACTCTGTTATTGGGCCTACTGGGCTGGGAAGATTTTACCTGTTCTGGCTCTTACACAAAGGATTTGCCATTGTATTATGCTTGTCTTGTGCATGCTTTTATTGTTTTTATACGCTTTTATTTTGGTTTTATGTGGAATGTATCTTGTATTTTATCTGGTCAGTGACCGAAATAAAGACCTTCAACCTTCAACCTTCAAGCTGCTTGGATGATTAGTGAAACATTTTGATCTCACAAGAAAATAAGTCCAGTTACCATGACTCAACTTCTAGATAATAGTTAGGAAGTTTTTCCTGATATCCAGCCGAAAGCTGGGTTCTCTTAACCCAAGCCCATAGTTGCATGTCCTACACTCTGGGATGATCGAGAACAAATCCTCTCCCTCCTCTGTATGACAACCCTTAAAATATTTGAAAAGTGCTATCATACCCCCACTCAGTCTTTTCTCTAGCCTAAACATTCCACCCAAGCTTGTGTTATTTCCACATTTGGTAAGCGTTCCCTGCATTCACTTGTCTTTGTCATTAATAAATGTTGAAGAACACTGTCATTATATGCCTGATTGTAAAACACTTTAATTTCCAGAAATATGTTTGATTTGACCCTGCCAACCAAAATAAAAAAGTTTAAAAATCTGTTTTATCTGGTCCTCTCTAGTAAATTAGGTTGCAGAGGACTCCTTGAAATGAATTGATATAGAAAAATATACATACTCTGTCTATTTGGGAATAATCCTCAGATTGCTTTAATTTAGCTAAAGCTCATAAATTAACATTCATATGTTGGCTAGATAGCTCAGTAAGTTGGCTGTTTGGGTGTGGAGCCAGAGGTTGGGAGCTCCCCACTGTGTATCCCAGTAAACCACTTCTAAGTACTTGCTACCTAGAACATGCTGAAAAGGGTTGCCATAAATCAGAATTGGTTTGACAGGTAGTGGTGGTGGTGGTGGTGGTGGTGGTGATGATGATGATGATGATGATTTCCTCTGTTAATGCAGAGGTGTAAAAATAACAACCTGTACTGCAGACAAATGAATGTACTTCATAGGTTCATCAAAACTAAGCTGCTGAAATAAGGCTCAATAGAGTGATGATTCGTGTTGGAGCTTTAACAAATGTTTGCACATTTTCCCTTTCTCTTTAATTTAGTTTTGCTATGCAAAGTAAAATCTTAGAAGGAATAAGGAACCCAAGTTCACAATAGCCTGGTAGCTTTTCTCTGTCTTGTTAATGGGTCAACTCTGGACAGATCCTTTACCACTTTCTTTTTAAAGCAGATACAGCTTGTAAATGCTTTCCAAGAAGATAACGAGCTTGCAAAAATGGAACAAAAAGTGGTCCAAAGTCTGCTATAGCAGAGCAGAAATGGCTTTAAAGACTGAAGCGTTAAAGGCTGCAGCTTGGACCACATGATGTTACCTGTACTCCATTATCCTGGCGCATGACTAAAAAGTAACCAATAGAGGGGGAGAGGTGTAAAGCTACTCCCTTGTTCAGTGTCCTTTTGGCCAGCCAACCTGTCTTATTCCCTGTTGAGCATAAAGGAAAATTCCCTTCTCTGTGGCCAGCATAGGAACACTGTGGATAGTCTGTCCTTTTGGAAAAATCTGCCACACACTGTATGTATTCCCATGTGATTTTTTTATTATCCCCCCAAAATATTTAATAGGAGGCTGGTGCAGTCTCCAGCTAGTGCTTGCTACAAAATATGAATGCAGAGGTTGGAGCATTAGAAAAAAATTAGCCATTAATTTGGTGGAAAAGCTAACCTGTTCAGACGAATATTGGTGGCAGCGTTTTTGAACATATTTAGTTGTCATTATTCCAGTTGTTGACTGAACACCAGAAACTATAGGACTGGCAGTGAAAATGGCAGATGACACTTGACTGATACTGGTGTCTACTACAGGTGGCATGTTTTGGTGTTGAATCTCCCTTTCACATTTTAGCTGGTACTGAAAGAAGAAAGCAATTAAAACTAGAGATGGGCACGACTCAAAAAAATAATTTTTCGTTTTTTGTTTTTCGTTAAGGGGGGGTCTGTTTCGGTTCATTTTCGTTTTTCGGGTTTTTTTTCGCATTTTTCATTTTCGGTTTCGTTACGAAACAAAACAAAAAAAAACAAAAACGAAAACTTTTCATTTTCGTTAGCATTCTTTTCATTGTGATGTGTCTGCCGTAACGAAAACGAAAAACACGGCAAAAAATTTCGTCTCGTTTTCGTTTTCATTTTGTTTTCTGGAAAATTTTCGTTTTCGTTTTCGTTGCATAACGAAAACGAAAAACAAAAACGAAAACGAAAATTTAGCTGAGTCGTGCCCATCTCTAATTAAAACTAGAGATGGACATGAGATGTTTTGCCATGCTTCATGCCAATTCATACCTGCGACACCACAGGTGCCATGACTTACCTATCCTCCCCCCCCGCCAGCTGCCCCACTCACCATTTGCCATGCAACTCAGAGGCCCTCCTTCTCCAGTGACACACCCATTCAGGCAGGAGCTTAGGCTGCTCCCCCCCCCAAAGTTGGCCAAGTACTCAGACAGGGAGGAGGCTGGAAGGGGGTACTCCCTGTGCAACTGGTGAGTGGCTTGAGGAAGGGCAGTCTGTGTTCCTGCCCAGACTGGTACACTGATGGAGAAGGAGGACCCTGGTGGCACGTAATGAATGGTGAGTGGGACAGCCGGCCATGGGAGGGATGCAATGGGCAACACTTGTGGTGCTGTATGTACAAACCACAATGAAGCACAACCTGACAACTAAGGACTGCTGACTATGGCAACACTGTAAGCACATCCAGGTAGACTGCATTTAGTCAAAACTTCACACTGGACACATGAAATTCTGCATGATCTCTGGGTGGGACTTATGTGCATGCCTCGTCACCATCCTTTGAGTCCTAATTGCTTTCCGGGATAAAGCTTGAATAGGGCTTATGTGACGTGAGTCTCAGTAATATAGATGAAGCTTTATTTTCTCTTTCCTTACCTGTCTTTTAAATTAGTATCTCCTTAACAGTCTGCAGGAGATGGTGAGTATGTTCACCAAAGCCCTTTAAAATCACAGCCCTATATATATTCTTGATGAGAGAAAAAAACACAAAGAAGAGCTTGCAGATGCAAATGAAAGACTGTTCCCTGCAGTGCATACCTCTGTATTTTAAAGATGGGGCTTCCAGTAGTTCCTTTGATGCCGTCAGTATCAATTTGGTGTCCTCTGTTCTCATTGGGGAATTCAGGTGTTCCAAGCCAGAATAGACTAGAGTAGATGAGCATAATAGGTTACAGCAGGAGGTGTTTCGGATAGTTCACACAAATGTAAAAGGAGGTGAAACCTTTAATTGCACCACTAGAAATCAAACACACAGCAAGCTTTCCCAGAGAAAAATCCCACTTCTTCAAGCTTAGTGCAATCCCTTCATGGAGTCCAAAAATTGCCGGCAGGTCCATACATGCCTGTGAGAGATGATACCTTAAGCTTCTCTGCAGCAGGGCCTGGAATTTTTACAGCCCTTCCCAAAGGCCAAAAGACTGCCAGTTAGACTGCGACTGCCCCCACCCACCCACCCACCCACTCACATTGCCTGCTTTGAAACTCCCAGTTGCATATTGGCTGTAGGGTAGGGGGAAATAAGGGGCATGGTGGCTCAGTAGACTAAGGCTCTGAAAACTGTCGACTACAAAGTTGGCAGCTTGGCTGTTAGAATCTTGGGTGCCACGCAACGGAGTGAGCTCTTGCTTAGTTAACCCCAGCTCCTACCAACCTAGGTGTTTGAAAGCATGTAAATGCAGGTAGATAAATAGGTACCACCATAAAAAGTGGGAAGGTAAAACAGTGTTTCCTTGCAGCCATGTGACCATGGACTTGCACAACACTGGCTCTTCGACTAGCATACATGTGCAGGGGGAACCTTTACCTCTACCTTTAGGGGGAAACAACACAAAAGTCATAGCAGCCTTTAGCACAGGTTAAAGGCTATAATTTGATTTATTCACCAGGTAGAAACAGGCAATTGTGCCAAATTGTGCTCACCGGGTTAAAACATTATTTTCAGTTTACATTTTCTTTTAAAAGTAAAAAAAAGTGTTATAGCTTAAATGCATTAGCCTGTAAGAAATGATTAAAAACATTAGGCTTACTTTAAAGTCATGGAAAAAATATCAAAGCTGTTTGTTGAAAGTAAGAATGTATAAAGTCAATTGCTTTCTTAGCCTTTCAGCATCTTAAAAATATACACAGAGGTTCTTAAAAATACATACAGAGCATCTTAAAAATACACGCCTCACTGGGCCAATTGGAATCTATGGAGAAAAACCATGATGCTGCTGTTTGATGTCTGGTGCCTAAAGCAGCATGGAGTTGTGATGATGAGTTGAATAAGTAAGCGAGTGAGTCTTCCCTCCTTATATTTATAATTCTACTGGTTGTTTTCTTTTCTTCCTAACTATAATAAACCGTATCCATGGGTTTACAATACAACAATTATATTGTTGCATATACTGTATTATAACTTTGTTATAATACAATGTCAAGTTAGAACTGATTTTATCACTTCTACTCCCCCTGTGAGTTTCCATAGCTGACTGTGGTTTTGAACCTGGTTCTCCAGAACCCAGGTTCATCACTCTGTCCACTATACCACACTGGTGTCTCTCATAATTCTAACTCCTATAACTCTAATGGTCTGTAATCTGTAACCCAGCAAGCTTCCATTATTCCAATAATGATTTTTGGTTTGACTAACCATATTTTCAGAACCAGTATGAACTTAGGCCTATAGCATCAAAGATTTGAACATCCAGAATCTTGGAAAAGCCAAATACTGCAAGAAAAAGACAGCGGAACTACAAAAAGTCTAAACTATCAGACATGCAAACATATCTAAGATGCCTGTGAAGATTTTCTGTCATCCAGGTGAGTTTATCTGGAAGATGAGTCATCATGGCAAATAGACTTCTTTTATCGAGGGATTGAAACATTTTGCTACTTATCCAAGCAGCTTTGTCTGTATGAGGAAAGATAGTGGTGACTCCTCCACTTTATAGTTTACCTTGATTTCACATCACCCTGGTTGGACAATGGCCTGAACAGGCTTGTTAGGTGGACCTGAATAGGTTTGTAGGTGGACCATGATCTAAATAGGCTTGTTAGGTGGACAATGGCCTAGGGCAGTGTTGGCGAACCTATGGCACGGGTGCCAAAGGTGGCACTCAGAGCCCTTTCTGTGGGCACACAACATTGCCCCTTCACAGCCACCTGTATTCAGATTTAACTGCTGTATTGGCACTTTGTGAAAAATTAGTGGGTTTTTGAATCACAGTTTGGGCACTCAGTCTCTAAAAGGTTCGCCATCACTGGCCTAGGGTGTGTGAAAGTCCCACCTATGCAACCTTTCCTAATATCCATTAAGTATGGGTCATTAGCTATGTCCTTGCTGGTGGAGGTGAAGTGCTTCTGATTTGTCTGGGGATTGGTGAAAGTGCAGCTTGATAAGTAACAGATAGATTGTGTCTGAGTCCCCCTGAAAGAGGTATTTTCAATGCTCACACGAATGGCTTCCCTGACCCCTCTCTCAAACCACCTCTCTTCTCTGTCTAATATGTGTACACCCTCATCTTTGAATGAGTGCCTTTTGTCCTTCAAGTGGAGGCTTACTGCTGATCCTGGTCCTGAGCTGTTGCCCCCCCTGTGTTGGGCCATCCTCCTGTTTAATGGCTGTTTAGTTTCTCCAATGTAGAAGTCTGCACAGACTTCACTGCATTGGACTACATATACAGTGGACCCTCGTATAACAAACAGTTTGTGTAACATAAAATTTGTACAACATAAAAATTCCAGAGATAAGGGAAATTTGCTTAGCAGAATCTCCTATGGGGTGAATCCGTACAGCATAAAGATGGTCGCGATTAGGGATTACTCTGTTTTCAATGCATTCCAGTGGGAAATTTGTATAACGGAAAATTTGCTTAACAGAATTTCATTTGGAACGAATTAATTCCTTTATAAAAGGTACCACTGTACTATATTACTTATCTTGTGTTTTGGTATTGGGTCCTTCGGGTGGACAAGGTTCTGCCTTAGTGTGTTTGTGGGTTTGACAAAAATCCTTAAAAGGTTCTGAAACGCTCCAGTTATGTAAGGAATGACTGAGAATCTTCACAGATGCAAGACAAGGAACCCTCTTCATTTTCTCTACAATCCGCTTTATGTATAATGGTATTCATTTTGGTCGTGACCTCCTTGATCCTTTATTTATAAATGTGTAAATTGTTTGAAGGCTTTACAAGTTAAGTATTAATTTGTTCCCTGCTTTTATCAAACCCCTGGATCAAGAGTTTGATAACACATTGCAATGCTCCTGGTTTTGCATGGAGTTTAGCATGCTTGAAATAGATTTTTAAAATTGCTGCATACCCAACAGAAAGCTAAATGTGGGATTATTTTATTTTATTTGGTTGAGAAGCAGCTTTTGGAAAATAGCCACCAGGGGTTGTTTATTTTAACTTGTTTTTGGATGGTATTGGCATATGTGAACATCTCTGCTGGAGTAAATTGGGTCTGTGGAGCTTGTCAAATGTTTTATGCCAGGATCGTGAGCTTCAGACTGCAGGATGCCCTGCAGGGTACCCTGCAAACTTATACTCCCCTCATCTGTTTCTAGTTTACTGCTGCATTGAACAATCACTACGCCACTTCAGAACTGCCAGCAGGAGTCTTGCCTTTAGCCTGAGCAATAGGGAGGCAGGGAGAGGGGAACTTCTGCAAGGCTCAAAGCTGAAAAAGCACTTGCAGAAGGTGGGAAAAGCTGGCAGACAGCTGTCTTCTTTATATGAAAACAAGCAGTGAGAGGGTAGGCAAACAAGCAAGCCAGCAGCGAGTCAGGGTGAGTGTGTGTGTGTGTGAGAGAGGCTGTTGCTCTGTTCTTCTCTCCCTTGCAAGGTAATCCTCGGACAGAGGCGTAGCAAGAGTTTTCAGTGCCTGGGGACAAAGTCAGTTTTTGTGCCCCCCAAGTGACGGGGAGGGGGCTAGGGTGTCATGTAGAAGGTGGTTGTGGCTTTCAGGTAGCCACCCATGCAGCTCTGGCACGTCCACTACGATTTGCCTTTCCGTGGCTCACGGGCTCCCCCATATACTACTCCCCAGGACAGATGTCCCCCCTTGCTCCCCCATGGCTACTCCAGTGTCCTTGGAGTGGTGACGTTCCAATCCATGTGTACATGGATTGACAGTAGGACACCCATATCAGCTGGGGATGGGTCCCACCCCACCCCCAACAGATACTGAAAACTACAAATAGCCATAAACACTGTATATATGGCACAGTGGTACCTCAACCTATGAAATTAGTTCATTTAGAATGCATTTTGTGAGCTAAATGTTTCATAAGTCGGATCACGGTTCCCCATAGGAATGCATTGGGAATGGATTAATATGTTCCAGAGGCTAGAAAAAAGACACAGACACCAGGTTTTTTTGTGCAACACTCTTTTTAAATGCACTTTAAAGACATGCACACTGCACAGCAGCATTACTTATCCAGAATAAACATTTCAAACAGCACATATCATTTTTTGAACATGATGCAGATCAGTTCAGTGCACTTTAAAAGCAGGCAGGCACACTGAACATGCCTCACCCTGAGGCAACATTTTAAAGCGTCACACATCACAGTTTTCAATATGATAAAGACAATGTACTCTTGAAGGCTTTCATGGCCAGGATCTGATAGCTGTTATGGTAAAGCTATATGATAAAGACATTTTAGTGCAGTTTAAAGGCAGGCACTCTGTAAAGGAACATGCCTCACCCTTAAAGCATCACACATCACAATTTTAAACATGAAATACAAACATAACAACAGGAAAACTGTGCCATTAAACTCAGAAAACCATGGTACAACAATCAACTTTAAACATTCCCAACAAAAAAACAATCGGTTTTGGGAAGAGGAGGCAGAGGACAGCAACTGGGCAGAACAGGAAGGTTCTTCCTCCAGCCTAGCCTACTTGACCACAAATCTGTCAATTGCTCGCCAAGGTGCAATGACCACATTATCACAGTAGTCCACAGCTTCCTGGGCTTCAGCCTGATGCTTGTGGTGCTCGTTCACCAAAGTCTGCAGCTGTCCCCACAGTTTGCAAGCCTTCCTCAGAACTGCTGAGGGCACCTCCCTTGGTTCCTTCTCCTGCTCCTAAAGTGTGCCATGCTGCAAACCTTGCTGTTCCCCCTGCTGCAGGCCCACCAGGTCCTTGGTGGTTCGAGGTTGTGTCCGTCTACCAGCTCAGTGACATCATCCTCAGAAACTTCCAGACCCATGGTCATACCTGTATACTTCTTCCTGGTGCCAACTGGGATGGGAGGAGAGAGGAGCAGTGCATATGCACACAAACACAAACATGCACACATGCATGCACACACACATAGCTTGCTTTGCCCCTCCCACCCTGTCGAACCACTCGCTCCCCCTCCTAACTAAAGCTGCTTGAGGTGGGGAGCACTGTTGGGTGGGCCCGCCTTCTTCCTGGCCATGGAGGAGCCTGGGAGAGACACACAGGCAAGGCAGCATTTCAGCCAGGGGAGCCTCATGCCCTTTTCCACTCCACCTCCAGCTCCCGCCTGCTGCTCTCCTCCATGCACTTCCCCCACTCCCGCCTCCACCAAGGCCTGCCTCGGCCGCCCCCCCCCCCCGCCACAAGCGGGAGCACAGCCTGCTTAACCCTTTGCTGCCTGGCCTGGGAGGGGAGGGGGGAAGAAGGGCAGCTCCACTGGGCCTGAGAAGGAAGAAGTGGAAGGCCAGGAGGCAGGAAGGCATCTGAGTGGCAAATGGAGTGGAGCAGGGACTGTGTTGCATTCCCACTTTGAACTGCCCTGCTTGGTTGAAGGGGAAGAGCAGAGGGGGGTGGGGTGGGGAATTCAGGATATTTCCGGGACTATCAACCACCCAGGAAAAAAATGTGAAAGGGAATGAAATATGGGGTTTTCCTGGCCAAATTGGGAGAGTTGACATCTATGGCCATGGTCCGCCCCAGGAAGACAATCTCCTCAACCACTGCTGGCTCCTGTGTGCTGGCCTAAGGATAAACCACACAAGTTTCTCCAAGAAGTGTTGAGATTCCTCTGGCTGACACTGTCCCACACAATTTTGATGAACTGAAGGCAGCCCACAATGACAAAATGGTGCTTCCAGTAATCAGCCTGTCCCCCGTTCTGACCTTCCGGCTCACTGCCACATATCTGGGGACCATTCCATCTGTGCCTCTGACCTGTCCTGTCTGCTGATTAATGCCAGGTTGGTTCACAATAAGATCCCCATCATCCACTATCTGATCGTGGATGAGCGGGCCAACCTGGCCTTTCTTACAGAAACCTGGGTTGGTGCTGGGGGGTGGGTGGGGGAGCTTCTCTCTCCCAGCTGCATCCCCAAGGGTTTTGTGTTCAGCACCTGGGCAGGTCAAAGGGTCGGGGGGGGTGGCTGTTGTTTATAGGGAATTCCTTCATGTCAGCAAATCCGTGATGTTGGTGCATCCTGGGCTGGAGTGAATACACCTTGTGGTGGGACAGAGGCACAGGTTTGGGATTGTGCTTGTGTACTGAGCTCCCCGCGACCCTGCACACTCCCTCCCAGAACTCTCCGAGTTCATCTCAACAGCACTGTTGAGGTCCCCCCATCTTCTGGTGGTTGGAGATTTCAATATGCATGCTGGGCTTGGACTGTCAGGAGTGGCTCTGGAGTTCATGGAGTCCATGGCCTCCATGAACCTGTCCCAGTTTGTCATTGGTCCCACTCACAGGGGTGGACATACCCTGGACCTGGTTTTTGCTTCCACATCTGTAGGCTTTGATTTGGGGGTTGGGAACTTGCATTCCCAGCCTGTGTGATGGTCAGATTATCATTTGCTGACTCCCCACCCCCACCCTGTGGGGAGCCTGGCCCTACCCTCCAGGCCCACCCCCAAAGGCTCCTGGACCCTGGTCAGTTCTCAGAAGCCTTTGGGGGCTTACCAGATGGTCTGGTTGACAATCCGGTCGACTCTCTGGTGGATAGGTGGGTGATGAAGCAAGAGTAAAGTGGATAGAGGGATTCTCTTTTCCCTTTCACAAAATACCAGAACTAGAGGACATACACTCAAATTGAGGGCTGGGAGAGTGAGAACAGACAAAAGAATTTTTTTTTACCCAGCGTGTTGTTAGTCTGTGGAACTCCCTGCCATGAGATGTGGTGATGGCATCTAGCCTGGATGCCTTCAAAAGGGGAGTGGACAGATTCCTGCAGAAGTCCATCACAGATTACAAACCATAATGGAGATATGTAATCTCCAGGTTTAAAACCAGGGTACTTCAAGGGCCAGATGCAGGGGAGTGGTATGAAGAGACAGATATCTAGTCTCGTGTGCTCCAGGAGGCATTTGGTGGGGCCACTGTGAGATACAGGAAGCTGGTCTAGATGGGCCTTTGGCCTGATCCAGCATGGCTCTTCTTATGTTCTTATGTCCTTATGTTCTTATGGCTATGCTCCTTCCTTGACGGCTGTGTTCAGCGAGTGAGCTTGGAGGGTGTTTTGTCGTATCCCTGGACACTCTCTTGTGGGGTGCCCCAGGGGTCAGCAATCTCCCCCATGCTCTTGAATATCTATATGAGGCCGCTGGTTCAGGTCATCCGGAGTTTTGGAGCTTGCTGTCATCAGTATGCTGATGATCCGGAGCTCTGTCTCTCCTTCGCCACCTCTGCAGTAGAGGCCGTCCAGACCCTTGACCGATGCCCGGCGGTGGTTCTGGAATGGATCAGGACCAACAGGCTCAAACTTAATCCTGAGAAGACTGAGGCTCTGTTCTTCAGGGGTGCCCCAGATGGGTACCGTGGTCCTCTCCCCAGCTTGGATGGGACTGTCCTCCAGCTGGCAGAATGAGTGAGGAATCTGGGCATTGTCCTGGATCTGGCATTGTCCCTGGAGTCCCAGGTGGCTGCCGTGTCCAGGTCGGCCTTTTACCACCTTAGGCTTATTGCTCAGATTCACCCATACCTTGACGGGGACTCCTTGAGAACAGTTGTGCAGGCGCTGGTCATGTCAAGGATAGATTATTGCAACACTCTCTACATGGGGCTTCCCTTGACCCTTGTTCGGTGACTGCAGTGGGTACAGAATGTGACAGCCAGATTGGTGGTTGGTGCAGGCAAATATGATTGCATCACCCCAATTCTGGCTCGCCTACATTGCCTCCCAAATAAGGTTCAATGTGTTGGTTTTGGTTTACAAAACTTTCCATGGCTTGGGACCTGAATATCTGGCAGAGCATGTTTCCCAGAAGTCTGAGCTGGCCCAGCCAACCTGAGCCTCCATGGCTTTCTCACTTTAGGTAGTCACCCCTAGGGAGGCCCAGCTTCCTGGAACAAATTGCCAAGCGAGATACACTGGGCCCCATCCTTGGCATCCTTTAAGAAGGCTGTAAAAACTTGGCTTTTTAGGGATGTCTTTGGCAATTGTTAAGGTGTGTTTCTGTTTTCCCCTGTGTTTGTTGCCTGTTTTGTTTAATGTTTTATGCCTCTTGCCATGTCACAGTATACAAATGCATAAATGCATAAATGCATAAATGTATAAATAAATAAATAAATAAATAAATAAATAAATAAATAAATAAAAATTTCATGTGCATAACCAGACATGGCCACTAGATGGTGGTAGAGACCATGCTATGTATTCTTCACTAACAAGTATTCAAAGCATGATACCTATCACCCTCTAGTGGCCACTTTTGATAATACAGATGAAACAAGATTTTTCTGGATTTTTTAAAAATATTTTTAATATTTTCAGATTGTGGATAAGTGAAACCACGGATACGGTTACTGAAGATATGGGGACCTCACTGTATTTTAAAGCTTGTGTAGTTTCCAGGATAGAAATACTGCACCACTTAAAAGTGAGCTATAGGTTGTGCCCAGAGGATGCACACACGGACACAAAAAACCCACGACTTTCCAATTGATTTTTAAAACTGTGACTCAGCTACTGATACATTTGAGGAGTGTAACTGCACCCTGAGTGGAGCTATTTCACATAATTACTTCTTGAAATAGCCCCAAACTGTCTAGATGCAATATATGTTTTCTCGGGTTACTTCCCCCCCCCCCCCGCACAAAGTTTCACTCAGGAGACAAAAAAATGTCAACTGTCATCATAAATCACTTCTGTTCCTACTGTTCTGTTCCTACTCTTTATTCTCCTAGCCAGCTTTGCCAATCATTAGTTAGAAAGTGATGCATTTGAAGATCTCCACTTTTGCACTCTTTTTCTGTGTATTATCTGCTAATCAGTTTTAATGGACAACCTCTGGGTTCCCATGGCAACCGACTTTTGTGATGTCTCAAACTTAGTTAGCTGCCTTGCATTTCTCCTTCACAGAGGATGTCATAATCACAAAAGCAAACATGGGGGGGGGGGGACACAGCAGTTGATCAGCTTGTAAACGTGTGTGGCCCAACACATCTTAGGCACAGCCAGGCTAAGAAAAAGTCATTCTTTTGGGTGGCAACTTCCAGAAGCCCTCAGCCTGAATGGCCACTGGAGAGTCCAAAACAGCCAAATCTTCAAGATCTGCCTTGCTCTGATACACATGGTAGTTCACAAGGATGTCTCTCTGAACCCGACAAGACAGTAACAGCCAGCAAATAATTACAGGCAAGGCAAGGCTCCCTTAAGAGATAAGACATCTGTTTTCCCTAGCACATGTTTTTCATCTCTGCAGGCTTCTTGTGGCTGATCACTGAGAAATACACATGGGCTTCATTTGCTAGTTGCCTTGCCCTGGAAATGTGTGCACTTCCTGTGGTTAAAAAACACAGGTAATGGATTGTAGGCTGAATATCTTTGTTCACTTAGGCAACAGGTTGGATTTACTATGAAAAGAGGAGATCTTATTCAAAGGCACGCTCCAGACCTGTCATTAAAGCAGGAGACTCATTTCAGATCTCAGGAGGTCTGAGCATAATCCCCCTCAAGATCCAATGATACATCTTTCTCTCAGGGAAAAGCCTCAGGGTGAGCAATGCAGCCCACTCCGTTCTGTGATAAGCGTGGAGCTAACAAAATGTCTGAATGCTAGGCCAAAGCATTCAGCTTCAAAATACAGTGGTACCCCAACTTAAGAGCAGCTCAACTTAAGAGTAATTCAATTCAAGAGGAGAAAACTATTGGCATTTTAACTGCTGCCTTACAAATTTTGGATATGGTATGCTCGACTTACCTTTTTTTTGGATTTTTAACTTATTTTTTCAATTTTTAGATAGGTACCCTGACTAAAGAGTAGTTTGACTTAAGAGAATGCATTCAGAACGGATTAAATTTGTAAGCTGAGATGCCACTGTACTAACCTGTATTTTATACTTCTTACCCTAAGCCACTTGGTTATTTGTCTAGGGTTAGGGTTAGGGTTGGGGTTAGGGTCAAGGGTTAGGGTTGAGGGAGTACATGCAGCTACTACCACCTCAGTTCATTTTTCAGGCAAAATGAAAAAGAAATACACCACAGTGGCTTGATACAAAAATGTTAACAGTTAGCAGTAAATGTAATGGGGAAGGCAGATGCTAAATCTTCAGAAAATGTCATTGTCAATAACTTTAGGAATGAAAATTCAGCTTTGGCCACTTCTCAAGCACTTTTTGCAAACATCTGTGATTGCTGAACATTGACAAGCAAAAAAGGATGGCTGATGGGGTCACCCAGATCACAAAGACTCTGTAGCAAGGACATTCTTAAGGAGTAGTGGAAGGAGTCACATATTAGAAACTCCATGAATCAGATGTATACGGTATGAATGGATTAGTTCATTTATGAAATAGGCAAAGATGTATAACATAAGAAAGGAGGAGGCAAACACATAATTCTAGGTTCTATTTTAAAATTACTAGAGTATGAATGAAACCAACACCCTCAATTACAAACCTTTGGTTGTAAATAAAACAAATGGAGGTATGATAGTACTGTATTCCATACATATACTAACTAGGCCTAGTCTCTGCTTGGCTTCCAAAATCTGATGGCACTGAGCCTGTTCAGAATGATGTGATACAACCCCAGTGGATATAGAACAGAGAGGGAAGGGAGAGTTTGTGGTTGTGGGGGAAATCTCATTCCATCTGTACGGATTCTTATTCTGATCTTGCAACAGGTGTGGTACGTCTTAAACCTATTCTGACTTATTGTATCTCAGCTCCAAACTCACTATAAGAAATAAAGGAAGCAGGCAACTACTGATCAAGTGTTTCATTCTCAGGGTGAAATGATTTCATTGCCATTTATGAGCCATAGTTTAAGGTCTATTACTATGTCACAATTTTAAAGATCACCTTTCTCAAGACTTTTTGCATATTGCTAATCAAGCTATCTGAGACACGGAGACCCATTTCATCCTGGAGAGTTCCACACCATTCAGCAGGAGCTGACGGAGAATGTGCTCAGGGTATTTACATCCAAGGTGAAATCACTGTGCAATTAAAGAGGGAGGATAATTTCCCCCTAGAAAATCTCCATTCCTTAATAGACATCTTAAGTACAGCAGGTGAATGAGGAGAGGTTTTAATACACGCTGTGGAAATCACAAGCATTCTGTTTGGTACATATTCTGTTTCAAGCGCTCCTGCAAATCTTACAGCCCTTAGATGCTGGATTACACCCAATAGCCTGCAGCACTACTGGCACTATTATAACATCTTCTCACTGGTACAATTCATGAGCAATAAAGTCACGTTTTCTTTTCTTTGGTGAGAGCAAAAGAAAAAAATGCATACAGAGAGAAGGAAATACAGTAGGGAGAAAAGAAATAAGGAGTCAACAATGTGTAACCAATCTATTCCACAATGTGACTAACAAATAACATTTAAACCAAATTTTCAGAGCCATGAAGTTTATTTTCTTTGGTTATACCCTGTAGCTACTTAGCACTGGAAGGATGGAAATCTGCAGAGCATCAAGTTTTTGTTTTCAATTTATGGCCACTCTAATAGGGTTTTTGAGATCTTCCATGAGTTTCCCATGCTTGAGCAGTATTTGAAGTCAGGTCTCCTAAATTTTAGTACAGTGGTACCCCGGATTACAAATGACCCGGGTTATGTAATTTCTGGGTTATGTACCAAAGTCCATTGAAAACAGTGGCTCCGTTTATGTATTTCCCCCTGGAATACCAAGGGTTACATTTTTTTTCACAAGGAATTAGAAAAAAAAATCTAGAATGCATTGTGCCCCATGCTGTTTTGGGTTACTAAGAGCCTTTTCACACGACCCCTAAACTCCGCGGCAAATGGCTCCCAGCTCTGGAGCTTAAAATTGTTTCCCCACCAGCTCCGGAGTTTACAGAAAATTAAGTGCAACCACACCCACCTAAGCATGTCCCAGTGCACTTTTCAAGTACCTGCTCTCCGGGGGTGAAAATTCCTGGTGCAGATTTAAAGGAGTGAGTGCCAGGCTCTCCTCGCTTCTGTTTGTTGTTTTTTGCCCCCCACCCCTTCAAGAGCTACTTAAGAGAATGGAATGCTGCGGGGGCAAGAGCGAGACGGCAGAACGGGGGTGAGCCAGCATTCTTTTTTTCCTTTTTTTTCTCCCTCCCCTCACACAGCCAGCAGCCAGGAATGCGGAGGGGTTAGGAACACAGGAACAGCGACAAGCCCCCAAGATCTCTGGTCCGAATTTAAGTGGCCAGCGGATCTTAGGGGTCATGTGAAAAGGCTCTAAATTTACGGGTTATGGAGTGTTGCAGGGAACAGATCAACTTTGTAACCTGAGGTACCACTGTATGACACTCTCTCCACTGTACCACAGGATGCTGGATTTCCTGATTTGCCACTGAACAAGTGAATACCATTGTTGTAATAACCCAGCTTCTGTTTGTGCCGAGAACTTTCCACTTAAGAATTTATTATGAGGTGTATTGAATGTTTAGGGAAAGTTTATTAATCTCCCGGCAGAGAGAGAGAGAGAGAGAGAGAGAGAGAGAGAGAGAGAGAGAGAGAGATTTTACTGGGAATTCAGAGGTGCTGGAAGCATTTGGGATCAATTGCTGTCTGTTAAAGAAAGTTTGACATTAAGTAGGGTCCCATCTCAGGCTGGATTAAAGGCCAGCTTCTTGCTAAGGCATGAGGAAGGCACAGGATGATTGAGACTCTGTTCTTCAGCTGGTCTAGCATTTCTACACAAAATACCAGAACTAGGGGACATCCACTCAAATTGAGGGCTGGGAGAGTAAGAACAGACAAAAGAAAATATTTTTTTCTCCCAGCGCGTTGTTAGTCTATGGAACTCCCTGCCACAGAATATGGTGATGGCATCTAGCCTGGATGCCTTCAAAAAGGGATTGGACAGATTCCTGGAGGAAAAGTCCATCACAGGTTACAAACCATGATGGAGATGTGTAATTCCCCAGGCTTAAAACCAGGGTACTTCAAGGGCCAGATGCAGGGGAGTGCTATCAGGAGACAGATATCTAGTCTCATGCGCTCCCAAACGCATCTGGTGGGGCCGCTGTGAGATACAGGAAGCTGGACTAGATGGGCCTTTCGCCTGATCCAGCATGGCTCTTCTTATGTTCTTATGTACACACTATGAGGGCACATGCCCCAAAGAGCCTTTAAGGTGCCACAAAGTTTCTTGTCTTTTTAAAAATGCTTCTTTATTTCCCCCCCTTTGGGTTTTGCCTATCAGGCAAAATATGAAACCAGAAGACACAAGAGTTAGGGGTTTTGTTGGCAGTTCTACAGTAAAAGTTCTGCTCCCCCACCCCCACCCTCATCAGTTTGGTAGTCAAAATTAAAATCTTCAGATTATGAAAATCAGTAATGAAGAATTCTCTGCCATCAAGCCAGTTTTGCTCATGCCAGGTCTTCCAGTGTTTTCTGGGTATAAAATGCTCAGAAGTGCTTTATCAGACCCTCCTTCTGGTGGCATTCTGGACTGGCCACCTTGCTCAAGACTACACAGGTTGGAGGAAACATAATCCCAAAACCCACTCCACTACACACTCTCATTGATCCCAGAAGCTCCCTCTCCAGATGGCCCAGTGAAGATCCAAACTCTCAGCCCAGGCACTTTAACCCACTGAACTATATGAGGCCAATTAAGGATCCTTGAGCCCTTTTTGGAGAAAGGTAGCATAGAAACTAAGGCCGTTACTTCGCCTTCATTTTGTACTGCAACTAATTATGTTCTGTAATATGATTTGCTGCGTTCACATGGTTTTGTTGCTGACCTCACGAGGTAATGTCCCATCAAAGTGCATGCATTTTTTGCCATTGTGGGTCATTTTTTTTAAAAAAACATATGAACTCAATAGTTGGGTGTAATCATATGCCATTTTCCATAACTCGCATAATGTATTTTTTTCTTCCTTCCATGCTGAATTGATTTCCATATTGGGAACTCACTGTTCTCTGTACAATTACATGCCACTAGATGGCCCTAACTATTTGTGTGCATAGTGTCTTTCCTCCAAGGCACTGAGAACCCTGCTGTTCTTGAATGCCCCCCCCCCTCAGAAGAGCCTGTTACTTCCTTCTGTCCTCCTTTCTGGTAGCTAGATGTTCTTCTGCTTTGAAAAGGTAACAGTTGCTGATGCTCAGCATAACACATTGCAGCCATGCCATCTTGCTGTAGGAAATGCTGTCTGCAGGCTCCGTGAAGAATGAAACCTCTGATGAGTGAGGTCCTGCAGCTAAATCACCTCATTTTTGAATACGTGGCGAGGCTTCTGGCAAGTACAGACTTTTTCAAGGAATGTATCCTTAAATTTTTACAGCTGCATGAGGTTTTGAAGTTAATTCTTTTGACAACTGCTGAGTGGCAAACAGCTTCTCCACTCCCAAGAATATGCTGGAGCTACCCAGGCCACTCCAATTGTTTCTATAATGTTGTTCTCCTGTACTGGGATGAACAACAGTGGCTTGATAATTTCTGCATGTCCCAACAGACCCTTTTTGAAATTTCAGAGTTTCTCTGGCCATACTTAATGAGACAGGACACCATGATGCGCTCCGCTATCCCTGTTGAAGAACGAGTTGCAATTGGGGTATATTTTTTGGCAAGCAAGTTGTGCTACCGTTCCTTTGCACAAATTTTCTCAAAGGGGAAGTCTACCATTGCTAGTGTGGTGGTGGAGTTCTGTCTGACTATGGAACATTATTTATTTATTTATTTATTTATTTATTATATTTATACCCCGCTTATCTTCGATTCGGAACTCTAAGCGGCTTACACTGTGCAACAAGTGCCAATTAATACAATTCAACAATAAATAAAAAAAACAAAAAACATAGGACAACAGTTAAAACCTAGTGCATCCAGCAAACCGACAGTGCAAGACTGTCAACCCAAGCGAGTCTAACTAAGCAAACACCCCATTATACAAGAAACAATCCTCGCTGGGTATAAGATGGCGGGACCCAAGTGAAAAAAAAAACATACTCTTCTATGGAAGGAAGTTCAGGTGTCTGACTTCAATAAGGTGAGTGTCCCTCATTCTTCTGCTTTTGGTTGTTTGTACTTTTAATATTGGTGGTTTTGACATTATAGTTGTATTGGTTGCCCTTTAAAACTGAACAGCTGTTTGCCTCTTGATAATTGTTTTCATTCATTCTCTTTCCTTCTTTCTACAGATGACTTCATCTTTTCTAAAGCATGGGTTTCTGCATTGTATGGGAGACATAGATGGAACCCATATTCTGATCACATGCCTGAAACTTCAGGGACCTCAATATTTTAACAGGAAGTCATTTCATTCAGTTCTGCTACGGGCGGCAATGGTGATAATGTTTTTTTCTCCATGTTAAAAGGGCATTCCAGTGTTTCTCATGATGCCCATGTTTTCCGTTCAGCCTTGATTAACCAAAAATTGAAAGAAAGCTCATTGATTCCCAGGTAACCCAGTGTTGCATTATACTGGCATATTGATTCCTTCCCCCCTTATTTTGGGAGATGGAGCATACCCACTTTGCTGGTGGTTAATGAAGCCTTATGCTGTTGCAAACACGGGCCGAGAAAGACATTACAATAAAATTTTAAACTGCTCCAGAAACATGGTGGAGCAAGCAATTGGTAGGTTGAAGTCCAGATTCCACTGCCTATCAGTTCGAATAGAGGCACACATGCAGAACATAAACTCTATTATTACTGCAGCTGTAATTCTTCATAATACAGTATATGTGAGAGAGAAATACATGCTTTGCCCAATGACAATGGTTCAAATTTGACAATACTGAATTAAGAAATTGGGCCAACTCAAGCAGAAGATTGTCAAAGGCTAGGCAATGATGGAGAGGAGGAGAGGCCATTAGATCAGCAATTGCACAGTTCCTGTTCACGCATGTACAGTGAAATACAATAATTAGAATGTAATCATTGAGCAGTGGTTACTTGTATCTTTATTTAATAAAAATGTGTAGTTCTATCCTCCTCCTGGTGCACAATGTATTTGGTACCCAAGTTCGCTGCTTAAATCCACATTTGTAAGAACAGATAATAAGTGAGGCAGTGTACAAGCAACCCACCATTTACTTATCGAAGTTGATAGAAATAGTATCCAAAGGGTGGGTTTTGGGGGCTTTGGTTCATGCTTCATTAATATTGTTTGAGAATGTTTTGTTCACTTTTAGAAGCAACACATGAAAGGAGATGCTGATTTTGTTGACTTCTGTAACCAGTTTGCAGAACAAGCTTTCAAAGTATGGCTGGAAGGATCAAGGTCACACTGATATGTTTGCAAACTCCAAGACTTTTCTATATCAGCAGCAAAGTACACTCAAATGATACATTTATCAAGCCCAGTATGTTTCAATGGAAGGTTTGCAAAGGGCAACATTTGCAAAAACAAACAAAAACATCAGACCTGTAATGTTCTTTACTAGCCTTATATAATCACAGTAGAAAGCTGTGCCATCTTTGTTTGAATCCAGGTTGCTCTGCGGCCTTGATGTAGTATTTGGACAGTGCCTAGCATTATCTTCTGAGACAATTCTACCAAGCAAGGCTCTTAATTTCTGGTGGGGTTTACACCTATGTAGTGGTTTCAGGTTCACCAAATTTTATGGGTGTTGACAACAAGACTACATTTTTGGAAACAGCACCCCGGTATCACAGTTCTAACTTGCAACTGATGACTATATATCCAATATTATCATAACCTACTCCATTGGAAGTAGCACACATTAACAGGCAAAATGTACACTAATCAATATTTGAGTTTTGTTTCACAAAAATGGTCTATGCAAATGTAAGTTAAGAAGGTATTGACATGACACGTATATGTTCCAAAATCGTGGGCATGAACACACAAAACCACATTGAGGGTTACAGTTAGATCGCTTTGGATCGGGACCCTTCAGCAGGAATAGAATGGGAAAATTTGCTTTGGTGAGTCAAAGAGTCAACTCTGCATTCGAAACTCTCCCCCAGCCTGCCCCTCTTGCTTTGCTTTTGGGCATATTATTTTGACTGCCGGTATTGTTAACAAACAGAGAAGTTTTTTTATCAGGTCACATTCAGCCATTAAATCCAATATCTGATGCATCCAATTATGGAATAAAATTCAGCTGTCCTTTTTAAATGAATGTAACTGGTGCAGCGATAATTTTAAAATGCTGAGGAACTAAACTACCTTACCAAAGATGTTTTTTGAAGCACCACCTGAGGTTCCTTTGAGTTGCAAATCACATTCACAAGTACCCCTCTGGAGCCATGTCAAGAAGGTGCCATTGGAGCCATTGTAACAGTGGAGATACAACAGAAAGGGGGGGGCAATGTGGGTATGGCAGATCTCCCTCCAGTCCTCAGTAGGAAGTTCTGCCCTGCCAAATGATCTGCAGTGAAGGAACATTCAAGAACAAAGAGAAGAGTTTTTGTGATAACATTGGTCTTTTATAATTACCAGATTTTAAAAGGGATGGCAAATAATGTTGTTGTGCTGTTAAAAGAATGCCTCATAATCTCAATTGGTAGTTTGTAGACATATTTGGCAACTTTGTTAGTCATAGTAATGCATAATACCCTTTGTTTTTCAAATAACCAGTTTTGAAATTATTTCATTATTTTTAACTTTTGAAAGGTAAGTTTGAAATTGGTTTAAAATGTTAAAGTTGTCTTAATCACTGCCCGCAAACATCTAGTCCAATGCTTTACTTTTGTATTTCTTTAGAACAGCAGAGGTTGGGATGTGTACATAAAGGCTGAGTACCTTCAGGTGTTATGCTTATTTTCCCCAGCCATCCATTACGTTGGCATTTTCATTTGAATTGTTGATTTTTCATGGAGACAATATTGCAGAAAACATTCCTGAGGCTGAAAAAAAGTTCCACAGATCCAAATATATTTGATTATCTCTATTTCCCTGTAAACCTTCACTACATTCTTTGATAAATAAAAATTAATGTATCTTTATGCCTGCCGTGGCAATTATTTCTGTAAAGTATTACATAGTGCATTTTACTTCTA
Source organism: Phrynocephalus versicolor (assembly GCA_023846285.1). Lineage (NCBI taxonomy): Eukaryota > Metazoa > Chordata > Lepidosauria > Squamata > Agamidae > Phrynocephalus > Phrynocephalus versicolor. Next base: position 26,668,192 of record JAHTLZ010000016.1, on the reverse strand, counting down.
ATTAAAGAACACTGACTAACAATACTGTAGGCGTTAACTTAAAATGCACTACAGAGTGGCACCACTGACAAATGTCCTTTGATATGTTGATGTATGTTGTGGAATCTTCAAAAATAGGAAACAGGTAATTGCTGCCTATAATTTAGAAGGTGAGGACAACTGAGGTTGATTACCTCTGAAATAGTGGCTTCTTTCAGACAGAACGAAAGGCTAGAGAACCTAGGTCCAAAAAAGCCAAGAATGGAAAACGAACATTCAGTGTCACAAAGCCTCAACGATTCGTACAGCCAGGGCTTCATAGACTGCTAAAGAAACAAAAGCATTGCTAAAAGTTTGGGGTGAAGCTGAGATAAGACATGCATTATTTTCCCTAAAAAGAAACTTCTAGATCTTTGAGGAAATATCAGATAAGTTGAGAAAATTAGGTTATAAGAGAGGGCTGGTGGAGTGCCAAACAAAGACTAAGTGCCACCAAAGGGACTACAAGAGGGTCCTCAATCATAACTCAAAATCTGGTGGAACACAGTTGAACTTCTTATTGGTGGAAGAGATTAACAAAATCTTTCGTACAGACACATCTATTCGTCCGCTACAAACCATGGAAAGTGAGACACAACCAGCCGAAGGCAAGTACTTGCTGGTTTCCTGATGCACAATCCAGTTTTTTAATTTTTTAATTTTGTTTTTAATTTTTATTTTTGCAATCTGGTGCACACCTTACTGTTTTATATGTTGCAAATATTGCTTCTTACTAATTGTTACAATGTTTGCATTTGGAACTTCCGCCACTCTTAATAATTGTTTGACTTCAATAGCACTTATAAAATCAGTATTTCACATTGTAGCTGTCATCCAATTGTCATATTAATTTCCTTTTGTCTTTACGGATGATTGATACCCACTACAAAAAAACGCTGCTATGTTACACAATGTTTTACTTGTATCCTTCCACCACTCTTGGGACTTGTTTGAGCATCTTATCCCTTATAAAATTGGTTCTTCGCTTTATAGCCGTCATTCCATAATGTTGTGCTATTTTCTTTTTCTTTTTTTATGGATCATTGATACCCTGAATGGAAACCACTGCTACGTTTCATTTGTTCTATTTCTTCAGACATTGATTTGGAGAGTGATGAGGTGTTCAGTCTAGAACTTCCTGTGGGGCAGAACTCCTCGTTAGAGGTGAGACAACACATGAGAAGTACTGCATTGCAGGTTTAACCTTAATTTCCTCCATAGCCAATGCTACTGCGCTAATTTCATAGGATGGGGAATTAACAAGTGATCTCTTCAGAATCTGTTGTTAAAGAAATATCTTTTATTGTGGCTACAGTGTTCCTTGGCTGAAAATATTAAATTGATATAGCTTTATGTTTTTGATCTGTTCCCCACCCAAAATTGAGAGTATGACCAGTAGTTATTGTAACCAACATGGAATGTTTGATTGAACTATGTTTAGAAATTTTGTATACCAAATTTGAGGAATGAATCTGTTTTGTTTTGTTTGCTCTTTCAAATGATAGAAACACAAGATTTGGATGCCTGTGAAGGAAGCAGTGCAAGTTATGCCAATAGTTCAGCCCCTACTCAGCGACACAATGACCATCAGCGAACTATGGGTGTGGGTGGGTGTTTTTAAAACAGCTTATATAGGTTTATTCAATTTGAGGCTGCATATGTTGGTGGTACTTCTTTGCACCCAACAGCCAAATACCCCGCATACTTGAACAATCTCACACGCTACCAATAATACTGCTAAATAATCCAGTCTTATTCTTCCATTTCAGAATAAAGGGAGTCTTGCAATTCTGAGGCTACATTAGATCCTGCGACAAGGTTGGCACTGGTGCAAAGGAGAAAACAAAGAGTGTCTGCTGCAGCCTGTCTTGATTAAAGTCTACCACGCTTCATTGATTGGGTGCAGAATGACAATAAAGAGAAGGGAATTTTTTTTCCTGACATTTATATTAACCATAAACAGTTTCATGCAGAAGTTAGCTCATCACTGAAAATGGCAGCTACCTCACTGCAGGCACTAACCAATTTTATGATCAATGGGGCTTGCATCTGCTCCAAAGACAGCACAGTGTCCGCTTGTAGGAAAAAGGTACTTCCGTCCAGCCCTGTGTTGACACAGAGCACCATAAATTCCTATACAGATCTAGCAGAAAGCTTAGAAAATACTCCTACTGATGCTTTAGAAAATTTGTATGAGGGATAAAACTCTGGCAGTGACACAGATGATGATGACTGCTCCTCTGTCTCGCTGTTACCCCAGCCCAAATTCATTGAGCATAACATCCCTGCACGATCTGAAGAGAAACCAGATTTTTCAAAGACTGCAGAAGGTTTATGATCAAATGCTTGTGGTAGAGCATGCATTGGGGGAGTTGACTAAACCCACAAATGGAGCCACAAATTTCTCTCCTCCCAGAAACCATGGTGTAAGTTTTCAAGAACCTAACTCTGCAAATCAAAGCACAAGCCTACAACTCCCGTTATATCAATCCAACAGAGAGGGCACTGGTAAAACAACAAGGACTTTCCAGCTGACCCAGGTCCTGCTCCAAATTGCCCCAATCCCTATCAACAAGAAGCGATGGGACTCAAAAAAGGAAATTCAATCTTCATTAGGTCAACTATTGAATATACACCCTTACAAAGTTGACCTAAGGTCGATAACTTGGCTTCACTCACTCAGAGGCCATAAGAGAATCCAGCTGTTCTTCGACCAAACTGTTATTCCCCTTATGCTTCTGAAGATGAAGCCTTTCTTGGAGAGGTATCAGATAATACCCCATAGAATTTTTGCAAATTCATCAATAGTACCACTATTACAGGAAAACCAAGGAAGACTTTCTTTAAAAGCTAACTACTCAGTTCATCAGTCCCAAATTCAAAGCACTACTTCAAATCAAGCCAAGCCTCCAGTTGAAAGGACAACCCAAAAACAGAGACTAGACAGCAGGGAAAAAATGGCTGCAGAGCTCTGTCTTACCTGTAAGGGACTCCTATCACCAGATAGAAGCATCACTACTCCTACAAACAAAAATAATAAAAATTGTGTAGAAGAAACAAGGCCAACTTGTCACTTACAGGACCAGACTGATACACCGAGAGATTTCTGCGAGCCAGAAAATA